>OZ024824.1:35780680-36449040 GCA_964016985.1 Anodontia alba | reverse complement strand
TTAAGATTTTCTTTAGAAAGGCATAAGTTGATGCAATTTAAATGAGTACCCACAACATATGCCTTTATAAAGAAGTAGACAAAAAGTACACTGGCTGTAATCTGAAGACTACGGAATTGCTTGACTGTGCACTTATAGGGTATGTGCGATAATTAGATTGAATATGGTAAGTCATTTATAGTCTAATTCAGAGCCGTTGTTTACCCCCTTAGGGGATAGGGTCAGGGTTGGGTATGGGTGAAACCCATTTAAGTCCTGTATAGTTAAACTTCTCTTCTATAGATGTTAAATTTGATAGCACATATCGCTGTTTGGACGCTGACCCCTATTGAACATACTTTTTTAAATCCTCTACTGCTGAAGTTCCTATCAACTGCTTTGCTTTGAGTACACACATGGCTATATTAGGAGGATGACCTTGATCAGTGCTTACCGTATTCGACCTAATTACCACACTGTGTGCTTAGGTTTTTCAGAATTACTGGGAACACTCAGTCACTCAGTTGTGCTAAAATATGAATCTACCTACTAAGGGTACACTATAAAAAATCAGAATAGGATTTATTTGATGATTATAATGCGATTTTTTTTTTCTAATTTTCTTTTTAAAGGCATATGTTGTGGGTACTCAAATGAGTACCCACAACATATGCCTTTATAAAGAAGTAAAGAAAAAGTATATTGGCTGTAATCTGAAGATTACGGAATTTCTTGACTGTGCGCTTATAGGGGTATGTGCGGTAATTAGATCGAATACGGTATTTCAGGTTATTCATGTGTATGACTTAGATGTATATGTTGAGATTAGATAAAAATATTCAAAAGCATTTAAGAAGTGTAAAATACCTCATTTGATTCAACTAACTCCTGAAATCTCTCTTTCAATTCAGCAAGTTCTATGGATTTCTGAAAAAGAAATAAAAGAATGTCCAGGGGCCATAACTCTGGAAATAGTGCATCTTCCAAGACCACTTATTTTCAACTGATGCATTGCTATTCAAAGATGTACAACCTCACTACACTTGTCAATACACCTTCAACTAGCTTAGACAATATGGGCCACGCCATGTGAAAATGTGTCTTTGAGCATATGTGGGTGGCAAAGATCCAGATCAGCCTGCGCATCCATACAGTCTGATCGGGGCCTTCGCTGTCCACAAACAGAATCATAGGACAGTACAGAGTGTATCAATGGAAAGCAAATGCCCAGATGATACTTTGCACATTTATGGGATGCAGACAATTCACATGAAATGCTGAGCCCTTTTTTCTGAAAAATGAAAATAAATTTCAAAGTGTTGTCTGCTGCAGTTGAGATTAAAGTTTTACGGGTTAAGTATTTGCAGATGATTTCTTTTCCCAGAAAAAAAAGGCTTGACATTCCACACAAGTTGATTCACCTCCAAAGGAGATGATTTTGCATAAAGGGCGAAGCACCACTTTCTGAGAAAAATGAGCAAAAAAAAAAAAAAAAAAAATCACTAAATTTCATCATGACCGTACTAAGGGCAGACGCATTTGTCTCACAAGATTCTGGCCGCTTAGCTGCTTTTAATCAAACTTTACAAAGCACTTCAAATTTTCACAATAAAATTCTAACCATAACCTCCACTCCAATGCTCTATTCCAAGACAAGGCTCTGCAAGAATTAAAAGGATTCTCTAAATAGGTCCATTCACCTGTAAATGGAATCTCAATCCCTTGTCACAAAACACTTTTAATTATCCTCAGTCTCTCCTCATTGTTTTTGTATTTAGAAATTCATTGAACCCTTGAATATAATAAAAAATGTAGCAGACACCATTTTAATTTTTCCAGAAAACAAGGCTTGAAAGATCATTCCTAGCCTTATTTTCTCTGAAAAAAAAACATGAAAATATTAATTTTAGAATGTCCTCATCTGCTGTTCTGATTGACACTTTACGGGTCAAGAAAGAATACTAAATTTCATTTTCAGCGTTTAAAAACACATGAATTGCAGCAAGTCCATTTGACCTTTAATGTGCAAATCACAATTGCAGCAAACATGTTTGTTGTTGTTTTTGTTTTTGTTTTTTTTTTTCAGATAAAATAAGGCTTGACATTTCATGTGAAGCATCTGCCAAGCAGATGATTCATATGAAATGTCAAGTCTTATCTTCCCTAAAAATAAAACAAAATTACAATGTCCTCTGCTACAATTTTGCTTAGCGCTTTTTGGAATAAACTTGTAAATACACCTTTACAGCCAAAATACAAAAACATGTTTATGAGATATGACAAGACTTTGAGAATACCTCAATACAATTGTTCACCTTTCATCAATGGAAATCAAATCAATATGCGAGAAAGTATTTAGTATACAGAAAATCCACTGATAAGGAAATTATTCTGACGATAATTTCTGTTACTTTTACACCAAAACATACCTTGTGGGTACTCATTGGAATTGCCTCAATGAGGCAATTCCAATGGGAACCAACAGAGTATGTTCTGATCCAAAAATAACAAAAAATATTTTAAGTAATCTCCTCAATCATCATGTTATCTGGAGCTATGTAATAAAAACTGGTATATATAGAAAATCTCCTGATAACTAAGGGTACAATCCAAGGTCAAATTCAAATCTGACCAAAATGAGATTCAACCATTACTTATTAGAATAAATAGAGCAACAGAACAATGGCACTGGTATTTTCAGGTTAGAGGGAATTGATGTTTTTGAAGGGAAGGCAACTCTGTCAAAATTCTTTTACCTCCCTTCTGGAAAGGGGTCTGCTCTAAAAGGAAAGAATTTGCTCCCTTTGGGAGCAAATTCTTTCCTTTTAAAGCAGACCCCTTTTTCAGAAGGGGATTAGTGTACAGGAATATAAGCAGGAAGTCACAAAAGTTGTCTCCCTTGTAAAATGTGACAGAAAATCTACCAAATATATCGATTCTCCTTATTTTTCCGACTATAATACTGCAAGATGTAAAGGCCACTAGTAACTCTGAAAACAAGGTCACCAGTAACTCTGAAATGGAGGTCACATGCACAAGTAAACAAGTATGACAAGTATAAGCATAATACTTTTCCTTTAATATTTCCAAACAAGAGCTCCATTGAGCTGGGTGCTGATCAGATATGAACTGTAAGAGTAGTTAGCCAGAAACAAAATGTTTATGGAAATTTTCAAAGGGGCATAACTCTGCTAATAGTTGGTGGACTATTACCTAGAAACAACATGTTCTGTTCCACATAATAGTGTAAGTATCTCCAAAGTTTCAGCTTGATTGTATGTAAATTATATGAGTTAGTTGGAAACGAAAAGTTTGTGGAAATTTTCAAAGGGGCAAAACTCTGCTAATATTTAGTTTACTGTAACCTCGAAATAATATGCGCTGCTCCACATCATAGTGTAACTATTTACAAAGTTTCAGCTTGATCGAATTTAAACTACAGAAGTTAGCTTGAAACAAAAAGTTAACAGAATTTTCAAAGGGGCATAACTCTATTTGGTATACTGTAACCTCGAAACAATATGCGCTGCTCCACATCATGGTCTAACTATAAACCATTTCAGCTTGATCAGATGTAAACTGTAGGAGATGTTAGCCATAAATGAAAAGTTTACAGAAATTTTCAAAGGGGCATAACTCTGCTAATATTTAGTGGACTGTACCCTTGAAATAATATTTGCTGCTCCACATCATAGTGTAACTACTTACAAAGTTTCAGAATGATCTGATGTAAACTACAGGATATAATCTGGAAACAAAAAGTTAACAGAATTTTTAAAGGGGCATAGCTCTGCCATTCGATGGCATGTAACCTCGAAACAATATGCACTGCTCCACATCATGGTCTAACTATTAACCATTTCAGCTTGATCAGATATTAACTTTAGGAGATGTTAGCCAGAAATAAAAAAGTTTACAGAAATTTTCAAAGGGGCATAACTCTGCTTATATTTGGTGCACTGTAACCTGGAGACAATATGCCCTGCTCCTCATCATGGTCTAAGTATACATCAGGTTTCAGCTTGACTGGATGTAAACTGTAGGAGTTTGCCGGAAATGTGCTAATAGTTGGTGGACTGTAACCTCAAAACCAATATGCGCTGCTCCACATCAAGGTCTAATTATAAATCAAATTTCAGCTTGATTGGATGTAAACTGTAGGAGTTAGCCAGAAGCAAAAAGTTTACAGAAATTTTCAAAGGGGCATAACTCTGCTAATATTTGGTGGCCTGTAACCTTGAAATATTATGCGCTGCTCCACAACATGGTCTAATTATAAATCAAGTTTCAGCTTGATTGGATGTAAACTGTAGGAAGAGTTAGCCGGAAACAAAGTTTTCAGAAATTTTCAAAGGGGCATAACTCTGCTTATATTTGGGGGACTGTAACCTGGAAAATAATATGCCTTTTTCCACATCATGGTCTAACTATAAATCCAGTTTCAGTTTCACCAGATGTAAAGTGTAGGAGGAGTTAGCCGAAAATGAAAAGTTTACAGAAATTTTCAAAGGGGCATAACTCAGCTAATATACTGAGCAACATAAATTTAGCACGGATGTTTGGGGAGCAATATTTTCATCAATACAATTTTGTACAATAATGGAAAACATGTACATTATCGGGCTAATGTCCAGGATACATTTATCCGCACGAAAAGTTTGCTTTTATCAATATCGAACGTGGCACATGCAATCACACGGTTTTCATGACCATCTATCATTTCGTGTACATGGCACTAAGTGACATTTACAAAACATATCGGTACAGTCTCATTAAACATCACAGTTAAAACGTCCGTCCTAAAATTGCCAAAAACGGCTATGGGGAAGAACAGAAGCCTAACGTTAGATCAACGTCACAGAGTTCTGGGGATGCTGGAAGGTGGGATGTCGGTTACAGCTGCAGCACGCCAAATTGGGGTTCACCACAGTTCTGTTTCTCATCTGTGGTCTCCATATGAAGCAATCGGGTTGCTAAAGGATCGCCGTCGAACCAGTAGACTGCAGAAAATGTCGGCGGCAGAGGATTGCTACATCGTCATGACGTCACGCTGGAACCGCTTCAAGTCTGCGAGAAAAGTTGCTAATCAGCTTTGGGCGGCTACCAGAACAAGGGTTTCTACTCAAACTATTTGTCCGTGTCTGTATCGAGGAAGGCTCCGGGCGAGAAGACCTTATGTCGGCGTTCCTCTTACAGGATCGGGTGAATTGGGCCAGAAATCTTCGCCGTTGGACTCAGTCAGTGGAACAATATCCTCTTTACCGACGAATCTCGTTTCACTGTTGATTTCACCAACGGGAGAGCGTGTGTGGAGGCGTTCAGGTGAACGCTACCATGAACAGAACATCATCCAAAGGGACCGATATGTTGGTGGTAGTGTTATGGTGGTAGTGTTATGGTGTGGGGAGGCATAACGCATAACACTAAAACGGACCTCATTACTGTTCAGGGAACACTAACAGCTGCTGGATATTGTGGTCAGATCGTTCAGCCGGTGATTGTGCCCTTCGCGCGTCAACGTCCAGGAGTGATAATCCAATAGGACAATGCTAGACCGCACACTGCAAGATGCACAATGGATGTTTTAAACAATAACAATGTTCAGTTGTTGGAATGGCCATCAAGATCCCCAGATTTGTCTTCCATTGAGCACATGTGGGACGTTTTGGGACGCAGAGTCAGAGAACGTCATAACGTCAACAACGTTCGTGATCTTGAGCTGGCATTGCATAGAGAGTGGAACAACATCCCTACGGCAGAAGTTAACAGACATGTTTCCAGCATGAGATGGTGTGGCCTGGCTGTCATCGCATAGAAAGGAGGGCATACACAGTATTGATGAGTGTGTGAACTTTAAAATTGACCCCAGTGTCCAATATGGAGGTCTCAGACTAATTCCATGCAGAAGAGATGGCTGTTAACATTTGAAATTGAGTGTCAATAGATTAAAGATCAATTTTTATAATGTTTCATATTTGTTACTTTTTTCCTCTAAAAGATATTTGTGTTTTCTTAGTCCATGCTAAATTTATGTTGCTCAGTATAGTTGGTGGACTGTAACCTTGAAATCCAGTTTCAGCTTGATTGGATGTAAACTTAGGAGGAGTTAGCCGGAAACGAAAAGTTTACAGAAATTTCAAAGTAGCATACCTCTGCTAACATTTGGTGGACTGTAACTTCAAAACAATATGCACTGCATGGTCACATCATGGTCTAACTATAAACCAAGTTTCAGCTTGATCGGATGTAAACTGTAGGAGTTAGTCGTAAATGAAGAGTTTACAGACAGACAGATTGACAGATGCCCGACTCTGTTACATAATTTGTCCAGTTTTTCAAATGGGCATATAAAAACAAGTAAGTAAAACAATAAACAAGTAGCATTTTTCTGGATTAGAATTGTGCATTAGTAAGGCCCTTCTTATGAGTACCCACAACGTGTTTTTGTGGAAAAATAAGCAAAATATCAATACTTTTTGGTTGAAAAAAATGCCTTGTTGTGTACTGTGCAATAGGAGAAATAAAACCTTAAAGTGACTGACTGAGATGAGGTTTCATGACCCAGTCAACCCATTAGGGTCATGTAGAGTCTGTCAATTTGCCTAACCACACATTTCTTGGACAGGCTAATCAGTTAACCAGTATCTGTGTGCTTTCTTTCGCCAAAATCTGACAATCTTAAAATGACCTTTTAAAATCATGGATAATTGTTCTTACCTCTGTTAATAGACGTTCTTTTGAATTCTTCAGTTCTTGGGCTTGAAACAATAAATGCTGAAATTAAAGAAACATATTAACTCTCATCCTGCTGCATTTTCTTCTGATCTGGGTCTATGTAATGAGAACCCTTACCTGAGCTACCGTTATTTCCTTCATTTTTCACCAATTTCATTCAGACTAGCACACTTGGTGTATCAATAAACAAGCTTCCTTTTAGATGTTCAGCCATGCTTCCATGACCATCACATGATAAATAGGACTGTGTTTGTTTAACCCTTTAAGTGCCAAGCAAAATTTGTAGCAGACGACATTCTAAAACTAGAACAGTGTTTTCGGAGGAAAACGTATGTCCCCCCACCAGTTTGAACAGACATATTGTTAAAATAAATTGTATCTATAATAAACTCAAGGTCACAATATACCTATATGTAAGTTTGGTCAAAATTCATCCATTCCTCAATGAGACAGGGTGCTGACAAGCCATTTTCTAAAATCATAGCCCTTGTGTAACCTTGAAAATGGGATCAAGGTCACAAAAAATCTAATCAGTGCTTGCCTCTGTCTCAACAATATAGCTGTGCAAGTTTGGTCAAAATCCATCCATTCATTCAGCAGATAGCGTGCAGACAAGCCATTATCCAACAATCTGAGCCCTCCTGCGACCTTGAAAATGGGGTCAAGGTCACCAAAATAAAATTAGTTATTTTCCATGCCACAACAATTTGGCTGTGCAAGTTTAGTTAAAATCCATCCATTCCTTCAAGAGATACAGTACAAACAAGCCATTTTCCAACAATCTAAGCGCTAGTGTGACCTTCAAAATAGGGTCAAGGTCACCAAAATCTAATCAGTTCTTTTCCATGTCACAACAATATAGATGTACAAGTTAGGTCAAAATCAATCCATTCCTTTAGGAGACAGGGTGCAGACAAGCCATTTATCAACAATCTAAGCCCTAGTCTGACCTGGAAAATGGGGTGAAGGTCACCAAAATATAATCAGTTCCGATGCATGTCCCAAAAATATAGCTATGCAAGTCTGGTCGAAATCTACTCATTTCTTCAGGAGACAAGGTGCAGACAAGCCATTTTCCACCAATCTAAGTGTGACCTTGAAAATGGGGTCAAGGTCATCAAAATCTAATCAGTTCTTTTCCATGTCTCAACAATTAAGATGTAGAAGTTTGGTCAAAATCCATTCATTCATTTAGGAGATAGGGTGCAGACAAGCAATTTTCCAACAATTTAAGCCTTACTGTGACTTTGAAAATGGGGTCAAGGTCACCAAAATCTAATCAGTTCTTTTCCGTATCTCAACAATATAGCTGTACAAGTTTGGTCAAAATCCATTGATTCATTCAAGAGATAGGGTGTATACAAACCATTTTCCAACAAATCTTAGCCCTCCCATGACCTTGAAAATGGGGTCAAGGTCACCAAAATCTAATCAGTTCTTTTCCATGTCTCAACAATATAGCTGTACAAGTTTGGTCAAAATCCATTGATTCATTCAAGAGATAGGTTGCATACAAACCATTTTCCAACAAATCTTAGCCCTCCCATGACCTTGAAAATGGAGTCAAAGTCACCAAAATCTAATCAGTTCTTTTACATGTCCCAGCATTGTACATGTGCAAGTTTGGTCAAAATCTATTCATTCCTACAAGAGATAGGGTACAGACAAGCCATTTTCCAACAATCTAAGCCCTCCTGTGACCTTGAAAATGGGGTCAAGGTCACCAAAATCTAATCAGTTCTTTTACATGTCCCAGCAATGTAGATGTGCAAGTTTGGTTAAAATCTATTCATTCCTTCAAGAGATAGGATGCAGACAAGCCATTTTCCAACAATCTAAGCCATCCTGTGACCTTGAAAATGAAGTCAAGGTCACCAAAATCTAATCAGCATTTTCCCCCCTCCCAATGATATATTTGTGTAAGTTTGGCTAAAATCTGTCCATTCAATAAGGAGATAAAGTGCAGACAAGAGGCTACGCCCCATTTTTCAACGATCTAAGCCCTCCTGTGACCTTGAAAATGGGGTCAAGGTCACCAAAATCTAATCAGCATTTTCCCCCCTCCCAATGATATATTTGTGTAAGTTTGGCTAAAATCTGTCCATTCAATAAGGAGATAGAGTGCAGACAAGAGGCTACGCCCCATTTTTCAACGATCTAAGCCCTCCTGTGACCTTGAAAATGGGGTCAAGGTCACCAAAATCTAATCAGCATTTTTCCCCCTCCCAATGATATATTTGTGTAAGTTTGGCCAAAATCTGTCCATTCAATAAGGAGATAGAGTGCACACAAGTGGCTATGCAGACGGGATCTGCACTAAAAACAATATGTCCCCCCCCCCACCCCCCCACCCACCCACCCCCCACCCCCCATGGTGAGGGGACATAATTTTTTTTTTAATTTTTCAGAGAAAAAAGTCTTGATACTTCATCAAGATTTGTTTTCATCTGAAAATAAAAAAAAAATCAAATTGTCATCTGCTTTAGTTGTGATTGGCGCTTTAATGGTTAAAATACTTACATTTTGAGTTCTTGTTTAATGACACATCAAACCGTCTGGGTCATTTCGTATCATCTCCCAGAGAAAGGGAGAAAACTTTGGGACAGAAAAGCTAGTAGAGAAGAGGAACAAGAGAAACAGAGGATGGGTAAGCAAAACAGTCAATGACAGTAGGAGGAGTTAGCCGGAAATGAAAAATTTACAGAAATTTTCAAAGGGATATAACTCTGCCAATATTTGGAGAGAAACAGAAGATCTACTAACATACCCCTTCCCCCACCTGCTGCAAGTATAGCAGGCCCTTATCACCACCCTACCAACTTTAAGATACTTAACCCTTAAACTGCCAATCACAACAATTGTCATCTGCTTGTGATTTTAAGTCATTTTTGCAAACAGAGTGGACCCAGATCAGGAGTAGTCTGATCAGGGTCCACACTGTTTGCCTTTATGCAAAAAATAGGTTTGAAAAATTTGCAAGAATATTCAGCAGACGACATAAACAGATGACATTTTAAGCTGCAGGTTATCTTGGCATTTTAAGGATTAAATTACAAGAGATGTGTTCATTCATCAACCATTTGTGTACATTTATTACCAGAAGTTGTTTCAGTACAGTCCACCAGGCTGACTGTGATTATGGAGAATTCACTGATTGGCCTTGAAAGCAGACAAACAAACAAGTACTGTGTGAAAGCACATCCCCTCCCCTATCAGAAAACTTAACCCTGGTCCTGCTGAACCCGGATATGCCCTGCCTTTGCAAACAGTGTATATCTAGATCTGCACTGTTTGCCATTAAATATGTGAATTTATATTAACCATCTGGATCAAGTAATCTGATTGGCTGAAAATTAGAAGTGGGTGTGGCAATTTATTCAGCATGGCAAAGGTTTAAACTAAGAGATGACCCTTGTTTCTGGAGGTCCTAAGATACACTCAAGCAGGTCTATCGCCATGCATGCACTCCTCTCCTCCCCCTACAAGATGCACTCAAGTAGGTCTACCCTGAGATACACTCAAGTAGTTTTATCCTGGTGCATGAATCCCCTAAGGGCACACCATCCACCGGGACCTCAACCTCTCAATCAGAAGAAATGCAAAATGCAGCAGGATTAGAGTTAATAGGCTGACATGGCCAGGTATGACCCGGACGGGTTCAATTATGTTACTTTGAGCGTAAATAAATCTATCTTTAACAACTACATATAAAAAGTCATGAGGTTAATGCCAATCTAAAAATTTTTAAAATCAAAACAAGAATCATAACTGTAATGGATATGCATTGCGTGAAAGGGCCCCTATGCCTATTCAGGTTATTTATATAATCACTGCAATTCTGCTGAATTCAACTCCCTTGAGAAACATGTATTTAAAAATGTTTTGTTTCTCTGATGTGGATGTTGCCCCTGTACCTGCATGTTAATCAAAAATCCGATTATGATGACGATTCTTTCAGATGTAAGACTGGGCACTGGAGCTCAGAACATGGTGCAGGCATTTACACATGCTTTGTCTGGGTGATAAGTTGAAATTCTATCTTTGGCCTTGCGTGGCCTGGATGGCCCTTAGAAATAGATAACTGAACCAATCTGGGCTAAGCCAGGCCAGGCCAGGCCAGGATAGGAAACATGCTGACTGGTTCTTACCTTCTGTTCTATGCATGTGTTTTGCAATTCCTGCAGTTCTTTCTTGGCCAGTTCCAGTTCTTGTTGAGTTTTCTGCCACTGTGAAGTAAATAAAATAAACAGAATGACCTATGGTATAATCTGCAAACAATTCAGGGCAGAGAAACCCCTACAAAGTATCATATTGTATTCACACCTAAGTATTCGGACAGATATGTCTGAGCAAACAATGTAGACCCAGATCAGATGCCACAGAATGTGGCATCTGATCAGGGTCTACACTGTTTGCCACTCATCCAGCAATTTTTAGACACATCAGCAGGAAGTATAATGAATTTGTTTAAATTTTAGGAAAAGTATGGTAAGGAGTTAAGGTGTCTGAATACACAGGGTAAATATAGTATATTAGACACACTGTGACTCCTCACTCTAGCCTGATGATTTCACACTCTGATCAGAACATTTTAGTAAAAAAAAAAAAAAAAAAAACAACAGAGAACCAATGGTACTGTAGCTCACCTGAGACTATTTGCTTTCTGAGCAATTTTATGTTAACAATTTTAAAGACTAAAACATATGAATAAGGTAGCCAGCAGTTTGAAAAAAAACCTTTGGTCTCTGTATTGTATAGTAACTTGGTATGGAATTTAACTTTAACCCTTGTCCTGCTGAACCCGGATATACCCTTCATTTGCAAACACTGTAGATCCAGAGCTCCGGATCTGCACTGTTTGCCATTAAGTATGGATGTGAATTTATTGCAACAATCCAGATCAAGTAATCTCATTGGCTGATAATTAGAAGTTGGCATGGCATCTTAATTTATTCAGCAGGACAAGGGTTAACTAATTTGACAAAACAGACGCTTCATATAAAATATGGCTTTGATCAAAGGTCTGTGCCTTCTAGTTTCACACAAGCAGATTTTTAAAGTTTTTTTTTCTCTTATGAGTCTATGTAAAACAAGTGACTCTTAGGGCAGGGCCATTTTTGACCCCAGGGCTATAATGTGAATAATCTTGGTAAAGGTCCACTAGATAAAACTAAGTACCAAATGTCAATGGCCTAGGCCTTCTAGTTTCACACAAGAAGATTTATGTAGTAAATTGGACGTTCTTATGGCCAATAACTCCTAACTTCAATTATCTGCTTTTGCAGATTATGCGTAGGTATATACACTGTACTCAGTCTCCGACAACTGCGTTAGGGAGTCCACTCTTTGGCTCAGTGGTTCGGGCATAGAATTTTCATCCAGGGAGCCAGGATTCGAAGCCCACAAATGACTGAGATTTTTTCAGGTATGCTTTATAACTTTTACTGCTTTCATGTCGTAAGAACGTCCAGAGTTTATGACAAGGGTGGTAAGGAGTTAAGTACCCCAATATTTACAGTAAATATGGTAATTATAAAGTTTCATTCAAATCCGTAAGAAAATGTACCTTAACCCTTGTCCTGCTGAACCCAGATATACCCTGCCTTTGCAAACAGTGTAGATCCAGATCAGTTGGCATCTGAAGAAGCCAACTGATCTGGATCTGCACTGTTTGTCAATTAGAATGTGAATTTGTATCAACAACCTGGATCATGTAATCTGATTGGCTGAAAATTAGCAGTGGTGGTGGCATCTTAATTTATTCAGCATGACAAGGGTTAAAACATGAGGGGCTAACTGCACACATAGCTCAAGATAAGGCTTTTATTTTCCAACAAAAAGTACTGATATTTTTTTCTTATTTCTGCATAAAAATATATGTTATGGGTACTCATTAGAAGCGCATCACTGAAGTGCTTCTAATAAGTACTCACAACATATTTTTGTGGTGAAATAAGAAAAATAATATGTGGATACCCACTCCTATCTGGTTTGTTTGTTTGTTTTGAGGTTTTACAGCCCAGTCAACCCAATTGGTTCATATCGAGCACGGTCAGTTTACCTACCCTCACTTTTACTGGGCAGGCTTAGTTCTATAAGCGGTTATCCACTACTGTGTGCATTCTTTCGCCAGAAACTGACAACTGCCCTTCTTGAATCAGCAGAACTGAGAGAATGACCGCAGAAAGTATTTCATGATCAATCTCCTGGAAATAATGTTGCCAACCCCGCTGGGGTCAAACCCGCAACTTCCTTATCACCAGTCTCACACATATCCAGCTGAGCCACCGAGGCCGGCCTCCTGGTGCTATGTGCACAGCTTGATCAGTCTTTGCTATCCAGCCTGTCACTAGAAGAAGCAATGCATCCTTGGCCAACCACTGAGCAGACACACAGACTGATCTGAATCATCCCTGGGCGCATTTCATAAGGTACTTTTTCTAATGTTGGAGCTCATATTCTTTCTGAGTTAATTTCTTTTGTACCACATTCCCCAATTCATCCTTACACCATCATTAACCCAAGCTTCATACACTAACCCAAGCTTCATAAATTGTTGTAACTGAATTTACTGCCTACGAAACACCAGCCACATCACCCTAACATCACCCCCCCCCCACCACACACCCCAGGCCTTACCCCAAACCCCCAACACAGAAGACCTCCAAGGGTGGTCATTGTTCCCTTCTTCCCTAAAAATAATCGGCCTTGTTACCATGTTCCCTAAAAGAGATTTTGGAAATTTCCATGTTTCCTAGTTCCCAAAAATTAATTTTGTTCCCTCGTTTCCTTAAAATATTTGCCAATGTTCCCTTATTCCTCAAAACCCTTGGAAAGGCCTCAACATGGTCTTCCAAAATCCACACTTTTCAGCTGGCTAGTCTGTCTCCAGACTCTATCTTTTCTATCATTTTCTCTTCTTTTCAAAAATATATACAATCTAGTACAGCTTATAATGATTCGATAAGTTATGTTCCTTAGTGTAGTAAAACAGTGAAATGGGATTAAAGAGACAAATGCAGCTACAGGAAGTGATAATGACAAAAAAAAAAAAAAACACACACACACACAAAAAACAATTGCAGAAATGACTGGAGCCAGTCTACAACTAGCTGGACTGGAGGTTTGCTCTATATTTAGACCAATCTACTTTAATATGAGTCTTGGTTTGTTTTGTTATATATTATATACTGTATGTATTTCTTTCCCACATGAAATATGTGTTTTTGAAAAAACAAGCAAATTCCATGGGGAATTTATGTCCCCCGCCTTATTTTTATTTGAGGTGTTAAAAATGGTAAAGTTAACCAGAGGACCACTGGTCCTGTATCAAATACCTAAGTATTGAAGCAGGAAACCAGTGATAAAAAACAATTTCAAGATTCTGAAAAAAACCTCATGCATATCTTCAGACCATCCTTAAAGCACCTGTAAAGTTTCAAAGGATCGGCTTAAAACTGTGGTAGGAGTTATGGGGTCAAGGTACCTACTCCCTATATGCTTCTGTAGTATTAGAACTCATAAAATGTCTAAGTTAAAAATGCAGAAAAAGTGGTAAAAAATTATTTCAGGATTCTGAAAAAACCACATGCATATCTTCAGGCCATCCTAAAAGCCCTTGTAAAATATCAAAAGGATGGGACAAAAACTGTGGGAGGAGTTAAGGGGACAAGGTGCCTGCACCCTATACACTTCTGCAATATTAGAACTCAAAAAATGTCTAAGTTAAAAATGCGGAAAAAGTAATAAAAAAATATTTCAGGATTCTGAAAAATCCACCTGCATATTTTCAGGCCATCCTAAAAGCCCACGTAAAGTTTCAAAAGGATCGGCTTAAAACTGTGGGAGGAGTTAAGGGGACAAGGTACCTACTCCCTATAGACTTCTGTAATATTAGAACTCAAAAAATGTCTAAGTTCAAAACGTGTAAAAAGTGATAAAAAATAATTTCAGGATTCTAAATAAACCACATGCATATCTTCAGACCATCCTTAAAGCACCTGTACAGTTTCAAAAGGATCGGCCAAAAACTGTGGGAGGAGTTAAGGGGACAAGGTACCTGCTCCCTATATACTCCTGTAGTATTAGAAGTCAAAAAATGTCTAAGTTAAAAATGCGGAAAAAGTAATAAAAAATTATTTCAGGATTCTGAAAAAACCACATGCATATTTTCAGGCCATCCTGAAAGCCTATGTAAAGTTTCAAAAGGATCGGCCAAAAACTGAGGGAGGAGTTAAGGGGACAAGGTACCTACTCCCTATACACTTCTGTAGTATTAGAACTCAAAAAATGACTAAGTTAAAAATGCGGGAAAAGTGATAAAAATTATTTCAGGATTCTGAAAAAACCACATGCATATTTTCAGGCCATCCTTAAAGCACCTGTAAAGTTTCAAAAGAATCGGCCAAAAACTGTGGGAGGAGTTAAGGGGACAAGGTACCTGCTCCCTATACACTTCTGTAGTATTAGAAGTCAAAAAAAGTCTAAGTTAAAAATGCGGAAAAAGTAATAAAAAATTACTTCAGGATTCTGAAAAAACCACATGCATATCTTCAGGCCATCCTAAATGCCCATGTAAAGTTTCAAAAGGATCGGCCAAAAACTGTGGGAGGAGTTAAGGGGACAAGGTACCTACTCCCTATACACTTCTGTAGTATTAGAACTCAAAAAATGTCTAAGTTAAAAATGCGGAAAAAGTAATAAAAAATTATTTCAGGATTCTGAAAAAACCACATGCATATCTTCAGGCCATCCTAAAAGCCCACGTAAAGTTTCAAAACGATCGGCCAAAAACTGTGGGAGGAGTTAAGGGGACAAGGTACCTACTCCCTATAGACTTCTGTAATATTAGAACTCAAAAAATGTCTAAGTTAAAAATGCGGAAAAAGTGATAAAAAATTATTTCAGGATTCTGAAAAAACCACATGCATATCTTCAGACCATCCTTAAAACACCTGTAAAGTTTCAAAAGGATCGGACAGAAACTGTGGGAGGAGTTAAGGGGACAAAGTACCTACTAAAAACTCGGAACCACGCACCACGCGCCACGCACCACGTGCCACGCACCACGCCCCACGGAAAACCAAAAACAGTGTCCCTCCACTTTTCTTCGAAAAGGCGGGGGACAAAAAAAAAAAAATCAATAAAATAATTTTGGCATCAATGATTTTTTACATGCTAGTCAAATATACATTATTAATAGATAAAATAAAGTACATACTGCTGTACAGAGAATTTATGCAAATAGAAAACTCACATAATTTTTACTGGCTAATGGGACTAATTTATATACAAATTAACCAACTTGCTATGGTATGATTGGACCGGAGGTTGTTGGTTATCCATTCGAAATTACCCGACTATCAATATTAGTCTAATCCTTTTTTTTTTTTTTTTTTTTTTTGACTTTAGCGGTAAAGCCAAGTCTACATTAGCCTACTGTTCTTTTTTCGTAGTTTTTCTTGTTTTGTTTTTATTACTTGATTTGATCTGGAGTTTTTACAGTCCAGTCAACTCAGTTGTTTTTTTTGTTTGTTTGTTTTTTCTTTTTTTTAATAGACTTTATTGTTCAGGATTTTTCTACACTGTGTTATTTGACTGATTTCTGCAAATCAAACTAGTGAATGGCCTTAACTCTTAAACTGCAAAGCAAAATTGTAGCAGATAACATTCTTTTTTTAAAATAAGGCTTGGCATTGTCTGCCTGACATATACTCAAATAAAATGTCAATTTTTATTTCCTCTAAAAAATATAATTATACAAAAAGTCAACTTGTCGTCTGCTGCAGTTATGATTTGCACTTAACCCTGGTCCTGCTCAGCCCGGATATGCAAAGCCTTTGCAAACAGTGTAGATCCAGATCAGTTGTGGATCTGCACTGTTTGTCATTCAGTATATGAAAATATATGTTATGGGTATCTGCCCTGTTTGTCATTCATTAAATGAAAATTTATGTTATGGGTACTCATTAGTAGTGCCTCACTGAAGCACTTCTGAGTACCCCCTCTTATCTGGTTTGTTTGTCTGTGTTGAGGTTTTACAGCCCAGTCAACCCAACAGATTCATACTGAGCACGGTCAGTTTACCTACTCTCACTTTTACTGGGCAGGCTTAGTCCTCTAAGTGGTTACCCAGTACTGTGCGCATTCTTTCGCCAGAAACTGACAACTGCCCTTCTTGAATCAGCGGAAGTGAGAGAATGACCACAGAAAGTATTTCATGATCAATCTCCAGGAAAGAATGCTGCCAACCCCGTTGCGGCCAAACCCGCAAACTCCTGATCACCAGTCGCACGCACATCCAACTGAGCCACCAAGGCCGGCCTCTTGTCTGGTGCTATGTGCACAGCCTGATCAGTCTTTGCTATCCAGTTTGTCACTAGAAGAAGCAATGCATCCTTGGCAAACCACTGTGCAGACACATAGACTGATCTGAATCATCCCTGGGTGCATTTCATAGGGTACTTTTTCTAATGTTGGAGCTCATATTCTTTCTGAGTTAATTTCTTTTGTACCACATTCCCCAATTCATCCTTACACCACCACTAACCCAAGCTTCATAAATTGTTGTAACTGAATTTACAACCTATGAAACACCTGCCATCACCCTAACACACACCCCTTAACACCCCCCCCTCCTCTGGGCCTTACCCCAAACCCCCAACACGGAGGCCCTCCAAGGGGGTCAATGTTACCTTCTTCCCTAAAAATAATCAGCCTTGTTACCTTGTTCCCTAAAAGTGATTTTCAAAATGTCCATGTTCCCTGTTCCCAAAATTAGTTTTGTTCCCTTGTTCCCTTAAAATATTTGCCAATGTTCCCTTGTTCCCCAAAACCCCTGGGAACTCCAACATCCATACTTTTCAACTGGCTAAATATAGATATTTTAAAATGTAAATCCTATATTCTTTAAATAGAATGAAGGTTTGCTCTATATTTAGACCAATCTACTTTAATATGAATCTTGTTTTGTTTTGTTTTACATGTATACCAAATGTATTTCTTTCCTACATGAAATGTATTTTTTTGAAGAAAAAAATATCATTAAAATAATTTTGGTATCAATGTTTTTTACATGCTAGTCAAATATACATTATTAATAGATAAAATTAAGTACATACTGCTGTACAGATAATTTATGCAAATAGAAAACTCACATAATATTTACTGGCCAACGGAACTAGTTTATATACAAATAAAAGCACTTTCAGTAGTATGATTGGACCGGAGGTAGTTGGTTATCCATTCGAAATTACCCGACTACCAATATTAGTCTGATCCTTTTTTGCCAAATCTACATTAATCTACTGTTCTTTTTTGTAGTTTTTCTTGTTTTGTTTTTATGTAGTTTTTCTTGTTTTGTTTTGTTCCTGCTCAGTCCAGTCAACTTGGTTGTTGTTTTTGTTTGTTTTGTTTATTTGTTTTTTGTTTGTTTTTTAAATGGAATTTATTGTTCAGGATTTTTCTACACTGTGTTATTTAATTATTTCTGCAAATCAAACTAGTGAATGCCGTTAACTCTTAAGCGCTATGCAAAATTGTAGCACATAACATGCTTCTTTTTTTTTTAAATTAGGCTTGGCATTTCATGTGAATTGTCTGCCTGACAGATGATTCACATAAAATGTCAGTCTTTATTTCCTCTAAAAAATATATACAAAAAATCAAATTATCATTTGCTACAATTATGATTAGCACTTAACCCTGGTCCTGCTCAGCCCAGATATGCAAAGCCTTTGCAAACAGTGTAGATCCAGATCAGTTGTGGATCTGCACTGTTTGTCATTCAGTATGTGAAAATATATGTTATGGGTATCTGCACTGTTTGTCATTCAGTATATGAAAATATATGTTATGGGTACTCATTAAAAGCACCTCACCGAAGCATTTCTAATGAGTACCCACAACGTTTTATGGAGAAATCAGAAAAATAATATGTGGATACCCCTCTTATTTGGTTTGTTTGCTTGTGTTGAGGTTTTACAGCCCAGTCAACCCAATGGGTTCATATCGAGCACAGTCAGTTTACCTACCCACACTTTTACTGGGCAGGCTTAGTCCTCTAAGCAGTTACCCAGTACTGTGCACATTCCTTCCCCACAAACTGACAACTGCCCCTCTTGAATCAGCGAAAGGGAGAGAGAATGACCGCAAAAAGTATTTCATGATCGATCTCCACAAAAAAATGTTGCCAACCCTGCAGGGGTCAAACCTCAACCTTGGTTTCATACAAAATGATTTTTAAAAAATTTTTCCCACATGAGTCTATGTAAAACTGGTGACCCTTTAGGTGGGCCCATCTTTGACCCCAGGGCTATAATGTGAACAGTCTTGGTAGAGGTTTACTAGATGAAGCTACATACCAAATATCAAAGGTCTGGGCCTTCTAGTTTCATACAAGAAGATTTTTAAAGTTTTTTACCATATGAGTCTATGTAAAACTGGTGACCCCTTAGGTGGGGCCATTTTTTGACCCCAGGGCTATAATGTGAACAATCTTGGTAGAGGTCCACTAAATGAAGCTACATACCAAATATCAAAGGCCTGGGCCTTCTAGTTTCAGACAAGAAGAGTTTTAAAGTTTTTTCCTATATGAGTCTATGTAAAACAAGTGACCCCTGGGGCAAGGCGGTTTTTATCCCAGTACTCTAATTTGAACATTTCGGAAGAGGTCCTCTAAATGAAGCTACATACCAACTATCAAAGGCCTGAGCATTTTAGTTTCAGACAAGATTATCATTAAACGTTTTTCCTTCTATATGTAACAAGTGAATCCCGCAAATGGAACTACATACCAAATATCAAAGGCCTGGGTCTTCTGATTTCAAGCAAAGAAGATTATTTAAGTTTTTTTCTTTCCATATGAAACAAGTGAACCCCGAGGTGGGTCCATTTTTCACCCCAGTGCTATAATTTGAACAATCATGGTAAAGGACCATTAGATGCAGGGATGGAGCAAGTACTGAGGATTAGTACTTGAGTAAGTACTGACTACTTGCAGTTTTAAAAGTACTCAATTAAGTACTAAGTACTGATTTTATGAATGTACTTAAGTACTGAGTACTTTTCAAAAGTACTCATGAGTAGTCTTGAGTACTACCGAGTACATAATAAACAAGCAAATTCCATAGGGAATTTATGTCCCCCGCCTTATTTTTATTTGAGCTGTTAAAAATGAGTAAGTTAACCGGAGGACCATTGGTCCTGTATCACTTACCTAAGTACTGAAGCAGGAAAAAAACTGAAGGTAAAAATGTGGAAAAAATAAAAACAACAAAATCAAAAAAACATAATTTAAAGATTCCAAGAGCACACATATACCCTCAGACCACAAGCAAAATGCCTGTAAAGTTTCAGAAGCATTTGCTTAAAGCTGTGGGAGGAGTTGTGCTCACAAGGTACCTACTACTGCACTTTCATAGTACTGAAGCATGAAAAAAGTCTGTTAAAGTTAAAAATGTGAAAAAAGTAAAAAAAAAAAGTAACTTCAAGATCTTCAGACTATGGTTAAAACATCTGTATAGTTTCAGTGGGAATGGTATAAAACTGTAGGAGGAGTTGCACTCACAAGGTACCTACTACATATACATTTTCATAGTACTGAAGAATGAAAAAAGTCTAAGTTAAAAATGTGAAAAATTTGAAAAAATTATATCAAGATTCTGTAAAAACCACACACATATCTTCAGACCATGATTAAGATAAAGTTAAAAATGTGAAAAAATTGAAAAAAATTATTTCAAGATTCTGTAAAAAGTACATGCAGATCTTCAGACCATGATTAAGATAAATGTGAAGTTTCAGAAGGATCGGTATAAACCTGTAGGAGGAGTTGCGCTCAGAAGGTCCCCACTACAAACCATGAAAAAAAAAGTCTAAGTTAAAAATGAGAAAAAAGTAAAAAAAATAATTTAAGGATTCTGTAAAAAGCACATGCACATCTTCAGACCATGATTAAAACACCTGTAAAGTTTCAAAAGGATCGGTCCAAAACTGTAGGAGGAGTTGCGCTCACAAGGTACCTGCTACAAACTCGACACCACACACCACGAAAAGCCGAATACCATGTCCCCTCGCTTTTCTTTGAAAAGGCGGGGGACAAAAAGTAAAATCAACTTGAATGACAAGAGGACCATGATGGTCCTATATCGCTCACCTGACCAAACAGATTTGCATATTTACTGTTGAACTGAATCTTAAAAGAGGGTCACCAAAGGAACATTTCTGCCAAGTTATATAGAAATTGGTCCCGTGGTTTAAAAAGTTTTATATAGCTATAAAGCCCTACGCCCTAACGGCCATGTTTTTTGACGAATCACGAAAGTTTGAACAAACTTGGTAGAGGGTCACCAAAGGAACATTCCTGCCAAATTATATTGAAATCTGTTCAGTGGTTTCTGACAAGAAGATTTTTAAAGTTTTCTATTTAGATATATAGGGAAAACAAGCCCCACCCCATGGCAGCCATGTTTTTTGATGAATCATGACTGCTTGTACAATCTTGATAGAGGTTCACCAAAGCAACATTCCAGCCAAGTAATATTGAAATCGGTCATGGGGTATATGACATTAAGAATTTTAAAATTTTCTATGCAGATATAGACGAAAAATAAGCCCCGCCCCCCTGGGAGCCATGGTTTTTGACATATCATGAAGGCTTGAACAATCTTGGTAGAAGGTCACCAAAGCAACATTCCTGCCAAGTAACATTGAACTCGGTCCAACTGTTTCTTACGAGAAGATTTTTAAAGTTTTCTATATAGATATATAGGGAAAATAAGCCCTGCCCCCTGGTGGCCATGTTTTTTGATGAATCATGACGGCCTGAACAATCTTTGTAGAGGGTCACCAAAGAAACATTCCTGCCAAGTTGTATTGAAATCGGTCCATTGGTTTCTGAAAAGAAGATTTTTAAAGTTTTATATATAGATATATAGGGAAAATAAGCCCTGCCCCCGGCAGCCATGTTTTTTGACGAATCATGATTACTTGAACAATCTTAGTAGAGGGTCACCAAGGAAACATTTCTGCAAAGTTATAATGAAATCAGTTCAGTGGTTTCTGACAAGAAGAGTTTTAAAGTTTTCTATAGATATATAAGGAAAATAAGCCCCGACTCCTGGCGGCCATGTTTTTTGACGAATCATGACGGCTTGAACAATCTTGATAGAGGGTTACATAAGAAACATTCCTGCAATGTTACATTGAAATCGGTTAAGTGGTTTCTGAAAAGACTACTAAAATTTTCTATATAGATATATAGGAAAATAAGCCCCGCCCCCTAGCGGCCATGTTTTTTGACAAATCATAACTGTTTGAACAATCTTGGTAAAGGGTCACCAAGGAAACATTTCTGTGAAGTTATATTGAAATCAGTCCTGTGGTTTCTGGGGACAAGATTTTTTCAAGTTTTCTATATAGATATATATTGAAAATAAGCCCCGCACCCTCTAGCGGCCATGTTTTTTGACAAATCATGACGGCTTGAACAATCTTGATAGAGGGTCACTAAGGAAACATTTCTGCCAAGTTATATTGAAATCAGTCCAGTCGTTTATGACATGAAGATTTTTAAAATTTTCTATACAGATATATATGAAAAATTAACCCCGCCCCCTAGTGGCCATGTTTTTTAACGAATCATGGCGGCTTGAACAATCTTGGTAGAGGATCATCGAAGAAACATTACTGCAAAATTATATTGAAATCCGTCCAGTGCTTTATGACAAGAAGATTTTTAAAGTTTTCTATATAGATATATAAGGAAAATAAGCCCCGCCCCCCTGGCGGCGCTGTTTTTTGACAAATCCAAATGGCTTGAACAATCTTGCAACAGGATCACCAAAGGAACATTTCTGCAAAATCATATGGAAATCGGTCCAGTGGTTTTGGACAAGAAGATTTTTAAAGTTTTCTATACAGATATATAGTGAAAATAAGCCCCGCCCCCTGGCGGCCATGTTTTTTGACAAATCCAAATGGCTTGAACAATCCTGGTACAGGATCACCAAGGGGACATTTCTGCAAAATTATATGGAAATCGGTCCAGTGGTTTCAGACAAGAAGGTTTTTAAACTTTTCTATATAGATATATAGGGAAAATAAGCCCCGCCCCCTGGTGGCCATGTTTTCTGACGAATCCTAATGGCTTGAACAATCTTGCAACAGGATCACCAAAGGAAGATTTTTGCAAAATTATATTGAAATCGGTCCAGTGGTTTGGACAAGAAGATTTTTAAAGTTTTCTATATAGATTATATAGGGAAAATAAGCCCCGCCCCCTGGCGGCCATGTTTTTTGACGAATCCAAATGGCTTGAACAATCTTGCAACAGGATCACCAAAGGAACATTTTTGCAAAATTATATGGAAATCGGTCCATTAGTTTCGGACAAGAAGATTTTTAAAGTTTTCTATATAGATATATAGGGAAAATAAGCCCCGCCCCCTGGCGGCCATGTTTTTTGATGAATCCAAATGGCTTGAACAATCTTGCAACAGGATCACCAAAGGAACATTTCTGCAAAATTATATTGAAATCGGTCCAGTGGTTTCTGACAAGAAGATTTTTAAACTTTTCTATATAGATATATAGGGAAAATAAGCCCTGCCCCCTGGCGGCCATGTTTTTTGAAGAATCCAAATGGCTTGAACAATCTTCCTAGAGGATCACCAAAGGAACATTTTTGCAAAATTATATTGAAATTGGTCCAGTGGTTTTGGACAAGAAGATTTTTAAACTTTTCTATATAGATATATAGGGAAAATAAGCACCGCCCCCTGGCGGCCATTTTTTTTGACGAATCCAAATGGCTTGAACAATCTTGGTAGAGGATAACCAAAGGAACATTTCTGCAAAATTATATTGAAATCGGTCCAGTGGTTTCTGACAAGAAGATTTTTTAAAGTTTTCTATATAGATGTAAAAAGGGAAAATAAGCCCCGCCCCCTGGCGGCCATGTTTTTTGACGAATCCAAATGTCTTGAACAATTCTGGTAGAGGATCACCAAAGGAACATTTCTGCAAAATTATATTGAAATCTGTCTAGTGGTATCTGACAAGAAGGTTTTTAAAGATTTCTATATAGATATATAGGGAAAATAAGCCCCGCCCCCTGGCGGCCATGTTTTCTGATGAATCCAAATGGCTTGAACAATCTTTGTAGAGGATAACCAAAGGAACATTTCTGCAAAATTATATTGAAATCGGTCCAGTGGTTTCTGACAAGAAGATTTTTAAAGTTTTCTATATAGATATATAGGGAAAATAAGCCCCGCCCCCTGGAGGACATGTTTTTTGACCAATCCAAATGTCTTGAACAATCTTGGTCGAGGATCACCAAAGAAACATTTCTGCAAAATTATATTGAAATCGGTCTTGTGGTTTCTGACAAGAAGATTTTTAAAGTTTTCTATACAGATATATAGGGAAAATAAGCCCTGCCCCCTGGCGGCCATGTTTTTTGACGAATCCAAAAGGCTTGAACAATCTTGGTAGAGGATCACCAAAGGAACATTTCTGCAAAATTATATTGAAACTGGTCCACTGGTTTCTGACGAGAAGATTTTTAAAGTTTTCTATATAGATATATAGGGAAAATAAGCCCCGCCCCCTGGCGGCCATGTTTTTTGACGAATCCAAATGTCTCGAACAATCTTGGTAGAGGATCACCAAAGAAACATTTCTGCAAAATTATATTGAAATCAGTCTAGTGGTTTCAGACAAGAAGATTTTTAAAGTTTTCTATACAGATATATAGGGAAAATAAGCCCCGCCCCCTGGTGGCCATGTTTTTTGACGAATCCAAATGGCTTGAACAATCTAAGTAGAGGATCACCAAAGGAACATTTCTGCAAAATTATATTGAAATTGGTCCAGTGGTTTCGGACAAGAAGAATTTTAAAGTTTTCTATATAGATATATAGCGAAAATAAGCCCCGCCCCCTGGGGGCCATGTTTTTTGACGAATCCAAATGGCTTGAACAATCTTGGTAGAGGATCACCAAAGGAACATTTCTGCAAAATTTTATTGAAATCGGTCCAGTGGTTTCTGACGAGAAGATTTTTTGAGTTTTTAGTTAAAAAATCTATTTTTAGCTCCTGTGACCTAGATATGCAATGGACCGGAACCATTTGAACAACTTTGAAAGAGGATCAACCAAGGATCATTCCTCTGAAATTTGGTCAAAATCCAATCAGTGGTTTAGGAGGAAATGTTGTTTAAAGATTGTGAACGGACGGACGGACGGACAGACGGACTACGACGACGACGACGACGGACGGTGAATGATCACAATACCTCACCTTGAGCCTTTGGCTCAGGTGAGCTAATAATGTGCATATGGATAACAGCTGTACTAACAAATATTATACTACTCAACATATGCTAAGTAAGTAAGTAAGTATTATTTAACGAGGGTGACAACATTTAGCAAACAAACTAATCTTCCATGAGGCCCTCAAATATATGATACAAATATATGTTACAATATTTTACAATTTTTACAGTATAAATGAAGCATAGGACATTGACTGCATAAATATGATTAAAATAATGCACCCACAATGGTCCCAAAAATCCCCTTTTTGACAGCATGCTCACTTGGGGGAAAAAAAAAAAACAGATTTGTGGGTGGTTTGGGGCATATATTTCCATTGCACCAACAAAGTCAATATCCCCTGGAATGACGACATAAAGAAAAGCAAAAATTTATACCGCAAACTCCTAAAATTTGGGACACCCAGAACAATTGCAGTTTTAATTTCATGTAACAAAAATGTGTCCAAATATGTACATGGAATGATAAACAGTGAAGACCCCGAACAGACTGCTTCTCTAGGAGCACTATGATCTAGGTCTATACTGTTTGCATATGCCTGTCTGTCCGAAAACATAGGATCATTACGGTAGTATAAGATGACTACTTCACATTTTTACTGTATATATGAAGAAATCGCAGCAAAACAAAAAAAAAGAAGGGTCCATGACAGTTATTCAAACAACTGACAATGAATATTTCAAAGCTGAATATACCTTCAAGATTATTTGAAGGCAAAATACATGAACTAGGAAATTAAGGCAGCATATAAGAACCTTTACTCAATGCCAATAGTTATTAAATGAATAGTTTTCATACTTATATTACAGAAGATTCAAATTATTTATACTACTACAGTATTTGTAGTGCTGACCTTCATACAGTGAGAAGATGTGAAAAAATGACATGTTTATATCACAATATCTACAATGAAATAAGACAAAAATATAAATATAAAATAGAAACAAAGTAGAGAAACAGACTGTGTGATCATTTTCTTGTTTCGATTCATCCTTAATGGCTGCGTCACCGAGTTAGCCATTTAGTACATCTATTATGGAATGTTTCAGCTGTCTGACTACATTTAACATTATTTGGGAGACAGTTCCAAACCAAACAGCCTGAGTAACGCATGCTTTGTTTGAAGCACTCCTTTTTTGGTAATGGAGGAATAAAACATCCTGAGGCTGATGACCTCAGATTAACTGACATGTCCATTTCATTTCTAAGTGTAAAATTTTCAGAAATATAAGAAGGGGTTAAACCATTATAGACTTTGAACATGAATTTTGCTTTTCTCAGAAATAAACGATCATAAACAGATAAAATCTTTAGAGACTGCATAGCCTCACTCGAGTCCTCAACATTGTAGTCTAGAATAACGCGACATGCACGTTTTTGCAGCCTGAATATTTTCATTTTATTAGACTCACACGAGTTGCCCCACACAATACTGCAAAAGTCAATGTGAGGCTGGATAAAAGATTTATAGAATTGCACACGATGTGCTTGTGATAAAAAGGCCTTGATTTTTGAAAGAAGCCAGATATAGGATGATATTTTCTTACAAACATGCATAACATGATTAGACCAACTTACATTGTTGTATACAAAGACTCCCAGTATTTTATCACTTGATATCATTTTAAGTGTTTCATCCATGTATTGAAGATTGAGATTTGTGTTTTGCAACCTTAGACATTTTTGGTTGGTAGTTACCAACATTACTTTGGTTTTTGCTGAATTTAAGACCATGCCATTGTTTTTACACCAGATATGGAGTTGGTTTAATCCATTTTGGAGATTTGCCTCAATTGCTTCTAATGAGGTTTGGATGTCATATAAAGTAGTGTCATCAACATAGAGGTCTGCAGAAATGTTATTCACATAAAGTGGTAAATCATTAATGAAAAGCAAAAATAAGAGTGGCCCTAAAATGGAACCTTGAGGAACACCACAGGTGACCTTTTCAGTGTCAGATTTGCAATTATTTAGGGAGACCATTTGTTGCCTGTGCGTAAGATAGGTATCAAACCACATAAGTGCTTCATTGCTTATGCCATATAGTTCTAATTTTGATAAAAGAATTTGATGGTCAACAAGGTCAAAAGCCTTTTTAAAGTCGACAAGTACAATTCCTACCATTTTTCCATTGTCCATTGCATTTAACCATGAATCAATCATGTGCACCAGAGCAGTTTCACAAGAATGTTGTGACCGAAACCCTGACTGGGTCTTATGTAATTAATTATGCTCATTAAGATAAGCTGATAAGCAATCATGCACATGCTTCTCAAGGACTTTTGATAAAACAGGTAGAATTGATATGAGGCGATAATTATTTACATCATCATGTGGGCCATTTTTATGAAGTGGAGAAATTTTAGCTTCTTTCCATTTTCTTGGGAATGTAGATTTACGGATACTTTGATTGCATATGGGTGTTATGTCATTTGAAATATAAAGAGCTGCAACTTTAAGTAATCGAGGCCCAATATTGTCAGTGCCAGTTGCCTTGCTCGAGTCCATGGTTGAAAGTAGTTTTAGAGCTTTTTCTTTTTCTATAGGACTAATACTGAATGTTGTGTTTTCAGATAGCTTAGACTTGCAGAAGTTTCTTAATTTTTCATGACTTGCATTTGAAACTGGTTCTTTAATTTTGGCGGCAACATTAACAAAGAAATTATTAAATGCATTGGCAATCTCTGTGGGATCCTCAGTGTGTATCCCCTTGTTTTTGATAGAAGAAATTGGTGTATTCCTGCAGCTTTTTCCTGACCCAATTTCTTGAAAAAGTTTGTATATACTTCCTGGTTTGTCTTTACTGTTATCTATGTATGTCTGATATTGGTTTTTCTTAGCTTCTTTTATCATTTTATTAACTTTATTTCTCCAAAATTTATAGTCATTGTCACTATCGAGTGATTTGTGCCTATCCCTAGTCTTCATAGCATCAAGAATATCTGATATTATCCAATCTGGTTGAGTTTTACGTTTAACCCTGTGTTTTTTAATAGGAATATGTCTATCTACCACTTCTAAAAACAGGTCAGTCCATGCTTCAAGTATATCATCAGGGTCTTCAAATAACTTGATGAGATCCCATGGTACTGCTTGAAGATCACTTATGAAATTGGCCTCATCAAAATGTTTGAATGACCTATAAGATATAGTGTAATGACTGTCTTTAGGAATTTGATTATGCATTTTTCTTGTTACAAATACTGGAAAATGATCACTCAGTCCTATTTTAGGAACATGTACAGACTTGACATTTTCAGGACAGTTAGAATATATGTGATCAATTAAGGATCTGCTGTCTGAGGTTACTCGTGTAGGTTCAGAGACAAATTGAGTTAACCCAAATGGCTCCATATAATCATTCCAGACTCTCTTTATCTGACTGTCAAGTAAGTTTCTGTTCATGTCCCCTAACAAATAAATTTCTTTTTCCTCTTGCAGAATATTTTCTATGCAATCTTCAAAATATTCATTCCATAGCACAGTAGAATTCGGTGGCCTGTATATGTTACCTACGAGGAAGGGTCTGCTATTAATTGGTTTGATTTCTACCCATATGCATTCAATATTTTGATGTTCTAAGTCTGATCTTCTACTGCAACAGACACCTTCCTTCACATAAACTAGTACACCACCACCTGCATTTTCTGCTCTGTCACGCCTAAATGGCTTTTGATACCCACTGATGTCAAATGGTGCATCAGGGTGTATCTCATTTAACTTGGTCTCGCTAATGCCTAAAATATGGATAAGGTTGTGTTCATAGTTGAGAAGTAATTTCAACTGGTCTATCTTATTGCTAAGACCTTGAATGTTCAAATGCCCTATTCTAAAGCCTTTATCCTTAAATCCTATATTGAGTGCATTATTGGAAGTAGACAGAGATACACTAATGGAGACCTGCTGGGAATCTTCCAACACAGACACGCTCTCATTACTACTGATTGAGGTGGTAATTGATAACTGTGTATCAGATAGTGAGGTTTGGTGATCAGACACCTAATGAGACCCTTGTGTAGATGACTGTATAATATCATTAGAATTTGTACCTGAAGCTAAAGGCATATCAGATGACTGATTAGTATGAGAGTGCTGAGTAACCATATTGCCATGATACGTCTCAAAATTAAAAGAAATGTCATCTGAAATTCTGTAAACATGCATACCATCATCAACATTTGTCACTGAGGGCCTCTGGAGAAAACAAGCATGATCATTCAAAGGATTAATAACAGATAAAGCATTTACTGTTGAATCAGAATGACTCAAAGTATCACTATCATGTGTTGATAAAACACTTTGGCTATCAGTTTCACTCATGTTAATTAAAGTTTTTGTTTCAATTGATATATCCAGTCTGTCACTAGAACAAATGCAATCACTTGTATTGCATTCTGAACAAATGTTATGTAAAGAAGAAAATCTGTTTCCATGTGATATAGACTGGACTGAAATGGCAACATTGCCGAGTTCCTATTTATTAAGGCATCGTCCTGATTTATGACCTTTAAAGCCACAGTGATAGCACTCAAGCTGTCCCTTGTGTCTACACTGGCTCGTCTCGTGGTTTGTTTCCCCACATTTGTAGCATAATACTGCACTGTCTTTATTTGTGCTCAAATCCTCATGGTTCTGATGTGGTTCAGCTCTTTTTCGACCTCCTATTGGTTTCCTATGATTCATGGTAGGGTTTTCTCTATGACTGCCACCCTTTTTATGGTGGTGACTTTTAAACACACAGTTTTCAAAGTTCTCCACAATGTTTATTTGTTTATCAATTTCTCCAAGTAGCCGCTTTACTCCAGATGCTTTCGGGTGAATCAAATCATCACCAAAGTAACGTTCTATGACCATTCCTTGACTGTCATAGAAGGCCTTGTTGACATCCAACAAGGTAATGTTATGATCCTGACACAGTCTATCTATAGCCGTATTCACATCGGTAGTATCGGTATCTCCTCGGGGGGCTGCATTACACAGATATATCTGACAGGTACTGTTGACTTGTTTTATATTCTGTATGACTTGATCATAGAGTTCTTCAAAATATTCTATGTCAGTTCCACTTGATGCATCATTTCCTCCAACATAAATAATGATGTTAGAAAACTGGTTCATATTAAACACACTGGCCTGATGGAATATGTGGTCTATTTTAGCCCCAGATATGCTGTGTTTGAATACACCTTGCTTCAAACCTTTGGGGTTTACAGCAGAAGTCAGTGAATCACCCATTAAGAGAATGTTTTTAGGTGTATTTCTCCTCTGCTGTGAAGACCGAGACACATTTCTAGCAGGGTTGTCTTGACTACTTTGTTGACTGAGCTTGGGTGTCGCTGATGTTCTGTCCGACTTCTTTTGCTTTATCGGCGACTTAGGTGTACTTGTTTTTTGGAGGGATTTGAGTTTGGGTGTTTCTGCTGTTGCTTGCTTATCTTTCTGTTGGTGTGGTCTCACAGGTGTTTGAGTATGAGTATGACCTGAGTATGATCTGTCCTGATTGAGGCTACTTGCAGTTGTCCTTTTGTTGTTATCTGACAGTTGTGTTTGAATTACTGTTTCCTTTGACGACTCGGCATCATAAGTTTCATCCAATGTCTTATATGCTGCTTGAGACACTAGTTCATTTACTTGATTACTGAGAACTGTGATCTGTCCCTGCAAGGAATTAATCATGTCCTTCAGATTAGATATTTGCTTCATGACAGGTGAGTCTTGTGAGACAGTAGCAGCTGACTGCCCTGATATCAGCACTGCAGGGGTTTCCTCTCCTGTGTTACAATGTAACAGTCCAGATTGGTTGGGTTGTGTAGAAACCTGAGAAGCTGATAAGCTGTCATTAATAACAACCAGATCTGTGTTTATGCTTAGCACAGAGTTGGTTCTCTGTACAAAACTTCTGTAGATATTTTCTGAAAGTCTTCTGAAGTGTTTTTCTTTCCAAGAGATATGACCTGGTCCACTGGCACACAATGACATTACACTTCTGTCTATGTGCAGAAAACATTGCTGACCATCCACATGTGTTTTTACATGAAATTTCCTGGCATTTCCTGATGGAAAGTTAGCATATTCCCTGCTTAATGCTGTGAGAGTATCCTCATATAATGGCTTGTGGTAGAATATGATATTTGTACTGTCCCTCAGTGGCATCAAATGGTAGAAAATGGAATTAAAAGGGTCCTTCATGTCTGAGTCAGGTGAATCATCACCCTTAGAAAATCCAGGGAAATCTTCCAAGACATGGCTGCTGTCTGTGAGCAGAACACTGTTGCTAGACTTTGAAGATTCATTCAAACCACTAGAGTTTATAGATTCTTCCACTCTTTGTGGATCATTGGCATCAATGGATACATTTAAATTCAAATTATATATAGTTGAATCTGTAGACTGATTAGTCAAACTACTGGAGTTCTGGGTACTGTCAGCCATTATCAGATATCACTTCAGCTCACTGTGTAACCACAGGGGTTCCAATAGCAAAACAAAGAAATGAATAAATAAATCCAAATTATTCCATTAACACAACATTTTTTCAAAAAGAAAATTTGATATTCATAATCCTTGTTTCAGAAGCTTTCTTTTCATGTAAAATTAATCCAGCAAATTTTCACAGAATCAGAACTAAACATTTATTATAATCTAAGCATTAGCCACTGCAAGTTCACATATTAACAAAAGTTTTACAAAGCCGGGAAAAATGGACCAGTGTGCGTCACACAACTTCCAATGGAAAGGCGAAAAGCTTAAGCCAATTTCTAGAATTGTCAAAAATTCTGTTTTGTATCCTAAATGTATACAGCATTTCAGATATCTAATTATTTTTTGCAGAAAGTGCATGATAAGTGAAACTAAATGACAAAAGCAGACCAGGCATACCACCTACTGTAAACTTGAATTTTAGGTGTTACCGAGTCTATAAAGCAATGATTGATTAGTGGCAAAAGTTCGGGTACAAATTGCCAGGAAATCATTCATACATTGTAAAAATGTTGATGCTTTTAATAGCTAATTTTTTTGTAGTATATTTTGTTTTTCTGTCTATTGCAAAACACGCAGCTAACTTTAACATACTCAATTTTTTACAACTAGTTGTAGTATTAACTCACTTTCACATCACAGACTCTCCTATCTATACAATTTGGGGAAGTATATTTATTATTCTGGACTACTCTATATATCAATTAAAACAAACATTGTAGCGTTTTTATACAAAAATATAGGACTTGTTAGACACTGCATTATGTAGCAACTGATTTTGGGCTGCAATGTGTCCTTTTGTACATTTTATGGATGGCTAGGCATTCACTGGGTTGGCTCATTCCTTGCCACATAAAATCATAAGGCAGAGAAGCTGTGATAAACAGTCTGCATTCACACCAAACCGTCATCACTGAAAGTATGACAAAGATATTTCTGTCACATTTTCTACTACAATTGGTGTGTTCCATTATACAAAATCTATGACAAAAAACAAAAACAAATTTTCTTAGTCTAATAAACCATCAGGTTAATATGCCTACGTGAAATGTAAACTTCTTAGCTACAGCTGTGCATAAAGCACCTTTTTTTTTTCTTATTTCTCCATGAAAACATACATTGTGTGCATTCATTAGAGGCATTTCTAGTGAGTAGTCCTACAACACATACTTTCATGGAGAAATAAGAAAAATACTAATCTAGAAATTCCCTGCTTATCTACAGCTTTGATGATGATGAAACTTTGGTGTTTTATATCCCTTTCAACATTTTTAGGTCATATCGAGAAAATGATAATGAAAGGCTCCGTGCATGAAGCAACCTAGTCATATAGGCCATAGCATTTTCACCTCATATGGGAAATGAGGAATATTTTGGATATTTAGCTCATTAACAGATTTACGCAGAAAAAAAGGCTCATTGGAGTAACAAACAATCTGAAAAACCAGTCTAAAAACTGCAAAATTCTGAAAATCTACCTAATAATGTGGATCCTTGTATATCCTTTTTCACTTTATATTATGAGAGAATGTGGGGGTGTAGATGGTAATGCTTCTCTGCAACAAAACTGTGGCTCTTTGATTAACAAATCTTCTTCGGTAAAGCCTTTAGCTCAATCTGTATCACTGGTTTTTCAGGTCTCTATTTGCTATGGAGATTTCCTGATCTACATTGTTTGTTCAGGGGATAGCGCGTACGCAGTCCCCCACACTAATAAATTGCGTACCCGAGTTACCCACATTTGGGGCAATCGCAGGCGTCAGCTCAACCGAAGTGCAATGGAAGAGCCTCTTCCTGGGAGAACCGCCTTGCTGATCATGGTATCTCCTGTACCAGGTAAGTATGATTTAGCAAAGGTCCTCTAACATTATATATGTCAAGGCAGATTATTTTTGATTGGTTTGTGCATCAACAAACCTTTTTTTTCTTGAAAGTTAGAATATTTCAAAGTAACTTCTAAGTTTTGGAAACCACTATATTTAAATTTATTCAAATATCAATTTGGTAAAATTTCAAACTAAATGATGTAAGAATAAAGTATATATTTTCGATTGTCTAGCATTTAGACCACAAGAAACTGTCTATAAACACAACAGTCAACCAATGCTATTAATAGTACTGGTAGTGATAAGCTGTGTTCTATAAATAGAACTACCACTCCAGGCAGCGGCAGATAAACATACTGATAATCAACCCTGTTTGTAAAGCATAATAATAAAAACATACAAACATGTGCTTTTAATTAAAAAAAACAAACAAACAAAAAAGCATAAATTATACATCACCCTCAAAACAATAATGACATATCATCAGGTTTATGTATTTGTTTATTTATTATTATTGATTTTTTTTTTTTTTTTTTTCAGTCAAAACAATGTTGTTCTTGTATATGTGTGTGTGTGTGAGTGTGTGTGTGTGTGTTTCAGGGGATGACAAGCAAATGATGGCTTTTATTATCTAAACAAAACATAACACACACTTGCACAGACGCATGCCCACTTGCACAGACTCATGCCCACTTGCAGGCACACACACAAATTTTGCCATATTCTCTATAAGAATCTATAAAATATTGGATCCTCTTTAACAGCAGCCAAACTACTGCTGAATCATTAAATTTATGATACCAGTATTAAAATAATAATGGTACAAGTCTTTCATGGTTGCTGAAATGTGGGTTACTGATGAGAAGCTTAATTTATTTTGTGGATTAATGTTTTCTTATTTCTCCTTAACTCTTTCCCCGCTAGTGGCAACTTTTGTCGTTTAATTTTGCTGATAACCTTTGCAAACAGTTTGGACCCAGATCAGGCCTGACAAAACATCTGGTCTGATCTGGATCCAAACTGTTTGACACTCTGATGGTATTTCTGAAAGAGTTTTTGAAAACGTTAATTTAAGAAAAAAAATATAAAAAATCCACAGACAACAAAAAGCATGCAAATTTACCCAGCATGCAAAGCGTTAAAACCATGTCTACAGTATAGTAAATGTCCTAAAATTTTAAACACTTTTTTGCCTTAATTTTGCTTTTCTTGTATGCAGTTGATTCTTAAAATACCTAGCTTACTTGCCTATTGCTTACCAAGTGAAATGACAGTACTTTTTCATGATCATATCTTACACCAGTAATTACATGTACCTCTGTAGGTTGTGTTTTTTAAGAAAAGACATTATCTCTTTGCTTGCTGGTAATTTTGCACGCGTTTTTGTCATCTGAGGATTTTTTTTTTTTTTTTTTTTTTCAAAAGTAACATTTTCAAAAAAAAATCCTTCAGGAATACCATCAGTGTCGACAGTTTGGATCCAGATCAGGCCCGACAAAACGTCGGGCCTGATCTGGGTCCAAACTGTTTGCAAAGGTTATCAGCAGATGAAAGAAGTCACACTAGCAGAGAAAGAGTTAAGCTTAATTATTCTAATGTTTGTTTTTTTCATCATTTCAATAAGAAATAGAAAATAATTTACGATGAAAGACCAAAGTTTGAAGTTATACAATTTTATATTATTTTCTTTGCATGTGCATAAAAGTAAATGAAAAAAGGGATATAAGTGGCAAAAATTAGTTTCATTATATTACTTTTGGAAATTAAATGCTTTTCTCCTGTAGGAGACTTTGACCAAAATTTCAACTGCCCCATCTCAGTCAACTGTACTCTTTTTTACTTGGATGATCAGAGCTCAGGTTGAAAAACTGCCTGGTGTGTGACAAAGAGTTTCACAGTTTGGCCAGGTATAGAGATAGCCCCATACAATATAGGGTTATTGCACTGATGTTGGTGAATATTGTCCCAAGTTTGGACATCGAAGGATGCAAGCTTGCAAGCATCCATAGATATCCCAAAGAAAGACAATATTCACCAATATCAGTGCAATAACCCTTTTATTATATGGCTATAAATATTTTCTGTCGTTTTGCTTCTTATTCTGTATTTTTGTTTAATTTGACCCTGTAAATAGGGCTTTCTGTAACAGTAACAGTGTAAAACTGACATCAGAAAGGGATATCATTTTTGCACTAGTGCAATATCAACATGATATCATTTTTGCGCTGTTGCTGTTTTGCAATGAATCTAGTTGTAAAAACAAATTATTTGAGCAAAAATCAGTTGTGTTGCTTCACTTGCAACTTTCAAACTTTAAGAATAATTTATGATGTTCTGGTCCATCGTGACATCATATTTCATTATATCAAGTGAAAATGACGTCAGCCATTGTGACGTCACAACATCAACATTCCACAATGGTAATAAAGTTTGAGATTTGTTAAGGATCGACAAACAAGTATTATTGATCTAAAGAAAGCGTGCAATTTTGATACTGTGTGCTGGTATTGAGAAATATCGGCATCTATGTTCCTCGAATTTTTTCATTCATTTCTAATCATTCAATATTTGTAGCTATATAATAAATGGTTTTATCAGGTGAATATTTTTATTTCTCCCTACCCCACCCCCATTTTTATATCATTTTTTTTATTTTCCCCCAAATGGAATGCAGTATTCTCAAGTAAGTTCAATAATAACTGCAGCAGATGGCATTTTGAAGTACTTTTATAATTATTATTTTTCAGAGAAAATAAGGCTTTACATTTCATGTGAATCATCTGTTTACCATAAAGCATCTATAACATAAGAGATACAACACCTACTATCCATGTTTTCTGGCTCAGAATTTTATCCTGAATAAAAAATTTCAGTTTTGTAACCAGCCTATACCATTTCTGTGCTTTTTTCCAAATTTTGACAGCTCAGAGGTTAAGGTCAAAATTAGTGCCAACAAGAGAATCGGTGAAACAGAAAGATGCTCCCTAAAGATGTGCAGTAGTGGGAGGGTTATGTTAGTAAAATACTTTACGAGATATGCTACAGACAAGCTTATTATTGCAAAAATTAAGACGGGAAGTAACTCAGTAATTACTTATAACAGAGTTACAGTTCTTGCACTCTGCACTATCTCTGATGGCCGTCTCTCAATGTATCCAGTTTAATTTGATTCTCTTTTATACTTTCAGAGATATGCAACGGACAAATTTAATATTGCAAAAATTAGGAAGGGAAATAACTCCATAAATACTGATGATAGGGTTATGATTCTTGCATTCTGCACTTCCCCTTATGGCCCCTTATCACTGTATCAAGTTTCATTTATTTATCTTCAATGCTTTTAGAGATATTCTCCAGACAAGCTTACTATGGCAAAAATTCGGAAGAGAAATAACTCTGTAATTACTTGTGATAGAGTTACAGTTCTTGCACTGTACACTTCCTCTGATGGCCATCTATCAATGTATCAAGTTTCATTTAATTCCCTGGTATGCTCCAGACAATCTTTTCATTGCAAAAAAGAAGGGAAGTAACTCCGTAAATACTACCAGGGTTATGGTACTTGCATTCTGCAATTCCCCTCATGGCCCTCTATCAGTGCATTAAGATTCATTTATCTATCTTCAATACTTTAAGAGATATTCTCCTGACAAGCTTACTATTGCAAAAATTAGGATGGCCATCTATCAATGTATCGTATCAAGTTTCATTTAATTCCCTTCTATACTTTCAGAGATATGCTCTGGGCAAGCTTTTTATTGAAAAAAATAAGAAGGGAAGTAATCCTGTAAATACTGGTGAAAAGATTATGGTTCTTGCATTCTGCAATTCCCCTTATGGCCCTCTATCACTGTCTCAAACTTCATTAAATTATCTTAATACTTTTAGAGATATGCTCCAGACAAGCTTACTATTGCAAAAATTAGGAAGGGAAATAACTCTAATTACTTGTGATAGAGTTATGGTTGCACTCCCTCATGGCCCTCTATCAATGTATCAAGCTTCATTAAATTACCTTCAATACTTTTACAGAAAAATATGCTCCAGACAAAAGTGTGACGGATGGACAGATGGACTGACAGTCCAACAATTCGGGTTTAGGGGCTATGTCCCATTGTAAATTTCCTTAGGGTTTTAAAGGCTATAAGCTCCCTAACCCAAAGGTTTATAATGTATCTTTACGGAATGAAGAATAATGTGGTTACAAAATTGAACCCCTAAATGTTGGCTTGGACAGACAGATGGTTGGACAGACGGATGGATGAACAAGTGGCGACTAAATGCTCTCCCTTTGGAGAGCATAAATATTGGCCTGCCCTGTGATTTTCACAGTACAAGAATTCCGCGGAAGGCATCGTCGCACATGCTGGGGCAAAAGTCACAGGAGCCACAATCAGAACGTGGTTATTTAATAAGTTTATTTCATTCTTAGCAGTGCTTAGTTGGAAAAAGGGTTGAAAAAAAATGTAGACAAAGTGCCCAGTGGGGCACATATATTCCAGGCCAGTGCCATTCCCTCTAGTGGCTATATCTTCAGCACTGACTTTTCGTATTATACAGCCCAATGATAATGGAATGTTGATGTAAAATGTGTAAAAGTCACTGGGGCATGAAATATACAAGGTCACTGGGTCAAGGTACCTGCCAAGTCAGTACATCAAGGAGAAGCACTATGCAAGATATGGTGGTTGTAGGCCTTATAGTTGAGTTAATTTCTTTTGTACCACATTCCCCAATTCATCTTTACACCATCATTAACCCAAGCTTCATACACTAACCCAAGCTTCATAAATTGTTGTAAATGAATTTACCGCCTACGAAACACCCGCCACATCACCCTAACAGCACCCCCCCCCCCCCCACACACACACACACACCCCAGGCCTTACCCCAAACCTCCAACACGGAGGACCTCCAAGGGGGGTCAGTGTTCCTTTCTTCCCTAAAAATAATCGGCCTTGTTACCATGTTCCCTAAAAGAGATTTTGGAAATTTCCATGTTTCCTAGTTCCCAAAAATTAGTTTTGTTCCCTCGTTTCCTTAAAATATTTGCCAATGTTCCCTTATTCCTCAAAACCCTTGGGAAGGCCTCAACATGGTCTTCCAAAATCCGCACTTTTCAGCTGGCTAGTCTGTCTCCAGACTCTATCTTTTCTATCATTTTCTCTTCTTTTCAAAAGTATATACAATCAAGTACAGCTTATAATGATTCGATAAGTTATGTTCCTTAGTGTAGTAAAACAGTGAAATGGGATTAAAGAGACAAATGCAGCTACAGGAAGTGATAATGACAAAAAAAAAAAAAAACACACACACACACAAAAAACAATTGCAGAAATGACTGGAGCCAGTCTACAACTAGCTGGACTGGAGGTTTGCTCTATATTTAGACCAATCTACTTTAATGTGAGTCTTGTTTTGTTTTGTTATATATTATATACTGTATGTATTTCTTTCCCACATGAAATATGTGTTTTTGAAAAAAAAAAAAAAAATCAATAAAATAATTTTGGCATCAATGATTTTTTACATGCTAGTCAAATATACATTATTAATAGATAAAATAAAGTACATACTGCTGTACAGAGAATTTATGCAAATAGAAAACTCACATAATTTTTACTGGCTAATGGGACTAATTTATATACAAATTAACCAACTTGCTATGGTATGACTGGACCGGAGGTTGTTGGTTATCCATTCGAAATTACCCGACTACCAATATTAGTCTGATCCTTTTTTTTTTTTTTTTTTTTTTTTTTGACTTTAGCGGTAAAGCCAAGTCTACATTAGCCTACTGTTCTTTTTTCGTAGTTTTTCTTGTTTTGTTTTTATTACTTGATTTGATCTGGAGTTTTTACAGTCCAGTCAACTCAGTTGTTGTTTTTGTTTGTTTTTTTTTTTTTGTTTTTTTTTTTAATAGAATTTATTGTTCAGGATTTTTCTACACTGTGTTATTTGACTTATTTCTGCAAATCAAACTAGTGAATGGCCTTAACTCTTAAACTGCAAAGCAAAATTGTAGCAGATAACATTCTTTTTTTAAAATAAGGCTTGGCATTGTCTGCCTGACATATACTCAAATAAAATGTCAATTTTTATTTCCTCTAAAAAATATAATTATACAAAAAGTCAACTTGTCGTCTGCTGCAGTTATGATTTGCACTTAACCCTGGTCCTGCTCAGCCCGGATATGCAAAGCCTTTGCAAACAGTGTAGATCCAGATCAGTTGTGGATCTGCACTATTTGTCATTCAGTATATGAAAATATATGTTATGGGTATCTGCCCTGTTTGTCATTCATTAAATGAAAATTTATGTTATGGGTACTCATTAGTAGTGCCTCACTGAAGCACTTCTGAGTACCCCCTCTTATCTGGTTTGTTTGTTTGTGTTGAGGTTTTACAGCCCAGTCAACCCAACAGATTCATACTGAGCACGGTCATTTACCTACCCTCACTTTTACTGGGCAGGCTTAGTCCTCTAAGTGGTTACCCAGTACTGTGCGCATTCTTTCGCCAGAAACTGACAACTGCCCTTCTTGAATCAGCGGAAGTGAGAGAATGACCACAGAAAGTATTTCATGATCAATCTCCAGGAAAGAATGTTGCCAACCCCGCTGGGGCCAAACCCGCAAACTCCTGATCACCAGTCGCACGCACATCCAACTGAGCCACCAAGGTCGGCCTCTTATCTGGTGCTATGTGCACCGCCTGATCAGTTTTTGCTATCCAGTTTGTCACTAGAAGAAGCAATGCATCCTTGGCAAACCACTGTGCAGACACACAGACTGATCTGAATCATCCCTGGGTGCATTTCATAGGGTACTTTTTCTAATGTTGGAGCTCATATTCTTTCTGAGTTAATTTCTTTTGTACCACATTCCCCAATTCATCCTTACACCATCACTAACCCAAGCTTCATAAATTCTAACTGAATTTACAACCTATGAAACACCTGCCATCACCCTAACACACACCCCTTAACAAACCCCCCTCCTCTGGGCCTTACCCCAAACCCCCAACAGGGAGGCCCTCCAAAGGGGTCAATGTTACCTTCTTCCCTAAAAATAATCAGCCTTGTTACCTTGTTCCCTAAAAGTGATTTTCAAAATGTCCATGTTCCCTGTTCCCAAAATTAGTTTTGTTCCCTTGTTCCCTTAAAATATTTGCCAATGTTCCCTTGTTCCCCAAAACCCCTGGGAACTCCAACATCTATACTTTTCAACTGGCTAAATATAGATATTTTAAAAGGTAAATCCTATATTCTTTAAATAGAATGAAGGTTTGCTCTATATTTAGACCAATCTACTTTAATATGAATCTTGTTTTGTTTTGTTTTACATGTATACCAAATGTATTTCTTTCCCACATGAAATGTACTTTTTGAAGAAAAAAATATCATTAAAATAATTTTGGTATCAATGATTTTTTACATGCTAGTCAAATATACATTATTAATAGATAAAATTAAGTACATACTGCTGTACAGAGAATTTATGCAAATAGAAAACTCACATAATATTTACTGGCCAATGGAACTAGTTTATATACAAATAAAAGCACTTTCAATAGTATGATTGGACCGGAGGTAGTTGGTTATCCATTCGAAATTACCCGACTACCAATATTAGTCTGATCCTTTTTTGCCAAATCTACATTAATCTACTGTTCTTTTTCATAGTTTTTCTTGTTTTATTTTTATATAGTTTTTCTTGTTTTGTTTTGTTCCTGCTCAGTCCAGTCAACTCGGTTGTTGTTTTTGTTTGTTTTGTTTATTTGTTTTTTGTTTGTTTTTAAATGGAATTTATTGTTCAGGATTTTTCTACACTGTGTTATTTAATTATTTCTGCAAATCAAACTAGTGAATGCCGTTAACTCTTAAGCTCTATGCAAAATAGTAGCAGATAACATGCTTCTTTTTTTTAAAATTAGGCTTGGCATTTCATGTGAATTGTCTGCCTGACAGATGATTCACATAAAATGTCAGTCTTTATTTCCTCTAAAAAATATATACAATCAAATTATCGTCTGCTACAATTATGATTAGCACTTAACCCTGGTCCTGCTCAGCCCAGATATGCAAAGCCTTTGCAAACAGTGTAGATCCAGATCAGTTGTGGATCTGCACTGTTTGTCATTCAGTATGTGAAAATATATGTTATGGGTATCTGCACTGTTTGTCATTCAGTATATGAAAATATATGTTATGGGTACTCATTAAAAGCACCTCACCGAAGCATTTCTAATGAGTACCCACGTTTTATGGAGAAATCAGAAAAATAATATGTGGATACCCCTCTTATTTGGTTTGTTTGCTTGTGTTGAGGTTTTACAGCCCAGTCAACCTAATGGGTTCATATCGAGCACAGTCACTTTTACTGGGCAGGCTTAGTCCTCTAAGCAGTTACCCAGTACTGTGCACATTCCTTCCCCACAAACTGACAACTGCCCCTCTTGAATCAGCGAAAGGGAGAGAGAATGACCGCAAAAAGTATTTCATGATCGATCTCCACAAAAAAATGTTGCCAACCCCACAGGGGTCAAACCTCAACCTTGGTTTCATACAAAATGATTTTTTAAAAATTTTTCCCACATGAGTCTATGTAAAACTGGTGACCCTTTAGGTGGGCCCATCTTTGACCCCAGGGCTATAATGTGAACAGTCTTGGTAGAGGTCTACTAGATGAAGCTACATACCAAATATCAAAGGTCTGGGCCTTCTAGTTTCATACAAGAAGATTTTTAAAGTTTTTTACCATATGAGTCTATGTAAAACTGGTGACCCCTTAGGTGGGGCCATTTTTTGACCCCAGGGCTATAATGTGAACAATCTTGGTAGAGGTCCACTAAATGAAGCTACATACCAAATATCAAAGACCTGGGCCTTCTAGTTTCAGACAAGAAGAGTTTTAAAGTTTTTTCCTATATGAGTCTATGTAAAACAAGTGACCCCTGGGGCAAGGCGGTTTTTATCCCAGTACTATAATTTGAACATTTCGGAAGAGGTCCACTAAATGAAGCTACATACCAACTATCAAAGGCCTGAGCATTTTAGTTTCAGACAAGATTATCATTAAACATTTTTCCTTCTATATGTAACAAGTGAATCCCGCAAATGGAACTACATACCAAATATCAAAGGCCTGGGTCTTCTGATTTCAAGCAAAGAAGATTATTTAAGTTTTTTTCTTTCCATATGAAACAAGTGAACCCCGAGGTGGGTCCATTTTTCACCCCAGGGCTATAATTTGAACAATCTTGGTAAAGGACCATTAGATGCAGGGATGGAGCAAGTACTGAGGATTAGTACTTGAGTAAGTACTGACTACTTGCAGTTTTAAAAGTACTCAAGTAAGTACTAAGTACTGATTTTATGAATGTACTTAAGTACTGAGTACTTTTCAAAGGTATTCATGAGTAGTCTTGAGTACTACAGAGTACACAATAAACAAGCAAATTCCATAGGGAATTTATGTCCCCCGCCTTATGTTTATTTGAGCTGTTAAAAATGAGTAAGTTAACCAGAGGACCATTGGTCCTGTATCACTTACCTTAGTACTGAAGCAGGAAAAAAATTGAAGGTAAAAATGTGGAAAAAATAAAAACAACAAAATCAAAAAAAACATAATTTAAAGATTCCAAGAGCACACATATACCCTCAGACCACAAGCAAAATGCCTGTAAAGTTTCAGAAGCATTTGCTTAAAGCTGTGGGAGGAGTTGTGCTCACAAGGTACCTACTACTATATGCACTTTCATAGTACTGAAGCATAAAAAAAGTCTGTTAAAGTTAAAAATGTGAAAAAAGTAAAAAAAAAAGTAACTTCAAGATTCTGTATGCATATCTTCAGACTATGGTTAAAACATCTGTATAGTTTCAGTGGGAATGGTATAAAACTGTAGGAGTAGTTGCACTCACAAGGTACCTACTACATATACATTTTCATAGTACTGAAGAATGAAAAAAAGTCTAAGTTAAAAATGTGAAAAATTTGAAAAAATTATATCAAGATTCTGTAAAAACCACACACATATCTTCAGACCATGATTAAGATACCTGTGAAGTTTCAGAAGGATCGGTATAAAACTGTAGGAGGAGTTGCGCTCACAAGGTCCCCACTACAAACTCGGAACCATGCAAAAAAGCCTAAGTTAAAAATGGGAAAAAAGTAATTAATTTAATTAAAGGATTCTGTAAAAAGCACATGCATATTTTCAAACCATGATTAAAACACCTGTAAAGTTTCAAAAGGATCGGTCTAAAACTGTAGGAGGAGTTGCGCTCACAAGGTACCTACTACATATACACTTTCATAGTATTGAAGCATGAAAAAATTCTAAGTTAAAAATGTGAAAAAACTGAAAAAAATTATTTCAAGATTCTGTAAAAAGTACATGCAGATCTTCAGACCATGATTAAGATAAATGTGAAGTTTCAGAAGGATCGGTATAAACCTGTAGGAGGAGTTGCGCTCACAAGATCCCCACTACAAACTTGGAACCATGAAAAAAAAGTCTAAGTTAAAAATGAGAAAAAAGTGAAAACTATAATTTAAGAATTCTGTAAAAAGCACATGCACATTTTCAGACCATGATTAAAACACCTGTAATTTTTTAAAAGGATTGGTCCAAAACTGTAGGAGGAGTTGCGCTCACAAGGTCCCCATTACAAACTCAGAACCATGAAAAAAAAAGTATAAGTTAAAAATATGAAAAAAGTGAAAAAAATAATTTAAGGATTCTGTAAAAAGCACATGCACATCTTCAGACCATGATTAAAACACCTGTAAAGTTTCAAAAGGATCGATCCAAAACTGTAGGAGGAGTTGCGCTCACAAGGTACCTGCTACAAACTCGGCACCACACACCACGGAAAGCCGAATACCATGTCCCCTCGCTTTTCTTCGAAAAGGCGGGGGACAAAAAGTAAAATCAACTTGAATGATAATGTGCATATGGATAACAAATTTACTGTACTAACAAATATTATACTTCTCAACATATGCTAAGCATTAGCCACTGCAAGTTCACATATTAACAAAAGTTTTACAAAGCTGGGAAAATTGGACCAGTGTGCGTCACACAACTTCCAATGGAAAGGCAAAAAGCTTAAGCCAATTTCTAGAATTGTCAAAAATTCTGTTTTGTATCCTAAATGTATACAGCATTTCAGATATCTAATTATTTTTTGCAGAAAGTGCATGATAAGTGAAACTAAATGACAAAAGCAGACCAGGCATACCACCTACTGTAAACTTGAATTTTAGGTGTTACCGAGTCTATAAAGCAATGATTGATCAGTGGCAAAAGTTTGGGTACAAATTGCCAGGAAATCATTCATACATTGTAAAAATGTTGATGCTTTTAATAGCTAATTTTTTTGTAGTATATTTTGTTTTTCTGTCTATTGCAAAACATGTAGCTAACTTTAACATACTCAATTTTTTACAACTAGTTGTAGTATTAACTCACTTTCACATCACAGACTCTCCTATCTATACAATTTGGGGAAGTATATTTATTATTCTGGACTACTCTATATATCAATTAAAACAAACATTGTAGCGTTTTTATACAAAAATGTAGGACTTGTTAGACACTGCATTATGTAGCAACTGATTTTGGGCTGCAATGTGTCCTTTTGTACATTTTATGGATGGCTAGGCATTCACTGGGTTGGCTCATTTCTTGCCACATAAAATCATAAGGCAGAGAAGCTGTGATAAACAGTCTGCATTCACACCAAACCGTCATCACTGAAAGTATGACAAAGATATTTCTGTCACATTTTCTACTACAATTGGTGTGTTCCATTATACAAAATCTATGACAAAAAACAAAAACAAATTTTCTTAGTCTAATAAACCATCAGGTTAATATGCCTACGTGAAATGTAAACTTCTTAGCTACAGCTGTGCATAAAGCACCTTTTTTTTTTTCTAATTTCTCCATGAAAACATACATTGTGTGCATTCATTAGAGGCATTTCTAGTGAGTAGTCCTACAACACATACATTCATGGAGAAATAAGAAAAATACTAATCTAGAAATTCCCTGCTTATCTACAGCTTTGATGATGATGAAACTTTGGTGTTTTATATCCCTTTCAACATTTTTAGGTCATGATAATGAAAGGCTCCGTGCATGAAGCAACCTAGTCATATAGGCCATAGCATTTTCACCTCATATGGGAGATGAGGAATATTTTGGATATTTAGCTCATTAACAGATTTACGCAGAAAAAAAAGGCTCATTGGAGTAACAAACAATCTGAAAAACCAGTCTAAAAACTGCAAAATTCTGAAAATCTGCCTAATAATGTGGACCCTTGTATATCCTTTTTCACTTTATATTATGAGAGAATGTGGGGGTATAGATGTTAATGCTTCTCTGCAACGAAACTGTGGCTCTTTGATTAACAATTCTTCTTCGATAAAGCCTTTAGATCTATCTGTATCACTGGTTTTTCATGTCTCTATTTGCTAGGGAGATTTCCTGATTTACATTGATTGTTCAGGGGAAAGCGCGTACGCAGTCCCCCACACTAATAAATTGCGTACCCGAGTTACCCACATTTGGGGCAATCGCAGGCGTCAGCTCAACCGAAGTGCAATGGAAGAGCCTCTTCCTGGGAGAACCGCCTTGCTGATCACGGTATCTCCTGTACCAGGTAAGTATGATTTTGCAAAGGTCCTCTAACATTATATATGTCAAGGCAGATTATTTTTGATTGGTTTGTGCATCAACCAACCTATTTTTTCTTGAAAGTTAGAATATTTCAAAGTAACTTCTAAGTTTGGAAACCACTATATTTAAATTTATTCAAATATCAATTTGGTAAAATTTCAAACTAAATGATGTAAGAATAAAGTATATATTTTCGATTGTCTAGCATTTAGACCACAAGAAACTGTCTATAAACACAACAACAGTCAACCAATGCTAATAATAGTACAGGTAGTGATAAGCTGTGTTCTATAAATAGAACTACCACTCCAGGCAGCGGCAGATAAACATACTGATAATCAACCCTGTTTGCAAAGCATAATAATAAAAACATACAAACGTGCTTTTAATTAAAAAAAAAAAAGCATAAATTATACATCACCCTCAAAATAATAAAAATGACATATCATCAGGTTCATGTGTTTGTTTATTTATTATTACTGATTTTTTTTTTTTTCAGTCAAAACAATGTTGTTCTTGTATATGTGTGTGTGTGAGTGTGTGTGTGTTTCAGGGGATGACAAGCAAATGATGGCTTTTATTATCTTAACAAAACATAACACACACTTGCACAGACGCATGCCCACTTGCACAGACTCATGCCCACTTGCAGGCACACACACAAATTTTGCTATATTCTCTATAAGAATCTATAAAATATTGGATCCTCTTTAACAGCAGCCAAACTACTGCTGAATCATTAAATTTATGATACCAGTATTAAAATAATAATGGTACAAGTCTTTCATGGTTGCTGAAATGTGGGTTACTGATGAGAAGCTTAATTTATTTTGTGGATTAATGTTTTCTTATTTCTCCTTAACTCTTTCCCCACTAGTGGCAACTTTTGTCATTTAATTTTGCTGATAACCTTTGCAAACAGTTTGGACCCAGATCAGGCCCGACAAAACAGCTGGCCTGATCTGGATCCAAACTGTTTGACACTCTGATTATATTTCTGAAAGAGTTTTTGAAAACGTTAATTTAAGAAAAAAAATTTAAAAAATCCACAGACGACAAAAAGCATGCAAATTTACCCAGCATGCAAAGCGTTAAAACCATGTCTACAGTATAGTAAATGTCCTAAAATTTTAAACACTTTTTTGCCTAAATTTTGCTTTTCTTGTATGCAGTTGATTCTTAAAATACCTAGCTTACTTGCCTATTGCTTACCAAGTGAAATGACAGTATTTTTTCATGATCGTATCTTACACCAGTAATTACATGTACCTCTGTAGGTTGTGTTTTTTAAGAAAAGACATTAACTCTTTGCTTGCTGGTAATTTTGCACGCATTTTTGTCGTCTGAGGATCTTTTTTTTTTTTTCAAAATTAACTTTTTCAAAAAAATCCTTCAGGAATACCATCAGTGTCAAACAGTTTAGATCCAGATCAGGCCCGACAAAATGTCGGGCCTGATCTGGGTCCAAACTGTTTGCAAAGGTTATCAGCAGATGAAAAAAGTCACACTAGCAGAGAAAGAGTTAAACTTAATTATTCTAATGTTTGTTTTTTTCATCATTTCAATAAGAAATAGAAAATAATTTAAGATGAAAGACCAAAGTTTGAAGTTATACAATTCTGTATTATTTTCTTTGCATGTGCATAAAAGTAAATGAAAAAAGGGATATAGTGGCAAAAATTAGACAGTTTCATTATATTTACTTTTGGAAATTAAATGCTTTTCTCCTGCAGGAGCCTTTGACAAAAATTTCAACTGCCCCATCTCAGTCAACTGTACTCTTTTTTACTTGGATGATCAGAGCTCAGGTTGAAAAACTGCCTGGTGTGTGACAAAGAGTTTCACAGTTTGGCCAGGTATAGAGATAGCTCCATACAATATAGGATTATTGCACTGATGTTGGTGAATATTGTCCCAAGTTTGGACATCGAAGGATGCAAGCTTGCAAGCATCCGTAGATATCCCAAAGGAAGACAATATTCACCCAAATCAGTGCAATAACCCTTTTATTATATAGCTATAAATATTTTCTGTCGTTTTGCTTCTTATTCTGTATTTTTGTTTAATTTGACCCTGTAAATAGGGCTTTCTGTAACAGTAACAGTGTAAAACTGACATCAGAAAGGGATATCATTTTTGCACTAGTGCAATATCAACATGATATCATTTTTGCGCTGTTGCTGTTTTGCAATGAATCTAGTTGTAAAAACAAATTATTTGAGCAAAAATCAGTTGTGTTGCTTCACTTGCAACTTTCAAACTTTAAGAATGATTTATGATGTTCTGGTCCATCGTGACATCATATTTCATTACATCAAGTGAAAATGACGTCAGCAATTGTGACGTCATAATGTCAACATTCCACAATGGTAATAAAGTTTGAGATTTGTTAACGATCGACAAACAAGCATTACTGATCTAAAGAAAGCGTGCAATTTTGATATTGTGTGCTGGTATTGAGAAATATCGGCATCTATGTTCCTCGAATTTTTTCATTCATTTCTAATCATTTAATATTTGTAGCTATATAATAAATGGTTTTATCAGGTGAATATTTGTCTTATTTCTCCATGAAAACATGTTGTGGGTACTCTTTAGAAGCGCCTCACCGAGGCACTTCTAAGGAGTACCCACAACATATGTTTTTGTGGAGAAATAAAAAAAATATCAAAGCTTTTTGGTTGAAAAAAATGCCTTATCTGGTGCTATGTACATATGTCCCCATACCTAGGGTAAATACAGCATTACATAAGTACTGGCTAAATATAGATAATGGTAAATTACCTTTCTATGAATAGAATAAAGTTTTGCTCTATTCTTAGAGCAATTCAATTTCTAAGTTTTAGTATTACTTTTTTTTGTTTTCTTCTCCTTGCTGAATGTGACATATTTTTTTAAAAGAAAACACCTTATTACAATAATTTTGGTACAAAACATTTTCTACACGCTTGACCAATATATACTGTTAATATATAAAATGAAGCACCTACTACCACACAGAGAAAATTCTGCAAATTATAAAGTCATACAATATTTATTCACCAATGGGCCTAATTTATATAACCATAAACTCCAAGTGAATCGTAAGGATCGGACCGGAGGTAGTTGGTTATCTATTCGAAATTCACCCGACTATCAGCATTAGTCTGATTCCTTTTTTTTTATTTTACCATTTTTATTTCCCCCCACCCCACCCCCATTTTTATATCATTTTTTTTTATTTTCCCCCAAACGGAATGCAGTATTCTCAAGTAAGATCAATAATTACTGCAGCAGATGGCATTTTGAAGTACTTTTATAATTATTATTTTTCAGAGAAAATAAGGCTTTACATTTCATGTGAATCATCTGTTTACCATAAAGCATCTATTTCATAAGAGATACAGCACCTACTATCCATGTTTTCTGGCTCAGAATTTTATCCTGAATAAAGAATTTCAGTTTTGTAACCAGCCTATACCATTTCTGTGTTTTTTTCTAAATTTTGACAGCTCAGAGGTTAAGGTCAAAATTAGTGCCAACAAGAGAATCGGTGAAACCGAAGGATGCTCCCTAAAGATGTGCAGTAGTGGGAGGGTTATGTTAGTAAAATACTTTATGAGATATGCTACAGACAAGCTTATTATTGCAAAAATTAAGACGGGAAGTAACTCAGTAATAACTTATAACAGAGTTACAGTTCTTGCACTCTGCACTATCTCTGATGGCCGTCTCTCAATGTATCCAGTTTAATTTGATTCTCTTTTATACTTTCAGAGATATGCAACGGACAAATTTAATATTGCAAAAATTAGGAAGGGAAATAACTCCATAAATACTGATGATAGGGTTATGATTCTTGCATTCTGCACTTCCCCTTATGGCCCCTTATCACTGTATCAAGTTTCATTTATTTATCTTCAATGCTTTTAGAGATATGCTCCAGACAAGCTTACTATTGCAAAAATTAGGAAGAGAAATAACTCTGTAATTACTTGTGATAGAGTTACAGTTCTTGCACTGTACACTTCCTCTGATGGCCATCTATCAATGTATCAAGTTTCATTTAATTCCCTGGTATGCTCCAGACAATCTTTTCATTGCAAAAAATTAAGAAGGGAAGTAACTCCGTAAATACTGGTGACAGGGTTATGGTACTTGCATTCTGCTATTCCCCTCATTGCCCTCTATCAGTGCATTAAGATTTATTTATCTATCTTCAATACTTTAAGAGATATTCTCCTGACAAGCTTACTATTGCAAAAATTAGGATGGCCATCTATCAATGTATCGTATCGTTTCATTTAATTCCCTTCTATACTTTCAGAGATATGCTCTGGACAAGCTTTTTATTGCAAAAATTAAGAAGGGAAGTAATCCTGTAAATACTGGTGAAAAGGTTATGGTTCTTGCATTCTGCAATTCCCCTTATGGCCCTCTATTACTGTATCAAACTTCATTAAATTATCTTAATACTTTTAGAGATATGCTCCGGACAAGCTTACTATTGCAAAAATTAGGAAGGGAAATAACTCTAATTACTTGTGATAGAGTTATGGTTGCACTCCCTCATGGCCCTCTATCAATGTATCAAGCTTCATTAAATTACCTTCAATACTTTTACAGAAAAATATGCTCCAGACAAAAGTGTGACGGATGGACAGATGGACGGACGGTCCAACAATTCGGGTTTAAGGGCTACGTCCCATTGTAAATTTCCCCAGGGTTTTAAAGGCTATAAGCTCCCTAACCCAAAGGTTTATAATGTATCTTTACGGAATGAAGAATAATGTGGTTACAAAATTACTGGCTTGGATGGACTGATGGTTGGACAGACGGATGGATGAACAAGCGGCGACTAAATGCTCTCCCTTTGGAGAGCATAAATATTGGCCTGCCCTGTAAGCCATTTTCACAGTACAAGAATTCCGCGGAAGGCGTCGTCGCACCTGCTGGGGCAAAAGTCACAGGAGCCACAATCAGAACGTGGTTATTTAATAAGTTTATTTCATTCTTAGCAGTGCTTAGTTGGAAAAAGGGTTGAAAAAAAATGTAGACAAAGTGCCCAGTGGGGCACATATATTCCAGGCCAGTGCCATTCCCTCTAGTGGCTATATCTTCAGCACTGACTTTTCGTATTATACAGCCCAATGATAATGGAATGTTGACGTAAAATGTGTAAAAGTCACTGGGACATGAAATATAGGTCAAGGTCACTGGGTCAAGGTACCTGCCAAGTCAGTACATCAAGGAGAAGCACTATGCAAGATATGGTGGTTGTAGGCCTTACAGTTGAGGAGTTATCGAACATCAACGTAAAATGTGTCAATTATAGGTCAAGGTCACCAGGTCAAGGTACCTGCCAAGCCAGTAGAATGAGGTGAAGCACTATGCAAGGTTTAGTGGTTGAAGGTCTTATATTTGAGGAGATATCGAACATCAACGTAAAATGTGTCAAGGTCACTGGAGTGCAAAATATAGGTCAAGGTCACCGGGTCAAGGTACTTGCCAAATCAGTACATCGAGAAGAAGCACTGTACAAGGTTTGGTGGTTGAAGGCCTTATAGTTGAGGACATATGGAAGGGCGACATAAAAGGTGTAAAAGTCAATGGAGCGCGAAATATAGGTCAAGGTCAACGAGTCAAGGTACCTGCAGAGTCCGTAGATTGAGGAGAAGCACTATACAAGGTTTGGTGGTTGTAGGCCTTATAAGTGAGGAGATATTGAGTGTCAACGTAAAATGTGTAAAAGGCACTGGAGCACAAAATATAGGTCAAGGTTACCGGGTCAAGATACCTGCCGAGTTAGTACATCTAGGAGAAGCACTATGCAAGGTTTGGTGGTTAGAGGTCTTACACTTGAGGAGATCTGGAACGTTGACGTAAGCTTTGTCAAAGTCACTGCAGCCAAAATATAGATCAAGGCCACCAGGTCAAGGTATCTGCCGAGTCAGTACATTAAGAAGAAGCACTTTGCAAGGTTTGATGGTTGTAGGCCTTATAGTTGAGGAGATATCAAACGTCGACGCAAAATGTGTCAAAGTCACTGGAGCGCGAAATATAGGTCAAGGTCACCGGGTCAAGGTACCTGCCAAGTCAGTACATCTAGGAGAAGCACTACGCAAGGTTTGGTAGTTGTAGGCCTTATAGTTGAGAAGATCTGGAACGTCAACATAAATTGTGTCAAAGTCACTGGAGCGCAAAATATAGGTCATGGTCACTGGGTCAATGTACCTGCCAAGTCAAGAGGTCAGGGAGATGTGTCATGCAAGGTATGATGGTTGTTGTAGAATTGTAGTTGATTAGAATACTAACTTTGACGTAAATGTCGAACTTCGAAATAAATGTTGAGACGGATGGATGGACGGACAGACAAACAAACGAGCGGAAAAGCGGATGCCTATGTCACAAAGCCAGGAGGTCAGAGAGACGTTTCATGCAAGCTTTGATGGTTGTTTAGTCTTGTAGTTGATTAGAATACTAACTTTGACATAAATGTCGAACTTCGACATAACAGAACTATTGACAGACGGATGGACGGACGAACGAACAGACGAATGGAAAAGCGGACGCCTAAGTCGCAAAGTCAGGAGGTCAGGGAGATGTTTCATGCAAGGTTTGATGGTTGTTTAGTCTTGTAGTTGATTAGAATACTAACTTTGACATAAATGTCGAACTTCGACATAAATGTTGACAGACGGACAGACAGACGGACGGAAAATCGGACGCCTATATCGCACCCTGTTACAAGCAGGTGCGATAAAAATGAACAGTATATTTTAGTTAGTCTAGTCTCCTTTCTCAATTTTAACTTAATACTTACCCAGCTTGTGTGTTGGAGACGCTACCAAATAGACTTGCCATCATTAAGAAGTTGACTTTTATTAAAAAAAAAAAAAAAAAATGAGCAGGCTCTTATTATCAGAGTAGTAGCTAGTCTTAATTGTAGATGACATTCTGGGCCCAGTTGTTCAAAGCATCATTAGCTTAACGAGCTCGTAAAGGGTCATTTCGTTAACTGTTTTAGAGTATTCTATATACAATATTCTGATATTTTTTGCTGAAAAAATGTAAGTAGTTTACTCACATTTTTTCAGCAAAAAATTTCAGCATATTTGCGTATCACTTGATGTAAATTTTAACGAATCATTAACTAATGACATCATTAGTTTTGAACAACTGGGCCATGATTTTTTTTTTTCTGCCTAGCAGATGTATTTAACCTTTACCAGTCTCTGGGCTAATTCAGCAGAAGACAAATTGATGATACTTTTTTTCTTTTTTTTTTTCCCATAAAACAGGATTTGACATTTACATGAAATGTCAAAACCTGTTTTTTGGATAAAATAAGAAAAATATTTTAATATGTCTGCTGAAATTTTTATTCAGAGTGCTAAGCATTAATTACCTTGTTTTCAAGACTTCTAGTCTGGTTTTGCAGGTTCATGTTATCTCTTTCAACTGAGTTTAATTTGTTTTCTAACTCTCTCTTCTTCTCTTTTAGTCTTGACATCTTGTTTTTCAGTTCTTCATTCTCCTCCATTACAACTTGTCGGAAGTCTACTAGCTCCTGAAGACTAAATGCATAGGTCTGTATAAGATGCTTTTTTTTCAACCAATTAATTGTTCTCCAAGAAAACATATGAGCCATGTCAGAACATGTGGACATGTGCACTAAGCAAAGATTCAGCTCAGTCTGCACATTCATGCAGTCTGATCAAAACCTTTGCTGGGCACATTTTGGATAGCCAAGGATGCAGACAATGTAGACTGATCAGACTGCACAGAGTCTTCGTTGGATGAACATGTCCAAAAGTACACTTTCTGATGTTGTTGCTTCTTTGTTATGAAATTTGCAACATTTCATTTAGGCACATTTTGGATAGCCAAGGATGCGGACAATGTAGACTGATCAGACTGCACAGATGTACAGGCTGAGTCGAGTCTTTGCTGGATGAACATGTCCAAAGGTACACTTTCTGATGTTGTTGCTTCTTTGTTATGAAATTTGCAACATCTCATTTAGGCAATTCCAAGGAATACCTCATCATTTTCATGCATTTGTGTGGCCTTGTGGCTGCATTCCCAGCAAATACACAACGTCGTTACAACGTTGCTGCAATGTCGTGACATTGCAGCAACGTTGTAATGATGTTGTTGCTATGTTGTGTTTGCCACAACATCGTTACTACATCGCTGCAATGTCATGACATTGCAGCGACGTTGTAACGACATTGTTGCTATGTTGTTTTTTTGCTGGATTGTGTGGCTTTTTTTTTTTTTTTTCATGTTTTGTCCTCTTTGTTGTCTTATTTTCATGTCTGGTGGATTCTGTCTAGGACTGTGACCACCTTGTTGGGGAAGATGGGAGCTGGTTACTTTGCTTGTCTTTGCTTGGCTTATGTACTTTCTTTGCTTTTCTTCTTGGTGTCAATGATTTGTGATTGCGGCTCTTCCTGAACATAACTTGCTGGTATACTGTTTTTCAGCTGTTGTCCTAAATACAACTGAGTGTGATCCAAGTACTATGTCCCTAGCCTTTACTGATTTATGAAGGCGACATACTAGAATTTTGTTGAAGGCTGTGTAGCATCTGCAAGTGCCTGTCAGTATAAATGAGCTACCTAAATAGAAATGAAAAAATGAAAATAACCCAGTAAATTCAAAATGAATGAGTAAAGTACACATTTGTTCAAAAGTCTACCTTGGGCACTAGAGGGCCGTGATTATACTAGAGTTCTGTACCTTCTGTCAGTTCTGTAATATGTACTAAGGCCCTCTTTTGTATGATGTGGTTCATGTTTACTTACTTCAAAAAACAGAAAAAATCTTTTGCCATATTCACCCTAAGTATCTGGGCCGATAGGCCAGAGGAAAGAGTGTAGACCTAGGTCTGACTCTGTAATTACAAACTTACCATACTTGTCCTAAAATTTGAAGTAGTCCATTCTACTACCTGTTGACAAGCGATTATCAACTAGAGGCCCAAGTGGGCCAGAAATCGCTCACCTGGATTCGGCAGATCATGATATGTTACATTGTGCCATGGTGGCCATCTTGGCTATCAGATCAGATTGCCTTTAGCAATTCAGAATGCTGATGCTGTTTGAAGAGTTTCAAGATAGAACCATGGCCGCCATCTTGGATATTGGAATTGAATGATTCAGCAATTCTGAATCTCCATTTTACCCAGATGCCTCCCATCAAGTTTCGGTTCAACCTGACTTACTGTTTGGGAGATGTGATTTGAAGAATTTCAAGATGGCGGCCATCATGGACATTGGAAAAGAAGGATTTTAGCAATTCTGAATTTCCATAACACCCCAATGCCTCCCATCATGTTTAAGGTAAATCAGACTTTAGCAGATGTGATTTGAAGATTTTCAAGATGGCTGCTATGGTGGCCATCTTGAATATCAGAACGGAATCATTTTAGCAATTCTAAATTGCCATGCTGCCCCGATGACTTACACCAAGTTTCTCCTCCATCCCACTTCCTGCCCGGGAGCAGATAACAATTGAAGACTTACAAGATGGCAGCGAGAGATGTTTGAATATTTTCAAGATGGCTGACAATCTTAGCAATTCTGAATCTTTATGTCGCTCCAATGCCTCCAATAAACTTTTGGCCTATGGTTTGGGCAGAGATCTATTGAAGAATTTCAAGATGGCGGCCATCTTGGATATCTGAATGGAACGATTTTAGCGATTCTGAATCTCTGTGTCACTGTGATGCTTTCCATCAAGTTTTGGCTCAATCCAACTCATGGTTTGGGAACAGATGTCCTTTGAAGAATTTGAAGATGGCCACCATGGCGGCCATCCTGGATATCAGAACAGAACTACTTTAGCAATTCTGAATCTTTATGTTGCTGCAATGCCTCCCATCATGTTTTGGCTCAATCCCACCTACGGTTTGGGAGGAGATGTCGTCTGAAGTATTTCAAGATGGCCGCCATGGCAACCATCTTGGAAATCGGAACAATTTTAACAATTCTGAATCTCTATAACTCCCGAAAGCCTCCCATCAAGTTTCAGCTCAATCTGACTTATTGTTTGGGATTAGATGTCATTTGAAGAATTTGAAGATGGCCGTGGCCGTCCCAATACTTAGGATTATTATGGTATGTGGTAGCTCAATCTGACTTATGGTTTGGGAGATGTCATTTGAAGAATTTCAAGATGGCCACCGTGGCAGCCATCTTGGATATCGGAACAGAATGATTTTAGCAATTCTGAATCTCTGTGTCACTGTGATGCTTCCCATCAAGTTTTAGTTCAATCCGACTTACAGTTTTGGAGGAGATGTTGTTTGAAGAATTTCAAGATGGCCGCCTCGGCTGCCATCTTGGATATTGGAACGGAACAATTTTAACAATTCTGAATCTCTATGTCACTCTAATGCCTCCCATAAAGTTTTGGCTCAATCTGACTTATGGTTTGGGAGGAGATGTTGTTTGAAGAATCTCAAGATGGCCACCATGGCGGCCATCTTGGATATCGGAATGGAACGATTTTAGCAATTCTGAATCTCCATGTTGCCACAATGCCTCCTACTAAGTTTCAGCTTAATCAAACTTATGGTACTGTACGAGATGTCAAAAAATGTTAAAAGCTAACGACAGACGGACGGATGACGGACAGACAACGGACAACAGGCCATTGAATAAACTGACCTGGAGCAAAGCTCCAGGTGAGCTAATTACTCTGCACAGTGAAATGCACTTCTTTAAAGGCTCCATTTTCCTTAAAAATAGACTTTTTTTTATCCAAGAAAGGTTTAATAAATTGATACATAGTATTAAATGCACTTCTTTAAAGGCTCCATTTTCCTTAAAAATAGACTTTTTTTATCCAAGAAAGGTTTAATAAATTGATACATAGTATTAATACAATTATAAAATGTGACATCTGACAGCCTGTAAAATTTCAGATAGTCTCTCGTTTTTGAACTGGATCAAAAATGAAATGATTTTTTATTGTACCTCTGAATTAATGTTTGAAACATTAATTCATAGATCAATAAAAAAATCATTTCATTTCAAGAATGTGAGACTAACTGAAATTTTACAGGCTGTCAGATGCCACATTTTAAGATTGTGTTAATACCAAATATCAATTTATTAAATCTTTCTTCAATAATAAAATATCTATTTTTGAGGAATATGGAGCCTTTAAAATTAGGACGTCTGGTAAAGAATTACAGTGTCTGAATATTTAGAGTAAATACGGTAATGACAGACGCGTATGATCATGTTTGCCAGGTCTACACCATTTGCCACTCATCCAGCAGTTTTTGACATAACAACAGCAAGTGAAATGGGATTTTTTCCAATTTTAAGACAAGCAAGGTAAGGAGTTAGGGTGTCTGAATCACAACTCCAGAAAAGCATCCTGCTAAATATCTTCTTATTTCTCCATGAAGATGTATGTTGTGGGCACTTCTTATGAGTACCTACCACATACCATAATAATCCTAAGTATGGGGACGGATAGGAATTTGCAAACAGTGTTGACCCAGATCAGATGCCGCATAATGGGGCATCTGATCAGGGTCTACACTGTTTGCCAAACATACAGCAATATTTTACCGGTAGACACAACAGGTAGTATAATGGACTATTTCAAATGTTGGGACAAGTATGGTAAGTAGATAAGATGTTCCAATACTAAGGGTTTATACGGTATGTTTTCATGGAGAAATAAAAAACTAACACTTTTTATTTGAAAAAATGTCCCTTACCTAGTGCTCTGTCAGAAGACATTCAACCCTCGTTATACCGACACTCGATACAATGACAAAATTCGTTATAATGGATAATTTGAATGTCACTAAACATTCGCTCAAGAGGTGATGGTTAATGAGAAATTATGTTAACAACATTGCATAAAATCTTCTAGCAACATATGTTTCAGAGAGGCGATTCTAACAAATATCCAAAACATATGTTCTGTGAGGAAATAAGAATAAAACAAGGCCTTTCTTACATATCATTCTGTCCATTAAGGAGTCTTTACAACAGCAAATTCATTATAATGGCAACATTTTTGGGAACAAATGCTGCCGTTGTAACAAGGGTTCACTGTATTTTGGGTAAATAAGGAACCCACCTTTTTACTTTCTTTTTCAGCAGTTCCTCCTCTTGTCGTCTCACTTGTATTTCAATGGCGAGTGCAGATGATGTCTCCTCCTGTGACTCGAGTTGATTGTGTAGTTTTGTGTTCTCTTCTATCAATTTACGGTTCTGGAATTTCTTATCTTCCAGCTGGCTAAGAAGATCACCAATGTCTCTGCAAATGATAAATGAATTTAAGGGAAGTGGGTAGAATAGAGGGATCATACAATTTTTCATGTGTTTACATTTGCAGGATCCCCTGAAGTTGTTTAAACATGAGGCAGTAGGCTGAGTGTTCAAATATCTTTCAAAGGACCTGTTAAATGTTAATGCAATGAAACAAACTTGGTTTTATAAAAAAGTCTCTTCGAAAAGGCCTAAAAATCATCCCACTTAGTATGTTGCACAAAGTGATATTGTTCCATGAAAACAAGAATGACAATGACATCAACAAAATCTTAGCTCATTGTAGACTGAATAGACTCACCCACACTATTTATTGGAAGAGTCCAATTCTAATTTTAGGTATGTCCAGCTATGATATTTAGATATTCCTAGTGAAAAATGGATAAACTATTTGCAAACAGTGAAGACCCTGATCAGATGCCGCATTCTGAAGCGTCTGATCTGGGTCTGCACTGTTTACCAATTACCATTTTAGGGGTGTCCTGACTACAATGGATTGGATAAAATGTTAAATAATAATAATAACCCTAAGTATTGGAACAGATAGGCCTTTGCAAACCATATAGACCCAGATCAGATGCCACAGAATGAAGCATCTGATCAGAGTCTACACTGTTTGCCATACATACAGCAATATTTCTGACACATCAAGAGGTAGTAAAATGAAATATTTCAAATTTTTGAACAAGTATGATAAGTATATAAACTTAGGGTAAATACAGTATATATCTAAGGCAATTAGGGAGAGCAGTCTAACTTTAAAGTGTCTGCCTCCCTTCTCAAAGAAGAACTACTCTTAAAGGAAAGACTTTGCTACCATAATGTATACAGAGCAATTTTTTTCCTTTAAGAGTAGCCTCCTCCAAGAAGGAACTCTCATTTTCAGTCAGAGCAAGATTTTCTTTTCTGAGAAGGAATCCTCACAGCATGTAATTAAAGCCTATTTTGTTAGAGCAGTGTTTTGCTTTTCTGTTAGCTTGTGCCATTAGAAAACAAAAATTCTTATTTAGAATTTTACAAAATTAAATGACAAGAGCTTTGTTTGTGTTGAGGTTTTATGGCCCAGTCAACCCAAAGGGGTCATGTCGAGCGCAGTCAGTTTACCTAGCCACACGTTTACTGGGCAGGCTTAGTCCTCTATTGTGCACATTCTTTCGCCAGAAACTGACAACTGCCCTTCTTGAATCAGTGGAAGGGAGAGAATGACCATAGAAAATATTTCATGATCAATCTCCACGCCGATCTCGGCCAACCTCGGCAGGGGTTGAACCCGCGACCAAAGTTTTAGCTAAGTCCTTGACCTTGACCCTGAGATCATGTAGAGGGTAGGGATGGTACTGTGTAAAATGTTGAACCAATCTATATCATTATACATACACCATACATAAACCAAATCCATCTAAGGGTTTTGAAATAATGAGGTTCTAAAAACTTTTAGCATAAAACTTTAACATAAAAATTCTAAGTCCATGACCTTGACCTTGAGGTTACATAGTGGGGTAGGGATGAAACTGTGTAAAACTTTGGACCAATATCTATCATCATACCAAAAAATTCTAATCACCAATGCCGCAGCTGGGGATCAAACCCGGGCCGTCTGCATGACAGGCCAACACTCTACCATGTCGCTATAAAAGCCGGCTTGTATCACAAGGCAGTAAAAGTGTATCATATACCTATCACTACTACACATTAACAAAATTCATCAAAGGTTTTGGAAATAATGATGTTCTAAAAACTTAAACACAAAATTTTAAGTCTGTGACCTTGACCCTGAGGTCATATAGGAGGTGGGGATTGTACTGCGCAAAATTTTGGATCAATATCTATCATCGTACTGTATATGAACAAAATCCATCTAACAGTTTGGACATTATGTGGGCCTAAAAACTTTAATGCAAAACTTTACATAAAAATTCTGTGACCTTGACCTTTAGGTCATGTGAGGGGTGGGGATGGTACTGCACAAGATTTCGGACCAACATCTATCATCATACCATCCATCGAAGGGTTTGGAAATAATGAGGTCCTAAAAACTTTAATGCAAAACTTTAACATTTGCGGTAGCTGCCCCATCCCACACCCCCCTCCATCTGTGGTACAACAAAAGCCCTTCCCGAGTTGTTCAGGCAAGTTAAAAATTAATATCTAAATCCATTTACACTGTAGATCCAATACATTGGGGTCTGTTAAATCCAGTATATCACGAATCGGCCATGAATCCCAAATTTTCCATAAGCAAAATAGTTTAAACTTATAAAATGTTTGTTGTTTTATTTAACCTCAGAAAAAATAATGTGTTCCGGAAATTGATTTTTTGCGCCTATCCCAATGCTAAGTTGCATCAGGTATTATCACAAACAATCCACTTATCATCAACCAGCACACGCCTTGATTATAATTAGCAAACAATAAATTATAATCATCATTATTGTCATAATCAGTGTCATTATTGAGTACATAGTTCTACTCAATGCTCAATCAGTCCATAATGCCACAAACTAATTCTGCTCAACCAGTGAAAACGGTCCTTTTCAAGACCAGGGCCCAGTTGTTCAAAGCTAACGACGTCGTTAGTTAACGATTCGTTAAAATTTAAATCAAGTGATACGCAAATATGCTGAAATTTTTTGCTGAAAAAAATGTGAGTAGCTTTTGCAGTGCAAAAGCTACTCACATTTTTTCAGCAAAAAATATCAGAATATTGTGTATTGAATCCGCTAAAACAGTTAACGAAATGACCCTTAACGAGCTCGTTAAGCTAACGACGCTTTGAACAACTGGGCCCAGCAAATTTTTACAAGACATGGTAGTCTTACGATGTTTCTGTCCCACATACTCAGATCTTAGTCTACTCATTTAACACCTCTCTAGCAATAAATATTTTAAAAGAAAACAACTACATAAATAAAAGCACCGCAAGCATAATACCCCGCCATAGCAATTATTTGTTTATGTATTAAAGTTATCATTGCGAAAATGTCTGGGAAGAAAATGACAGAGGGACAGATAACAATCCTAAACCAGATCTTGATAATATCAATTGACAGATAACAATCCTAAAGCAGATCTTGATAATATCAATGCATATAGCAAGTTTGGTTAAAAGGCCTTGTTATTTACTCAAGTTATCATTCAGAAATGAAAATATGGATGTGTCTTGGGGAGATAACTCCATAAAAATTTGACAAAATTTGCCCATTAGCAATTCCAAACCTGATCTCATTACTGTCAATACATATAGCAAGTTTGGTTAAAATCCCTTGTTATTTACTAAAGTTATCATCCTGAAACAAAATATGGGCGTGTCTCGGGCAGATAACTCCATAAAAATTTGACGAAATTTGCCCATTAGCAATCCCAAACCAGATCTCCTTAATGTCAATGCATATATCAAGTTTGGTTAAAATCCCTTGTTATTTACTCAAGTTATCATCCCGAAACGAAAATATGGGCGTGTCTCGGGCAGATAACTCCGTAAAAATTTGACGAAATTTGCCCATTAGCAATCCCAAACCAGATCTCCTTAATGTCAATGCATATAGCAAGTTTGATGAAAATCCCTTGTTATTTACTCAAGTTATAGTCAGGAAACGAAAATATGGGCGTGTCTTGGGCAGATAACTCCATCAAAATTTGATGAAATTTGCCCATTGGCAATTCCAAACCAGACCTCCACAATATCAATGCACATACCAAGTTTTCGTGAGAATCCATTGATGTTTAGTCAAGTTATCATCTGGAAACTAAAATATGGGCGTGTCTCAGACAGACAACTCCGTCAAAAATAGACGAAATTTGCCCATTAGCAATCCCAAACCAGATCTCCACAATATCAATGCATAAACCAAGTTTGGTGAAAATCCATTGATGTTTACTCAAGTTATCATCTGGAAACGAAAAACGGATGGACGGATGTACGAACGGACGGACGGACTCACGGATGACCAACGTGACAGACAGTGACATCCGGACAGACAGAGGTCCGAACTCATGGACGACCAACATGAAACCATAATACCCCGCCACTATTGTGTGGCGGGGTATAAAAAAATAAAATTAAAAAAAATAACTGTGCACCCTCAACACATTAAGTAAAGGGAAGCAACTCAAATTATCTAAGCACAACTTAGACAATCTGAGTTGCTTTCCTTTGCAGTTCCAGGGAATCAGAGCATCCAAAATGGCATCCTAAATTGTCAACCTGGTGATTTGTTGTTTTCAAATGTAGTTTATCAGTAGTTTATCAGCTGGTTTTGATTAAAATTACTTGTTAGACTAAGCGCACCATTATATATAATGCCATTGAGCAATTCTAATCCTATTTTAACTGGGAAATATGGCTGACAGCTTGACTGAATGCCATTTATCAGTGATGTCTCAGCAAACTACCACAGCGACAAAACAAGCATTATACATGCCGTTATACATGCATGTCTTTACTTATATCGCAATCCATTTATATCCCGATAGCGGATCTTGGGCCCCACGGACTGCGATATATTGGATCTACAGTGTACTTACTGTTCATGTCTGTATGGTCCATCACCAATACCAGATGTCTCTATGCAACCAGACAAACCTGTAACAAATCCAAAGCAATTTCAGGAATTTATGCCTACTGATACATTTAGATTCTTTTGTTCAAAATGTTTGAGCTGCAACACCAAAAAACAGACTTTCAGACGTGCACCCAGTGATAATTCAGATCAGCTTCACTTTCGCGCAGTCTGATCAGAATCATCACTGGCACATTTTGGATACCCAAAGATGTAAATTCTTTTCATGTGGACAATGAAAACGCTGATCAGACAGAGTTCATGTGCAGGCTGATTTCAGTCTTCATTGTGCCATGTCAAAAGTATGATTTCTCATGCTGCAGCACATTTTATAAAGTGGGGAAATGCATATGTCCTCAATACTGCTACCTATAAACATGTTCAACCAAACGATATCAGTTGCAACATTTTAACTTATTTCTCCACAAAAAAATATGAGCTAGTGCATGTCAAAACCTACAAAAAGACTTGAGCAGTGAAGACTCAGATCAGCCTGCGCATCTGCACAGTATAATCAAAGTCTACGCTGATTGCATGTGCCTTATACAGCCCAGGGATTCAGTTTGACGTCGGCCATCGGCCATAGTCTGCTGAAATTTCCAGATGTCCGAAACTTTTCTGACCTGGCAGTGATTTATTTACAATTTTATACCTATGCATCCCAGGACTCGCTTGGGCTATAAAAAGTGAGTCCTGCTAGAAAATCATTGCGTCCATTCCAGAATTTTCCCCTATAACTTTGTGAGTCCTGGGACTCGCTGAGATTTAAAATGTGAGTCCCAAAGCAAAAATGTGAGTATGGGACTCGGGATGCGCAGGTAAAAAAATCACTGCCTGGTTGGACAAATTGTCTGATTGCCATTTTTGGCTTGTAATATATGGATTTCTACTGTTGTTTACAGTTTATTTTCGATGCCGATCTTTATCTTGTAAAACGACCGATGATTGGTCAATCTAAGATGTACTGGACTGCTTATCAAACATTATTGATTTTTTTGTGATTTTCAGTAATACCTGTTAGTTTTGCGTCCGCAAACAGAGTGAACCAGTCTAATTTGTTCGGCCGAAACGTAGATAAGGCCGAATCCTCTTTGAGTTAATTCCCTTGATCTCATCGAGTTTGTTTACATGTGACACCACATGCGAGGCAAAATATTATACTTGTGACTTTGTAAAGGGCTGGACATAACATCGCACAAAAACATGTCCCCTAGAATGCAACAAAAGTTGACATTTTTCATGCCGAAATCAAGAAGTGACTAAACGGAATTCTGCAAGGGAAATGGCGATAATGACACCAGCCTCCACCCACTGCTGAATCCACAGTAAAGTGATTTTCTAGCTTTTATAATTTGTCCAAGAAAATTTCAGAATGTCCGGAAGAACCAGCTGCCATTTGGACAAAATGTCCGGAACTGATTTTGGTCTAGCTGAATCACTGCAGCCTCTGGGCTATCCATAGCAGAATGAACAAGAACCATATTGGGTGGATGTACAGGCTGATTTGAGTCTTTGCTGGTCACATAGGTCTTACTGTAGGTTTTGCTAAGCGCTGGCTCAAATAATTTGGCACTCAAAAGAAATCATCTTCCTAAGGCTAGTCTAATGAGTCCCCACAACAAATATTTTTGTGGAGAAATAAAAAAAATTATCTGGATATCTTTTATCTGGAGGTTGGACATAAATCTAAACTTTTACTTGCTGCAAGCAACAACCTGTAGACGAGAAATGAACTTTGCATTTTTAGTATTTCACCCCAAAGTTTCTGACGCAGATTCTTCCATCTTTGAATTCGGTTCCATCTTTGAATTTGGTTCCATCCATTGTTATAAAAAGGTGTGAGAGTACAAATGGGACAAATCCTTTTTTACTTTTATTGTAGATCCTGAAGAGATAAATTCATTAAAAGTCTGGGCCCAGTTGTTCAAAGCTAACGATGTCGTTAGTTAACGATTCGTTAAAATTTACATTGAGTGATACGCAAATATGCTGAAATTTTTTGCTGAAAAAATGTGAGTAGCTTTTGCAGTGCAAAAGCTACTCACATTTTTTCAGCAAAAAATATCAGAATATTGTGTATTGAATCCGCTAAAATAGTTAACGAAATGACCCTTAACGAGCTCGTTAAGCTAACGACGCTTTGAACAACTGGGCCATGTTTGGATATATTATTGTCTTGCATTACAGTCAACAATCTTTCAGTCATGTCATGACAGTGTCTGGATGTGAGAGTGGGATCACTAGAAATCACCAAGACACCTTCTTGTCTTGTCTTGATACTAACATCAGCCACACTATACTGACACCAGTGTGACCAGTTCCAAGCTCTTCTTCCTAATGCTGAGCACCACCGCCCTTGCTGGAGATCGAACCCACAACTTCCTAATCCTAAGGCAGACACTCTACCAAATAAGCCACTTAGACCAGTTTATTAACAAATACAAGAAAGGGTTGCTGCCTAATCAACAGCATTTCAGTAATTCAGGACAATGATAAAGTGATGATCACATGATAAAGGCTCTATACATGTAGACAAGAGATAAGAGGAGTATTCAGCAGAGCTATAGATAAGGAGTACTCACATATTTTCTTCTTATTTCTCGATGAAAACATGTTGTGGTTACTCATTAGAAGCGCCTCGCTGAGGCACCTCTAATGAGTACCTACAACATATGTTTTTGTCAAGAAATAAGAAAAATATCAATGCTTTTCAGTTGAAAAAAGCACCTTATCTGGAGCTATGATTCAGGTATATATTTTCTTATTTTTCCATGAAAACATACATAGTGGGTACTCATTAGAAGAAATAAGATAAATATCAACACTTTTTGGATTAAAAAAGGGACTTGTCTCGATCCACGGGAATGCTATGCCTTGTTTGTTGGAACGATTGTGTTGGGGTTTAGCGACACATCAACCCTTGTAGGTCATTTTGTGTTGTCTCCCAGAGAAAGGAAGAAGAGAGATTGAAGAGATAGTAGAGGAGATGAAAGAGTGACAGGAATGAAAGAGGAAAATGAATGAAAGTAAAGAAACAGAAGAAATAAAAACATTCCCCCTCTACCCTTACCTGCTGCAAGGACAGCACGCTTTGCCCAACTGTAAACCAATATCAAACGCCCCAGTGATGCAAGATACATGATACCTTTGCCTCACCCAACAGCTCCCAATTTGTTTGTTGGAGTGTTATGGCCCATACAATACTGTTACGGTCATGTCAAGCCAGTTAGTTAACCTGCTATCGGTTAACCTGCTCACACTTTTCCTAAGCAGCTCTTAGCATTTAACCAGTACTTGTGTACATACTTTTGTCAGTAACTGACAAACGCCCTTCTTGAATCAGTGGAAGGGTGAGAATGACCTACCAGTACAAATTGTTTCATGATCGACCCCCATGGAACCTATGTGGCTGAGCTGGGATTCAAACTTGCGTCCCCTAAATCTGCTGTCCAACATACTACTCACCTCACTATGAAGCCCAGCTTTTCAATGTCTATTTGACTAACTGGTAATGTAACTAACATGTACTGAGAGAATGGCAATGTACTGAAAGACTGGCAAACAGTGTAGACCCAGATCAAACTGCTCCTTTAGGAGCATTTGATCTGGATCTACACTGTTTGCTCAGGCATGTCAGTATGAATATTCCAAGTAAAAAGGATAATTACCTCCAGAATTTTCAACAGTGTTGATGAAGTCCCCATTGTCATTTGGTACCAAAAATCCATCAGATTCCAGAAAACTGGTGCTTTCACTGAAAAACAGGCAAGAACTTTAAATTATATTGAAAATGCCATACTTACCATAAGTATTCAGACAGACAGACAGACAGACCTAAACAAACAGTGTAGACCCAAACCAGATACTACATTTTAGACATTCAAGAACGTGGAATATAATTAGGGTCTACACTATTCAACATTTCATCCATTAATTCTTAGACATGTCAACAGGTAGTAATTATTTTGGATATGTATGGTAAGGATTTAGGCATTCCAATATTTAGGGTAATTATGGTACATAATATCTTTTATTAATATCCTTAGCATTTATGGGGTTTCACCATTGCAGCAGCATCTGCTTTGCCCGATTGGTCAGGGTTAAACCTTAACTAAATGCAACAAAAAACAAAGTCATGTGAGCACATCCATTCAGTGACCTAACTTATATGTATAATTTCTTGATCTGTGACGATAACCATTTGTCATCTGTATTAAGAACTGATGAATCCATGACAACTTCAAGGAATGACATTTCGGAAATATGAGCAAAGAAAGAAAGCCTAACAAAACTGTCAAAAATTGACAAAATCTGCCCATTAGCTATACCGACCCAGATCTCCACAATAGCAATGCACATACGAAAGTTTGGTGAAAATCCATTGATATTTACTCAAGTTATCATCTGAAAAAGAAAATATTGACACATCACAGGCAGATAACTAAAAAATGATGAAATTTGCCCATTTGCAATCCAAAATTAGATCTCTATAATACCAATGCATACACCAAGTTTGGTGAAAATCCATTGATATTTACTCAAATTATTGTCCGGAAATGAAAAATCAGATGTGTCGCAAGCAGATAACTGTCAAAAATTGACAAAATTTGACCATTAGCAATCCCAAACCAGCTCTCCACAATATCAATGCACATACCAAGTTTGGTGAAAAATCCATTGAACTCAATCGTTATCATCCGGAAATGAAAATATGTACAAATGACAGATGGACGGACACAAGGACGACCAACATGAAACCAAAATACCCCGCCACTATTGTGTGGCGGGATATAAAAAGTAATCTAACTCTGGCCAAATTTAGCAGAAAACATATTGGTGATTCCCTCCCCCCACCCCCCACTTCCCCAAAAGGAGACAAATTTCAGACAATGTGCAGGAAATATAAAACCCCATTTTCTGAGAAATTAATTGCTGTAAATTTTGCTTAGAAAGTTAAGATTAAGCAAAATTTCTTTTACGACCATTCTGTTTGGCAGTATGCATTTATTTCTGGACTGGAGGAAAAAGACTAAATAAATGCGCCTTATCTGCTGATTGTCATGTGTCTGACTCTGTTACATTTTTTAGGAATAATTATGAAATCTTTCTTTTCGGTTTTATAACTACACATATAAAAAGCACAATAGCAGATCTACCATCTCTGTCTGATTCCAGCTATCCACTGTTTCACACCATTTCTGTAGGCTGCAAAACTAATGTCCCCTTCTAGGCTACTGGCTTCCAAAATAGCTGTAAGTTGTACCAGGTCAGGCTCATTCTGTAAATACAGCAAATATCAACTACTAAAGAGCAAATATCAACTAGTTACTAAAGAGTATAGTAAATGTCCTAAAATTTCGAACACCAAAGTTTCTGACAAAATGGTGTATGCAAACAGTCTGATCAGAGTTTACACTGTTTGCCATTCCACTAAGTATTTTAAGAAATGACAGCATAAAAATCAAATGCAGGCCAAAATAATATGGAATAAAGTGTTCGAAATTTTAGGACATTTATTGTAATATCCAACGGGACTGTTTTGACTCATGAACATGGAAAATTGAGTCATATGACTAAATATTAAAAATGCTTATCAACCCATTTTAGTCTGGAACCCTCTAAAAAGGGGTAATTGGTAAACAATGCAAATCAAGATCAGCATCTGATCAGGTCTACACTGTTTGTATCAAACGCAGTTATTTCTAATAAAAATACAGGTCAAATTCCAACAGTCTGCCTTCTTTTGCACTTTGTTTTTACTGAGACATATTTAAGCTGAAGTGTGCATTTCCCTTTAAATAAAGGAGTTCTTGATACATTAAAACATGTTTTATGGTCATTTTTCTATATAATCTATACATTTTTGTAGATTAAAACCCCATTGTTTCACTAACACCATTTTTGTTTGGATCCTAGGAATATATTATACAGAGGATGTGATGTATTCAGATTTTGCAGACCCTAAATCATGAACAGGGAATAATCTAACAAGACTGTGTGGATGTACAGACTGGTCTGCATCTCTGTTGTTCAAATCTGACCTTCCCCATTAAAAAAATGCTATCTTCAAGCATAGCTGATAAGGCCTTTAGGTACCCTGACATCAACAGCTATGTTCAGGCATATATGAACAACAAAGGCCCAGATTAGACTGCATATACTTGGCACCTGATCCATTCATTGAAACTCTGTTTAACCCTTAAAGTGCCTAGCAAAACTGAAGCAGATAACATTCTAATTATTTTTAATTATTATTCAGAGAAAATAAAGCTTGACATTTCATGTGAATCAGCTGCTCAGCAGAACTTTCCCCTCCTCATTGTCATCACATCTGTGGAACAAACTGCCAAGCCTTATTTAACACTTAACATGCTATGGGCAAATTCAGCAGACAACAAATTAATGATTTCAAAGTGTCATCTGCTGAAAGTTTTACCCAGCAAGCAAAGTGCTAAGGTTTAACTTAGAACATACTGATGAAAAACTAGGGACTGTATGATTTCCAGACTTAGCCGAACCTTCCCTGTTCCCATCGCCAAAGAAACATTTTCCTTATTGTATGGCTTAATATGCCATTTATGTAACTTTTCCCACTCAGGACCCTTAACTGAATTCAATTAAAATGTATACAAACATTTCCATTTCCCAAACAGTTTTTCAGGAACTGTAAAATTGTATTGATCTGAACTTTCCCCTCATCATGTACATCACATTTGTAGAATAAACTGTCAATCATCTCTTCTTCCTCTGATATTTCTTCTGTTTCCATGGCAACAGAATATTATCACACAAGATATTTCCTGCAAAATATTACAAGCATCACCATAATTTTGGGTTATAAAACAAGTTTGCAGAATATATATCTGTACCAGACAAGGTGAAGAAACTAACCCTTGCCATACTGGATAAATTAAGACGCTTAGTTTAATTATATTTCACTGCAATGCCCACTTCCAATTTCAGCCAATCAGATCACTAGATCCAGGTTGTTGATACAAATTCACATCTTAATGACGAACAGTGCAGATCCAGATCAGTTTGGCTTCAAGACAACTGATTTGGATCTACACTGTTTGCAAAGGCAGGGAATATCAGGGTCCAGCGACTCATGGCTAATACACTGTCAATGAATAATGAAAAGAAACTAAGCTACCCATTCCCAGACTTAAGTAGATATATATTAAGAAATATGCCTCCAAGGACAAATAGTAGCAGCTACTTTTGCATCTATTTTTTTTTTTTTTTTTTTTTTATGAAAGCATTTAAGATGCGAGTACAGTACTCATTAATTAGAATTGTCTCAAAATGTAGTCAAGGCAATTTTCAATAGTACCTCAACACATGCTGTTATAGAGAACTGGATAAAAATACTTGGGTTGTAATTTGAAGACTGTGATGGATTAACTGTGCATTTAGCCATTTACAGGGATATGTGTAGTAATTATGTTCAATAGGGTATGACATATGACACTGACATTAAGTCCATCTAGCTGCCAAGAAGCAATCCTAATACAAAATCTAGATAAGAGGGATAGCCAGATTTATATTTTTTTTTCTTTTCTGCACAAAAGAATATCACGCCCCAGACATTTTGACATGATATACCACTCAGTCACATTATACTGAAACTGAGCTGACCAGTTCTAGCTCTACTTTCTTAATGCTGAGCGCCAAGCGAAAGAGCAGCTGGTACCATTTTTAAAGTCTTTGTCTTTATGACATGGCCGGGGATTGAACCCGCAACCTCCCGGTCACAAAACTGATGCTCTATCACTGAGCCATTGTGCCCGTTGCCTTAGTGACAGACCAAGAGAGCAAAGCCTCCAACAAAAAATAATTTATGTGAGCCAAAAAGTAAGAGGTAACCTATTGTTAAGAGTTTTACAGACACAACAATTATCTCCGGAAATTCAGACCAAGACTGTAATACTATGCAGCCTGATGAGTTGTGCAGACAGTATTCTTTCTTTTTTCCTTCTCTGGGTACTGCCTTATGTGGGCATTCTAGGCAGGAACAGAGAATAGCAGAATGATTTTTCTTCAAGCAGTGTCCTAAACTACACTGAGGGTCAAAAAGCCAAGCAAAAGCATAATACCGAACATAATACGCCCCAATGTTGTTTCACTGTCATCTCAAAATCATGTCTCAGTGATGTAAAGTATTGTTTCAAATTTGTGTGTCTGCTGACCAGGTGGGCAGATAAATTTCCAGGACCTGGATTCAGAACCCTATGCTGTTCTCCAGTGCAGGTGTCTGGTGTGCTTCAGGCCAGGAGTCAGTGCAGTGTAATGTCAAATATGGGGAAAAAGAGATAAAAAGTGAAAGACTGGTGCATGAAATATCTGCATCCCATTATTAAAATCTGCCTCCCGTTTTCATGTCGTAGACGCTGTGTGACCTGCAAATGCGGTTTGGGGAATTAGGAAGGCTGGAAATACACTGTATACCAAATCTTACAAGAATCAGTCATCGAATATAGTTCAAAAGAACACTTATTAAATATTTCTATCATGTTGTAAACGACCACCTACTCAATGTTTACTTTTCCTGCGTTTCTGCTGTCAAACTGTCCCGCGAAACTTCATCCGTCGAAACAGACCGTGGTATGGTTTTCCAATTTTTACCTTCTGATATTTTGCTCCGGAAAGAGAAAAAATGTCCAGTCTAAAACCAGCCGCGTTCATTTTATGTATAAGGTAATACAGGTAGGGTATATTAATGGGTTTGTCTGATTCTTGGTGTCAACTTTATCGATTGCGCAATCAAAAACAATTTCTTTGAATATTTGTAGCCTGTACATGTGTACATTGCCCATTATTTGATTTTATTAAAGAGAGTTTTATAGGCCAATAACCTGTCATTTTCTTTCTTTTTTTTTGTTTTTGTGTGTGTGTGTATTTTTGTTGTTTTTTTTTTTGTTTTGTTTTGTTTTGTTTTTTTTCACTCAAATATTTAACTTGATAAGGTAAATTTTATAAATTTCAAAAGTAAACTTTGGGGTTAGGTTCTCAGGACTTTAAAAATGTAAGTCTACTGACAATTTTCTTCAAAAAGGAGGAATCCCACTCTGATAGTTTTGCTTAACTTCTCTGAAAAATAGAGTCCCAGCCACAAAAATAGGAGTTTGGAGTTAATGAGAACCCTGAAACTCTTACTGTCAAATTTCAAAATAGTCTTTTTTCTGCTTTTTCTTATGTATTTATGTATGTACAGCCGTGTAGCCTAATGTGGCGCATCTGCCAATGCTGCTCACTCAAATATTTTCTCCCAAAAATCCAAAAGTATTATTTTGTGGGCGTATGTGATGAAACATATCAAAAGGTACATGGCCATTACAATTTGCATGGGGGATCAGGAGTTTATTTCAAAATAATGAGGAAAATGTTGTTTTCACTAAAACCAAAGGACCCTTTTCCCTGAACGTGAAATTTAAAAGGTGGTTTTGTGAGTGTAACAATAAAATGGCACAAATATATTCTTAATTGATTAGTGATCATAGAAATGCATCTTTAATCTAAAAACATTCTTTATGTCCAAGGCAACAGGCAAAATTCTAACAGGTGCGCGACATTGGTAGACATGTTTCATGACACACAAACAAGGGGGTGATGAAGTTGAGGGATTATTATCTGCTAAATTTGAAGAAGAAATTAAATGAAAATAAACTTGTTTTATTTATAATAAATTATTCTTCGTCCTAGTACATTTAAAAAATAAAACTGGTCTAGCGAACATTTTTTAAATTCAGCTCAAAATCCGTAGGTGCGCTGAATAGACCGACAGAAGTGTACCAGTGAGCAGCTGAAATAAGTAATTATAGATTTATAGATGGACTTACTTCAGTCGTGGGCTGAGAGGGGCTATAGAAATTCCACTTGTATGTGTGTGTCTGTCTGTCTGTCTGTCCCAAATCTTGTGTCTACAACTCCTACATTCATTGGAGTGTGTTGAAATTTTGCAGACTTTCATCCTGTGCTGTGATGATATGCACCTGATTTGGATTTCAACTACTTTTGACAGAGTTACAGCCCTTACCCACTTAAACTTGCCATCCACAAAGCTTGTGTCCACACTTCCTCCTCCTTTCATCAGATTTGTTTGGAATTTTGAAGATTTTCTTCCTATGATTTGAAGATGTGCACCTAATTTTGATCTGTAATCAGCTTGTATCTGCAAATCCTCCTGTCTTTCACCAGATTCTTTTGAAATTTTGCAGACATTCTTCTTATGCTGTGAAAATATGAATCTGATTTGGATTTTTTTCAACTCCTTTCATAAGATCTGTTTGTAATTCTGCAGATTTTCTTCTTATGTTTTGAAGGTGTGCAACTGATTTGGATTAGATTATGTTTTGGCAGAGTTATGGTCCTTTGGGTCTTAGCATTTCCATCCTCAAAGAGTGTGTCCAGATCTCCAATCTGTTTAATTGGATCCTTTAGAACTTTTGCAGTTTCTTCCAATAATGTGAAGATGTGCACCTGATTTTTGAAATATTTGATTCAACTATTTTTGATAGTTATGGCCCTTTCAGACTTCCATCAGCTCATATTGTGTCCACTTCTCCTGCAGCTTTCATTTAATTCTTTTCAAAATTTGCAGATTATCTTAGTTACTATGATGTGAGTTATGGTCCTTTCAGGCTGAGAAATATCCTCAACAACTTCTCCTAGATCTTTAACTGGACGCTTTTGAAATTCTGCATATTTTTCTTCCTGTGATCTAAGGATATGCTCATATGATGTTGTGATATGTTTTCTGTTAGTTTTATAGCATTTGAGAATTTTGAATTATTGGTGTTCTAATTATTTCTAAGTTCTACTGTATCTGGCTTTTTAAAGTCTGCATATTTTTTTTCCTGTGATCTAAAGATATGCTCATATGATGTTGTGATATGTTTTCTGTTAGTTTTATAGCATTTGGGAATTTTGAATTATTGGTGTTCTAATTATTTTTAAGTTCTACTGTATCTGTTTTGGTAAGATTCTTTCATATGATTCATAAGTGAATTTACAAGTTTACATTGTATCTTTTTGCATTTGTTTTCTTGTGCCATGGAAATTTTTATTGCAGCACTTTGAGGAGTTGGAAAATGGTTATAATATTTCTGATAGCTTCAGACATCAAGTGACATTTGGCCATTAGCCTTTTATCTACAATGTATTTAGAAATAATGACTTTTTATGTCCCCCACACCAGAATGGTGGGGGTACATATTGTTTTTGGACGGATCCCATCGACGTCAGCATCAGCATCGGTGTAAAATTTCTTGCTCGCTCTGTAACTCAAATACCCTTTTGAATATTTTGATGACACCTGGTAGAAATGTCAAATAGGACAAGACAACGTGCCACGTACAAGACTGACAACTCTGGCTTTCTTACTTTTGGAGTTATTACCCTTTGTTTTGTTTGTAATAGATTTTGTGTCCGCTCTGTAACTGAAATACCCTGTGGAATATTTTTATGGTACTTGATTGAAATGTAGAACAGAGCAAGACAATATGTTGGGTACAAGAATGACAACTCTGCCTTTCTTACCTTTGGATTTATCTCCCTTTATTATATTTGACAGTGATTATGCATTGATTCTGTGTCTGCTCTGTAAGTTGAATACCCTTTGGAATATTTTTATGATACTTGGTAAAAATGTAGAACAGGACAAGAGGATGTGTCGCATACAAGAATGACAATTCTGCCTTTCTTACTTTTGGCATTATCTCCCTTTGTTTTATTTGACAGTGATTATGCACTGCGTTTGTGTCCACTCTGTAAGTCAATATATATATACTCTTTGGAAAATCTTTTAGATACTTGATAGAAAAGTAGAACAGGACGAGACGACGTGTCGAGTATAAGAATGACAACTTTGACTTTCTTACTTTTGGCATTGTCTTTCTTTGTTATATTTGACAGTGATTGTGCATTGATTTAATGTCTGCTTGACAACTTTTGCTCTCTTACTTTTGGAGTTATCTCCCCTTCTTGTGTTTGAATTTGATTTTGTGTCCACTCTGTAACACAAATACCCTTCAGAATATTTTTGATGGTACTTGATAGAAATTTAGAACAGGACAAGATGACGTGTTGTGTACAAGAATGACAACGTTGGCTTTTTTACTTTTGGAGTTATCTCCCCTTCTTGTGTTTGAATTTGATTTAGTGGTTGCTCTGTAACTCCAATACCCTTTGGATTATTTTAATTTTACTTGGTAGAAATGTAGAACAGGATGAGACAATGTGTTGTGCACAAGAATGACAACTCTGGCTGTCTTACTTTTGGAGTTATCTCCCCTTCTTGTGTTTGGATTTGATTTTGTGTCTCGAATACCCTTCACAATATTTTGATGATACTTGGTAGAAATGTAGAACAGGACAATACAGCTTGTCACCTACAAGAATGACACCTTTGGTGGGGGGATGGGGTGACATTTGTTTTTGTTTTTTTGTTTTTTTTTTTCAAAAAAACAATTTTCTAGTTTATTTTTAATTTATGGATATGAGATATCTAGGCATTGGGGGAAAAACATGATATAGCAACTTAATTTGGGATATTGTAAAATCCAGTTTTGGGATAGGAATTTATTTTGGGATACAGGATATAGGCATCACATATGCAAGCCTTGCCTGTTTGAAATTCCAAATCTCCCTTCTAAAAACCTCTGATTTTTTTTTCTTGCATTATGTTTTTTGTTTTTGTTTTTTTGTTTTTTGTTGTTTTTTTCATTATACCCTCCCCGCAAACTGTGTTTGTGCCATTTCAAAAACACGTCTTTTCAAACATACTGAAAATTTTAACACCAAAAAAATGAAAATTTTCAGATAAAAAATTCTGATATTTTTCATATTTCTGCTCAAAACATAGATTGTGGGTACTCATTAGAACTGCCTCAATGAGGCAGTTCTAATGAGTACAAACAATCTATGTTTTGAGCAGAAATAAGAAAAATAATGTGTACCCCTGTAAACTCCTGTTTTACTATATAAAAGTGGGGTTTAAGGGGGTCAAAATTATATAGGCATGTTTTTGTGATGGTAGGTGCAGAGTGAGCATACTGTTTTCACCTTATCTGTCTGTCCATTTGTTATGTTTTGGTTCTTGTTAGAGAATCTGATAAGCACTGCTTATTGACCATTCTTGTTATTGAAATATTTAGAGACTTTATCTCTTCAGCTCACATCCTATAAGTCTATATGCACACATGATGATGTGATTGCATTGCAAACAATGTAGTCCTTGATCAAACTGCAGCTTTAGGTCTGTACTGTTTACTCAGGTTTGCATGTTGGAATATTTTCAGTGCACATATTTGGCAATATTTACATATCAAATGTAATTGTTTATGATATTGCAGCCATTCTCCTTGCCATTCATTTCTCGATGCAAATTATTGAGCTATCACGTGATCTAGGCCACGCATTAGGGCGGGGCTATGAGAGCGTCTGCCTGTAATGTTCTTTGTTTACATACGTTTGCATGACATCAGTCATGTTTTGTGGTCATCTTCCTAATGTTGAGCATGGTGAATCCGCTGCTGGTCTGTTCCAAGACCTCCGTTAAGTGAAATTTAATTCAAAATATTAGGAAATCAAGCAAATTTAAATGTAAGGTAAGAGCTGATAATAATTTGATAATATTAAATATAATTATAAGAACTGAAATTCAGATTTTGAGCTTTCACTGGATGATATGCTATTTTAATGTCTCTGAGAAGCCCCTGGATGATGAAAAACATTAGCTATTTTAATGTCTCTGAGAAGCCTCTGGATGGTGAAAAACATTAGCTATTTTAATGTCTCTGAGAAGCCCCTGGATGATGAAAAACATTAGCTATTTTACTGTCTCTGAGCCTGAAGGGCTTCTCGGAGACATTAAAATAGCTAATGTTTTTCATCATCAAACATTAGCTATTTTAATGTCTCCGAAAAGCCCCTGGATGATGGAAAACATAAGCTATTTTAATGTCTCCGAGAAGCCCCTGAAGGGCTTCTCGGAGACATTAAAATAGCTAATGTTTTTCATCATCCAGTGAAAGCTCAAAATGTGAATTTCAATTCTTAAATAAAGATAGAGATACAGTATTTGACCTAAATACAGCACTATGGGCTTAAATTATTCAAATGTTCTCCTGATAACTGTACTCTTTAAAGAAAGATCAGATTTGGACATAAGCAATACTAAATACCATGATTTACCAGTTACATAAGTTGCACTGAAGGATATAGAATATACAAATAGATAACATATTTACCCTAAGTATTGGGACAGACAGGCATGAGCAAACAGTGTAGACCCAGATCAGATGCCACAAAATGTGGCATCTGATCAGGGTCTGCACTGTTTCCACTCGTCCAGCAGTTTTTAGACACATTAACAGGTAGTTAAATGGACTTGTTCAAATTTTAGGACAAGTATGGTAAGTTCAATATTTAGGGTAAATAGGGTATTACAATACTATTTAGCTTTCTCAGTATTTCTAACCAATGAAACAAAAGTGGATCACTTGCATTTAACCCTGTGTGATAATTTTCTGGTGTGTGGTTATAGGGGTATATGTTTTAAAGGGAAATGATACAATCTCAAGGGAGGCAATTCTGTCAAAATTGTTTTGCCTCCTGTCTGAAAAAGGTCTGCTTTAAAAGGAAAGAATTTGCTCCCCTTTTCAGAAGGGAAGGGGAAAATTTTTTCTTCTTAAAGTAGTATGCCAGAAAGGACATAGGAAATACATTTAACAAACGTTGTTTAACTTGTAAAAATATGGCAGAAAATTAATATGTGTAGTCCCCTTAATTAGGGTGAATATACTTATTCATGTTTTCTCTAGAATAACAAATGCTCCAATATTTCATTAGAATTGCCTCACCAAGATTCTGGGATAATATTTCATGAAGAATAAGGAACTACAAAATATCAGAATGACTTGTATCAAAATCCTTTATATCAAGGGCCACAAGTCAGGAAATATTGTACCACATGACAAAATTACACATTGCACACCATCCTTCTGAAATGTATAATTCAGTCAGAGTTGGTGATGCACCCTCAATAGTCAGGAGAAATGCCCAAGACACAGGGGCCAAAGGCCAAAAGTCTGGAAGTATTGCACCACATGATCGTTTTGTTTTTTGTTTTCATGAGACACATCCTCATTCAAAGACGTACAACCGCACAAGTTTGGTGATGTTCCTTCAATTGGTTCAGACATCAGAAACAGGATTTTATACCAAGGGACATAACTGGAAATATTACACCACATAACTGAATTTTTATATCAACATCCTAAAATGTATACTGTAAAATGTGTAACATACAATGCTCCCGTAATCAGTTTAGAAGATATGGCTGGACCCATATTTTCATACTAAGGGGCATAACTCTAGAAACAGTGTCACATGGTCATTTTTTTTTTTTTTTTTCACTAGATAAATTATCATATTGGATGTATAATTTGTCAACATCTAATCATGCTTCCTCAATCTGTTTTGAAGACAATGTCAGGTCACAGATTTTGTCCTAAAGATCAACTCTGGAAGATCAATATTTATGTTTAGTATTCAGACAGAAGCCAGAGCAAATAGTATAGACCCAGATCAGATGCCCAGAATACAGTATCTAATCAGGGTATACAACTGTTTGCCACTCATGCATCCAGTAGTTTTATAGACACATCAAAGGTGGTAATATGCAATTGGTCAAATTCTATGACAAATTAACCCATTTATGCCGAATGGACTCTTCTACCTTATTCCTTTTGACTGGTCCATTTCCATTATAAGGGATGTCTGATTAGTTTTTTAGCTCACCTGAACTGAAGGCTCAAGGTGAGCTGTTGTGATCACTCACCCTCCGTTGTCGTCATCGTCATTGTCCATATGTCCGTCCGTCCACAATCTTTAAACAACATCTCCTCCTAAACCACTGACTGGATTTTGACCAAACTTCACAGGAATGATCCTTGGTTGGTCCTCTTTCAAAGTTGTTCAAATGGGTCTGGTCCATTGCATATCTAGGTCACAGGAGCTAAAAATGGATTTTTTAAAAACTTAAAAAATCTTCTCGTCAGAAACCACTGGACCGATTTCAATATAATTTTGCAGAAATGTTCCTTTGGTGATCCTCTACCAAGATTGTTCAATCCATTTGGATTCGTCAAAAAACATGGCAGCCAGGGGGCAGGGCTTATTTTCCTTATATATCTATATAGAAAACTTTAAAAATTTTCTTGCCAGGAACCACAGGACCGATTTCAATATAATTTTGCAGATCTGTTCCTTCGGTGATCCTCTACCAAGATTGTTCAAGCCGTCATGATTTGTCAAAAAACATGGCCACCAGGGGGCGGGGCTTATTTTCCCTATATATCTATATAGAAAACTAAAAACCTTCTTGTCAGAAACGACTGGACCGATTTCAATATAACTTGGCAGAAATGTTTCCTTGGTGACCCTCTATCAAGATTGTTCAAGCCGTCATGATTTGTCAAAAAACATGGCCGCTAGGGGGCAGGGCTTATTTTCCCTATATATCAAAATAGAAAACTTGAAAAAATCTTCTTGTCAGAAACCACTGGACCGATTTCAATATAACTGCAGAAATGTTTCCTTGGTGACCCTTTACCAAGATTGTTCAAGCCGTTATGATTTGTCAAAAAACATGGCTGCTAGGGGTGGGGCTTTTTTTCCCTATGTATCTATATAGAAAACTTTTTCTTGTAAGAAACTATTGGACCGAGTTGGCAGGAATGTTGCTTTGGTGACCTTCTACCAAGATTGTTCAAGCCTTCATGATACATCAAAAAACATTACCCCTAGGGTGGGTGGGGGGGGGGGGGGTGGGGGGGGGGCTTATTTTTCGTATATATCTGCATAGAAAACTTTAAAATTCTTCTTGTCAAATACCCCCCGACTGATTTCAATATTACTTGGCTGGAATGTTGCTTTGGTGACCCTCTACCAAAATTGTTCAAGCAAGCGTGATTCATCAAAAAACATGGCTGCTAGGGGATGGGGCTTATTTTCCCTATATATCTAAATAGAAAACTTTAAAAATCTTCTTGTCAGAAACCACTAAACAAATTTCAATCGAACTTGGCAGGAATGTTCCTTTGGTGACCCTCTACCAAGTTTGTTCAAGCTATCATGATTCGTCAAAAAACATGGCCGTTAGTGAGTAGGGCTTTATAGCTATATAAAACACTTTAAACCATTGGACCAATTTCAATATAACTTGGCAGAAATGTTCCTTTAGTGACCCTCTTTTAAGATTCAGTTCAAGTTATCAAGATGCGTTAAAAAAAAAACATAGCCGGGAGTGGGGGGTGGGGCCGGGGGGGGGGGGGGGGGGGGGCTGGCTATAAAATTTATACAAAAATCTTAGAGCAGTGAACTTGGCTGAAACTTCAACAGTAAGTATGCAAATCTGTTTGCTCAGGTGAACGATATAGGACCATCATGGTCCTCTTGTATTCTTATTTTTTTTTGTAGAAATTCCTATATTTTAATGCAAACAGTGCAGACCCTGATCAGATGCCCCATTCTGTAGTGTCTGATCTGGGTCTACACTGTTTGCCAATGTCCCTTTTATGGGATGCTAGGCATAAATTGGTTAAGCATGCTTTTTGAAACTGCAAATATAATATTTTTGTACCCCAAATGTATAGCATGATATAGTCCCTTCATTTTTAGGAGTATATGACAAATTTAAGGGTTAAAAACCCTCAATAGAGGGTAAATGGAAATGCTGAGGTGGGTAAGGAGTTGGGTCCGAATAATTAGGGTAAATTCATAAACTGTACACCCAATAACCCTAAGTATTCAGAGAGATAGGCCTTTGCAATCTGAGCATCTTTGCAATACATACAGCAATATATTAGACACATCAAGAGGTAGTAGAATGGACTGTTTCAAATTGTAGGACAAGTATTGTTTGTGTTGGGGTATAACGACTCGTCAACCCTTGTGGGTCATTTTGTGTCATATCATATCATCATATCATAATCGGATTTTTGATTGACGTGCAGGTACAGGGGCAACATCCACACCAGTGGGCCCTCTTCCAGATAGCTGGCTTGCTGCACGCATGGCAGATCTCACACCAGATCTCCAGGTGTGTCTATCATGAGGGTTGATGGTCGAGAGCTTCCACTCTCTGCAATCCCTCTCTGTCAGCTGTTTCCATGTCATCTTGGGCCTCCCAGGCCTACGCTTTCCATCAACCTGTATGTCAAAGGCTGTCTTCACTGCACCATTGGAGCGTTCCACATGTCCATACCATCGGAATCTTCTCTCCTTCAGAATGAGGTCCAGATCCTCAATGCCAAGCTGCATAAGTAGGTCATTGGACCTGGTGGTGACAATGTCTTGTGGTCTGACATTGCAGATCTGTCTGATCATTGCCCTGTCATTTCGCTGCAGACGCTGGAGGTTTGGCTGTCAATGGCCAAGTCTCGCTGGCATGGAGCATTGCGCTCCGCACACAAGAGCTGTACACATGGCCACATGTTTTGAAAGAGAGGTGGCGTGAAGAGAGAACTGGCAGCAGATCCTTGAACTTCTTCCACGCGGTTTTCACACGCGTTGTGGTTGAAAGTTCACAGCCACCTGCTGCTGAGAGCATGCCTCCTAAGTAGCAAAAGGAAGCTACCACCTCAAGCTTGTCAGGTCCGACTTGGACTTGGTCTGCCATCCAAGGGGTGTGCACTTCCCTGGAATGTCATCTCCCAGAGAAAGGAAGAAAAGAGATAGTGGAGGAGGTGGAGGAGATGAAAGAGAAGGAGGGGAATAAAGAGGAACAGGAATGAAGGGGAAGAAACAGAAGAAATAAAAAACATTCCCCTCTACCCTTACCTGCTACAAGGATAGCAAGCCTTGTCCAACTGTAAGCCAGTATCAGTTGGATCCCCAGTGACGTAAGATACACGACACCTTCGCCACGCCCAACCACCCCCTTAGGACAAGTATGGTAAGAAGATACGGTGTCCCAATATTTGGGGATAAATACACTAATCCATCCATATTTGGTGATACTCTCTCAATAAGTTTAGAAGATATAGCCCAGTCACAACTCGGACTAAGAATGAATGGATGGATGGAACTTAAGGAGAGTTGATACATTTGTTAGAGCTTCTGCCATTTTTTTTTCACATGGAAGACTTTTGTGACTTCCTGTTTGCTTTTCTGCACACCAAGACCCTTCTAAACTAGACATGTGTCCAAAGTACATAAATGGCCCAGCCCTTTGCTCTTTGCCTATATGGCAACAACATCTGGATGCTTAAATTTAAACAAATATTTTCAAAATGCTCAATCTGATGTAATACATTCTGACCCCAGGGCATGACCCAATGACAACTCTAGCACAGAGTTGAAGATTTAAGTCTGGGTAATTAGCATACCAAATTTCACCTTCCAAGCTTAAAAGCTTAAACATTTTTTAGACTCTGGTAATGAATGTGACATATGAACATACTGACATAACATCACGGTGAAATGCTATATGCCCCACTGCTTCCTTTAGCAAGAAGGGGCATAAAAAGAGTTTGTTTAAAAGGAAAGAATTTGCTACACTTGGGAGCAACTTCTTTTCTTTTAGTGTAGAATCCTTTTCAGAAGGGAGACAAAATAATGGGACAGCATTGCCTCCCTGAAAGTGCATCTGTTTCTCTCAATGCTCCCGCCCACTTTATGATGTTGGCAAAAACAAATCTCGACTTTGCTTATCTCGAATAACTGCTTACCTCAAAGTGAAAATTTGGTCTCTGTTCCAACATGAAAAATCTAACAATAGGTAACAAAATATTTTGGAAAAGAGGAAAAATTGCTCCAAAGGTGCAATTTTTCCTCTTTTCCACAAAATTTTCAATATATCTCTAACTTCAGGAGTCAGATTACATATTCATTTGTTAAATGCGGTAGTTAGATTTATTTTTTCCTCAATTCTGCAAATCTGATATATCGAAGTACGGATATCTTGAAGTATTTCAGAGAGTCTCTTGGACTTTGAGATAACAAGAGTCAACTGTACATGAGTCAGTGCATGACAAAATCTACAATCGGAATCGTGCGCCCAACAAAGACTCAGCTCAGCCAATGCATCCACTCAGTTTTATCAGTCTTCGCTGATCACATGTGCATTCTAAGCCTCCAGACTATCCAAAGAGAGATAAACGAGAACCCTTTCCATATTGAGAGGATGTACAGTCTACACAGAGTCTTTGCTGGTCACACAGGTCTTATTGTAGGTTTTATCGTGTGCTGGCTCATATTCATCTGACCATAATGATTCAGATCCTCATTCTAGCCACTAAATCTCATAATATGGGTAAGAAAGAGAAAACAAACTCTTGAATATTATTTAATTTTTCTTTTTTACTTATTAAGGATATTGCTTGTTATACTTCAACTTTAGCTCTTTCACATACAATCACTTCAGCAAGAAGTGACTTATAAACTCTGTACAACAATAAGTATGCATTATATCTACAATGTAAGCTGTAACCTTGGCAACAATAACAATTAGAACTTGTCTGCTTCCCATGATGCAACACTTACCGTATTTACCCTAAGTATTGGGACAAGTTACCTACTTACCATACTTGACCTAAAATTTGATATGGTCCATTTTAATACCTCTTGATGTGTCTAAATATTGCTGTAAGTATGACAAACAGTGTAGATCCTGATCAGACGCCGCATTCTGCGGCGTCTGATCTGGAGCTGCATTGTTTTCAAAGGCCTGTCTGTTCCAATACTTCGGGTTTTTACAGTATATATTCCAAAGGTGCAATGTAATGCAAAAATTATATACCATACAATGACCAAGGTAACCTTTAGCTTGCAAAGACAACAATCAGTACTAGAGCCACAATATGGGATGACAGCTTTGGGTCATAACCAAACAGTGAAGACACAGATTAATCTGCACAGTAGATAGTGAAGGTCCTAATCAGATTGGCCAGATTCTCAGGCCAATCTTGGCCTTCACTGTCAGCCCATGCCATGTCTCCTTTTCCATGGCAAGATTCAAACGTGACTTTTCTTCTTTGCTTCTGTTTCCCCTAAAAATACAAATCAACATTTCATGAGTTGATCTAAATGTAACAACTTCTATTATCACAAAAAACAAAACAAAAAAACTATGGTATTTCAACACTTACCATTCTGGGTAAAGCATTTCAGCAGATACTTACAATATTTTCTTATTTTCCTGCAAAAACAGGGCTTGACATTTTGTGCATATTCATAGCTACAGATAAGAGGGGGTATCCACATAACATCTTTCTTATTTCTCCACGAAAACATATGTTGTGGGTACTCATTAGAAGCGCCTCGGCTTGGTGCTTCTAATGAGTACCCACAACATATGTTTTCGTGGAGAAATAAGAAAGATATCATCATTTTTCGGATGAAAAAGTGCCTTATCTGTCGCTCTGCATATTGTCTTGTTAGTACACAATTTGCACAATATATGAAACTCCATTTTGGGAGAGAAATATCAACAATTTGTCATCTGCTAAATCTGCCTTGAAACGATAATGTTTAAATTGCTGTCTACTGATTATTTGTTCACAGCAAGCTAAATGTTAACTCAGTCAATACAGAAATTGCACCTCTGGAAATATGAATATGGCCAAGAGCATGCGAAAACACTACACTACGTACTAATGCAAAGACTGACTGCTTGCACGTCCATGTAGTCTGGTCAAAGGTTTCCCTGTTACGAGATTTCTATCAAATAACAGATCAGTACTTCTTTTCTCTCAACTAAACTGGTGTCAGTATCATTTTTCACAAAAAGAAACACTGTGAGTACTCATTATAACTGCCTCTGCAGGGCAATTCTAATGAGTATCCACAACATATGGAGATATTCAAGTAAACTTGAAAAGAGCATTGTCATAAAAAAGTTCTTATGCGGAAAATGACGGCTCAGATTGGTATGCATCCCTGCCTCAATGGCTGGCCACAGAAACTTTGGATATGACAAAATATAGGAACAATAAGACCCTGATCAATGTGCACAGATGTAGGTATTTGCTGTTTGCACAATATAACAAACCTTTTCTAAACTCCAGCTCAAATACTTTTTCTATGTGTTTAAGCATAGTAAACTATGTGTGTAAGCACAGTAAACTATGTGTGTAAGCATAGTAAACTATGTGTTTAAGCACAGTTAACAATGTGTGTAAGCATAGTAAACTATGTGTTTAAGCACAGTAAACTATGTGTGTAAGCATAGTAAACTATGTGTTTAAGCATAGTAAACTATGTGTGTAAGCATAGTAAAAGATTGGAACAGACTACACATAAGTGCTGTTTGGTACGGTACCAGTCTTTGCTGTTTACATGTGGTATAAAGTAGGTTTTTCCATGCCTTGGCTAATTTATGAGTATATATACAATTATGATGTAAGTGAACTGGGTATATTACAAAAATCATAGCTTCAGAAGCATTTTTTTTTTTCAACCAAAAACTTTTGATATTTCTTATTTCTCCATGAAAACATATGTTGTGGGTATTCATTAGAAGCGCCTCGCTGAGGCGCCTTTAATGAGTACCCACAACATATGTTCTTGAGGAAAAATATGAAAAATATTTCCTGATACCCCTCTTATCTGGAGCTATGAAAATGGAAGCATCAAGCATTTCACTATTATATAATATATACAAGGGAGATAATACAGAAACACTTTCTCTGGACAGGACACCAGAAAAGATGCTTTTTAGCCCAAAATGTTAACTTCAGTACCCCTAGTGACATGTTTTAACTTAAAAAATAGAGTTTGGCATTCTATGCATTCTATACAAATCCAAAGGAGACAATCTGAATAAAATATCAACCCCGATTTTCTTGGAAAATTAAGAACAAAATGTCACTGATTCAGTGTGCTATAGGTTAATTTTTTTCCGACTTCTCAAAGTAAAACATATGTTATGGAAAATCTTTTCACTCATCCTGCTGGCATAAGTATAATGTGATGCCCTAACACAGTTCTATGAAAACAAACTCTAGCACTCTCTGGGTAAATTCAGCAAACAACAAATCAATATTTTCTTATTTTCTTGGAAGAATAAAAACTAAAATGTTGTCTGCTGTTGTTGTTTTTTTACCCAGCATGCTAAGTGTTAGTATATACATCTGGATACCCCTTCTTATCCGGAGTTCTATCTGAATGACAACAGGCACTTATTCTAAATAAACATAACTAACAATGACTATGTTAAGGAAATTAATGAAATAGTCAACGACATGACCGCAGTATTTCACGACTACTGAAGCAGTGGTCAGGAACAAACTTGATTGAGCCATATGGTTACAATAACTTCTACCCTGTTTCAAGCAGACAGCATTTTGCTGCTTTATAAATTTTTAAAGCACCAATCACAACTGCAGCAGATGACATTTTGATTTTTTTTTATTTCTCAGAGAAAACCAGTCTAGACATTTCATGTGAATGAAATGTCTTGTTTTCTCTGGAAAAAAAAAATAGAATGTCATCTGTTACAAATTCTGTTTGGTGATTTAAGGATTAAATATTAAAATATAAGCTAATAAAATATTTTTCTTACTTTTCCCAGAAAGCAGGGCTTCAAATTTATGTGAATCCAAACTGCATACGAAATCATCTCTATATAAAATGTCAAATAAAAACTATAAATGTTTTCCTATTGAAATAAGGAAAATATTTATCTGGTACCCCTTTTATCTGGAGCTATGTATGTATATTAAGGGGAACGGACATACTCTCTGGAAGCAGTAACTCTATTAATTTCTGTCTCCCTTCAGAAAAGGGGCCTTCCTACTCTAAAAGGAAAGAATCTGCTCCCTTGCAGAGCAAATTCTTTCCTTTTAGAATAGATCCCTTTTCAAAAGGGGCCTGGTGTTTCACAATGCAAACAGGAGTCACCAAAGTTGTTTCCTTTATCTCCTTAAGTAATTGCAAAAAAATCTACCAAGTGTGGCCAATCTCTTTAAGTTCCCCAAGGATGACAGAAAAGGAAATAACTCTTTAAGGTTTGTAACTGATTGCCTACACAGACTGAATAAAGAAAAAAGAGAACTTTCAGCAAAATGGTCATTGTATTCTGACATAATTCCTCATTGTATCTTTGTAGGAAAATAAGAAACAAAATATTATTTTTGCTTTTCATTAAACAAGGCATATAATCTGGAGTCCTTGAAAGCGTAAAAATATTCAGACAATATCAAAATTTATCACAGAAATTATCAATACAATTTGCTACTGGCTTCTGATAAAATATGCTTTAATCTAGGGCTGCAATCAACCAATCAGTATCTTTCTTTTAATCAAGTTTCTTCATGTTATACATGTACTGTATGTACCTTAAGTATTTGGACACCAGGCCTTGAGGTTATAAAACTTTTTTCATGCTCAACTCACCTGAGCATAAAATTTTCTCTGCTGATACATATGAAAATGCCAACTATTGTTGGCATTTTCATATTTATTAGCAGAGAAAATTTCATGCTCAGCTATGTTTAGCAAGAAAGAATTTGCAGTTGTTATTAATTTGAGATATATTAGCAGGACAAATTTCATGCTCAGCTGAGTTGAGCATGAAAAAAAGTTTTATAACCTCACCGCAAGACGCCTTATCATACTTGACCTAAACTTTGAACAAGTTCATTTCAATATCTACTGACGTGTCTACAAATTGCTGGATGAGTGGAAATAAAGATGGTTAGGTGTTTTATGACCCTTTCAACATTATAAAAGTCATATCAAGACCATGGAAGGATGATAATGAAAGGCTCTGTGCAGGGAACCATCGTACAATCATGAGCAGGATTCAAACCTAGGGCCTCATGATCCAAAGTCCAGGGCCCAGTTGTTCAAAGCATCGTTAGCTTAACGAGCTAGTTAGTGATCAAAATGTTAACTGTTCTAGTAAGTTACTACATCTAATTCGCAGGTATTTTTGCTGAAAAAAATGTGAGTAGCTTTTGCAAATGCAAAAGCTACTCACAATTTTTTCAGCAAAATTATTAGTGTATATGCCATATTTAATGATCAAAGTTTTAACAATATGTTAACTAACAACATTGTTAGTTTTGAACAACTGGGCCCAGAGCGCTAACCACTATGCCACCAGGTCACTTCAGGATGAGTGGCAAACAGTGCAGACCATGATCAGATGTTGCAGGATCATTCTGCAGCATCTGATCAAGGTCTACACTATTTGCTCAGGCCTGTCTGTCCGAATACTTAAGATAAATACAGTATGCAATAAACACTTGTGTCTGTCAGTTGAAAACATGTTAGCTCCTCTAATTACATGGAAAGGTCGACCACAAACTAATGACTGATATAATCAGCATTTCTGTTTTCATCAAAGGAAATTATCTTGGTTTGTTTATAATGACCGTTGTCAATTCCATCCTTGCATTTTCGTATCTTAATTCAGTGCACCTTATTAACAAAATACAGGTAGGTTCCTCTACCATTGATAAAATCTACACAACTTAAAACCGTTTGTTGTTCTTCTTCAGCGCTACATGGACTGTTTCTTTCTGCAGAAACTCTAATAAAATAGGCCTACATAAAGGGAAACTTCCACAACAAAATATCCTTGTTCTATACCGCAAATTAGATACCGGTCTTGTTTGTTCCGAATTCTAAAATTATTCTTTGATCTAAATAATACTTTAAACATTACTTTAAAACCCAGCGTGCAGTTTGTTGAAGCCAAGAACTCTTCCACAGCTTTGTTCAAAGATATTTTCCACCTAAAGGTTATGATTTTTTCCTATCTCTCCCAACACAGTGTTGTGGGTACTCATTAGAAATGCCTTGATGAGGCACTTCTAATGAGTACCCACAACATATTTTCTGTAGGAAAAAAAAAAAGAAAGAAAAATATTTATCTGGCCATAGCATTTCGTATGTTTTTCTTTGCCTTATTTCATATGTTTTAGATTACTTCTTGCTATTGTTTGTGTCAAGAACATTTTGGAGAAACTCTACTTAGTTAGGGTTTTTTTAACCCTTAAACTGCCAATCACAACAATTGTCGTCTGCTTTGTCATCTGGTTGCGATTTTAAAAGTCATTTTTGCAAACAGTGTGGACTCAGATCAGACTGCTCCTCTAGGAGCAGTCTGATCAGAGTCCACACTGTTTGTCTGTATGCAAAAATAGGTTTGAAAAGTTTGCAAGAATATTCAGCTGACAACATAAACAGATGACATTTTCAGATGCAGGTTTTCTTGGCATTTCAAGGGTTAAGCGATTTGTACTCATTGTCTGCCTTTGCAAACCTCTTCTGATGCCTAAATGTAGGAAGGAGCCATTGAGAATATAAAAAACTCAGTTAATAATGACAAACTACACTGTGCGTGTTTGTGGAAGAGGTGGGAAACCGACTGACCCTGTGCATAATTTGTTTCAAAACACCTTTGTATAAATGCCATTTATCAGGGTTTGATTTAATTAAAAATCAGAAATAAATATCAAATGATATGTAATATATTTAATAAATACAAGCACTGTCATCTCACATACAGATTTAATTTCTGATGATAATCTCAGATTCTCCTTAAAAAATCAATTGTGAGTACCCACAACGTGTTTTTAAGGCTATATAAGAAAAATACCCCAGAATAATCAGCAAATAATTCTCTTTAACAAGTCCTCTGTGTAATTATGCCGTGTTATCCCCACATATGAACTGCAAATACCCAGAACAACCTAAGCATACAGTCTGATCAAGGTACCCAATGTCAAAGTCCTTGTATAAAAATGAAGACCCTGATCTGACTAAGCAGTTGTAGATGTTGGTCTGGGTGTATACTATCTGGGATACAGACAATTTTCTACTTTTTAGTAAAGATTTAAAAACTCTCACTATGCAATCAATTTTGCAAAAAAGTTTTAACATTTACGCACCTTTTGTTTTGAAACAATATATTTCAGACAAATAATTATTATGAATTCTTTTTTTATATATAAAAACATACTGAATACAGAAAAGTTCATCCTTTTTTGTTGCCCTCTTATTAATCTTTACCACTTTCTAGGCAAATTCAGCAGATAACAAATCAATGTTTTTTTTTATTTTTCCCAGAAAATAGGCTTTTCATGAAATATCAAATCCTATTTTCTGGGAAAAATAAGAAAAGTATTTCAAAATGTTATCTGCTGAAATTTTACCAAGCTTGCTAAGCATTAAAAGACAAGGTTTATATTTAGATTTTATATTAGTTTCTAATATCAAGAATAAGGTAGGTTAAATGTCTGCTTATGCTTATGCTGGTTCAGCAGACGGCATTTTCAAAATTTTACTAAGAAAACAGGTTTTGAAATTTCGTGCATATTATCTCCCTAGGAAAAATAAAAAATAAAAAATATTTGTCATCTGCTGAATTAGTCCAGAGAATGGTAAAAGTTTCTCAAAAATCAAGTTCTGGAATTTCATTTGAATTGTTTTTTTACGCTTGAAGTGCACAACAACAGCAAACATTTTAATTTTTCTTTTATTATTATTTTCCAAAATATGGCTTGATTTTTCATTTGAATCAGCAGATGATTCACATGAAATATCAAGTCTTATTTTCTCGGGAAAGCTAAAAAAAAAAAATGCGGCTGTTGTCTGCTACGATTCTCAATGGTGCTTTAAGGGTTAATAATGACAATTTAACCCACTGATGTCAAGTGGACTCTTCTACCACAACTCTTTGGACTGGTCTATTTCCAATAGCAGGGTGTTTGGTTAGTTTTTATTATTACTATGTTTGATAGAAATTCATGTTTTAATGCAAACAGTAGAGGATCTGATCAGACGCCACATGCATTCCATGGCATCTGATCTGGGTCTGCACTGTTTGCCTATTACCCTTTTTGGGGTCTGCCAACTAAAATGGGTTAATGAATTTGACCAAGGAACAATGAAATTTAAACAATCTGCAGGGTTCATGCAACAGTGAAGCCCAAATTCACTCTGCAGATCTGAAAAACCTGATCAGGGCAGAGTCCTTTGATACTACAGAATACCTATCAATGAACAGCAAAGGCTTCGAAAAGACTGCAGAGGTGTGCTGATCTCAGCCATCACTGTTCACATATATTCTAGAGAACCATTTACTGACAGCATGGCTCCATACATTAACCATAGTTATGTTGAACCTGGGAATGCCATGCCTTTGGAAACAGTGTAGATCCAGATCAGTTGGCTTCTGAAGCCAACTGATCTGAATCTGCATTGTTTGTTATTAAGTATGTGAATTTGTATCAACAACCTGAATCAAGTAATCTGATTGGCTGAAACTTAGAAGTGGGCTTGGCATCTTAATTTATTCAGCATGGCAAAGGTTAAACCTTCAGAAATTGTTAATGTTTAGCATGGTGGGTAAAACATTTCAGCAGACTATGTTTTGAAATATTTTCCTCTCATTTTTTTCCAAGAAAACAGGGTATGACATATGCAAATTGTCTCCTTAAGAGATGTTTTGCAAAAACTGTCAAACCCAATTTTCTTGAAAAATAAGAAACATAAATTTGTCATCTGCTGAATTGACCCAGAGAGTAATAAAGATTAAATGTTATTCATGATGATAAAAAAAAGAAAAACAACTACAGTTCACGTCGCATTCAAACTCCATATTGCATCCAATAGCTAAACTGTGTCATCAGAAAACCAATTCCATGTCACATATGAACAGCAAGGGTCAAGGCCAGTCTAACAATTCATGCAGTCTCATCAGGGCTTTGGCTGTTTGTACACACAATATCAAAACATTAACCTTTAACCATCAAAATTTAAATTTAGCAAGCATTACAAAACATTTTATCTTACTTTCTCCCCAAAATAAGTCATATTTTTCTGGAAAACAGGACTCAACATTTCAATGAAATTTTCCCCTTTGAAGACTGTTTCAATGAAATGTTATTTTCTGGAAAAGTATGAAAAACTGACATTAATTTGTCTTTAGTTCATTTTACACATACATGTAGTACTAAAGATGGAATAACAAAATTGCAAATGCCCTTACCAGACTGATAACCCTTGAAGCGCCAATCGCAACTGCAGCAGACAACATTTTGAAACATTTTTTTTTTTCAGCAAAAATAAGGCTTGGCATTTCATGTGAATTGTCTGCCTAGTAGACAAATGTCAACCCTTATTTTCTCTGAAAAATAATAAAAATATTACAAAATATCATCTGCTGCAGTTGTGACTGGTACTTTAAGGGTTTAGATAGATGCACAGGCTCAGCTACACCTTCACTTTTCATGTACGACAAAGCAGGTAAGCTGCAACATAGCCCAAACGATTATGGTAAATGTCCTAAAATTTTAAACACTTCATTCCATAGTATTTTGGGCTAAATTTTGCTTTTTAAGCATTTGTTTCTTAAAATACCAAGTGGAATGGCAAACAGTGTAGACCCTGATCAGACTGCTCCTTCAGGAGCAGTCTGATCTGGATCTGCACTGTTTGCATATGTCATTTTGTCAGTCACTTTGGTGTTTGAAATTTTAGGACATTTACCGTAACGCCCAAATGATTAACGTTACAAACACAACGAAGCACCACATTAATATAAATAGATATCATCTCTAAGCATTTTACTGGCTTACGTATACATACATAATTTAAAACGATTCAATATACTACAAACACGACCCTCTTATTCTAAACCATATAAGTACTAAAACATATTAACCCATTTTAGACCGAATTAACTCCCCCATACTATACATTGGAAGAGTCTGATTTCAATTTTAGGTTTTGTCAGGCTATGTGATTTAGATATTCCTAGAGAAAAATGGCTAAACTATTTGCAAACAGGGGAGACCCTGATCAGACATCACATTCTGTGGCCTCTGATCTGGGTCTGCACTGTTTTCCAATTACCCTTATGGGGATTTCAAGACTAAAATGGGTTAAGGTTTAAAGTATTAAGTTAAAGGATGTTTTCTGAAAATGTTCTAAAAATTTGAACATAAAAATATCAATTTCAAAAACAAAAAAAAAAAAAAAAAAATGGATTCTTTGAAGGAAGCAACAGGGTGCAATTAAATTGCCTTTATTTTGTCATAGTGAAAAAAGATTTAGTGCTTTTATGTTCCAGCTTTTCAGAACATTATTACTGTATTGCTCAAAAAGGACAAAAAAATCAATAAACAACAGCAGATTACTTTTTGACTTAAAACAAGCATATTTGAACACTGAATACTTTCAACAGTTTAGAAGAAGAGGCCACAGATCTATTTTTATCACAGTTATCCCACAAGGCACCACAGAGCCACAGTACCCATAATACATCACAGATTGAACCTGTGTGATTTCAAGAGTGCAGATCCAAAGTAAGTTTTCATAGGCAGGTTGACTTTAAACATTATCTACCTGTAATTTTTCTTAGAAAACTAAAACTTATTATTCCAGATAATAAGGCTTAGCATTTCAATTCAATTATCTTTAAAGGGAGGTAATTTGAATGTATCACAAAAACAGGACTGCATTTCATTTGAATCAAAAGAGAGTTATTTTGATAATTTTATGAAAAAGCCTGGGATTATTTTCTTGAAAAAATATAAGAAAACTCACTTATTTGTCTCCCCTGATTTTAGCCTTGATTTTCTTCCTTCAGTTTTTCACATTCTAGTAATACACAAACTGTTTCAAAAAGTGTACATACAGGACACTGCCGAACCATTTTCTGTGGAGTAATGATTTAAGGGGAAAGGATACACTTTCAGGGGAGACAATTTTGTCAAAATGTTTTTGTCCATTTCTGAAAAGGGGTCTACTTTATAAGAAAAGAATTTGCTCCCAGAAGGAGCAAATTCTTTCCTTATAGGGTAGACGCCTTTTCAGAATGGACTTAGCATGCAGTGAAGCAAACAGGCAGTCACAGAAGTTGTCTCCCTTTGCATAAGTGATGAAAAATGTAGTAAATGTAACCATTCACTTTAATCTGTTGTAACTGACTCTCTGGATCTCACTCTTGAAATATTATCACATAATATAAAGTTTGCCGTTATGCCACTTGTCAGTAAAAAGCCATTTTCTTTCTTAGGGCCGCACATTTAAGTCCAGGTGAGAGGCTGTTTTGCTTTTTTTGACCTAAATATACATTTTTTCTTTCTCCACAAAATCTGCATTGTGGGTACTCATTAAAATTTCTTCATTAATGCTTCGCATGCTGAGTAAAAAATTCAGCAGTCGACACTTTGAAATATTTTTCAAAGTTTTCCGAGAAAATAGGCTTTGGCATTTCATACAAATGTCTCCTAAGGAGACAATTTGTCTGAAATGTCAATGTCTATTTTCTGGGAAAAATAAGAAAAATATCAATGTCATCTGCTGAATTTGCCAATGTAGTTGCACAGGTTAAAAATCACTGAGGCGATGTCCCAAAATAGCAACAAATATTCCGTAGAAAAGGGGTTGCCAAAGAAAAATTTTTTGTATATCAGAAAAAAATAAGAAAAGTAACTACACTTCATCATTTTTATTGTGTGTTCTCTTTGAATGTACCCAGAATCTCCCAAACAAGATTATATGGGCTCTGTTACCTTTTTAGTTTAAAAAAATAAAAGAGCCAGCACACGACAAAATCTACAATAAGATTTGTGCGACCAGCTTCCAGGCTATTCAAAGTGGAACAAAAGAGAACCATTGCCTACTGGGTGGATGTACAAGTTAATCTGAGTATTTGCTGGTCACAAGGCCTTCTTGTAGGTTTTGTTGTGTGCTGGTGCAGACTTCATCATCAGACATATTATCTGGGACCCCACTTTCTGATAAAACATACAAACAAGACATTGTATAACCACAGCTCTAGATGAGAGTGACATGGCCAAATAAATATTTTTTTTTTCTTATTTCTCCCTGTACTGGAGAAATAATCTCAAATAATAGTGATACTTTTTTGGTCAAAAAGGCCATCTTATCTGAGGCTATGATTGTGTCAACTTCAATTATCTTTGATAGTTTTAACCCTTAAAGCACTGTTCAAAATTGTAGTCGATGACATTTTAAAACACGTGTTTTTTGTGCGTGTGTGTTTTTTTTTTTTTTTTGTTTTTTTTTTGCTTGTTTGTTGTTGTTGTTGTGGTTTGTTTTCTTTTTTTTTATTCAATAAAATAAAGCTTGATCATTCTTGTCAGATGATTTACATGAAATGTTCAACTTTATTTTCTATGCCCTGATAAATAATGGAATGCCAAAAACCACATTTTTCGAGCTTTCTTCTTTTTTTTTCTTTTTTTATATATAATATATAAAACCCCTTACCTAGAACTATGTCAAATAAAATAAAAACTATCTTTTAAGTTTTAAAACAAGATGTAAAAATAATCGAGTAACCTGTAGATTAAAACTATCACAGATCCATAGCTCAAGACGAGTAAAGTATACAGATAAATATTTTTCTTACTTCTCTACAAAAAAACATATGTTGTGGGTATTCATTAGAAGCACCTCAGTGGGGCACTTCTAATGAGTACCACAACATAAGTTTTCGTGAAGAAATAAGAAAATTATAAACCTTAATTTGAAAAACAGGGCTTTATCTGAAGCTATGATAAATCTGGGCTAAGTTGTTCAAAGCATCGTTAGCTTAATGAGCTTGTTAGTGGTCAAAATGTTAACTGCTCTAGTAAGTACAATATCTAATTCATAGGTATTTTTGACTGAAAAAATGTGACTAGCTTTTGCGAATGCAAAAGCTACTCACATTTTTTTCAGCAAAAATATTAGCATATATGCCATATTTAACGATCAAAGTTTTAACCATAGGTTAACTAACGACATTGTTAGTTTTGAACAACTGGGCCCTGATATTTTAAATAGGAAGGCATAACACACATAGCTGAACACATTTCAAGTATTTTTAGTACCAAATATAGCTCCAGATAAGGCTCTTTTTTCAACTGAAAAATACCAATATTTTTCTTATTTCTCCATGAAAACACAGGCTGTGGGTACTGATTAGCCCATTATAGACTGAATGAACTCACCCACACTAAATATTGGAGGATTCTAATTTTGATTTTAGGTATGTCAGGCAGGTATATGATCAGGTTTAGGTATGTGATTTTAGGTATGTTTGTTTGCGTTTGTGTTAATGTTTTACGGCCCAGTCAACCAAATGGGGTCATGTTGAGCACGGCCAGTTTACCTAACCACAATTTTACTGGGCAGTGTGTGGCAGGTTTAGGTATGTGATCTAGATATTCTGAGAGAAAAATGGTCGTACTATTTGCAAACAGTGGAGACCCTGATCAGACACTGCGTTCTGTGGCATCTGATCTGGGTCTGCACTGTTTGCCAATTACCCTTTTAGGAGTCTCCAGAATACAATGGGTAGAGAGGGCCTCGCCACTACACTTCTAATGAGTACCCACAACCTATGTCTTCGTGGAAAAATAAGAAACAATGTTATGTGGCTACCACTCTTATCCAGAGCTATGATCAAATTGAGCAAATGGAATTGGTTTGAGGAAGAAAATGGCAATTTACATCAAAGCCAGCGCTACACATACACTGGTGAATTTGTCTCTGATGTATTTGATTCTGTTTCATCTTTGTCATATTCCCTCACATGTTTCACGGTTGGGTACGGATGCCCACCGTCATCGAAGAATCTCCGAAATGTGAACTCAAAGAATGCGTGTTCTGGGTGTTTACCATTCACAGGATGGTCAACTTTCTTAACTTCACAGTCCGAACCAGTGTCACTATCACGTTCCTCCACGGGGTCAAAGTTTGATGTGTCCGTTGCATGCGAAATTTTAGGCACATATGGAGCTTTCTGTTTACGCAAACCATCAAATTGTATTGTGGAGAAAAAACAATGTGATTTAATTTCCGCAGCTCCGTTTTTACCAAGTCTGTTGTCTGCGTCACAACACAAGCGTATTATTAAGTCTACTGCTGGTTGAGACAGTCTAGGTTCGGCTGGAATTGATAACGTTTTATCCCAATGAATTACCTGAAAAGACAGAAAAATCAACTGAGATACATGTCACTCAAACAGTTTATTTTTATGTTATAGCTCTATATAAGAGAACTGTAAATCTCTTAACCCTTGTCCTGTTGAACCCAGATTACCCTGCCTTTGCAAAGTGTAGATCCAGATCAGATGGCTTCTGAAGAAGCCAACTGATCAACTGATCTGGATCTACACGGTTTACCATTCAGTATGTGAATTTACATCAACAATCTGGATCAAGGAATCTGATTGGCTGACAATTAGAAGTGGGTGTGGCATCTTAATTTATTCAGCATAAGGGTAAAAATTTCAAATACTTGATTTCCATTCCTACTTTTGTCTAAACTTTGTAGTTGTTTTTTTATGCATTTGCTTCACAAATTACTTGGTATAAACCAACAGTGTAGACCCTGATCTAATTGCTCCTGGATAAGATGCTTCTGAGTAACCACAACATACATCTTTGTGAAGAAATAAATAGAGAATAGCATGACAGAAAAAAAAAAGTGCCTTATCTAGCCCTATGAATGTTACTGGAATGTTTAACCCTTGTCATGCTGAATAAATTAAGATGCCACACCCACTTCTAACTGTCCGCGTCAGCCAATCAGATTACCTGACCCCGGTTGTTGATATAAATTCACATACTTAATGGCAAACAGTTCAGATCCAGATCAGTTGGCTTCTTGAGAAGCCAACTGATCTGGATCTGCACTGTTGCAAAGGAAAGGTATATCCGGGTTCAGCAGGACAGGTTTAAAAGTAAATATGGTAAGAAACAATACAAACCTCAAACATCTGTGGGCTATGATAGTAAAATATGAAATTTCAACTATCAACTTATTTACAGGTTTTAATTCCTTGAAATTAACTTGAAACTTTCTTTTTTCATTCTGATTCTTTTTCTTATTTTTTTTACATGTATCACACAAAAAATGATTTTTAACCAAACCTGTAAAAATGTAATGTGACTATATATGATGCTAAATTGGCAGAAAAAATAGTAAAATAAGATGCATGTATGTACAAACTCTTTAGTAGGTGTGTGTACCATAGTTACCGTAAGTATTGGGACAGACAGGCTTGAACAGAGTAGACTCAGATCAGATGCCACAGAATGTAGTTTCTCATCAGGGTCTACACTATTTGCAATTCATCAAGTTTTTAGACACAAGTAGTAAAACAGACGTTCAAATTTTAGGACACATATGGTCAGAACTATTTTGATATATATGTCAAATAAAACATTTTGATATATATGTCTAATAAAACATTCACGTTAAAAACTGGGACTGATGAACATGCGCAAACAGAATAGACCCAGATCAGATGCCAAAAAATGTAGCCTCTGGTAAGGTCAACATTATTTGCAATTCAGCAAGAAGTTTTTAGACATTACATTGGTCTAGATAAGAGTGGGTATCAGGTTAATATTTTTATTTCTTCACAAAAACATGTTGTGAGTACTCATTAGAAGCGCCTCGCTGAGGCGCTTCTAATGAGTACCCACAACCTATGTTTTCGCGCAGAAGTAAGAAAACTATCAATACTTTGAAAAAAGCATCTTATCAAGAGCTATGCATTATCAACAGGTAGTAAAACGGACGTTCAAATTTTGGACACATATGGTAAGGAGTACCCACACAACAGCACAGCTCAGATAATAAGAGTGGGTATCCACACAATACTTTTCTTATTTCTCCATGAAACATATGTGGTAGGCACTCATCAGAAGCACCTCACACCTCTAATCAGCACCAACAACAAACTGCTGTCTTGGAGAAATAAGAAAAAATATCAGTACTTTTTGGCTGAAAAGAGTATCCTATCAGGAGCTATAACCAAGGTTTGACAAGTAGCCTCGGACAAGTGAATTAATGCTCGGCAGCTGTACATTACCTTAAACTGAGTTTCTTGAGGTGTTTGTGCATAGAATGGTGGATGTCCTACCAACATTTCATACATGATAACTCCTACACTCCACCAGTCACAACACGATGTGTACCCTAAAAAGAAAAAAACGAACATTACGATAAATGTCCTAAAATTTCGAACACCTTATTCCATACTTTTTTTTTTACCTAAAGTTTTTTTTATGCACTTGTCTCTTAAAATACTTAGTTGAATGGCAAACAATGCAGACCCAGAACAGACTGCTCCTAGCAGTCTGATCTGGGTCTGCACTGTTTTCATATACCATTTTGTCGGAAACTTTGGTGTTTGAAATTTCAGACATTTGCTGAATATAAATTTATGTAATCAACAGAACTTCAATAAATAAATAGTCAGTAGGCACTACTGGTTATTTTTTTTCTTCCCATTCCATTTAATATATTTCCAATACATTTGGTAAAACTGAGAACAACATTCATAAAAGAAGCACCCACAACATATGTTGTTGTGGCTAAAGGAAAAAAACTATTTAAATGGGTACTCCTCTTAACTGGAGCTCTGCCTAATGTGGAAATGAAATATTACCAGGCAATAAATGTTTTTTCTTGTTTTACTTGATAAAAGTAAGAAAGGTATCACTGATTCATCATTTGCTATTTTTTTTTTTTTTTTTCATAAGCATATTTTGTGTTTTATACTGAAAGAAAGTCAACTCTATATATAAAGTATGCCAAATAAATACTTGCAGTTATCTCCCTTACATAGGTTACACCCCAGAAGTGACTATGGAAAATGATTCATATGAAAGGTGAAGTGCTATTTTCTGCAAAAAATAAGACAAATGATGTTTGTTGAGGTTTTACGGCCCAGTCAATCCAATGGGGTCATGTCGAGCGCAAGCCCAAATTTATTGCAGCTTAAACTTCATTAAATTGCAGCTGATTTTAATATACTCACGGAAATAAAAAAAGGCAAGTTTTCTTTTGGAGTAAGATTAAATGATTTCCATCAAAGGTCTTAACCTATGTATGTTTTGAACAATTTTGATCGATTTTTAATGAAAACAAATCCTTTACCAGTTAGCATGTTCACAGTGACATTTTGACATAGACAGCCTATGCTATTTCTGAATTCTGATCAATAAAAAAGTTATGACACCAAAACTGAACTTGCATTTTTTATTTCTGCTAGTATACAAGAGTACCGGTACTAAAATTGCAGTGTCATGCTGATGATGCTGTTCCTATCCCTTCACTCTATATATGGCAAATGTCCTAATTTTTATCTGATTTAAAGTTTTATGGGCCACTCAACACTGTTAAGGTCATGTTCAGCTGGTCAGTTAACCTAAGTGTTTAAGTACTTGTGCACATACATGTACTTTTGCCAGTAACTGAAAAATGCCCTTGAATCATCAGAAGGATGAGAATGACTGTAGAAATGATTTCATGATCAATCTCCATGAATGTTATGAGGTCAAGCTGGGATTTGAACTTGCAATCCCTGGATCTGGAGTCAGACTCACTAAAACTGCACTACAGAACATGGCTGAAGGTCCTGATTAGATTGCATTAGCCCTTCTCTTGCTGAACACGACATGCCCTGTCTTAGCAAACAATGTAGATCCAGATCAGTTGGTTTCTGAAGAAGACAACTGATCTGGATCTGCACTGTTTGTCATTAAACATGTGAATTTCAATCAAAAACCCGGATCAAGTATTCTGATTGGCTGGAAATCGGAAGTGGGCATGGTGTCTTAATTTATTCAGCAAGGGAAGGGTTAAATTGCTCATCTGATCTTTGTTGTTTGTATACAGCAAACGGGCCATTTCCTTTTGTTTCACATCCATTGTTTTGAAATTAATCCCCATTCAAACATGCTGACTTTCAGGTTGACAACCTGTGACTTTGTAAGAATATAATATTACAAAAATTACATATATAGCCAATTCATTGTTTACATTATCTGTGAATATACAAGAAGATAGTGATGAGTTCAGGTTTAACCAGGTGTCAAACCAAGGGGTCATTGTGTCAAAACAGTATACCAACACTTAAAGCCAATCACAACTGCAGCAGAAGACATTTTGATTTTTTTTTTCTTTTTTGCATTTTTCAGAGTAAATAAGACTTGGCATTTCATATGATTCATATGAAATGCCAAAACTTATTTTCTCTGAATAATTTAAAATTGTACTATAAAAGGTCACAAAAAAAACAACAAAAAAACAAGACCTAATCAGTAGAACTATGAAACGGGAGTCTAATATTTCATACAAATAATCACTTCAGTACACAATTCAAGCCAATTTTCTCCATAAAGAAAAAAAATAATAAAACAAGAATATCGGTGAAACCGATGGATGCTCCCCGAACATGCAATAGTCGGAACAGGAAACATTATCCTAGATAAAGAGCGGTATACTGTGTATACTCACTGTACTTCAAAATGGAGTATCACAAAACCTGTTGGTGGACAGATAAGCTTGCCTGAAGGCACTGTCATACAAACATCAGCAACATAAAAGTTGGAATAAATGAAAGGAATAAATCTAGGCACTAGAGCAAAAACAAAGTTTTTCTAAAAATAGCCACAGTGACCTTGACCTTGAGCCCAGGACCCTGAATGTCAAACATGCTCAAGATATTATCATACCCAACATTTGTTTGAAGTTATATCAAAATCCATCAATAAATGTAGGCACTAGAGTGTTGACAAATTCTTTTCTAAAAATAGCCAGTGACCTTACACTGCAGCTTTAAACAAAGTAGCATGACTCTGTGACAAATCATCTAACCAGAAAGATTGAACAATATGCGCATCCCCTATTGCTGCTTAAGATTGCATTAAAATTTCGTTGAATTTCTGCCAGTATTTGCTAAGAATTTGCGTGGACACGAACAGTACCCTATATATTCATGCAGAACTCATCGAAGGGCAATAACTCTTGGAAAAATCATCGAACCAGAACACGCAGGTGATATGCACATCCACCTTCCATACTTAATATTCCCATGAAGTTTCAATGAAATCCGACTAGTAGTTTCCGAGAATTCGCGTGGACACGAACAGTACCCTATATATTCATGCAGAACTCATCAAAGGGCAATAACTCTTGGAAATTGACATTGAGCCCAGGACACTGGAAATTGAAATTGCTTGAGATGTTATCATACTCAACATTTTTGTGAAATTATATTAAAATCCATCAATAAATCTAGGCACTAGAGCAAAAACAAAGTTTTTCTAAAAATAGCCACAGTGACCTTGACCTTGAGCCCAGGACCCTGAATGTCAAACATGCTCAAGATATTATCATACCCAACATTTGTTTGAAGTTATATCAAAATCCATCAATAAATGTAGGCACTAGAGTGTTGACAAATTCTTTTCTAAAAATAGCCAGTGACCTTACACTGCAGCTTTAAACAAAGTAGCATGACTCTGTGACAAATCATCTAACCAGAAAGATTGAACAATATGCGCATCCCCTATTGCTGCTTAAGATTCCATTAAAATTTCGTTGAATTTCTGCCAGTATTTGCTAAGAATTTGCGTGGACACGAACAGTATCCTATATATTCATGCAGAACTCATCAAAGGGCAATAACTCTTGGAAAAATCATCGAACCAGAACACGCAGGTGATATGCACATCCACCTTCCATACTTAATATTCCCATGAAGTTTCAATGAAATCCGACTAGTAGTTTCCGAGAATTCGCGTGGACACGAACAGTACCCTATATATTCATGCAGAACTCATCAAAGGGCAATAACTCTTGGAAAAATCATCGAACCAGAACACGCAGGTGATATGCGCATCCACCTTTGATACTTAATATTCCCATGAAGTTTCATTGAAATCCGACAAGCAGTTTCCGAGAATTTGCGTGGACAAGAGCGGGACGGACGCACGGACGCACGGACGCACGGACGCACGGACGAAGCGGCGACTATATGCTCCCCCGAAATTCTTCGGGGAGCATAAAAAGAATTTATTTAAATTCTGAAGGTTAATGGTCAGTATTCCGGTATTACCTTGCCGAAGCAGTACTTCCGGAGCTATGTAATTTGGAGTCCCAACCAAGGAATGAGCTAAGCATCGTTGTTGATCCCGTTTTCTCCGCCGCTCTAGCGTCTTTATTTTACTACACCGGCATTCTTCCGAAGCTGGAGATTCCATACAGCTGGACATGTCCATGGAATCCTGCGGCCGATGTAAACCATCTGGAAAAGAAACATGGAATTACAATTTATGTATACATAACTCCATATATGGTAGTAATTTTGGAAACTTTTGTTATTCACGCAGCAAAACATAGTTCTGCGCTAAGCTTTGACATTTCATGTGAATGGTCTGTCTTACAGAAAATTCACATGTAATACCAAGTCCTATTTTCATATATGGTAGTAATTTTGGAAAATTTTGTTATTCTCGCAGCAAAACATAGTTCTGCGCTAAGCTTTGACATTTCATGTGAATGGTCTGTCTTACAGAAAATTCACATGTAATACCAAGTCCTATTTTCTCTGAAAAAAAAAAAATCAATTTTAGAATGTTAGCTGCAATTTTGCTTGGAAAACTGATTTAATAGCATGAAATTAAGCATGGGAGCAATAATATTACAAATGGAGAAGCAGATGCATATCAGACATGATACAGACTAGTGTGCATCATGCAACTTGTAACAATTCTTGATGCTTGGGGCCTCATTTAACGTAACTGATACCCAAGCCTCAAATTATGTAACTACTAGTGCCAGCATGAGCTAATTCCGCTTATTCCAGCAGATTCAAACCCTGGACCTTGTAATTAGAAATCAGAACTTACAGCATAAGAAATGGAACTTACTTTTGCCTGCAGGAGGTTCAGCCTTAAAGTGCCAAATGAAAATATTAGCATTTTAAACATCTCTGAAATGTCAAACACTATTAATTTTTCTCAGAAAACTAAGGAAAATTTTCACAAATTTATTGTTTGCTAGTTTCCTGAATTATCTGTCAAAGGAAGATCATTGCCTCATTTAGCAAACTCCTAAGTCTGAGTCCAGTAAAACCAGCACTGTGGCAAATGTAAACAGTAAAGCTGTCTAACAGCTTGCACATCAGTGCAGTCTGATCAGTCTTTGCTGTCCACTCTATGAATTCTTTAGGGTCTGTAGATTACTGTGCATCATGAATAGCAAAGATACTGATTAGGCTGACCAAATACCGTATTCGACCTAATTACCAAACTGTGCGCTTAGGGTTTTTTGTTTTTTGTTGTTGTTTTTTTTTCAGAATTACTGGGAACACTAAATTAAAATATGTATCGGCCTACTAAAGGTATATTATAAAAACAAAAAAAGATCAGAGAAGAACTTATTTGATGACGATAATGCGATATTTCCTGATTTTCTTCATAAAGGCATATGTTGTGAGTACTTATTTGAATTGCATCTACTTGTTGATGCAATTCAAATGAGTACCCACAACATATGCCTTTATAAAGAAGTACAGAAGTAATCTGAAGACTACGGAATTTCTTGACTGTGCGCTTATAGGGGTATGTGTGGTAATTAGATCATATATGGTAAGCCCGCACTAGGCTATGCTGTGTCAGAGAACAACACAGCTCAAGATAAAGTGCATTTTTTTTTTCAACCAAAAAGAATTGATATTTTTCTTATTTCTACATGAAAACATATGTTGTGGGTACTCATTAGAAGTGCCTCACTGAGGCACTTCTAATGAGTACCCACAACATATGTTTTCCAGCAGAAATAAGAATAATTATTATCTGGATACCCCTTATCTGGAGCTATGAGTGAACAACCCACTGCTAATTTTCCGCCAATCAGAATACTAATCTTGTTTCAGATTGTTGATACAAATTCACATACTTTAAATAACAAACAGTGCATATCCAGATCAGAAGCCAACTGATCTGGATCTACACTGTTTGCAAAGGCATGGCATATCCAGTAGTCTGTCTCCAGACTCTATCTTTTCTGTCATTTTCTCTTTTCAAAGGTATACAATCTAGTACAGCTTATAATGATTAGATAAGTTATGTCCCTTAGTGGAAAAGACAGAAACAGTGAAATGGGATTAAAGAGACAAATACAGCTACAGGAAGTGATAAAGAATGACAAAAACAATGCAGAAAAGACTGGAGCCAGTCTACATATCCTGGTTCAGCAGGCTTAGGGTAAAGACCAGGGCCAGTCTGCACAGATGTTACTTGTATATGTGAAAATACTAGAATGAATACCAAATGACATATTCACTGAAGTGAAAAAAGCTACCAGTAGTTTTACATAGAACAGCGACCATTTAGCGGATCACACTGACCTACTGTCATTTGACACCACACAGAAAGATGGTTTTTGCTGATTTTCATTCAGACTGAAAATTTTCAGTTACGGCTGATGAAATCTTTAACAATTTGCATGCTGGTTAAAAATTTTTGTACAAATTTGGAAATATTTTTCTAGCTTTTCCCCTAAAAGAAAAAACAGTGTTTGATATTCCATACAAACCTTGCATGACTGACTGCATACAAGTTGTACGCAGAATGTCAAACCCTATTTTCTTGGAAAAAAAAAAAAAGAAATGAAAAAAAAAAAATCTCCAATTTGCCTCCTCAATTTGCCATACGAGTTCTTAAGTTTGAACTATTTGAACCACAACATGAGAAAACCTGTGCCCAAAGAAGGCTCAAATCAGCCTGTGCATCCATACAGTCTGATCAGTCATCCTTGTCCATATTAAGGGTTGAGTGCAAGACTGTAGTAACTCAAACATATTTTTGAAACCCTTGCTTAGGGGCAACTTTGACTCCTTTGTAAACAATGAGAATTTAGGTGCCATTGCTCATATGAGCAATGGCACCTAAATTTCCATTGTTTACAGAAAGAAATGTTGCAATCTTCATAATGCCTGAGGAGATTGGGAAAAACAACCACCTGACTTGCTACAGTCTTGCAATCAACCCTCGATTATTATGAAGAAACTTTGCAAATTTGACTTCCAAAATGCACTTAGACTGTGTGAATGCGTAGGCTCATCCGAATCTTTGCTGGAAGCATTTGTTCGAATGTACATTTTCTGATAGAAATTGTAATATTTTCTAAGGTCATTCTCTCCCTTCTGCTAATTCAAGAAGGGCAGTTGTCAGTTTCCAGCAAAAGAATGCGCACAATACCAGTAAACCCCTTAGAGGACTAAGCCTGCTCAGTAAAAGTGTGGTTAGGTAAACTGACTGCCCTCGACATGACCCCATTGGGTTGTATTACAGCCTGAGGTTATCTTAGTTAAAATAGGTCATAGTGACCTTGTATTGCAATAAGGGATCTTGTGTGGTTGGATATATTAAATGAAGTTTGAGAGAGTTTGCACCCATGGAAGCAGAGACACAAGTTCGTTTTCCCCAAATTATTTATCAATTTAAACATACCGTATTTGCCATATGTATTCAGACAGACAGGCCTGGGCAAACAGTGTAGACCCCGATGAGATGCCACAGAATGCAGCATCTCATCTGAGTCTACACTGTTTGCCACATATCCAGCAATTTTTAGACACAACATCGGGGAGTAAATTGAACTTGTTCAAATTTTAGAACAAGTATGGTAAGGAGTTGAGGTGTCCAAATACTTAGGATAAATACTATAATGCAGATACCCATTTTAACTGGAACTATCAACAAGTTCTGTGAAAGGCCATTCTAATGGAGACACCCACAACACACAATTTTGTGCAGAAACAAGAAAAAAAAAAGAAGCTACAAACTTGTATCTAGAGCTACATAGGCCTGAGGGTATGTACCTGTCACAGTCATAAACTAGAAAATGCAGCTCCAGGTCAAATATGTGGTTTTACACTTAAAATGTGTCAGATGTAATAAAATCACAAGTTTAGCACTTCATTCCTACACTTTCATCTTTATATCTAATCTCAACATCCATACAGACCCAAAGCTACCCATCACTATTAACGCACAGGCGATTTCTGTAACGACTACAGTTGACTCTTGTTATTTCAAACATTGATAAATCAAATTACTGCTTAAGTCAATTTCAACAAGGCACAAAATTGTTTAGTTTGCTGTATATTATGTCCCTTACATTTCCACCCTATTTATCTCAAAATCCTATTATCACAAACTAAAAATTCTGGGCCCAGTTGTTCAAAGCTAACGATGTCGTTAGTTAACGATTCGTTAAAATTTTAATCGAGTGATACGCAAATATGCTGAAATTTTTTGCTGAAAAAATGTGAGTAGCTTTTGCATTTTTTCAGCAAAAAATTTCAGAAAATTGTATATTGAATCTGCTAAAACAGTTAACGAAATGACCCTTAACGAGCTCGTTAAGCTAACGACGCTTTGAACAACTGGGCCCTGGTTCCTTGGATTTTGAAAACCAACTGTATATAATTTGCATGATGTTCATGCATTGACTGAAATGTTCATCATGTGAGATAGTGTAAGAGAATATGCACTAATCATTGTAACCACACACATTCCAACTATTTTTTCCTCTAGCAGAGGCCCCATACATGCCATCAGCTGTGGACTGAAGTCTGTGAGATTACGGCAAAATTTTAAGGGAGATTTGACAAAATTCTGTGAGATTTTCTTAAACATCACTTTGGAGCTCCCCCAATATAGTCTAAAGTCTATTTTTTTTTTCTTTTTTCATGTAAGCGGCTTCTGAAAACCACAACAGTATGTGATTTATGTTTATTTCTTCATAAAACCTGTTGTAAAATGGTCTGAAATTCTGTGAGATTTGAATTTTTTAATGGAACTGCCTTCCAGATGGGCAAAATTCTGTGAGATTTTATCTTATCTCACAGTGTGAGATACGGCATGTATGAGCCCCACTAGATGCCCCTGCCCTGCCCTGCCCTGCCCTGCCCTGCCCTGCCCTGCCCTGCCATGCTCTGCCCAAACATCCCTGATCTATGTCCCTGTCTGCTGAGATTAGGAAAAGGTGCTATACTGTCCACTAATTTTGGATGCAGAATAGCTCCAGATAAGACACCTTTTTTCGACCAAAGAGTACTGATATTTTTCTTGACTGAATGAACTCCCCCACACTATATATTGGAAGATTTTGATTTTAGGTATGGCAGGCTGTGTGATTTAAATATTTCTAGAGAAAAAAACAGACTGAACTATTTGCAAACAGTGGAGACCCTGATCAGATGACACTTGCTGTTGAATCTGATCTGAGTGAGTCTACACTGTCTGCCAAATACATGTACCCTTTTAGGGGTCTCCAGACTACAGTGAGTTAATCATAAAATCATGAAGAAATAAGAAAAACAGTTTTTAGATACACCATCTTATCTGGAGCTAGACTGATTGATTGATTGATTGTGTTGGTTTTAACGACACGTCAACCCTTGTGGGTCATTTTGTGTCGTCTCCCAGAGAAAGGAAGAAAAGAGTTAGAAGAGATAGTAGAAGAGATGAAAGAGAGGGACAGGGAAGAAAGAGGAACAGGAATGAAAGTGAAGAAACAGAAGAAATAAAAACATTCCCCCTCTCCCCTTACCTACTACAAGGATAGCAGGCCTTGTCCAACTGTACGCCAATATCAGTTTGGAGACCCCGGTGATGTAAGATACAAGACATCGCACCACACAACCACCCCCATCTGGAGCTAGAACTGCTGGGACAATAGCCATGAACTATAGAATGCTTCTGGATAAATACATGTATAAGGTTTTACAGTTAAAGTGTGTCAGATGCAATAAAATCACAAGTTATAAGCACTTCTTTTATCATATACTTCCATCTTTTCTTTTTACCTCATACTTTTATCCTGACACTGTACTTCCACTTTTATCCTTATTAAACCTTGTATCATATAATTTGGGAGGGAGCTTGAGGGAGGTAGAATCATGCAGGGAGGTAGATAAATGATGAACATGCCATTTTGGCTCTACAGTTTGCAAGTAAAATACTTGTTGTATGTGCGTGTGTGTGTCTGTGTGTGTGTGTGCTGTGCATGCCTGCTAGCATGCGTAAATGCATGTGTGTGTGCATGTGTGTGTTTGTGTGCATGCATGTATGTGTGGTTTGAAATTGAGGTTTAACAACACTGTCAACAATCTTTCTGACACTGTCTGAATATAATGGTGGAAAATGGTGTATAATACCCAAAACAAATTGGTATGACACTTCCAAGTCACATTATACGGACACAAGCGTAACCAGTGTAACCAATCCTAGCTCTTCTTCCTATTGCGGAGTGCCAAATGAAAGAGCACCCAGTACCGGTATCAGAAAGTCTTGGGTATGACCTTGATGAGAATTCCACCCACAACCTGCAAATCCGTAGGTGGCCAATAAAATACCAGTCATGACTAAAACTGTAAGCCATGATAAAATCATGTCTACCATTGTCTAGTACAGTAAACAAAAAATCTTCAAAATAGTACTATTGTCTAAGTTGTAATATATTTGTTAAAAGAACCATGAAAATCAAACCATGTTTATATACAGTCAGTCATACATCTAGATAAGAGGCATCCAGATTAACATTTTTCTCATTTCGCAATGAAAATGTATGTTGTGGGTACTCATTAGAAGCACCTCATCGAGGTGCTTCTAATGAGTACCCACAATATATGTTTTCATGGAAAAATAAGCAAAATATCAGAATTTTTTTGTAGAAAGAAAGCACCATAAATAGAGTAAGTATGGTGTAAGAACCCTAGCTGTCTTATGCAATGTTTACTTTTTGCTTTTCTTGATCTTTCATCCATTACCTACACATAAACAAAATTAAAATTCCTTTTATACATGATTTCATTTTCATAATACTTGAAGAAAAGCGAACTTTGTAGAATTCACTGAATTCCCAACCAAACCACACTAATCCGTGAACTGGGTGGGAGCTACCACCTTTACCCTAAATACTCAAACATGTCTCATAGCTTCAGATAAGAAGGGGTATCTACAAAATATTTTTCTTATTCCTCCATGAAAACATATGTTTGTGGGTACTCATTAGAACTGCCTCTCCATGGCACTTCTAATGAGTACCCACAACATATGATATCGTGGAGAAATAAGAAAACCATCAGTATGTTCAACTGCTAAGAGTCGATACCTACTCAAGTGTAAACCCAAGTCAAACTGCTAAAGAAGTCTGACCAGGGTTTGCAATGTCTGTCATTCAACAAGTCATTTATACCAGGCAGTCAAATGGAGCTTTTCAAATTTTAGGACAAGTTCCTATGTGCGGGTTTATGTGTGACCCATAGCTCTTGATAAGATGCTTTTTTTCAATCTAAAAGGTTTGATATTTTTCTTATTTCTCCACAAAAACCTATGTTGTGGATACTTATTAGAAGTGCCTCAACAAAGCACTTCCAATGAGTACCCACAACATATGTTTTCGTGGAGAAATAAGAAAAATATTTACCTGATACCCACACAGATCTAGACCTATGGTGTCCAAATATTTAGGGTAAATATGGAACCGCATGATCTGCAAAACAGGTATTTGAAAACCAGCAGGTATATAATTTGGTGGGTAAGGCATGTTTATTCTAGCCTTATAATATCAAGTTGTCACAAGTGGCTTCCTTGACAAGTCAGTCAAAAAAAATGAACTGGTGCTCTACAAAAACTTGTCTATTTATTTCTTTGTTTCATTCAGGGTTTATGTCACTTTCAAAAACTTCCAGTCATACCATCATGGTGTCTGGATGTGGCAGGGAGCTCAATGCTTAGTTAGGGTGTTGCCTCACTGAAATATCACACCCTAGACATATGACATGATATTCAATCCTGTCACATTATACTGACACCAGGCTGACCAGTTCTACCTCTACTCTCTTAACTCTTGTCCTACTGAATAAATTAAGATGCCATGCCCACTTCTAATTTTCAGCCAATCAGATTTTTTGATCTAGATTGTTGATACAAATTCACATACTCAATGGCAAACAGAGCAGATCCAGATCAGTTGGCTTCTTCAGAAGCCAACTGATCTGGATCCACACTGTTTGCAAAGGCAGTGTATATCCAGGATCAGTGGAACAAGGGTTAATGCTGAGTGCCAAGTGAAAGAGCAGCTTGTGCTATTCTTTATCTTTGGTATGACTCGGCTGGGGATCAAACGCACAACTTCCTGGTCACAAAGCGACGAAGCTCTACCAATTGAGCTACTGTACCAGTCTACAAAAACTTACAAAATGTATAGTTTAAGAATCTGTACTGTCTGATCTGGGTTTTTGCAGCACTTCTTTTAGCTGAGAATCAGAGTCAAATTTACCTATTTTGTAACAGACTGTTTCAGCTACCCAACCCAGAACATTTCCATTCTGCTACTGTGTTAGCCATGTACACTCTGTAAACTGCTTCTAGTGACATGGATTCAACCTTAACCCTTGTCCTGCTGAATAAATTAAGATGCCACACCCATTTCTAATGTTCAGCCAATCAGATTACTTGATCCAGATTGTTGATATAAATTCAAGGGTTAACACTGGGCCTGCTAGAGCCAACTGATCTGGATCTGCACTGTTTGTCATTCAGTATGTGATTTGGGTTTTACGGCCCTTTCAAGAATATTTCACTTATATCGAGCCGATCGTTCATCGAAGGGGGGCGAAAACCGGAGAACCCGGAGAAAAACCACCTGACCATCCGTAAGCAGAACTTGACTTTCCCACATATGACCCGAGCGAGGCTCGAACCACAGCGGTGAGAAACCTAATGGATTAAGAGTCAACTCTCTTATCCACTAGGCTACGGGGGCCCGCACATTCAGTATGTGAATTCATATCAATGATCTGGATAAAGTAATCTGATTGGCTGACAATTAGAAGTGGGAGTGGCATCTTAATTTATTCAGCATGGCAAGGGTTAAAGCAATGATGATTTGGTATTTTATGTCCCTTTCAACACTTAAGTCATATCATGATGAAAGAAAGGTAATAATGAAAGGCTTTGCGCAATGAAGCGCCATAAAGTCATGAGTTGAATTCCACCTTCAGCCAGATTCGATTGCAGGACCTTGAAATCAGGTCAGTAGCACCAACCACTTGCCCACCCAGTGGCTTCTAAACTTAAACTGCCAATCACAACTGTAGCAGACAACATTTTGACTTTTTTTTTTTTTTTACTTTTGAAAGCATGTAAGTAGACATTTTTTCTCTGAAAAAAATTAAAAAATAAAGGAATGCTGTCTACTACAAATTTTGCTTGGCACTTTAATGGTTTATTCGTTTGTGTTGAGGTTTTATGGTCCAGTCGACATTGCAGACATGTCAAGAGTGGTCCGTTTACCTAACCACACATTTACTGGACAGGCTTAGTCCTCTAAGCTGTTAACCAGTACTTGTGCACATTCTTTCGCCAGATACTGACAACTGCCCTTCTTGAATCAAAATATTTCATGATCAGATACTGACAACTGCCCTTCTTGAATCAAAATATTTCATGATCAATCTCCACAAAAAAATGGTGCCAACCCAGCAGGGGTTGATCCCACAACCTCCTGATCACCAGTCAGAGGGGCATCCAACTGAGCCACTGAGGCTGGCTGAAGCTTTAATGGTTAATGTGCAAATCAAAGCAAATTTTCAAATCCTGCCTATAGCATCTACATTTTGCACTGGTTTCTTGCATTTTTTAAGTATCTATAGCAAACACACATTTTATCACTTCTGATCGTTATCACGTGAAAGTCACATGATTAAATATGACGAAGTAAAATGGCAGTGCCATTACATCAATACACAATATGTTACAATGGCAGTCAAAAAGCTTAAAAAACTGGAATTTACTGCTACTAAATCAATAATCAGCTGGATAAACAGTGTAGAACTTAATCAGACCGCAGATTCTGCAGGTCTGTCTGTCTGATTACTTAGGGCCTATACAATACACGGCTAAAAGGAAGTTTTTATATCACATAGAATATTTGTCACAGGTGCAAAGGAAGTTTTTATATCACTTAGAATATTTAATTGTCAAAGGTGCAATAGAAGTTAGAATATTTAATTGTCAAAGGTGTGCATTGATTTGATTGTGTTGGGGTTTAACGACACGTCAACCCTTGAGGGTCATTTTGTGTCGTCTCCCAGAGAAAGGGAGAAAAGAGATAGAAGAGACAGTAGAGGACATGAAAAAGAGGGACAGAGAAGAAAGAGGAACAGGAATGAAAGTGAAGAAACAGAAGAAATAAAAACATTCCCCCTCTACCCTTACCGGCTACAAGAATAGCAGGCCTTGCCCAACTGTAAGCCAATATCAGCTGGACACCCCGGTGATGTAAGATACACAGCACCTTCGCACCACCCAACCACCCCGGAGGTGTGCATTGAAGAATGTAGATTTCAATTTTATCATTTCAGATGAGAATGCGCTTTTTAAATAACCCTTTTTTCAACAGACAACAATTATTTTAATTAACAATAATTTACACAAAATGATTACAGAAGATCTGATAGACTTTCGGTTAACGCTTAGCACTCTGGTTAAAATTTTCAGCAGACATCTTGAATTTTTTTTTTTTTTATTTTTCCCAGAATACAGGATTTGACATTTCATGCAAATTGTCTCCATCAGACAATCTGCATGAATTGTCAAATCCTGTTTTCTGGGAAAAATAAGAAAACTCACCAATTTACAATTTGCTGAATTAGCCTTGAGTGGTAAAAGTTAAAAAAAAAAAAAAAGACAAGTGGTTCAACAGAAATCACCATGTTAAGACTTGACAAATATAATGATGACAAGAATGTCTGAACAACTTTACTGATTATGCTAAAACATGTAGCTATATGAAAACATGCTGAAACGGGGAGATCTGATCCTTGATAAAGTCACTATAGGAGATAACTATTATTAACACTTTGTATGCAGAAATTTAGATATCAGCTGCTAGCAGAAACTATTTTCAAATATTCAAAACATTATTTTTTGAATGGGTTTTCCAATGGTGGTTTTCTGTTTTACATCTCCGTCAACAGTATCTCAGTTATACTGCAAAGGATAACTAGAAATGTGTTTGTAAAACACTATGCCTCCATCCATCCATACAAAATGCCAAAGTTGGAAAGGGGCATAATTCTGACAAAATTAATTCGCTTTTTTTTTTCCCCAAAAGTTAAGCAGGTGATGTACTCATCATACCGAATAGGTTTACCAAGTTTCAAGGCCCTACCTTAAATAGTTTGAGATTCTCGCTCTGAAGTTTTTATAATGTCCCCAAAGGCTTACAACGCATGAGCTAAAAAAGAGGCATAACTCTGGAAGTACAATTCTGACAAAACAAAAATAAACAGGTCCGCTTATTTTCCATCCTTATTCTATACATACATAAAATTTCAGGCTCCTATCTCAAAACCTTCTTGACCATAGGCTAAGAGTGACAAACAGACGAATGACCCAAAAGCAACATGCCCCTCTACATTCTTCAAAGTTGGGGAATAATGAAAGGCTTTAATTAAGCAATGATGAGGACGGCAACTTCAGATTTAACAATGCAGAAATGCATGAGGACCAGTTGCAGCAGACAACATTTTGAAATATTTTCAGTAAGATCTCAATCAAGGGCCTCTTGATCTGAAATTGGGATCACCAACTCCATTAGCCACAAGAACTCTTCTATTTCTTTTTAAAGGCTGTTTTTTTTTTTTTTTTTTGTTTATTATTATCATTTATTATCAATAAATTAGACCAGACTAGATAAGAAATATAAAGATCAATATTTTTCTTGTTTCTCCAGTAAAATGTACCGTATTCGACCTAATTACCACACTGTGCGCATCGGTTTTTCAAAAATACTTGGAAAACTTGCAAAATATGTACTAAGAGTACACTTAAAACTGATCAGTGAAGGACTTATCAAATGATGCTTATATGATGTTGTTGTGTTTTTTTTTTTCTGATTTTCTCTATAAGAGCATATGTTGTGGTTACTCATTTGAATTGCATCGAGAAGTCGATGCAATTCAAATGGGTTCCCACAACATATGCCTTTATAAAGGAGTAGACAGAAAGTACATTGGCTGTAATCCGAAGACTACAGAATTGCTTGACTGTAGGCTTATAGGGTATGTGCAGTAATCAGGCGAATACAGTATGTTGTAAGTACTTACTGAAAATGTCTCTTAAAAAAAATGTCTTTGTGGAGAAATAAGAAAAATACCAAAATATTGCAGTAAAATTAAATTGAATTTCGAGTCCTTCTAATCATCTGGCTATTAGATATCACGCTGCTATATCTTGTATTTTTATCAGCTAATCACAAGATTAGGACCTCTGTAAGGAATGTACAAATTGTTATTTGACGATTATCACTGTAATTCATCGACATGTCATCTTATCCTAATGCATACCAATAATTTATTGCGTGTTTGAAACCTGATGCACAATCACCCCATGTATAAATAAGAAATTAACATTCCGTGGAAGCAGTGGAGAAGAAAATCTAGCCTTGAAGAAAAACAACTTAAGTTTCTTTTCTTAGCCATTTAAAACCATAACCACGTTCATAATGCCGCCAATCCTGCCACGAATACAAAAGATTTTGTTTATCCTAAAAATTTATAAAAATTAACTTTTAAAGCACTAAGCAATTTTTTTTTTTATTTTTTTATTTCCATAAAAGTCTTGACATTTCGTGTGCTTGGTAAACAATTCACATGAAATGTTAAGACTTACGACTTATTTTCTATGAAGAATTACAAAAAAAAAAAAAAAAATAGAAGTGTTTTCTTCTGTGGTTGTGACTGGTGCTTTAAGGGCTGAAGGCATCCTCAACTGCCTAACAAGGCATTTTCATAACACTGAACTGTCTGTCTCTCAAGAAAAAGTAGCCCAAAAATTCAAAACAAAACACATGCCAGACCAAGTAAAATGAGATCACCAGGAATCATAGCCAACCATGCTTTTGGTATCTAACATACTCAGTCAGGAGCATTCAACAAATCATTCTAACTCAGCACTGACCACTTAACAGCAATACTCCCTCTGTACCAATCAATCTAACATATTAGCTGAGTACCATTCTATGAACCATTCCAACTCAGCACTTATAACTTTATAAACTACTACCTCAGCACCAATTAATCAAACATTCAAAGAACCATTCTAACTTAGCACTTATCACTTTATAAAGCTACATAAACTTTGCAACAACTGATCAACAACTCCGCATTATTCAGTAAAGTATTCTAACTCTGCACTGATCACTTTGTAAAAATACTATCTCAGTACCAATCCATCAAGGGTAATATCTCAGCATTATTCAGTGCACAATTCTAGCTCAGCACAATTCTAACTCAGCACTAATCACTTTATAAGATTTTACTTCAGCACATATAATCAAACATAAACTCAGTACCAACAGTGAACTAAGCTATCTAAGCACTGATCACTGTATAAAGATACTATCTCAGCACCAATCAAACAACTAGAGCAAGTGCCCGGAGGGCCATAAATACCCCCTGGTCTGCACCATTTCTTAATAATAAAAATAGTTTAAGTCTATGACAATGATGTGAGGCAAATTCAATACACCATGAATTATAGGTCACTGACCTACATATAATTTAGAAGGTTGATCTTTTGAGTGACACTGATCCATTATCCCAAGTACAACATTTCTCCATCAAATGTCTTCAAGATATGAAGCAAAACTGCTGGACCATAAAATATAGCTCACTGACCTACATATACTTGATAAGGTCAATCTAATGTGTCACACTGATCCATTACACCAACTATGATGTTAATCTATCAAATAATCTAGAAGAAATTTAAGCAAAATCACCTGAACATGAAATATAGGTCATGCTGACTTATATTTACTTTGAGGCCAAAGTTTGGGTCCAAACTGTCTTGTTATCTGACTCATTCATCAAATAGTGTTGGAGACACAAGACAAAATCACTAGGCCATGAAATATAGGTCACAAAGACCTACATTTATTTTGTGGTCATATGTTGTGTCATACTGACCAATAATCCCAAAGTATGATGTTCGTACATCAAATTGCCATCAAGATGTAATGCAAAACCTCTGTATCATGAAATATAGGTCACAGTGACCTACATTTATTTTGAGGTCAAACCTTAGATCATACAGATTCATAATCCAAAGTATGATGTACATACATGAAATAGTCCAAGATAGACAAAATCACTGGACCTTGAAATATAGGCCATGCTGATCTTCACTTCATGACCCAAAGTCCATGTTACAAGGTTGAGCCATGTCTGACCAGCTAACTGCAGATGTTGTTTCCAAGTTATTTAAAGTTAAAATAGATTCTTAAAGCTAGAATAGCCTAAATGTCTAAATCTGTGATCGTGACCTTGATGTGAGGATAGTGGAGAATAAAACTTTAGACCGATACCTATCATCATACCAAATATAAACCAAATCCATCAAATTACTTGGAAAATATAAGTTCTTAAAAACTTTAATGCAAAACGTTGACGTAGATGTTGACTAACAGATGGATGGATGAATGTATGTACATACATATGAACAAACCAACGGAAAAAACTTTATACCGTAGTGTTGACTTACGGATGGATGAATGTTTGTACACACATACGAACAAACGAATAAATGGACAAACAGAAAGACGAAAAAATACACCCTCAACATACTTCATAAAAGTACTACCTCAGCACTAATCAAATGAAGCATGCAGATTAAGCACTGATCACTATATAAAGATACTACCTCAGCACCAATCAATCAGCAGCATACAATGAACCATTCATTCTGTGACCACGTGGGCTGCCAGAACACCTGGGAACACTAAGTATCATACTGACACTAAATATTCGGACACCATAACCCATTGTAGACTGAACAGACTCTCCCATATTATATATTGGAAGTCCAATTTCAAGTTCAATTTTCCGTATGTCTGGTTATGAGATATATATATATCTAGAGAAATTGGCTAAACTATTTGCAAACAGTGGAGACCCTGATCAGATGCCGCATTCTGCGGCATCTGATCAGGGTCTGCACTATTTGCCAATTACCCTTTTATGGGTCTCCCGACTACAATGGGTTAACTCCTTACCATACCTGTCCTAAAATAATGAACTAGTCCACTAATTTCACTACCTGCTGATGTACTTAAAAACAGTTGGATCAGTGCCAAACAATGTAGCCTCTATCCTGGGTCTACACTGATTGCTAAGTCCTGCCTTTGATGTCCAAATATTCAGGACAAATGCGGTATAAAAATATAATACAAACTTTATTTTACTACAGTCAAACCACAGCAGCAGGAAAGTATCCCTCCCTTCAAAACAGATTAAAGAAAAACATGTTATCAATGTCACACAAATACTTGAAGAATCTAAACTTTGCAATCAATGTCAAGTAATGGCTTTCAAATGGGAAGGTGACAGAATCCTGTTCATGTCAACAGTGGGTATTGAAATGGGGCCCCAAATGGGAAAAGATACAAGTTAATGCAGGCAAACAACTAACCATGATCATTTGGTGTTTTTTATGTGTCTTTCAACAGTACTTAATTCTTAACCCATGTCCTGCTGAATAAATTAAGATGTCACGCCCACTTCTAATTTTCAGCCAATCAGATTACTTGATCTGGATTATTGCTCTAAATTCAAATCCTAAATGGCAAACAGTGCAGATCCAGATCAGTTGCCAACTGAACGGGATCTACATTGTTTGCAAAGACAGGGCATATCCGGGCTCAGCAGGACTAGGGTTAGAGCACTAAGCAAAATTTTTAGCAGACGATATTCTAATTTTTTTTTTTTTTTCCCGCAGAAAATAAGTTGACATTTCATGTGAATCATCTGCTTGGCAGATGATTCACATGAAATGTCAAGACTTATTTTCTATGAAAAAAAAAATTAAATAAAGAGTTAATTGTCTCCTGCAGTTGTGATTGCCAGTTTAAGGGTTAATTCATAACACACATGGGAAGGTGATAAGGAAAGGCTCTATACAATGAAGTACCGTACAGTCATGAGCTGAATTCTGCCTCCAGCGGGATTCGACTGATTGACTGACTGAGCTGGGGTTTAATGACCCTTGTGGGTCATTTTGTGTCGTCTCCCAGAGAAAGGGAGAAGACAGATAGAAGAATTAGTAGAGGAGATGAAAGAGAGGGACAGGGGAGAAAGGAAAGTGAAGAAACAGAAGAAATAAACCAAGTACCCTGTGATCTGCAGTTGACCATGAGGATGCTTCATGGCAAACAACTAACGCTCAGACCAGCTGGCCCAGATTCGACTGACGAGAGACGCCACTGTTTGTGGGGGCTAACCCATGAAATGCTAATATATGCTAATTTAAATACAAGCAGACCACAAATGACATAGCTCCAGTAAGATGCTTTTTCAAACCAATCAGAATTGGTATGTTGTGGTACTCACAGAGAAGTATAGCGAATATTACTTACCATGTTCTACTTAATTACTGCACTGTGCACTTAGGGTTTTCAAAACAATTGGAAAAAACTTGTAGTAAAATATCCACCGAATAAGGGCACACTTTAACCCTTGTCATGCTGAATAAATTAAGATGTCATGCCCACTTCTAACTGTCAGCCAGTCAGATTCCTTGATCCAGATTGCTGATATAAATTCACATACTGAATGGCAAAGAGTGCAGATTCAGATCAGTTGGCTTCTTCAGAAGCCAACTGATCTGGATCTACACTGTTTGTAAAGGCAGGCTGTATCCGGGTTCAGCAGGACAAGGGTTAAAGAGGGGCAAATTCAATGATGTTTATATACGATGTTTTTCTGATTTTTCTTATTAAAGCATAAGTTGTGGATACCCATTTGCATTGATTCCACAAGTTGAGGCTATTCAAATGAGTATTCACAACATATTTTTATAAATAACTAGATGAAAGTAGAGGGGCGGTAAACTGAAGAGTACGAAATTGTTTGACTGTGGGCATATAGGGGTATGTGTGGTAATTCAGTCAAATACGGTATTGGGTAAGACTCTATGCTTAATTTAACACTTAAGTTAAACTCCATCCTAAAAGGAGTGATAACTTCTTTGTACATGTATGTACGTGACGTACATAAAGTTAATATTGTCCCAAGGTCAGTCACCAAAACAGTTGTCATGACAATGAAATATTAGATATTTTTATTAGGTATTTAGACCGTAAACTATGATACCAACAATATATAATACATTACACAATTATCTTTTTTCACAATAGATTTGTTGGAAAAGGAATGGACCTTTGTTTGTTGCATTATTCTGGTTAAGTTGCTTTCAACAATCTTTCAGTCATATTGTGATGGAGGGATGGATCTGGTTTTATCTTTACCACTCTCTGGGCTAATTCTGCAGATGACAAATTGGTGATAATTTTCTTACTTTTCCTGGAAAACTGGATTAGACATTTCATGCAAACTGTCTCCATTGGAGACAATTTGCATGAAATGTCAAACCTGTTTTCTGGGGAAAATAAGAAAAATATTTCAAAATACTGTCTGCTGAAAATTTTGTGACAGAGCTCTAGGTAAGGCGAGTCCACTAGATGATTATTTTTCTTGTCTCTTCAAGAAAAATTTTGTTTGTACTCATTAGAAGAGTCTGGGTTAGGCATTTCTAATGAGTAATCATAACACATTCTTAAAAATATCAATACTTTTTGAAGAAAAATGAATGCCTTACTAGAGCTATAGGTGGCACACCTTGATAAAAGATGCTTTTTTTTTTTTCAACAAATAAAAACGTTAAACTTTAATACCCTGCCACTATCGTGTTGTGGGCAGATAACTCTGTCAAACATTGACGAAATTTGTCCATAAGCAATTCCAAACTAGATCTCCTTCATATCAATGTATGTACCAAGTTTGGTTAAAATCCCTTGACATTTACTCAAGTTATCGTCCGGAAAATGAAAATATGGGTGTGTCTCCGGCAGATAACTCTGTCAAACTTTGACAAAATTTGCCCATTAATAATCCCAAACCAGATGTCCATATTATCAATGCACATACCAAGTTTGGTGAAAATCCATTGATGCTGAGTGGTTATCATCCGGAAACGAAAATATGGACGTGTCTCGGGCAGATAACTCCGTAAAAATTTGACGAAATTAACAATCCCAAATCAGATCTCCATAATATCAATGCACATACCAAGTTTGGTGAAAATCCACTGACGTTTACTCAAGTTATCATCCGGAAACGAAAAACAGATGGACAGACATACGACTGACGGATGGACACACGGATGTCCAACGTGAAACCATAATACCCCGCCACTATCGTGTGGCAGGGTATAAAAAGTATTGATATTCTTGTCCAGTGAGTACCTACCATACGTTTTCATGGAGAAATAAGAAAAACATCAAAACAAAAAGTTTTGATATTTTACTTATTTCTCTGCAAAACATGTTGTGGGTACTCATTAAAAGCACCTTTGCAAGGTGCTTCAGATGAGTACCCACAAGCTACATATTCATGGAGAAATAAGAAAACTATTTATATTCCGCTTATCCGGAGCTACATACTGGGCCAGACTGAATTAAGACGGACGTGTGTAACTGGAGAGATTCATCAACCTTCTATAAGCAACAACTGGCACCTATCTCACATGAACGGAATTGTTGGGTCTAAGCCAGTGGTAACATCTTAACCCTTGAAGCGCCAATTACAACTGCAGCAGACGACATTTTGAAATATTTTTATCATTTTCAGAGAAAATAAAACTTGACATTTCATGTGAATCATCTGCTTGGCAGATGATTCACATGAAATGTCAAGTTTTATTTTCTCTGAAAAATAACAAAAAAAAACAAAATTTGAGTTGTTTGCTGTAATTTTGCATGCCACTTTCAGGGTTGATATCAACATAATGTTAGATCTTCTTGAAGCATTTTGGATTTCATTTTCTTGGTTCATGTTTATGGTGCTTTTACCTCCCATCAAGAATAGTTCAGTCACTTTCAGAATAAATGGTAGTGGTCCAGACTAGAGGGTCACTGGTTCCAATCCCAATCTCATGACTGTCTGATGGTCCCTCGCACAGTTTTACCTTATCATTGTCCTCAAATGATTGAAATACTACTGAGATGGTATAACAGACACAAGAGGTACATTGGCTATGATTTGCTCACTTGAGTGAAACAGCCATGATGCCAATACAATATGTTTTTCAATACTGTCACAGCAACTTACAGACCGGTTAAGTCAAGAAGTCATGTGAAAGACAGAAGCTTTAATATGTGTTTATAGCCTAGGAGTGCAGATACAGTCAAAAGGAATAAAACTGGAATTGTAACAGAGGGGTTTTTACTACATCTATCACACTTTATAAGTTTCTAAAGTCAAAAGAGCAGGACCATTTGCACAAACTCTCAATCTGCCCTTAAAAGAAGGCTTCTTACCAAATATGGTGAGAATTGGCCCAGCGGCTTCAGAGGAGATATCCTTTAAAGATTTCATGACTTCATACATGTATACTGACCAGGGGCAGGGGCAGCTTATCCCTGAAGGATAACACATTGATTGTATCTGAAGGGTTTTGCTACTTTAATCACACATTGTGTGCTTCAACTTTTGATCTCCAATTCATTTTCAGAAAATAGCTTTTCAACTTTTTCCTCATACAAATGTATAGGGAAGTGAATTTGAGCTTGCTGTAAAAAAAGATCAGAGATCAACTTAAGATCACCAAACTTGGTAGACCTCCCATCCAAGATGCTCTAACTATGCTAAGAGATTCAGCCTTAAAGCTTGCTTGACTGGAAAAAAGCTTTTATAAGTGTTTTACCATAGAATTTCACAGGTCAATAGAAAGGGTTGCATTGACCTACTTTTGGTACATGTTACTTTTTGTGTGTTTTTTTTGTTGTTGTTTTTTCCTGTAACATAGATATTTTTTTCCAGAACACAAGACGACATTTCATGACATGTTGAGAATCAATACTTTTAATTATTTATTCCTAATGTCAAGATGTTTTTCTAGGAAAAGTCAGAAAAGTATATTAAAAAATATTTTAAATATACTTATTATTATCTGCAGTCATTTAATTACATGTATTTTTCATATGTTCTGATTTTGCTGCTAATCATAGATCCAGATAAGGTGTTCTTTTTCAATCCAGAATTTCTGATATTTTACTTATTTCTTCATGAAAAAATACATTGTGGGTACTCATTAGAAGTGCCTCACTGACACGCTTCTAATGAGTACCCACAACTTATGTTTTCATGGAGAAATAAGAAAACTATTATGTGGATATCCCTGTTATCTGGATAATGTCATTAAAGATGCTTCAATGCAAACAATGCACTTGGTGACCCCGCTTGAGGATATAAAGAAGGGTATTTTACAACAGAAATCAATGAAAACCACAAAATTACCATCTAAACTACTTGATGACTGCAACATGTGTGCCGAACATGCAAAACGTTAATAAAGTACACTTTACAACCATATCACACAAAATCAGACCTTAGTGCAAGGACTCCACATAAGGTGCTTTTTTAATCCTTGTCCTGATCAGTGCTGAATATATTTAGACACCACGCCCGCTTCTAATTTTCAGCCAATCAGACTACTTGATTCAGGTTGTTGATACAAATTTGAATACTCAATGACAAACAGTGCAGATCCAGATAAGTTGGCTTCTTAGAAGCCAACTGATCTGGATCTACACTGTTTGCAAAGGCAGTGTATATCAGGGTTCAGCAGGACAAGGGTTAAACCCAAATTTTTTTTTTATATTTTCTTATTTCTCCACGAAAACATGTTGTGGATATTTATTCCTTAGATTATCAATGTCTTGCAGAAGTTGAGAAAATATCAGACTACACAAATAAGAGGTCTTAGACTGGCTCCAGTCTCCAGTGACTAAATATTTGTTTCTTATAATCAAATTAAAATAAATCCTGTTTGATAATCCCCTAAAATAAAACCAAAATAATCATGACTATACAGGCTGGTCACTAGATTCTAGTGACTCTAGTGACAAGCCTTCATAGTCATGATATTATTTTGGTTGTATTTAAGTGGATTGGATTATCAAACAGGATTATAAGAAAAATTGTTTTGTCACTGGAGACTGGAGCCAGTCTACATAGGTCTAGTTAAGTATGGGTATCAGGTAAATATTTTTCTTATTTCTCCATGAAAATATATGTTTTGGGTACTCATTAGAAGTGCCTCGCTGAGGCGCTTCTAATGAGTACCCACAACATATGTTTTTTGTGGAGAAATAAGAAAAATATCAATACTTTTGGGTTTAAAAAGGCATCTTACCATATTTTTTCTTATTTCTCCATGAAAAAAACAACAACATATATTGTGGGTACTCATTAGGAGTGCCTGGTGAGGTGTCTCTAATGAGTATTCACAACATGTTTTCATGGAGAATTTTGAAATGAAAAAAATTATAATCCCCTTATGTTGAACCCCTCCCCCAACAACACACACACGATGTAAGAATTTTATAGAATGTAAAGTGCAAATCACAACTGCAGAAACAAGGCTTGACATCACGTGTATCACCTGCCTAGAAGAAGATACACAAGGAATGTCAAGCCTTATTTTCTCTGAAACTAAAACACAAAAAATCAGAATGTTGTCTGCTACAATTCTGCATGGCAACTGGCCTAAATATTCGGACACCAAAACTCGTTTAGCATCAAAATTTGAACATCCATTTTACCACCTGGCTAGTTTCCAAAAATTGCAGCCAAAATAACAGTGTGGACTCAGATTTAGGAGCAGTTAAATCCGATGTCCAAATAATTATGGCAATACTAGAATGCACAGGCTATTTATGATGATAATATGATGGTGTTTTACATCCCTTTCAACATTATTTAAGTCATATTTAGACAATAGAAGGCTGATAATGAACGGCTCTGTGCAATGAAGTGTTGTACAGTCATTAGACTGGCTCCAGTCTCCAGTGCCTAAATATTTTTCTAATAATCCTATTTGATAATCCACTAAGAAAAAAAACAAAAAAATATGACTATAAAGGCTGGTCACTAGACCTAGTGACCAGCCTCTATAGTCATGATATTACTTTGGTTTTATTGTAGTGGATTAAATTATTAAACCTATTATAAGAAAAATTATTTTGTCACTAGAGACTGGAGCCAGTCTATACAGTTATGAGCTTAATTCCACCTCCTGCAGGATTCAAATTTAAACCGGACCTCATGATCCCAAGTATGAAGGGCTAACCACTTGGCCACCCAGATGCTTCTCTTTACTATTTATAATGGAAAAATGTCAACTTTTCAATGACTGTGCTCCTCAATTGTTTGTAGACAGTTTCTCCAAAACATTGTTGAGTCAGATAAAAACATTTGCCAATGTTTATCAACACACATGCATTAATTCTAAAAGATATTCATTGAGTGTGTGTGTGCTGCTGTATTTCTAGCCCACAGGAAGTTCAAAATCTTTATGTAAACATCCCAAACAGAAAGTGATGCATCAGGGCACAGGTCCAGAGGGAATTTCGGGTTTGAGCCCAAATCAGACTACATGTACTGACTGCAAAAACCCCTCTTTTTACCCAGCAGTGAATGCGATTGAAAGGTTAGAGGCATGGAAAGGAGATGAACCCCTTCTTATGCAGTGGGCTCTAACTCACACTGACCCTACAGCCACGAGAGGCTATGGAACACCTTTACCGTTACTCTCAGCAATGTGATTCTAATGAGTACTGCATACACAATATAAATATACACTGGAACCATGTTATACAGCAGTTCATTAGAAGATGGTTTCGGATATACGACAGTTTAAAGGTGGACCCCAAAACTGTTGTATCCAAACAAAAAAGTACAGATTATATAGAAAAAATGACCATAAATGGTCATTTTTTCTATATAATCTATACATTTTTATTTGGATACAACACATATTGTTAAGCCAACACTTTTTATGCTCTGGATCCCAGTATTATAAATTTGTGTGTGATATTATTAGAGGTTGTGGTGTAAGTTTCCATGCAATAAAATAAAATCAGACTGTTCAACCATTTGCATTCTCTGGTCCAATTCAGCAGATGACTAATTTATTTTTCCTGGGGATGATTTACACGAAAATCCAAATATTTCAAAATTATTCTGCTTTAGCTTCACCCAGCATGCGAAGCGTTTGGGCAAAGACCATCATAAAGTCATTACCTTGTGGATCCTCTCAAAAAACCTCGTCATCTGACAAAAAAAATGTCAGCTTCTTGTCCTTACAAAAAAGTAATTGACATTTCCTCTCACGAAAACAGCCTACATAGCATTCCATTCAGAGTTCACCTATTTACTAGACTAATGAATGAATTTTTTTGTCACTTAAAGGTCAAAACAAGGCAAAATATATCAACACCAGTCTAGTATTCAACTTTGCTGGCTAACCAACCAGCACTTAACCCTTGTCCTGCTGAACCCTGCCAAACAGTGTAGATCCAGATCAGTTGGCTTCTGAACTGATTGCATTGTTTGTCATTCAGTACCTGAATTTATATCAACAGCCTGGATTAAGTAATCTGATTGGCTGACAATTAGAGGTGGGTGTGGCTTCTTAATTTATTCAGCGTGACAAGGGTTAAACTTGAAAATGTCATTTTTGTTTTTCATTTAATTTAATGCTTATCATGCTGGGTAAAAAGTTTAACAGATTACATTCTGAAATATTTTTTCTTGCTTTTCCCAGAATTAAAATTTTCATACAAAGTGTCTCTTTAGGCTATGAGGAAAAAAGAACAAAACAAGATTTCTTACATATAAATCCGCTCATTAAGTATTCTGTTACTGCAGAAAATTCATTTTAATGGCAACGTCTTTAGGAACAAATGCTGTTGCTGTAAAACGGGTTCACTGTACTACTGGTTTTATGCAACTTCATGTACATCTAGGGCCCAGTTGTTCAAAGCGTCATTAGCTTAACAAGCTCGTTAAGGGTCATTTCGCTAACTGTTTTAGCAGATTCAATATACAAATATTCTGATATTTTTTGCTGAAAAAATGTGAGTAGCTTTTGCACTGCAAAAGCTACTCACATTTTTTCAGCAAAAAATTTCAGTATATTTGCGTATCACTCGATGTAAATTTTAACGAATCATTAACTAACATCGTCAGCTTTGAACAACTGGGCCCAGATTTCTGACATACCATTTTGCCTATCTGCCTTTGAACCAAGCCTATCCATGGATGAACCATTTGTCAAACAAGCAAAAAGTTGTTGCAGACAGCACCAGTGGACAGCAGTCTGTCACCAGACTCTTTTTTGTCTTTTCAAGGGGTACAATCTACTGTAGCTTGCAATATTCTTATCAGTTATGTCCCTTAGCATAGCACTATATAAAATTGTTTTTTTTTCAACCAAAAAGTGTTGATAGATATTTTTCTTATTTTCTCTGTGAAAATATATCTTGTGGATACTTACTTGAAGCATCTCACTGTGATGTTTCTAATGAGTATCCACAACATATGTTTTCATGGAGTCACAAGAAAAATATTTACCTGATACCCCCTCTTATCTTAAGATATCTGCCGGCAGCACCAGTTGACAACAGTACAGGCTCTTTCAGCAGTATTACTGTTATAACCCTAAGAACTGGGACAGACAGACATGTGCAAACATTGTAGACCCAGATCAGATGCTGCAGAATGCAGCATCTGATCAAGGTCTACACTGTTTGCCACTCATCCAGCAGTATTTTAGACACATCAACAGGTAGTAAAATAAGACTTTTTCAAATTTTAGGACAAGTATGGTAAGGAGTCAAGGTGTCCCAATACTTAGGGTGAATATGGTAACCACCAAGTAAAGATACTGTTTCTGTCCAAAAAGATACTGGCTCTGTCCATAATGACTAGAACAAGCCCTGCATGGTGAAGTATTACCATACAACAAGCCCTGCATGGTAAAGTTAGACCTTTAACTCTTATTAAAGCAGCAGCCACAACAGTAGTGAATGACATTTAAACATTTTTTTCTCAAAAAAAAAAAAAAAAAAAAAATAAGGCTTGCTCAGCAGACAGACAATTAATACAAAACACCAAGCCTTATTTTCATGGATTTTTTTTTTTTTTTTTTTTTAATACTTTTTGAATTCTTTCTCTTACATTTTGTATGATATTTTAAGGGCAATGCTGGACTTAAATAGCAGCAGATGACATTTCATTTTTTTGTCAGAAAATAGGGCTTAACATTCTGTTTAGGAGATAATCTGCATGAAATACTAATTTCTGGAAGAAGAAAAATATCAACAATCTGTCATCTCATGACTTTGCCATGAGAATGCTAATCACAACTGCAGCAGACGACACTGAATTTTCTTTTTTCTGAGAAAATAAGATCTGACATTTCATGTGAATCATCTGGCTAGATGATTCACATGAAATGCCAAATCTTATTTTCTCTGAAAAAAAAATAACAAAAACAACTTTAGAATGTCGCTTGCTACAATTTTGCTTAGCGCTTTAAGGGTTAAAATTCTTCAACACCTGCAAAGTATATTTATGCAAGAAATAAATGACACTCATGATTTACAATTAATGCCTACACTATGAAATATTTTCATATCTTTAGCATATTTTACCTTGATATAATTTATGCCAAATAAAAATGAGTGCTTTCATATAATGGATAGGAAGACTGGGTTTCGGGCATAGCTCCAAATAAGGTGCATTTTTTTCAACAACAACAAAAAAAAAAAAGAAACAAAAAAGCTGATATTTTTCTTAGTACTCAACAAAAACATGTTGTTGGTAGTCATTAGAAGCACCTCATTGAGGCACTTCTAATGAGTACCCACAACATATGTTTTAGTGGAGAATCAAGAAAAACATTAAACTATCTGGAAGTACGGATATGAAAAATGGGGATTCTGGGTTGATACAGCCTCTTCCCTACTGTATTTACCTTAAATATTTGGACAATTAAACAGAATTGTTCAAATTTTTGAGGGAGTACTTACTGCCAGGACTTAGGTGCCCAAATATCTAGGCTGATACCAATTATACAGTAGCAATACAATTTGGTCCAAGTCCTTTCTTTCAACCAAAAAGTATTAATTTTTTTCTTATTTCTCCGCAAAAATATACAGTGTGGGTCCGAGAGGCTGTTCTAATGAGTACCCAAAACTAATTTTTGTGAAAAAATAAGAACAAGAATTCTGCAGAAGGCGGTATCGCACTTAGGCGGGTCAATGATTGGAAGGGTCAATGAAATTATTGACAGATGGATGCGCAGAAAACCGGACGCCTAGGTCGCACCATGCCAGCAGGTGTGGACGCCTAGGTCGCACCATGCCAGCAGGTGCGACAAAAATATTTATCTGGCTCCTCCTCTCATCTGATTTGGTTTCAAAATGAATCTCGAGGGAAAACAAATGAATTGGCATATCATTAGAATTATCTCAAAAACACACTACAAGATATCTTTTTTAGGAGAAAGACCTCATACTTTTTGTCAAAAAAGCATCCTTTGCATATTTGTCAACTTTATAACTTGGTCCACCTGTGCTGGGCATGACATTTGTCTTTTGTTTTCCTTGCCGGAAACAGACTTGATTCAGAACAGTTGGGTTATTACGCTTAGCACGCTGGGTAAAAAATTCGGCAGACAAAATTTTGAAATATTTCTCTTATTTTTTCCAGAAAATAGGCTTTGACATTTCTTGCAAATTGCATGAAAAGTCAAAGCCTGTTTTCTGGTAAAAATAACAAAGCTGTCATCAATTTGTCGTCTGCTGAATTAGCCAAGAGAGTGGTAAAAGTAATGAATATCCTACAACACTTGTATCCCTCATATACAGTCAACCCTGTGTTAAGTAAACTCCTATGGGAAAGCCAAATGGTGGTAGCTTAAGACAAGTGCTTGCTTAACACAGGTAAATTTACACTTATTTGGCCTTGAAGGGAACTAAAAATGTGGCTTCTTAACACATGTGATTGCTTAATACATGAGGACAGGTTTGACTGTACCTAAAACTAACTTTGCTTTTGGGATTACAATCAAACCTGTCCTAAAGGCCACCTGTATAAAGCAATCACCTGCTTTTAAAGGACACTATTTCAGATCCCATTAAAGGCAAAGAAGTGGAAATCTACCTGTATTAAGCAAGCACCTGTCTTAAGCAACCAGTTTTTGGCTTTCCCATAGGTGCTTGCTTAATACAGTATTGATAAAGAATCAGCCATGGGTCTTCCCTGATCACTGCACAGATGAATACACAAATCTGCAGGCTATGGCTGGGTGTCCATTTTTTTCCAAAAACACTTGACCTATGATGAATCTCAAGTCAATGTGACAAGTATCTTTGACATGCAATTAGTGGTTAACTATTTCTGTAACTAAAGTATGCAAATCATTCACAGATAAGTTATGACATCTACCATTTCACCCTAAATATTGGGACACATTATCTACTTACCATACTTGTCCTAAAATTTGAAATAGTCCATAGTACTACCTGTTGATGTGTCTAAAATATTGCTGTATGTATAGCAAACAGTGTAGATCCTATTCAGACACCGCAGAAGCATTCTGCAGCATCTGATCTGGGTCTACACTGTTTGTAAAGGCCTATCTGTCCCAATACTTAGGGTTATTACGGTATAGTCCAATTTTAACTCAGATTTTTTTGGGACTTTCCATATGAAATATTATCCTTGTGCAACAATACAGATGAACCAACCAATGCTCCAGATAAAAATAGTATCCAGGGCCCAGTTGTTCAAAGCGTCGTTAGCTTAACGATGTCGTTAAGGGTCATTTCGTTAACTGTTTTAGCTGATCCAATACACAATATTCTGATATTTTTTGCTGAAAAAATGTGAGTAGCTTTTGCACTGCAAAAGCTACTCACATTTTTTCAGCAAAAAATTGCAGAATATTTGCGTATCACTCTATGTAAATTTTAACGAATCGTTAACTAACGACGTCGTTAGCTTTGAACAACTGGGCCCTGATAAATATTTTTCTTATGGTCCGTTTCTTATTTCTCCATAAAAACATGATGTGCAATGCACGAAAAGGGTCCTTATGCAATCTGCAGACAACATATGTCTAGATCAGCGTGCGCATCTGTACAGTCAGATTGGAGCATTCTCTGTTCATTGACATATACTACTGTATCAACTGTTTCTGTAAGCGGACAAAGAAGGTCTAGATCAGCTTGCGCAAATGTGCAGGCTGCTCAGGGCCTGCATTGTCCACAAACTGCATAAGGGCCATTTTCGAGCATTGGGCATCATATGTTGTGGGTACTCATTAGAAGTGCCTCGGCAAGGCACTTCAAACAACTAGCCACAAATAAGAAGAAATAAGAAAAATATTTAAGCAAGTGACCAGGCAATCATGCCTACCCTGGCCGATGCCAATGATTAGGTAAAAGAGCCCTATGCAGATCGAACAGAATATATTGTAATTTGGAGTTGCATCAGAATTAAGGTGCGGTATCACACAAGTAAAACTGGTTTAAGCCCCACAGTAGTTTTCATACTGACCATTCCAAGGAGCTTCCTCTGTTCTTCTTTGTGCATCAGTGGTTTCATATCGAGGGTTGAGCGCAAGACTATTGTAACTCAAACATATTTTTGAAACCCTTGTTTAGGGGCAACTTGGACCCCTTTGTAAACAATGCAAATTTAGGTGCCATTGCTCATACGAGCAATGGCACCTAAATTTTCATTGTTTACAGAAAGAAATGTTGTAATCTTCATAATGCCTTCATGGTGAGGAGATTAGGTTTGGGGAAAAACAACCATCTGAGTTACGCTAGTCTTGCGCTCAACCCTCGATATATGGTATTTGTTTTGTCATTATTTGTTGCTCATCTCTCCTTCCTTTTGGTGCCTCGGGACAGATGTGTTTCGTGACTGTGGCACTTCCTGGGTTTCTTCACTTATATTTTGACATTTTGCACAAATCACTGCTTTCATAAGAAGACTATTTGCTGTAAATTTTAAGACCAATTTTCAGGGATAAAAAAAGGAAATATTATAAAAGACTATCTAGAGGTTTAGGATTGAGAAACAGGTCAACAATGAAGCAACAGAATAAGTTTCATCATCTCAAAGAAAATTCCTCCATATCGGATCCCAGCTGGGGTCATTTTCATCCCTTGTACAAAACCACAGCACACACAGTTTTATAAAGAAATGTCTTCTTTTTTTTTTTCTTTTTTTTTTATCCCCAAGATAAAATAACACCCAAAAAAATTTCTTTCAACACATGCACAGTTCCAGGTAAGGCACTTATTTTTCAATTTTCATCAAATAAGTATCAGTTTTTCTCTTATTTCTCAGCCAAAACATATGTTGTGGGTACTCATTAGAAGTGCCTCGCAGAGGCACTTCTAATCAGTACCGACAACATATGTTTTTGCAAAAAAATACAATAACATTTATCTGGAGCGATGCATATGACACCGGAACATACAGCTTCATAAAAATATCATCTTTTTTTTCTTTTACTTTATTTTTTTTTTAGATCTAAAGAAAAAAAAATGTGATTTGTTATGTGATAAGTAGTTTTGAATTACAGAAAACACAAACAGTATTGTGAAACAACAATGCCCATGCAAACTGGTGCAAGTAATACATGTATTGGCCTTCTAAATTACAAATGTGACATGCAAGGAAATTTTGTATTGCAGTTCAAACTGAACTAGAAATGTGTTTGTAAAACACTATGCACCTGAATATATCCTTGTCCATACAAAATGCAAGTTGGAAAGGGGCATAATTCTGACAAAATCACTCCATTTTTTTTTTTTTTTTTTTCAGAATTTAATCAGGTGATCTACTCCTCAGCCCAAAACAGTCTCACCAAGTTTCAAGGCTCTAGCTCAAAAAGTTATCAAAATCTCTTACTCACTAGAAAATTGTGACGAACAGATAACCAAAAAGCAATATGCCCCTCCAACTTCTTCGAGGCATGAAATGTCAAAACCTGTTTTCTGGGAAAAATAAGTAAAATATATCAATATGTCCTCTGCTAAAAATTTTATAAAGAACCTAGTTCTAACAACTCACCTGGTGGTTGGTAGTATTTGGAGTTATGAGTCCATCGGAACCCTGTACATAAGCCAAAGTCTGTCAGCTTGATATGTCCTTCACGATCAATCAGAATATTGTCTGGCTTGATATCACGATGAATAAATCCCATTTTATGCACACTTTCAATTGCTAGCACTAATTCACCAATATAGAAACACGCTAATGGTTCCTCAAAGATTTCCAATTTTATAAGAAGTCCCATTAAATCACCCCCTGGAACATAATCCATCACGAAATACAAATTATCACGATCTTGAAATGAGTAATATAATTTTACCACCCACTCATTATCAGCCTCCGCTAAAATATCACGTTCTGCTTTAACATGAGCTACCTGATTGCGCTTTAGCACTTCACTTTTTCTAAGCGTTTTCATTGCATATAACTGATGAACATCTTTTTTACGCACCAGCGTCACTTCACCAAAAGCTCCAACTCCCAATGTTTTGATTTTATGGAACATATCTTTGTTCATTTTCGATCTCCTCATTCGTATATAATTTGATTCTTTTTGCTGAAGCATCCTCCTCATCTGAAGCTGAGCTTCATTAGAAAGCTTTACTTTTGTCATTTCTTGCTCTAACTGAATTCTCCGAGTAATCCTTTGCTGGTGAGATTTCATTAGGTTTTCTACATGTTGTTCCATAAAAAATTTATACGCTTGAGGTGAATAATTGCGTACTAACGTATCTCTCCTCAAACGTTCTTTTTCTTCCGATTCCGGTTTCCGTTCAGGAATCGGAGATGTACACCTATGTTTATCTGTTGTTGAACTCATATCTGATGTTGTTGACATTGTTTCAGTGTCTGTATCACCTTCATTAAAGTTTTGTTCATTAGACTGATATGTTTTTGGAGGAATAGGGGGATGAGATTCATCTTCTGGGGGCGGGGGAGGGGGAGGTTTACCCTGAGGTTGAGTTATAGGAACACGGGGTGGTAGCGGAGGCTGTGGAGGCTGATTCTGTGGTTCAAGGGCTATTGCCTGTCCTTGTCTCACTGATGCAGGCTGGGAATGCACTATCTGTGGTAAAAGATGTCCATGGGGAATTTGTGGAGTCGGTTGCACTACTTGAATTGGATGTCCCGGTGGTAAATGTCCATTAATAGCAATAGGTTTACCAGGATAAGGGGGTGGGGGTCTGTCTGGAATATCTGAACTTGTTGACGGGTTTGACGATATTGATAATGGTGACTGGTTTGTTAGTCGTGAGCCAGACATTGGTGAGCCTGACCTAGGAGTAGACATTGGAGTGTCTGACGTTGAACAATAACGTTCGAAATTTTGCGGAAGCATTTGATAATTGTGTCCATACTGCAGCTGTTGTGACTGAAGATTAGGCTGGCCTGACTGATTTTCTATTCTTATATTTATTGTTTGTTGTCTCTGACGTGCTAATTGATCAGGTGTTAACCGTCCACTATTATGATGTGATCTCCCAGTACCCTGACCCGTGATCTTGATTTGAACATTACCTTTCGGCATTTGGGCTTGGGGTGATGGCCCGTTCACATGTGTCTCTACAGAAGATCTATAGTTTTGACCCTGCTGTGCAGTCAAGGGTGAAAGAGGGGCTGTTGCAGTTCTTAACACAGGTTTTGGCACTGGATGGCTTTGCACTTGGTTTATTAGAATTTTTTCTTGTTTAGCGTTCCAAGCTGGCACAGGAACAGCTTGACCCGAATGTCCTAGCTGCTGTTTACTCACATTAATCTGAATACTCTCAGCACGATTTGCCTGATGTCCTACTGATATCTCATAAGTAGGAGATGGTTTATGTAGGTCCGGAACCATTTGTGAACCGTCCGTTTTTCCTTCAATTATAACAGTGGACTGACCTGTTCGCTGCTGTCCTGATCCTGTCGGATATGGTGGAGGTGGAGGGCGAGTAACTTTAATATTCACAATTCCGCCACTATTTGGAACAGTTATTGCCCCTCCACTTTGACTCATGATTTGTTGGGGTTTACCTAGACTACCACTATTATCAACCGTCACATTTTGTCTCCCAACTGACACTGGGCTGAGACCACGATGCGGAGTCACTGGCCCACTGGAAACTTGCTGTGTCTGTGGTGATGATGTATGAATGATTTTGCTATTCTGATAATTACGCGGTGTCGTATCTCTCACAAACGGTGACATAGGTGAAACTCCAGTTGGAATCATATGTGTCACATGACTATTAATATTGGTCGGAGTTGACTGTGATGACGGAGTAAAATGAGTCAAAGAAATCTGACTTGGGCTTGTGATAAAACTACCATTCTCTGAGCCCGTTGTTTGCATGTGCCCACCAAAAGATGACTGCACTGAAGTTTGACTTAAGGGAAGTCTAGGAGGTACAGGGGGAGGGGTCTGATGTCCATTTTCCTGTAACAATGAGTTTTGATATGAACTAGAAAGACTTGAATAAGAACTCAGTGTCTTTTGCATTTCTCCAGAATGAGGGTTTGGTCGATTCAATCCTTGTAATGGGTTTACAACAGGACTCTCTGATCTTACACTTCCACTATCTGAACCTGGACTTGCTGTACCAATACTTTGTTTTCTTCCACCTTTCTGGGTATACATCAAGCCTGAAAGCAAAGTGAAAATTTCAGATATGATTTTTATGATTCAGATATGATCTTTATTAACAATTTGCAGTCTAACCCTAGGAGTGCGTATCTCCAGCTAATTGGGGTATCAAGATATATCAGGGATTCAGTTTGACGTCGGCCATCGGCCATAGTCTGCCGAAATTTCCAGATGGATACATTGTCCTGGTCGGATACATTGTCCGATTGCCATTTTTGCCCTTGTAATATATGGATTTCTACTATTGTTTACAGTTTATTTTCGATGCTGATCTTTATTTTGTCAGGCGATCGATGACTGGTCAAACTAAGATGTACTGGACTGCTTATCAAACATTATTGATTTTTTTGTGATGTTTGGTAATGCCCGTTAGTTTAGGGTTCGCAAAGCAAGTCCAGTCTAATTTGTTTGGCCGAAACGTAGATAAGGCCGAATCCTTTTTTAGTTACTTCCCTTGATCTTACTGAATTTGTTTACGTGTGACACTGTGCAAGGCAAAATATTTAACTCGTGATTTTGTAAAGGGTTGGACATAACATCGCACAAAAAATGCCCCCTAGAAAGCAACAAAATTCTTCATGCCGAAATCCAGTAGTGACCAAACGGAATCCCTGTTAGGGAAATGGCGATAACGACACCAGCCCCCCGCCCCACCCACTACTGAATCCACAGTAAAGCGATTTTCTAGCTTTTATAATTTGTCCAAGAAAATTTCAAAATGTCCTGAAGAACCAGCTGCCATTTGAACAAAATGTCCGTAACTGATTTTGGTCTAGCTGAATCACTATACATACCATATTCAATCTAATTACTGCACTGTGCACATAAGTTTTTCAAAATTACCGACAAGACATAGTAAAACAACCACCTAATAAGGCACACATTAAAGAAAAACATCAGCTGAATACTTCATGAGAGGATTATTTTAAAATAAAGTTACCACTAAATATAAATGTTTGAGAGCAATGTGTTTTGTTTTATTCAGGTTTAATGTTTGTTTGTTTGTGTTGAGGTTTTACAGCCCAGTCAACCCAATGGAGTCATGTCGAGTGCGGTCGATTTACCTAACCACATGTTTACTGGGCTGGCTTAGTCCTCTAAGTAGTTAACCAGTATTGTGCACATTCTTTCGCCAGAAACTGACAACTGCCCTTCTTGAATCAGCGGAAGGAAGAGAATGACCCTAGAAAATATTTCATAATCAATCTCCATGAAAGAATGTTGCCAACCTCGGCTGGAGTCGAACCCAGGACCTCCTGGTCTCCAGTCGGACGCGCATCCAACTGAGCCACCGAGGCCAGCTCTGGTTTAATGTTGCTTTCAACAATCTTTGTCATATCCCGGCAGTGTCTGGATGTGGTAGGGAGCTAAATACTCGCATTAAGAGAAATGCCTCACTGTTGAAATATCACTTCCAAGATACAGAACTTGATAAGAACTTACCAGCCTTGTTAATGCCATTTTTCCCTTCAATCATCTTTATGCTGTTTAAAAACTCAAGGGCTGCCTCCCAACTCTGGTTCCCTGTTGTCTTAAGGGCCTGAGCTGCCTTGTCCTTAAATAGAGAAGAAACTTGACTGTTAATTCTGTCATCTATTTTCCATAGCTCTTATAAGATGTTTTGTTTTTTTTTCAATCCAAAGTATTGATATTTTTCTTATTTCTCCATGAAAACATATGTTGTGGGTACTCATTAGAAGTGCCTCACTGAGGCACTTCTAATGAGTACCCACAACTTATGTTTTTGTGGAGAAATAAAAAAAAATTTACCTGGTACCCTCTTTTATCTACACCTATGTATATACCACATTTAGCCTACATGTTGGGATAATTTAACACTTCATCATACTCATCCTAAAATTTCAGCAAGTCCATTTGACTTCCTGTTGAGGTTTTTCAAAAATGCTGGAAGAGTGACCCTAATTAGATGCCACTATCAGCAGTGGCTGATCTAAGTGTACACTGTTTGCTCATGCCTGACTGTCTGAATATGTAGATATGGTGAGCCTTAAAGTGCTAAGCAAAATTGTAGCAGACGACATTCTAAAATTTTATTCTTATTTTTCAGAGAAAATAAGAATTGGCATTTCATGTGAACTGTCCACTTTGCAGACTATTCAAATGAAATGTCAAGCCTTTTTATCTCTGAAAAATACACACAAAAATAAAAATGCCGTCTGCTGCAGTGGGATTAGTGCTTTCTGGGTTGATTATCCAACATAATTAATACCATAACAATAGATGATCAATTTTTATGTGTCAATTTAGGATTAATTTGTCAACTAATCAATTATTAACAGATCACAAATTAAAGAGAGTCTAACCTCCAGACCCAGGGGAAATAAGGAATTCAGAGAGAAAAGCAGGCCAAAGATCAGAGAGATAATCACATCATGGTACATAAAAACCTCCCCTATGTAAAATACAGAACCACATCTCTTCCAAAAGGGTAGTCTGTTGTTGGCTTTTTATACAACATAATCACAGGACTTATTTTAAAAGAAGGAATATTTGGTGATAATTTTGAGATAATTTTTCTTATTTCTCTATAAAAATGTCTGTTGTGGGTACTCATCAGAAGTGCCTCGCTGAGTCAATTCTAATGAGTATGCACAACAAGTTTTTATGGGGAATTGGAGAAAATTATCACAGAATTAACACTAAATACCGTATTTGACCTACTGACTGCACTGTGCGCTTAGGTTTTTCCAAAGCACTGGGAAAACTTGTTCTAAAAATGCACACTTTAAAGAAAGTTCAACAGAGAACTTCATGAGGAGCGTATTTAATGATGCTTATGTGATATTATTTTCTGTTTTCTGTATAGAAGCATATGTTGTGGGTACTCATTTGAATTGCCTTGACTTGTAGAGGCAATTCAAATGGGTACCTACAACATATGCTTCTATACAGAAGTAGATAAAAGTACACTGTTGTGATCTTTTAGATTTCTAAATTGCTTGACTGGCTTGACTGTGCGCTTACAGAAGCATGTGCGGTAATTAGGTCCAATATGGTACTCCTCTATATCAAATGCATTGGTAATGTGACCAGTCACCTAGGGTGCAAGGAAGCAGATACAAACATATTTATTACTTTATTTACCCGAAGTATTCCGACCCCTTAACTCCTGACCACACTCCCTAAAATGTGAAAAGTTTTTTTCACTACTTACTGATGAATCTAAACATGCTTTGGTTGGTTTGGCATTTAATGGCCCAGTCAATGCTATTTAGGTCATGTCGACCGGTCAATTTTCTAACCACACTTTTCCTGGGCAGGCTTAGTCCTCTAAGCGGTTAACCAGTAATTGTGCTAATTCTTTTGCCAGAAACTGACAACTGCCCTTCTTGCAGAAGGAAGAGCATGACCATAGAAATGATTTTATGATAAATCTCCATGAAAGAATGCTCCACAAATTCTTATGTTGTGGGTACTCATTAGAAGTGCCTCAGTGAGGCACTTCTAGTGAGTACCCACAACATATGTTTTCATGAAGAAATAAGAAAAACATTTACCTGATACCCACTCTTATCTACACCTATGCTAAGGGCAAATACTGCATTTGCTATCACACTCTGCTATCACACTTGGGTCATGGTGACGTATCAATCTGTCAACTGATATGTTATTACTATGAGGAGCCAGAATCTACAAATCATTAGGTTATCTTGCTATGTTATCAGTCTTCAACCTACCCATGGCATGCTTTGCAATGTATTGAAAAATTAAGTGTCCAACATCCTTTTTGTTTCTAGCTCCAGATAAGATGTTTATTTTTTTTTTCCTTTTCCCATTTTTTTTTTTATTTTTTATCTATTTGTTCATTTATTTATTTCATTTTATTTTTTATTTCCATTCATTTTTTTTCTTTTTTTGCTGTTGTTGTCTCAAAGTATTTTTCTTTCTCTGATGTTATCTTTTTATTTATTTTTTATTTTTTTATTTTTTTATTTTTTTTTTTGCTGTTCTTGTCTGAAAGTATTTTTTTCTTATGATTACTTTTGGAACGATTCCCTAGTAACAGTAACAAAACTATGCATACCCTCTTACCTATATCACTAAATCTCAAACATCCTCTTTCAATGAATTAACATGCCATTTGTATCACTGCTTTTTTTTTTTACTTCCTTTCCTTATCTTTGACTTGTCTGCTGCAGAGATATAGGAAATAAACCTCTTTTTCAATGCCACAGAATAGGCATCTAAACCTTTTCACCCTACCGTATTTACCTTAAATATTCAAACACCGTTGCGAGGCGCTTCTAATGAGTACCCATAACATATTTTTACTGTGAAATCGGAAAAATATGAGTACTTTTCCGCTGAAAAAAGCACCTTATCTGGAGCTATGAATAAATGTCTTAAAGCATTTACCATATATTTATCTAAATAGTCCTTGCTAAATTTGTGCTAAAATTTAAATTTGTGCTAAAATTTGAATATGTCCATTTTAGTACCTGCGGATGAGTGGCAAACAGCTTTGCAAAGGCCTGTCTGAGCAAATATTTAAGATGAATACATTGATTACCCGAAACAGTCAAACACAGAGGATTTGTTTGTTTGTTTGTGTTTGTGCTGAGGTTTTAAAGCCCATTCAAACAATTAGCATCATGTTGAGTGCAGTCAGTTTACCTAACGACACTTTTTCCTGGGCAGGCTTAGTCCTCTAAGGGGTTAATCAGTTTTGTGCACATTCTTTCGCCAGAAACTGACAACTGCCCTTCTTGAATCAGCTGAAGGGAGAGAATGACCGTAGAAAATATTTCATACTCAATCTCAACGAAAGAATGTTGCCAGACCTGGCGAGGACTGAATCCGTGACGTCATGATCACTAGTTGGATGCGCGTCCCACTGAGCCACCGAGGCCGCCCCACGGAGGACTAGGACTAGTTCGTGATCATTCAAGGGCATTTCTTTTGTATTTATCCATAAAAACATACTTTGTGGCTACTCATTAGAAGTGTCTCGCTGAAGCACTTCTAATGAGTACCACAACATGTTCTTATGGAGAAATTGAGAAAATTATTCCAGAATTATCAAATACTCCTCCTGCCACTATTTTTCTGCATGCTTTAACCCTAGTCCTGCTGAACCCGGATATGTCCTGCCTTTGCATACAGTGTAGATCCCGATCCGTTGGCTTGAAGAAGCCAACTGATCTGGATCTGCACAGTTTGCCATTAAGTATGTGAATTTATATCAACAATCAGGATCAAATAATCTGATTGGCTGAAAATTAGAAGTGGGCATGGCATCCTAATTTATTCAACATGGCAAGGGTTAAGGGTTAAATCTGGATAGAACCTAAGCAATCAATGGAAGCATTGAAAAAATCACATTTTTGTCTCCCAATAACTCATCTGAAAGACTTGAAAAGCTTTCAGTAATATTCATACATATTTGTATTTAATGGTACCTCAATTTTTCTAATGTACACATTCTTTTATTGACAGTTATTGATGGGATGGCAGTTACAGCCTATTTAGCAATGCTAATTAGGCCATCAGTATGCCAACTGTGTTAAACTTTACCAGGTTTATTTTAATAATTAGCAATAACCTTTTTCATTTTTTCATTTTTTTTTCTTATTCATTCCAGGAAACAGTGTTTAGTATTGCACTGGAGCTGTAGTCTTTTAGAAGGATTCAAATAAAATGCAAAGCACTGTTTCCTTGTGGAAAAGTAAGAATACCATATTTTTTTCATCTGATTATAGTGGCGGTTTTTCAACCATAATGTATTGATATTTTCTTATTTCTCCATGAAAAATGTGGCACTACTAATGAGAACCCACAACAAATGTTTTCATGGAGAAATAAGGAATATATTACATAGATACTCCCTTTCATCTGCAGCTACATTTCAAAGAATTCATACATGAACACAGAAATACCTATGTTAATCAGGATATGTTAATCAGGATATAAAAACTGTAATACAAATCTTGTTCACAGAAAGTACATTCAAGCATCTCCCACAATTCTTGTACAATACACTCAACATCTCCCACAATTCTTGTACAAGAAAATACAATCGATCATCTCCCACAATTCTTATACAAGAAAATACAATCAAGTGTCTCCCACAATTCTTGTACAAAGACAAGAGGCCCGCGGGCCACGGGTCGCTCACCTGAGTGACATAGCCACTGCAGATATGCAGTTGTTATGCAACATTTTTCCAATCCTGTCATCGCAACTAATGAAAAGATCATCATTTAAGCAGTTCTTTATTTTGAAGAAGAAGATATATGGCATGCCAGTCAATTGAGCGTGATCATTTGAACAAACTCTAAATGGCAGCCAGCTTGGAATTATGATCAGCACGATTTTAGCTATTTTTGATCTACAAGTCACCCCAATGCTTCCTACCAAGTTTCGAGTCAACTGGCCTTTCAGTTCAGGAGAAGAGGCGAAAAATAGATTTTCAAGATGGTTGCCATGGCGGCCATCTTGGATATCCGACTGGCACGATTTTAACTATTTTTGATCTACAAGTCACCCCAATGTCTCCTACCAAGTTTGGAGTCAATTGGCCTTTCGGTGCAGGAGAAGAAGCTAAATATAGATTTTCAAGATCGCGGCCATGGTGGCCATCTGGGATTTCTGATCAGAACGATTTTAGCTATATTTGATCTACAAGTCACCCTGATGCTTCCTACTATGTTTCGAGTCAAGTGACTTTTGGGTTTAGGAGAAGAAGCGAAAAATAGATTTTCAAGACAGCTGCCATGGCGGCCATCTTGGATTTACGATCGGCATGATTTTAGCTATTTTTGATCTACAAGTCACCCAAATGCTTCCTACCAAGTTTCGAGTCAACTGGCCTTTCGGTTCAGGAGAAGAAGCGAAAAATATATTTTCAAGATGGCTGCCATGGCGCCCATCCTGGTTTTACGATCGGCTTGATTTTAGCTATTTTTGATCTACAAGTCACCCCGATGCTTCCTACCAATTTTGGAGTCAACTGGCCTTTTGGTTCAGGAGAAGAAGCGAAAAATATATTTTCAAAATGGCTGGCAGCCATCTTGGATTTCCGATAGGCACGATTTTAGCTATTTTTGATCTATAAGTCACCCCAATGCCTCCTACCAAGTTTGGAGTCAATTGGCCTTTCGGTTCAGGAGAAGAAGCGAAAAATAGATTTTCAAGATGGCGGCCATGGCGGCCATCCTGGATTTCCGATCGGCATGATTTTAGCTATTTTTGATCTACAAGTCATCCTGATGCTTCCTAGCAAGTTTGGAGTCAATTGGCCTTTCGGTTCAGGAAAATAAACAAAAAATAGATTTCCAAGATGGCGGCCATGGCGGCCATCTTGGATTTCCAATCAGCACGATTTTAGCTATTTTTGTTCTACAAGTCACACCGATGCTTCCAAGCAAGTTTGGAGTCAACTGGCCTTTCGGTTCAGGAGAAGAAGCGAAAAATAGATTTTCAAGATGGCGGCCATCTTGGATTTCCGATCGGCACGATTTTAATTATTTTTGATCACCAAGTCACCCCGATGCTTCCTAGCAAGTTTGGAGTCAATTGGCCTTTCGGTTCAGGAGAAGAAGCGAAAAATAGATTTTCAAGATGGCCGCCATGGCGGCCCACAATTCTTGTACAAGAAAATACAATCAAGTGTCTCCCACAATTCTTGTACAAGAAAATACAATCAAGAGTCTCCCGCAATTCTTGTACAAGAAAATACAATCAAGTGTCTCCCACAATTCTTGTACAAGAAAATACATTCTAACACCCCTGCACTTGTTGTTCCTTATTTGTCTTTACATTTCTAGCCATGCTTTATCTAAGGTATTTGAGCACAGGAATTTCGTCACACGCTATCAATGGGAAACCAGTCATATTTGCGAAAGTTTTGCCCCTTGTAACTATGGACGCTAGATTAGCTTACAATCAGACAATATTTGTGAAAGTTATATTATTTATTAAGACGGAAAATGATCTATGAGCATATTGCAGTTCTTTGACTTTTTTATACCTGATGAGTTTCTCTACAGGTTACACCATTCAAACACATTCGCTTTACTTCTTGTTTCCATCGTGTATTTGTTGACATTCGAAAACGAAAGTAAGCCGGTTAACATTTTATTGCTGTTTTATATCTGTCCTTATTACGAGAAGTCCATCGCGGCACTCAAATTTCATACGTTTTGCAATGCTTTCATGAACACAGGATTTAAGTTTTTATATTAATACATTGTTTATTTATATTTTACTCCGTCAGCTGATTCACATTAGTTATCCGCCATTTTGAATATTCGTCATCGAACCTTGTAACTACGTAACCGCGTGACGTAATGCTTAAGAGGTATTGTCAACTACCAAAGGCGAAGTCAGGTAATAAAAATAATAATGAAAATCAATAAAAAAAAATCATTTATGCAAAACTCGCTGAATGAGGGGTGTTAGAAAAGAAATAAATTATTCCGAACCGTGCTCAAATGCCCCAGATAAAGCACAGTTGAGTTTGGGTTGTATCCATTTGAGCACTCGCTCGCTGTGCTCGCTCATGATCAAATGGGTACAACCCAAACTCAACTGTGCTTTATCTTAGGCATTTGAGCATGGTTTGGAATAATATATTTCTTAAATCAAGTGTCTACAAGAAAATACAATTGTCTCCCACAATCTTGTACAAGAAAATACAATCAAGTGTCTCCCACAATTCTTGTACAAGAAAATACAATTAAGTGTCTCCCACAATTTTTGTACAAGAAAATGCAATCGAGTGTATCCCAAAATGCTTATACAAGAAAATACAATCGAGCATCTCCCACAATTCTTGTATACAAAAATACTAAAAAGTGTCTCCAATGATTCTTGTACAAGAAAAAACAAGAAGGACAATTAATTGAATTCATATCTCCTGTTGCAGTTTCTGTTTTGGTGCCTGTTCCCACCTGCAAAGCTACAGCATTAAAATTGTTATAATACAAAAATGTTGCTAACATGTCATTCTGTTCAGGTTTGTGTTGTGCTGTTGTCAGACCATTCCTAAGTAATAGAATTCTGTTGCAATGTTTCTTTTTGTTTGCTTGTTCCGCTTTTCAACCCTTATTCTGCATCTTGAGAGGGCTGTGTTTTTTTATTGTGGCCTTTCCTACATATCTCCATATTAACTTTTTGATGGTGGTAGATCATAGTTAATCAGAAATGGAGCTAAATGTCTGACTGGTGATCAGGAGGGAGCGGGTTCAATCCCTGCCGGGTCTGGCAACATTCTTTCGTAATGACTGATCATGGAATATTTTTTACGGTCATTCTCTCCCTCCCACTGATTCAAGAAGGGCAGTTGTTAGTTTCTGGCAAAAGAATGTACAGTGGAACCTCTGTTAAGCAGCCACCCAGGGGAATGGCCAATTTTGGCTGCTTAAGGGAGGTGGCTGCTTAGCAGAGGTACTCATTCACCAGCAATGTTGCGACAATGTAACCGAAATGGTGGGCTGTTAGTGAAATTCACACTATGATTATGATACTTCTTTTAGCATAACGGTATCTATATTTATTTATTGTCTGTAACATGCCTAACTGCCCAAAATAACAATTATATATTGTTTATTCTGATCAATTTTTAGGATAAAATCAGTTTGCTCAAGGTGTATTCAGCAGCAATGCTAATTACTATACCATAATAACACTAAGTATTGGGATAGATATGTCATTTCAAACAGTGTAGATCCAGATCGGACTCCACAGAACGCAGCGTCTGATCTGGGTCTTCACTGTTTGTAATATTTCAGCGTTTCTTGGAATTATGTAGGACCCACACTAAACTCTTCCGTGACTATTCTGGAGCTTCTGAGCTTAATTTCTTTAATACGTTCATCTAGAGTCAGCACTTTATGGGTTTTTGAAGACATGTTTACGAGAGAGTCAACCGAAAAGGATTAGTGAAACTGAAAGTAGAGTTGTTTATTTAACGGAAAAACACACGTGTCAATAATCATTTTGAGCAATTCGCATTCTGCGATTTGACCGTCGCAATTACCTGTAGGCGTAAACATCAACGGTCAATCATCAATATAGGCGTAAACATCAACGGTCAATAGTCCTTTAATCAATTAGTCGGTCTTCAGAAATTGTTCGATAAACACAAGCCATGCGGTTCCGGTTGGTCACGCGCTGACCTTTGAACGTCAATGTCGCATGGTGCTTGAAAAAAAGAAATTAAAACTGTGCAACAAACGAATTATTTTTCTATTACATTTTTTTTTTCTTTTTTAAAGGTACACATCAAAATAATTAACTTATTATCGTATTTCTTGTCGATAATTAAAAATGTATTTCTCTTTTTTTTTTTTTTTTTTTTTTTTTTTGATGCGGTATGCGACTTCCATGAATTTTTGTATTCCTACTTTCGATTTCTGTGCCGCCGGTTTTCCGACTCGCTGTCAATTTGACCGTTTAACGGAGGGATTTTGGCCCCAAAATCATAAATTATTATGGCCGCTGACCGGAGGAGGGAGGTGACCGTTTATCAGAGGTAAAATATATAGGAAAACACCTCGGGGGGAATGAAAATGGCCGTTAATGGGAGGTGACCGCTCATCGGAGGTGACCGTTAGTGGAGGTTCCACTGTACACAAGTACTGGTTAACCACTTAGACTAAGCCTGCCCAGGAAAAGTGTGGTTAGGTACACTGACCATGCTTGACATTATGTCCATGTCAGGGAAAAAAAAGTGTATGCCAGGTTCAGTGACTGCAGGCATTACAGTTTACGTATTTGATATGGAGTTTAACAAAGAGACAAAGTCATTAGACAGTGAAAATAGGTCATCGTCAATCTTTGAGTCCAAGTTAGGAAGAAAGCATACATACAGGGCACAAAAGGAACACAGTTTTCCAGGATGGCACATTACGTTTCACTGAAAGGATGTAACAAATGAAACAAAAAAGAATATGTTGGCCATTAACCCATTGTAGTCTGGAGACCCCAATACAGGTAAGGGGCAATCAGTGCTGACCTAGATCAGACCCCGCAGAAAGTGGCATCTGATCAGGCTCCCCACTCTTTGCAAAAACAGTTTAGTCATTTTTCTCTAGGAATATCTAAATGACATAGCCTGACATGCCTAAAACTGAAATTGGTCTTCCAATGTATTATGGTAGGGGGAGTTTATTCAATCTATGATGGGTTAAAATATAAGGTGTCCAAATATTAAGGATTAAGAATGGTGATTTTATCTAAAACACAAATGACTGAATCTCACCTCCATTTCTTTGAGGGTAACTTCCAATTAAAACTCAATCCAAAGTCACAAAATCTCAAACGCCAAAAAATTCAATTTAGTCAAAAAACTATTAGGTGTCCTCAAATTTACACCTTAATATTCCAGTGAGCAGTTTTTTTTTTTTTATAATTTTTCTAATTTTCACCAACAATTAGATATAAGATTTTATGCAAACCATCCAAAATACTAAGTGATTAATGATAAGCTCCATTTTTTCTAAGAAAATCAGAAAAAATCTCACTTATTTGTTACCTATTGATATTTGAATTCAGCATACTAACCCTTAAAGTGCTAATCATAACTGAAGCAGACGACATTCTAATTTCTTTTTATTTTTTCAGGGAAAATAAGACTTGGCATTTCATCTGAATGGTCTGCCTAGAAGATGATTCACATGAAATACCAAGTCTCATTTTCTCTGAAAAATACAAAAAAAAAAAAAAAAAAATTGTTGTCTGCTGCAGTTGTGATTAGCACTTTCAGGGATAAAGATTAAAGGTATAAAGTTTTGCAAGATGGCTACCAGTAAGCAAACACAGTTTCACCTAGGAAGGTCAAATATTCTTGGCAGAAAACAAACATTCTTCAGCCGTCATATCAGCACATTACCCAACTGACTTGATAAAAACACTGTCACTTATACAGTCAAAATCATTTTCGTAAATATTACAAGATAACGGCAGCTACAAATATGCCGAAATTGGTGTTAATAATCTTACCGACTTATACTCCATATCTCACTGTCCTCGGCTACTGTCGTCAAAATGTTGGGATAAAAAATAACAACATACCTGATATGTAGATAAGGAGAATGTCTTTTCAGAAGGTAATTTGTTCTGTTATTTTTGCAACACAAAATATCTCATGGATATTCATTGGAATCTTTGTGTGTAGATGATTCCAGTAAGTACAATAAGGTAAGTTTTAGTGCAAAAACAACAAAATTATTGTAAATTATTACCACAATTTCTGTCTTACCTGGAGCCATGAATGATCAGAGCCCCAGCTAACCAGACCCATTATAAGAATTTTCGTATTTTTCCTAGGAAACTGCTGATCCATGATGCCATTAAAATCACCTCAGAAAGAGGATTCCAACAGCACCTCATAACATGTCTGTGTGCAGAAATATGGAGAAAAAAACAAAACTTGATGTCCAAAATAACAACTTTTCTCGCGCCCTGACACATCTCTGTGGCAAGTGCCGCTTGGTAAGCACAGCGAGAAGCCTGCTAAATGACAGGTGAAGAAGTGATTCATCTCGCCTTGTCACGCATAAAAGACGACACTTCAGCTAAATAAAAAGCTTTTAAACACTTTCTCCAACACAGCTCCAGATAAGGTACTTTTTTTAGCCGAAAAACTATTGATATTTTTTCTTATTTCTCCATAAAAACATATGTTGTGTGAATCCATTTAAAGCACCTAAATGAGGCGCTTCTAATGAGTAGCCACAGCATGTGTTTTTGAGGAGAAATAAGAAAAATATTTACCTGATACCCCCTTGTACCTAGAGCTATGTCCCATATAGATTTATTACATCCAACAGCTTCAAATATATTGTGGTGGCATAAAAAGTCACATTTTCAGTCATAATGATCAACTCTGAAATAGTTATGCTAGAATGCGCTTTAATCTTCACCACTCTATGGGCTACTTCAGCAGACGACAAATTGATGATACTTTTCTTATTTTTTCTCAGAAAACAGGTTAAGCATTTCAAGCAAATTGTCTCTGGTGGAGACAATTTGCATGAAATGTCAAAACCTGTTTTCTGGTAAATATAAGAAAAATATTTTAAAATGTCATCTGCTGAAAACTTTACCATGAGTGCTAAGTCATAGAAAGCTGTTGCAGCCTAACAAATTAACCTTTAAAGTTATCACTCTGGGTAAAAATTGCAGCAGACAACATTTTGAAATGTTTTCTCTTATTTATCCTAGAAAATAGGATTAGACATTTCATGAAAATTGTCTCCTAAGGATGTGCAGGCTCGCCTGAACCTTTGCTGTTCACCTATGCTATAACAGCTCTTTTCCCATAATAAAGCTCATACTGCGTTAACAAATTTAGCTTTGTTGTGCCATAAACTGATCACTAATTTTCGCTCCCTCCAAACGACACCAACTTGGGATGCTTTCTTGGGGAAAACACCTTTCACACAGCTGATTGGGATTTTATGGCCATCCTTAGTAAAAATAGTAAACAAAACAAGTAAATCAAGTACAAGCCCGATAACAGCACAATGTACTTAGAAATACATTTTATTTTGCCATTTTAAAGTATGATGTCATCATTGCTCTAAATAAGGCACTATTTTTTCAACTGAAAATTACTGACGTTTTTTCTTATTTCTCCACAAAAAGGCACGTTGTGAGGTGCTTCTAATGATTACCAACAATATATGTTTGTGTGGAGAAATAAGAACAATATTTATAGGATACGCCCTCTTATCCAGAGCTATGATGTCATTCGTATCTCTAACAGCTGAGTTGTTTCAATTGTGAGTACAGACGACAGCTGTGTGATAGGCGCTGGTTTTGTTTGTTTGAGTTCTCCTTTAAAGACATGTCAACTCTTATGGTTGTTTTGCATGGTCTCCCCATAAAAGGTGAAACAAGACATGTGTCCAACATACACAGATGCCCCCACCCTATGGCCTTTGCCTATATGGCTGTTTCCTTTGGCTCCACCCCACAGCCCCACCCCTAGCAGATCCAGTTTCCAAACCCTGGTCTCTGTATAAACTATTTCATCTGTGATCATTATACCTGATTTCTAACATTCTAAGGCAAGTAATGGTACCAGACTTAATCATTCTATTGCCATTTTGCACGTGTTCAATATGACCTGTTATACATTCTGACCCCTGGCCCCACCCAGGGGCAACTCTACAAAAAGTTTATGGTCTTGGTCTGGGTAAATATCATACAATATTTCAACTTTGTAGCATAAAAGGTATCAAAGTTATGTCCAACTTGCACATAAATGTGAATGTAAATATGGAGATAAACTTGCATGTAAACTTGAATGTAAACTGTAACGCGAAATGCTATATTCCCTGCCTTGACGGCAGGCTGGGGTATAAAAAGACCGAATAGCTAGTAGAGGACAGGAAAAACAGAAATAGAGGATGATGAGGAAAAAAGTGAATGACAGTGCAGAAACTGATAAAACTCCAATCTGCCCCAATCTACTACAATTACAGCTGGCTGGTTTAACCTTTATCACTCACTGAGCAAATTCAGCAGACGACAAACTGATGACATTTTTTCTTATTTTTCCCAGAAAAAAGGATTTGACATTTCATGCAATTTGCAGGAAACTGACATTTCATGCAAATTGTCTCCACTGGAGACACTGGTTGAGTTGAGGTTTTACTACCAAGTCAACACATTAGGGTCATGTCGAGTGTGGTCAGTTTGTCTAACCATACTTTTCCTGGACAGGCTTAGTCCTCTAAGCAGTGCACATTCTTTCGTCAGAAACTGACGACTGCCCTTTTTGAATCAGCAAAAGGGAGAGAATGACCGCAGAATATATTTCATGATCAATCTCAATGAAAGAATGTTGCTGGACCTGGCGGGGATCAAACCCAAACTTCCTGATCATCAGTCGGACATGCATCTAACTGAACCACTGAGGCCAGCTCCCATTGGAGACAATTTGCATGAAATGTCAAATCCTGTTTTATGGGAAAAATATTTCAATGTATTTTCTATTGAAACAAGAGCTCCGCATAGAGGGGCATTGTACGACCGTGGCAAGTAATAAGATGTAGCACATTAAATGGCTCCTGTATAATACAGTGCTCCGCATATAAACTGTAAGTGGAATTACAAAAAAAAATTTAAAAAAATTCATTAGGGCATAGCTCTGTTGATATTTGGTGAACTGTAACCTAAGGGTCCAAGCTGGCCCAAAAATTAAGGAAGAAGTGACTTCTCCCTCCTGGGAAAATAGGGAGAAGTTTGCTGCGTCTAGGGAGAAGTGCTTTCGGATAGAGGACACACAACAGAAGCATGGCTATATTATAAGCTCATATGAGCCTTTGGCTGATTTGTTTTTCCTATACTTCAATATTGGACCAAACAATAACGAAACAAAAATAAACAACCAAAAAAAAATAAATAAAATAAAATGCTGCAAGAAATGTTTTTGTAAACCTTTGACTTGTTTTATACTGATTTTATTTTTGTTCTTCAAGGGAGCCAACTCCAGTATTAAGAGTATTCAGAGTATTAAGAAAAAAAATACGAAAAGAATTATAAGTTTCGATATTAGTCAAGCTTCTTAATTCTGTATCATTTAATAAATGTATTTATAAAGATTTAACAATGGCAACGTTTCCTTTCAAATCTAATAAAAGAAGATGTTAAAAAATAAATAAATAACTTGCCCATATGGCAATAACTTTAGTTATTTGCACTATAAAATATAATTTGCACACTATTATCTCTAAACGATATGCAGCGAAAAGTTTACAAAAACTTTCAGAGAGGCATAACTCTGCCAATATTTGGTGCACTGTAACCTCGAAATAATATGCGCTGTTCCACATCATCATGTAACTATTTATGAAGATACAGCTTGATCGGATGTAAACTGTAGGAGGATTTAGCCAGAAACCAAAAATCAATAGAAATTTTCAAAGGCCTTTAACTCTGCTAATATTTGGTGGACTGTAACCTTGAAATAATATGCACTGCTCCACATCATGGTCTAACTACAAATCAGGTTTCAGCTTGATCAGCTGTATACGTAAACTATAGGAAAAAGCCAGAAATGAAAAGTTTACAGAAATTTTCAAAGGGGCATAACTCTGCTAATATTTGGTGCACTGTAACCTCCAAATATTATGCGCTGCTCCACATCATCGTGTAACTATTTATGAAGTTTCAGCTTGATCAGATGTAAACTGTAGGAGGAGTCAGCCAGAAACGAAAAATTAATATAAATTTTCAAAGGGGTATAACTCTGCTAATATTTGGTGGACTGTAACCTTGAAATAATATGCACTGCTCGACGTCATGGTCTAACTACAAGTCAAGTTTCAGCTTGATCGGATGTAAACTGTAGGAGGAGTTAGCAGGAAACGAAAAGTTTACAGAAATTTTCAACAGGGCATAACTCTGCTAATATTTGGTGGACTGTAACCTCGAAACAATATGCGCTGCTCCACATCATGGTCGAACTATAAAATGAAGTTTCAGCTTGATCCGATGTAAAATGTAGAAAGAGTTAACCAGAAAGGAAAAGTTTACATAAATTTTCAAAGGGGCATAACTCTGCAAACATTTGGTGGTTTGTAACCCCGAAACAATATGCGCTGCTCCACATCATGGTCTAACTATATACCATGTTTCAGCTTGATCGTATGTAAACTGTAGGAGGAGTTAGCCGGAAACGGAAAACGTTTACGTACGGACGGATGCCATACCCTGTAACATATGTCCCGTTTTTCAACAGGCGTATAAAAATTACCTAGCATGATAAGTGTCAAGCCAGTGAAAACAGGAAAGAGTATTATAATAGTGTGTACAAATGTCAACAACATTGTCTTTTAATTATCTTCTCCTAGCACCAGATACTTTTTCATACCATAACTTTCCCCGTGTATGTATATTAAATTTAATGGCAAGCAAAATGAAGTTTACTTGCCCAACCCAAATTTATACTTGTCCCGGGCAGCCGGCAATCTGACAGGCCCTACATGTACATGCTTCATATGCTATAATTTTAATCCCTAAAGCTCTAAGGTCATAGTTTTTTATCTTTAGGTTTCAGAAGATTTCTAAAAAAGTTGAAATTATAGCAGACAGCATTATTTTTTTAATTAGTTTTTCAGATAAAATAAGATGGCATTTCATGTGAATCATCTGCTTGACAGATGATTCATAAGAAATGTCAAGCCATATTTCAAAATAATCAAAATGCCATATCTGCTGCAGTTGTTACTGGCACTAAGTTAAGGGTTAACGCTATGTATATTTACCAGCAGCACATTAATACTCAGCCGGAAAAAGAACTGGCAGACGACATTTTGAAATATTATCCCCAAGTTTAGCGATGGGGATATTGTGAATGCCTCCGTCTGTCTATCTCCTCTTCTTATATCAATGGGCAGAATTTAACCAAACTTGCTTCATGACTTCCCTGCATGTTAAGGGTGTGCAAGAGCAATTTCATTTTTCTCTCCATCCATCCATTCATCTGTCAGTCTGTCCATCTGCCAGTCAGTCCATCTGTCCGTCATGCTATCTCCTCCTAAACCACTGCATGGAATATTTAACCAAACTAGCTACATCTCTTGCCAATGTGGTAAGGGTGTACGATAGCAACATTAGCACGGAGCGTGGGGATTTTGCGATAGCATGCCATCAACTGCAAAATCTTGTTTTTCTTACTTCTGTCCAGAATATAAGCTCCGACAATTCATGCAAATTGTCTCCAAAGGAGACAAGGAGACAATTTGCATTAAACGTCATATCCTATTTTCCGGACAGAAAGAAAAATATCATCAGTTTGCCGTCTGCTGAGTCCAGAGAGTGGTAAAGGTTAAACCTTGTCATCTTACAAATGAACATTATCACAAACTATTCATTCTAAACAGGCTTTGTACTAATCTTTATACCGCTCTTTGAGCAGATTAAGCAGACGACAAATTGATGACAGTTTTTTTCTTATTTTTCACCGAAAAATAGACCTTGACATTTCATGCAATTTATCTCCTTAGGCTACAGTTTGCAGAAATGTCAAAACCTGTTTTCTGGGAAAATAAGAAAAATATTTTAAAATGTCTGCTGAAATTTTTACCCAGCATGCTAAATATTAAAGCATATTTCAAATATTTGAGTTGACTGGTAAACAAATATGTCAGGGTGTCAGCAGGGACTGAAATAGGTAAAACTCATTTATATGCTATACACTAGGTGAACATAAAACTTCCAGCATAATAACCTTGACCTCCATAGGTTTGGGGAGATTTGAGGGCCCTGTCATCAATATTTCAGTCATGACGTGCCATCTACAAGGGAGAGGGAGAGAGTAAGAAGTATGGACTAAATGCGAGAAAGTCTCCAAACAAAGACTGGCTACAGTCTCCAGTGACTAAAAATTTATTCTTATAATCCTGTTTGATAAGCCACTAAAATAAAACCAAAATAATATCATGACTATAAAGGCTGGTCTACTGACCAGCCTTTATAATCCTAATATTATTTTGGTTTTATTATAGTCTGGTGACCAGCCCTTAAAGTCATGATATTATTTTGGTTTTATTTTAGTCTAATGATCAGCCTTTATAGTCATAATATTATTTTGGTTTATTTTAGTGGATTATCAAACAGGATTATAAGAAAAAATATTTAGTCACTGGGGACAGGAGCCAGTCTACTCCAAACCCTGATCTTGTTTCAAGTGTCAATGACAAATCATCCCTAATAAGTTTCAGCAGGAGGGTACACCACACTAGTGACTACTACTCAGGAAAATGCCACTATTTGCAAGCAACTTCAAAATGTGGCAGCATTCTTTTTATTTATTTCTTTTTTATCCTAGAGAAAAAATATTATCGCAAAGGACAGTCTAATTTTTTATACAATTATTTTTTTCAGAGAAAATAAGGTTTGACATTTCATGTGAATCATCTGCTAACAAAGCTAACTTAGTTTCTCTGAAAAAAAGATGCCTCAGTTGTTACTGGCATTTTAAGAGTTAGTGCTTATCATGCTGTAGACCACAGTTAACATTTCAGCAGATGGCATTTTAAATATTTTTCTTATTTTTCCCCAGAAAACAGTTTTTTACATTTCATACTACGATACAAAATATCTTCTAAAGAGATGATTTTCATGAAATGTTAAACCCTGTTTTTTTGGGAAAATTGCCAACATCTGTTCTTCTGCAGAATTTGGCCAGGGAGTACTACAGATTAAAATTAATGAAAAGGGGCATTCAAAAAGGCACAGCTACACTATGAAATATCTAAATTCTTTCCTTTTAGAGTACAAATTTTTCAAAAGGAAATAAAAGACAATTTTGGCAGAGCATTCTCCCTTGAAAGTGTATCAATTCCTTTTGTTTGTTCTATTCAGGCTTATGTCCCTTTCAACAATTTTTCTGACATAATTATTGCGATGGTGTCTGGATGTGGCAGGGATCTTGATGCTCACTTTTTGAGTGCTGCTTCACTGAAATATTATGGCCCATACACATCATATGATATTCCACCCTGTCACATTATACTGACACCAGGCCAACCAGTTCTGATTCCAGCACTATTTTCTTAATGCTGAGTGCCGAGCATTTTTTTTTTTTTTTTTTACACTGGACATAATAATACTGAATCAAATACTTATTATACAACCCTCCACTATATTAACCCTTGTCATGCTGAATAAATTAAGATCCACGTCCACTTCTAATTTCCAGCCTATCAGATTACTTGATCTGTGTTTTTGATAGAAATTCACATATTTAATGACAAACAGTGCAGATCCAGATCAGTAGGCTTCTTCAGAAGCCAACTGATCTGGATCTACACTATTTGCTAAGACAGGGCATGTGTGTTCAGCAAGAGAAAGGTTAAGTATTTTGCCAATTATAGCCCATATTTTATGTTAAATTTATCAAGAAAAACTGCACTTACTTAAAACTATATTAACCTTTATCACTCCCTGGGCACATTCAGCAGATGACAAAATGATTATATTTTTCTTGTTTTTCACAGAAAATAATCTTTGACATTTCCTGCAAACTGTCTCTAGAGGAAACAGTTTGCATGAAATGTCAAAAACTATTTGCTGGAAAAAAATAAAAAAAAGTTATTTCAAACTGTCTTCTGCTGAAATTTTTACCCAGAGTGCTAGGTGTTAAGGTACAAAAATGTCATCTTAACCCTTGTCATGCTGAATAAATTAAGATGCCACGCCCACTTCTAATTTTCAGCCAATCACATTACTTGATCCAGGTTCTTGATACAAATTCACATACTTAATGACAAACAGTGCAGATCCAGATCAGTTGGCTTCTTCAGAAGCCAACTGATCTGGATCTACACTGTTTGCAAAGACAGGGTATATCCGGGTTCAGCAGGACTAGGGTTAAAAAGCGGAGCATGCAGGCCATAAATTTTGATAAATATCTTTAGGTAATCATTATCTAGAATCAGTCTTGTGTAAAATGCATGCTCCAACGCTTACCCACAATAGGAGCAAAATGGGCTGTCACAGCACCAGATAAGAGGGGTATCCACATGGTATTTTTCTCATTTTCTCCATGTAAACATATATTGTGGGTACTCACTAGAAGTGCCTCAATGAAGAGCTTCTAATGATTACCCACAATATATGTTTTTGTAGACATAGAGACAAAATATCAGTGCTGTACGCATGGAAAGGTTTTTTAACCCATTGTAGTCGAGAAACCTGTAAACGGGTAATGGGCAAACAGTGCAGACCCAGATCAGACACCACAGAATGCGGCGTCTGATCAGGGTCTCCACTGTTTACAAATAGTTTAGCCATTTTTCTCTTGGAATATGTAAATTTCCTAGCCGGGCGTACCTAAAATTGAAATTAGGACTCTTCAAATATATAGTGAGGGAGAGTCTATTCAGTCTACAATGGGTTATATGGAGCTATGGGCAGTGTCAAGCAAAAAGGTGTCTGAGAATACCTGAAATGTCCTACTGACATGGCTCCATGGCATGTTTTTCAACCTAAGAGCACTAATATTTTTCTTATTTGCCACAAACACATAGGCTGTGGGTGGGTATTCATTAGAAGTGCCTTGCTGTGATGCTTCTAATGGGTACCCACAACATATGTTTTCATGGAGAAATGAGAACAATAAGTGGATCCCTCTTACCAGGAGATACACTACAACCTCTTTATAACATGGTTCATTATAACACGGTTTTGGATATAACACGGTTCAAAGATGGATCCCAAAAATGTATAGATTATATTGAAAAATGACCATTTTATGGTTATTTTTCAATATAATCTATACATTTTTGGGATCCATCTTTGAACCGTGTTATATCCAAAACCGTGTTATAACAAACTGTGTTATAAAGAGGTTGAATTGTTCAAGTGATATCAAGGGTCTAATATAACGATAGGTATACTATCACCATTTCCAAATCACACAATATTTTAATGAATTTTGTTGATTTTATAAAACTGGACTACCTGTAAAGATACCTAATATTACTGCTTTCTCAAATATCATATCTTTAACAAACATTTTTGCAAAACAGAAATCCTTTTTATTTTCATACTTTGTTAATTTAGACAAAAAAACTTCAGAATGGTATTACAGAAGGAGAAAATCTACAAGGACAAATAATTTCAATACTATTGATAGTTGAAGAGACTATCAGCGATAGAAGAGGAGAAAACTTGGGTCTATGTAGGCTGACTCCATTCTCCAGTGACTATATTTTTTTTTTCACCAGTGACCAGCCTTGACAGTCATGATATTATTTTGGTTTTATTTTAGTGGATTATCAAACAGGATTACAAGAAAAAATATTTAGTCACTGGAGACTGATGCCAGTCTAGAGTCTATGCTGGTGCCTCTCATAGGTCTAGATTAGACATTTTTGCTTTTTTTTTTTTTTTTTAAGACATTTTTTGTTGTTGTTTTTTTGTTTTGTTTTCTTTTGTTTTTGTTTCTTATTTCTTTGTTGTTGTTTTTTCAACCAAAAAGCAATGATAGTTTCCTTATCTCTTCACAAAACTTATGTTGTTAGTATTCATAATAAGCACCTTGATGAGGTACTACTAATGAGTACCCACAACATGTTTCCCTGGAGAAATAATAAAAAAAAATGATCTGGATAAGAGGGGATATCAGAAAAGAAATTTTCTTCTAGCTCCATAAAAATGTATGTTATGGGTAGTCAATAGAAGCACCTCGGCTTTTAATGAATACCCGCATGTTTTTATGGAGAAATAACAATATCAATACTTTTTGGGCTAAAAGAAGCACTTTATCTGGAGTTATGCACTATCTCTGCATGACTAGCATTTTTCTGCTAAATACTAATGTCTGTTATTGCCATTCCATGTCTGCTGAATTAGCTTGGGAACTTCTTATTCACATAACTCCAGATACAACACCTTTTTCATACCTCCAGATAAACCACATTTTTCCAACCAAAAAGTTCAAATATCTTTCTTATTTCTCCAGGAAAACATATGTTGTGGGTACTCATTAGAAGCGCCTTGCCGAGGCGCTTCTAATGAGTACCCACAACATATATTTTCCTGGAGAAATAAGAAAAATATTACATGGATACTCCTCTTACCTGAAGCTATGGGTTTTTTTTTTCAATCAAAATAAACTGTAATTGGTACTTTTTTCTTATTTCTCCAAGCAAATACAAATGCTAAGGTAGTCATTGGATTCACCTCACTGAGGCAATTCTAAGGAGTCCCATCTACTTAGTGTTTGTGGAAATTTTAGAAAAATAATGATACAAATACCCCTCTAATCTGGAGCAAAGCATTCTGCCATATTTCATAATTGACGCATGTTACAGGAAAAATCGATCTAATATCATAAGCGGAATTGGAATAACAGACCAGACTGCAAAGATGAGTAACCCATCATATCTATAAATTGCTCAGACCTTCTACAATGTGGTCAAGAACTAAGACCTTGATAAAAGTGCACAAAATGTGCATCGTCGTCAGGGTTGCATTAATTGGTATGCTGCATGACATTTTCCTGTGATCCGCTTGATTGCATAACCCAACAGCTCTAGATATCAGGTCTATCCAGATGCTATTTTTCTTATTTCTCCATGAAAACATATGTTGTGGATACTCATTAGAAGCGCCTCGCCGAGGCACTTTAAATGAGTACCCACAACATATGTTTTCATTGAGAAATAAGAAAAATCTCAATACTTTTTGGTAGAAAAAATGCCTCATCAAGAGCGAGGAGTCAACGCCCATTGTCGAATTACTATTACCCAAAATAGATTACATTTGCCAGCAGCATTCCAGAGCAGATGTTGTTTTTTATAACCTTTAACATGCTGGATTTAAACAGCGGCAGACAACATTTGAAATATTTTTTTTCTTTTTTTTTCTCTGAAAACAGAGACTGATATTTCATGCAAATTGCCTCCTAAGGAGACAATCTGCATGAAATATCAGTCCCTGTTTCTGAAAAAGGTAAAAAATATTATAACAATCACCATTCTATCATCTGCTAAGGTTAAACCAAAATATCTCAGTGTTTTTTTCTTATTTATTTTATGGGAACTTATTGGAATTGCCAGAGATAATTCTAATGAGTAAAGATAAATAATTTTTGAAAAAGCAAGAAAAATACTTGTCTGGATGCCGTTCCTTTCTGGCCGTCTGATTGGGCAGGAAATATCAGCACTGGCATGCCAGGCTTGACGCTTAGCACTCTGGGTAAAATTTTCAGCTGAAGACCTACTGAAGCATTTCTCTCATTTTTCCCAGAAAACAGGTTTTGACTTTCCATGAAATTGTCTCCAATTGAGACAATTTGCTTGAAACATCAAATCCTGTTTTCAGGAAAAAATAAGAAAAACATCATCAATTTGTCATCTGCTGAATGAGGCCAGAGCGTGGAAACCGTTAAACCCGCCTATTTGTTGTTTATTCCTCAATTTTGTTTTTCCCCATAAGTTCAATTGTTGTTGGTACTCACCAGAATGCTGAGCTAAACCTAATGATAACCACAAAAATTTGTGTTTGAAGAGAAACAAGAAAATAAATATTTATTTCCAACTTGGAGCTCTGAGTTGGGCAGATTTATCCGCATTGGCAGGTAGTCTACAGACTGGACTGTCTTGCCAATGAGGCATTCCTCCTAAAAATACAACTAAGTACCGTATTAACCCTAATATATTGGGACACCTTATCTACTTACCAAAGTTGTCCTAAAATTTGAAATTGTCCCTTCTACTACCTGTAGATGTGTCTAAAATAGTGCTGTAAGCATAGCTACAGATAAGAGGGGGTATCCACACGATATTTTTCTTATTTCTCAACAAAAACATATGTTGTGGGTACTCATTAGAAGCGCCTCGGCAAGGCGCTTCTAATGAGTATCCACAACATATGTTTTTGAGAGAAATACGAAAGATATCGGCATTTTTCAGATGAAAAAAGCGCCTTATCTGTTGCTATGTGTAAGTATGGCAAACAGAGTAGACTCCGATTAGATGCCACTTTCTGTGTTGTCTGATCTGGGTCTAAACTGTTTGCAAAGGCCTCTCTGTCCCAATACTTAGGGTTATTATGGTAATGCCACATGAAAACCAATTCATTATATGCCTACAACAAAGGCCTTTACGACTGAGAAGACCAGCCTTGGCATTTTTACAATCTGGTCAACTCCGCCAGCTATTTCCTTTAGAAGGAATGGCATGGCATCTTAGTTTGTGACAAAAGCAGGGGAGTATTTGGTGATAATTCTGTAGATAATTTTTGAATTTCTGTAGAAAATTTTTTAACGATTAGAACTCTGGGTTAAAATTTCAGCTGACATTTGATTTTTTTTTTTTCCCCAGAAAATAGGCTTTGACACTTCACGCAAATTATCTCCTTAAGAGACTATTTGATTATTTAAATAGGCTTTGACACTTCATGCAAATTGTTTCCTTAGGAGACAATTTGCATGAAATGCCAAAACCTTTTTTCTGTGAAAATAAGGATATATCATCGATTTTAAATCTGCTGAAAGATTAATTCACCATAAAAACATGAAGTGTGGGAATTCATTCAATATAATCATCTCAATGAAACTCTAAATAAGAACTAAACATCTGTGTTTGAGTAGAAATAAGAAAAGGATATTTCACAATTTCCTGACAGAGCTAGCATATGGATTTTTTTCTTGACAGATCTCACTTCTTGCAGGCTGCAGGAAGCTGCAAGTCCAAATCTAGATTGCCAAGATGATCAGAAAGTATTTTCCGGTATTTCCATAAATACTTTGCATGCTGTGTAAAAATTTCAGCAGATGACATTTTGAAATATTTTTTTTCTTATTTTTTCTAGAAAATAGGATGTGTCATTTCATGCAAATTGTCTCCTGAGGAGACAATTTGCATTAAGGAGACAATTTTCGTCAGTGTCAAATCCTATTTTCTAGGAAAAATAAGAAAAATATCATCAATTTGTCATCTGCTGAATTTGCCCATAGCATTCTGTATGTTAATCTTTGATATGGCACTTTATTAATAAAAAATATTGACAATGTTCATAATATGGCATTTGGACAGACAGGCCTGAATACATATACACAGTGTAGATCAGCTGACATAGAATGTGTTGTCTGATTGCAGTCTACACTGTTCACCACCCATCCAGATGTTTTTAAACCTAACAAAAGGTAGTAAATGGTTGCTCAAATTTTAGTACAATTACGGTATAGAGTTAGGGTGTCAGATTATTCAGGGTAAATACAAGTATGTTTTTCTCCATTTGTAACTCTTATGAATCAAGTCACTGAGACAGCTCTAACAAGATAACATCATAGCTCCAGATACTGCTTTTTTCAACCAGAAATTGTTGATATTTTTCTTATTTCTCCACAAAAACATATGTTGTGGGTACTCATTAGAAGGCACTTCTAATGAGTATCCACAATGTATGTTTTCGTGGAGAAATAAGAAAAATATTTTCCTGAACCCTTTCTTATCTGGAGCTATGTATTGATTGTGTTGGGGTTTAACGACACGTCAACTCTTGTGGGTCATTTTGTGTCGTCTCCCAGAGAAAGGGAGAAGAGAGATAGTAAACGAGATGAAAGAGAGGGATAGAGGAGAAAGGAAAATGAATGACAGTGAAGAAACAGAAGAAATAAAAACATTTCCCCTCTACCCTTACCTGCTGCAAGGATAGCAGGCCTTGCCCAACTGCAAGTCAGTATCAGTTGGACGCCCCAGTGATGTAAGATACACAACACCTTTGCCTCACCCAACCACCCCGCTGGAGCTATGTAACATGTCACGATTTTCACAAAACAACTGGAAACTATTTATCTGGGTATTAGGCTAAGCTCATCTGCCACACTGCAAGAAGTTAAAGGCTCTGCAATATAACAAATTCCAGTATAACCTGGAACACCTGTTGCACTTTTCTACCTATGTACCTATAAAATCAAACAGAAGGAAGCTCAAAGAGTAGCTGATCATTCACTATTTTATTTTTTAACTTTACCCCGCCAAAGGCTCTGCTTTAAGGGCAGCTGATAGCTTTTCCAACATTTTTTACAAAGCAGACAACTGCGGTGACTTCCTGTTTGCTTTCCTGCATATCAAATCTTTTCTGAAAAATCTGCTCTTTGAAGAATTCTTTTGAGAAACAAACAACAACAAATTTTGACTGAGTTACCTCCCCTGAAAGTTACCTATGTCCTTAACTTCTCTAGGAACACAGTTAAAACCCATCACTTCTCTTCCAGGGAAGTTTTCGGTCTCCTAATGAGATGGTAAACAGGTTATGTGATAAAGCTGTAAACAGAGATGGAACCAATAATAAGAGGTCATGTGATTATGAGCTGTGACCCAAAGATGGCTCTAAAGCAAAGAAGTAGTGATAAAGCTGACACAAAGATGGCCAAAAAAATTAGGTCATGTGATAATGCTGTGATCCAAAGATGGCACCAAAACCAAAAAGCCGTGTGAAAGTTGTGGCCTAAAGAGGGCAAAAACCTCTTAGGTCATGTGATAAAGCTTAGCTGCGACCCAAAGATGGCACCAAAATAAAGAGGTCATGTGATAAAGCTGTGACTGAAGATAATACCAAAACAATCCCCAACCAAACCAGATTACCATATTATCTGTAAGTATTGGACAGATAGGCCTTTGCAAACATTGTAGATTCAGATCAGATGCTACAGAATACAGCATCTGATCAGGGTGTAAATAGTTTGCCATACATACAGCAATATTCTAGACACATCAAAACAGGTTGCAGAATGGACAATTTCAAATTTTAGGACAAATATGGTAAGTAGATAAGGTGTCCCAATATTCAGAGTAAATATGGTATGCCCGAATTTCAAAAAAGGAAAAGTCCACGATAGACATTTCGAGGTGCAACGGGTTAACTCATAACCTGATGGATTTAAACAGCAGTAGACAATACAGTATTTTAAAGTATTTTTATTACTTAAAATAACCACAGGGCTTGACATTTCATGTGAATCCTTCTCATTATAAATTACCGTTTTATCTGCAGTCAGTTCTTGTATTTCTGGACGACAGAAATAGCCTGAAACTCCAAAACTCATAATTGTCACAGGAAATGTGAAGAAAACCATGGACATTAGAAAAATGAGAATGCTCAAAGAAAAACCACAAACAACTGCAACCAAAGACAATCCCTCCACAACTAATGGTCAATGTTCTAGACCAAATGACCTGAACTAGGAAATTCTTTCCTTTCAAGATCTGAAATGTATCACATATTTTTATTTACTCGGCCAGGTTATTCAACTGTTTATTTTTATTTTCCTATTCTTAAAAATTGAAGATCTTATTGTTCAGGTAGCCCAACTGTCTAAAAACCCACAATGACATATTTATTCATTGAATCAATGGCAGAAAATATTGGCCAACATTCGCCCTGGGCTACACAGTTTTGCAAGGAATCTTAATTATACCCATCCTACAGTAGTGAAGTTGAAATTACTAATTTTCTGAAAACGATCAAAGGAAATGGGAGGGAAATTCTTGAAATACACTGTTCTGATGAAAGCTTCAAATACAACATCACTCCAGATAAGAGGTTGTAGCCACATATTATTTTTCTTTTATCTGCATGAAAACATATGCTGTGGGTACTCATTAGAAGCGCCTCCTCAAGGCACTTCTAATGAGTACCACAATATATGTTTTCATGGAGAAATTAGAAAAATATCAGTACTTTTCGGATGAAAAAAGTGCTTTATCTTGAGTTATGAATATCTATTCTTCTTATCATATTCAGTCCAAATATTTATGCTAAATTACAAAGGTATCCAGATAAATATGTTTCTTATTTTTGCAGAAAACAGATGTTGTGGTACTCATTAAAAGTGCCTCCCTGAGGTGCTTCAATTGTGTACCCATAACATTATTATATTTCTTGAAAAATAAGAGAAAATTAATCATTATTACATATGATTACGAAAATATATATTGTGGTACTCATTAGAACCCGCTCAGCAAGGCATTTCTAATGAGTACCAACAACATATGTTTATGTGAAGAAATAAGAAAACATCAATACTTTTTGCTTGAAATAAGTGTCTTATCTACTTAGCTATGTAAATATTCACAACCGTCTATGGTAGACCTACATCAGACTGTCCCTAAAGTAGCCATCTGCTCAGAACCTGTACTGTTTGCCATTCTGTCAGCATTTTTAGACACATCAGCAGCTTATTTAGCCCCATATAAGGCACTTTTATTTTAATCCAAAAGAATAGGGCCCAGTTGTTCAAAGCGTCCTTAGCTTAACGAGCTCATTAAGGGTCATTTCATTAACTGTTTTAGCGGATTCAATATACAATATTCTGATATTTTTTGCTGAAAAAATGTGAGTAGTTTTGCACTGCAAAAGCTACTCACATTTTTTCAGCAAAGAACTTCAGCATATTTGCATATCACTTGATTTAAATTTTAATGAATTGTTAACTAACAACATCGTTAGCTTTGAACAACTGGGCCCAGATATTGTGAAGCTGATTCTAATGATTACCCACAAGTCAACATTATGTTTTCATGAAGAAATAGAAACTACCATATTATGCCTAATTACTGCACATACCCCTATAAGCGCACAGTCAAGCAATTCTGTAGCCTTCAGATTACATCCAGTGTACTTTTTGTCTGTTTCTTTATAAAGGCATATGTTGTGGGTAACCCATTTGAATTGCATCGACAAGTCGATGCAATTCAAATGGATACCCACAACATATGCCTTTATAAAGAGAAGAAAAAACATGCATCGCATAAGCATCATTAGTTAAGTCCTTGACTGATCTTTTTTAAGTGTACCCTTAGTAAAGGTGGAAATATATTTTATTACAAGTTTTCCCAGTAATTTTGAAAAACTTAAGCGCAGGTAGCGGTAATTAGGTCAAACACGGTATTTGGTTACCATTCTTATCTATAGTTGTGGCAGGAAAAAAATGCCCTTGTAAAATTTTAGGAAAGTTATGTGGCCAAGCTGGGCTAAAAATAACTTTCACGGAGATTTTGATCATAAAATAGTTTCTATGGTCATTCTCCCAATTCTGCTGATTCAAGAAGGGCAGTTGTCAGTTACCGTATTTACCATATGTATTCGGACAGACAGGCCTGAGCAAACAGTTTAGACCCAGATGAGATGCCGCAGAACGCGGCGTCTCATCTGGGCCTACACTGTTTGCCACCCATCCAGCAATTTTTAGACACAACATCGGGTAGTGAATTGTACTGGTTCAAATTTTAGAACATATATGGTAAGGAGTTGAGGTGTCCGAATACTTAGGGTAAATACGGTACTGTCGAAAGTATGTGCACAAAGTGCTGGCTGACCACTTAAAACTAAGCCAGCTTAGGAATAGTGTGAGAAGGTCAACTGACCAGCTTGACATGATCTTCTAGCATTGACTGGGTAGTACAATTCCAAATTACAATCAAATCCAGTTACGGTACTCTTGATTCAGCATCTTGTAGCATTTGAACCCTTTTGGAAATGATCTAAGAATTCACACTACAGTTTTGTGGGTAATCAACATAAATAGCTTCAGATAAGAGGGTATGGTAAATGTCCCAAAATTTCGAACACCAAAGTGTCTGACAAAATGACATATGCAAAGTGTAGACCCTGATCAGACTGCTCCTGAAGGAGCAGTCTGATCAGGGTCTACACTGTTTGCCATTTCACTAAGTATTTAACGAAAGAAGTGCATAAAAAGCAAAATTTAAGCCAAAATAGTATGGAATGTGTTCGAAATTTTAGGACACTTACCATATCCACAAAATATTTTTCTTATTTCTCCATGAAAATATATGTTGTGGGTACTCATTAGAAGTGCCTTGCCAAGGCGCTTCTAATGAGTACCCAAAACATATGTTTTCGTGGAGGAATAAAAAAAATATCAGAACTTTTAATTTGAGAAATGTGCTTTATCTGGAGCATGTGACCAAGGAAAACTTTAACCCTTGCCTTGCTGAATAAATAAAGATGCCATGCCCACTTCTAATTTCCAGCCAATCAGATTACTTGATCTGGGTTTTTGATAGAAATTCACATACTTAATGACAAACAGTGCAGATCCAGATCAGTTGGCTTCTTCAGAAGCCAACTGATCTGGATCTAGACTGTTTGCTAAGACAGGGCATGTTGTGTTCAGCAAGAGAAGGGTTAAGAATTCTAATGCACTCAAAAGTTAGGCTTTTCAAGTTAGAAGAAAAAGCATCACTCTAGAGTAGACAGTTATATGGATAAAGATTTATCTTATTTTTTCAAATAAATGTATATTGTGGATACTCATTTAGAAGGGCTTTGATAATGTGCTTTTATTGAGAACCACAACATTTGTTACTAGTGAAGAAATAAATTATCATTTTTTATATATTTTTGTTGAAAAAAAATGTCCCATCTGGAGATATGGAATGTAAGTTAATTGTAAACAAAAAACTCATAAATCACTCCTGAAATAACCTCAAACATTCAATGGATGACATCTATGGCTTTGAAAGTACCCTAAATCATTTCTAATTGCCTTAAATATTGCACTTATTGCATGGGTATTATTTTTAACACTTGGCATGCTGGGTAAAATATTCAGCAGACAGCAGTTTGAAATATTTTTCTTTTCTTTTTTTTTTTCCAGAGAAGAGATTTTGACCGGACTCTTAATGCAAATTGTCTCCTATACAGACAATCTGCATAAAGTGTCAAATTTTTCTGCGAAAAAGAAATATATCATCAATTTGTCATCTGCTGAATTAGACCAGATAGTGGCAAAATTCAAAATTAGCAGATTAAATTCAAATGTTATAAGACTTCTTGTTTTTCCCAGAAAAAAAAGGTTGACTTTTCATGCAAATCAGGAAACCTGGCAAAAATTAACAAGCGATATTTTCTGCTGGTGTGTACTCAATAGAAGACCCTTGTTGAGCAGCTTCTAATGAGTACCCACAACATATATTTTTATGGTGAAATAACAAAAACTAGACTGCACAGTCGATGGCATGCCATCGCAAAATTCCCACGCTCCATACTAATGTTGCTAATAATGTGATGGACAGACAGAGGGAAAAATAATGTCAATAATGTGATGGACGGACAGAGGGAAAATAATGTCAAATACCCAAGCCATGTAATTCCGCCCGGTGGTTTAGGAGGAGCTAACATGATGGACAGACAGACAAACAGTAACCTTTTGACCCCACCCAAAGGTCACATGGGGCAGAGTGAAAAATAATGTTGCTGACACACACCCTTACCACATGGAGGTCATGTAGCAAGTTTGTAATGAGTACCTAAACCATACATGTATATTTTGGTACAAAAAAAAAAAAAATCTTCCAAATTATCTAAAAGGAGTTCTGTTTCACTGGTAGCGCTTTAACCCTTAAAGCGCCATTTTAAACTATAGCAGTCAACATTCTATTTTTTTTTTCTGAGAAAATAAGGCTTGACATTTAATCTGAATCATCTGTCCAGCAGCTGAAATGTCAAGCCTTAAATTCTCTCAAATTTTATAATGTCATCTGCTAAAAATTTGCAAGGTGCTTTAAAAAGTAAAATTTTAAATTACCGGTGAACATTTTTACATGCCCTTATAAAAGAAACTTATTAGTATTCATTAAAGACAAGTTACACAGTATTAACCCTTAAAGCGCCAATCACAATTGCAGCAGAAGACATTTTGATTTTGTCTTATTTTTCAGATAAAACATTTTATGTGAATCTGCCCAGAAGACGATTCACGTGATTGTCAAGTCTTGTTTTCTCTGAAAAATAAAAAAAAATATAAAATTTAAAATGTTGTCTGCTACAAACTTTCCTTGGCGCTTTATGGGTTATATAAAAAACCTTCGATGAATCATAGCCTGATCATATGACAAGTTCCAAAAATATTCAACTTAACAAAATGTGAGATTGAAATCTAATGTTCCATCGCTCCAAATAAGAGGAGGTATCAGGTAAATATTTTTCTTATTTCTCCCTGTAAACATTAGTGGGTACTCATTAGAAGTGCTTCTCATGAGTACCAGGAAACAACTAATGTTATTGTGTAGAAATAAGAAAAATTATAAATAGCAATACTTTTTGGCTGAAAATAAAAAGCTATGATTACTGTCTTAAACTATTCAGGAGTGAAGATTGGTTGTAATATTATTTATAAAATTTTTTATTTTTTTTTTGTCTGCCTGAGCAAACTATTTTCTCAGCTTTTGGCACCTCCTCAGCTTTTGGCACCTCCTCACTAGCACAGTTTTAGTAAGCTCTCTTAACAGACATTTATTTAAATGCTGATCTATAGCCCTACTAATTTCTTGTGAAAAAATTACGCAATGCTATAAAATTAGAAACCAAAAACATCAGAATTCATTGTGCAAAATCAAAAGACAATAAATTGATTACATTTATTTTCTTATAGGGCTTGAGGAGACAATCTGCATGAAATGCTGAACCTTTTATATGGGATTTTTTTTTTTTTTTTTGCAAAATGCCCTCTACTGAGTGCAGTGTCATCTACTATCAGCTAAAATGTGGTAAATATCCTAAGATTTTGAACGCTTTATTCCATACTTTTTTTTTTTTGCCTAAATTTTGCTTTTTATGCATTTGTTTCTTAAACTAGAATTCCGAGAATCAGAAGTGTCGCCTGCTTAAAGCGCCAACCATTTGATATGAAAAAGGAAAAAAACACTGGTCCTCATAATCGCTCCTATCCCTAAAGGCAACCCCTCACTACAAACTTCGAATGAAATCAATGCAACCCTTCAAGTTATTGAGGGGAAACAATATCTTTACCTTATATTTTACCCCAACAACAAAAACTAAGTCAAAAAAGGGCCATAACTTGGCCAAAATTTTGCAGATGATTACCAATATCGAACAACCTGTAGTTTACAATGATATATCTTTCTGCAAACTTTCAATAGTCTCAATGCATCCCTGCAAAAGGGAAACCAATATCAACACACCAACACAAACTAAGTTGAAAAAGGGCCATAACTCTGCCAAAATTTTGCAGATGATTACTAACATCGAACTTGATCTGTATTTTACAAAGATATATCCATCTGTAAACTTTCAATAAAATCAATGCATCCCTTCAGAAGTTATTGAGCAGAAACCAATATCAACACACCAACAAAAACTAAGTCGAAAAAGGGCCATAACTCAGCCAAAATTTTGCAGATAATTACTAATATCAAACTTGACCTGTATTTTACAACGATATATCCTTTTGCAAACTTTCAATAAAATAAATGCATCCCTGCGTACAGTAAGTTATTGATCGGAAACCAATATCAACACACCAACAAAGTAAAAAAAGGGCCATAACTCAGCCAAAATTTGGCGGATGATTCCCAATATTGAACTTGACCTGTATTTTATGTTGATACAAAGTTCTGCAAAGTTTGAATGAAATCAATGCATCCCTTCAAAAGTTAATGAGCGGAAACAAACAACGAAAACTAAGTCAAAAAAAAGGCCCATAACTCAGCCAAAATTTGGCGGATGAATACCAATATCGAACTTGACCTGTAATAAATAGTAATATAAAGTTCTACAAAATTTGAATGAAATCCATATATCCCTTCAGAAGTTATTGAATGGAAACGAAAAGTGTGACGACATTGACGCTGCCGCCAACGGGGACGGACAACATGATCCCTATGTGTCTGCCATGCTAAATGTGTATGCAGTCGAAACAAAGATACTCAATGGGATAGCAAACAGTGTAGACCTGGATCAGACCGGCAACCTTTATGACTCAGCTGGATGAGCATCTGACTGGTGATTAAGAGGTTGTGGGTTCGATCCCTGCATGGTATGGAAACATTCTTTCAAAATGTTTCATTGATCATGAAATATTTTTTTAGGGTCATTCTTTCCCTTCCGCTGATTCAAGGGCACTTGTCAGTTTCTGGCGAAAGAACATGCACAAGAACTGGTTAACTGCTTAGAGAACTAAGCCTGCCTAGGAAAAGTTAGGTTAGGTAAACCGACACTCAATATGACCTTAATAGTGTTGACTGGGCTGTTAAACTCCAAACCAAAGAACCCAGTCAGTCTGCTCCTTCAGGAGCCATAAGAGGTAACACATACTCATTTTAAGGGCTAATTAATTTTAAAAACCAAATGCAACCAGTCAAACATTACTGATGGGAAACATGGCTCAAATTTTAACAGTAAAATTAATCAGCAACAGATCAGGTACATACAACTTGTGTGTGCCAGCCAGATTTGTACCCTGGTCTATATTCACACAGATGAAGGTTTATTTTTCATTTTACACAATAAGAATATTAAAGTTTATTTTTCATTTCACACAATAAGTATTACAAACTCAAACTGTACTGGAAAAAGTTTGCCCATTCCAAAAGCTCTGTATTTAAAGGTGCCGCATTTACCATATATATTTAGAGAGACAGGTCTGAGCAAACACTGTAGACCCAGATTCTGCAGCATCTCATCAGGGTCTACACTGTTTGCCACTCATCCAGCATTTTTTAGGCACACCATCGGGTAGTAAATTGTTCAAATTTTAGAACAAGTATGGTAAGGAATTGAGATGCCCAAATACTTAGGGTAAATACGGTAAGTTTGTCTACTAAACAATGAAATTAACCCTTAAAGCGTCAAGCAAATTTTGTAGCAGACGACATTTATTTTAATTTTTTTAATTTTTCAAAGAAAACAAGTCTTGATATTTCATGTGAATCGTCTGCCAAGCATTACTTGTTTTCTTTGAAAAATTAAAAAAAAATATTTCAAAATGTCGTCTGCTGCTGTTGTGATTGGCGCTTCAAGGGTTAACCCTTAGCATAGCTACTGATAAGAGAGGTATCCAGATGAATATTTTTCTTATTTCTCTAGTAAAGCATACTGTATTCGACCTAATAACTGCACTGTGCACTTAGGTCATTCAAGATTACTAGAATAGCTTGTAGTAAAATATCAGCCTAATATTAAAGGCACGAAAAATCAGCGGAAAACTTCATGAGGGGCATATAAAATGATGCTTGTGCGATATTTTTTTCTGATTTTATTTAAAAAAGCATATGTTGTGGGTATTCATTTGAAATGCCTCTTGTCCAGGCTATTCAAATGACTACCCACAATGTATGCTTTTATAAAGATATAGATAAAAATACACAATCTGTAATCTACTACAAGAATCAGGGATCAAGCTGGCTCAGAAATTTAGGGAGAAGTGACTTCTCCTTCCAAACAAAACAGGGAGAAATTTTATAGGATGAGGGAGAAGTCAAAACTCGGTTCACCTATCGCCTTACTGAAAGCTCGACAATTTAGGACTCTCGACTCACTTTACTGCATTGTCTTGGGAATTTTTACCATATTGTCTTGGGAATTTTTACCATATTGTCTTGGGAATTAACAAAGAAGGAAAATTTTACTGTAGACCTGTTCATTCTTACTTCTAAACCAATTAAATGATGCAAAGTAACACAGACATGAGTAGGGCAAATACATTATATCTGGATACATAAGTTCATTCATATCTTTTTGGAAATTGACAATTCTTTTGAGTAGATACAGTCAAAACATCAAGGTCTGTGGCTTGGTAAGTAAGCTATAAACATAATGATAATAATAAATTTGTGAAACTAAAGTGTCTGCCAACTTCTAAACTTAGTTTTTGCACTTTTAATGCTGTTTCTGGCCAATTTTCAGCATGTAAATGGTTCATTTATGAAAAAACGGACACCCACAAAAACTAATGACATTGCTGAAAACGATCTTTTGGTCACTTAATAGGCGAACAGTTTTCCTCCAAAACTTGTTAAATCACATCAGACTTTCATTCAGTGGCATTTCTGATACATCTAACAACATTTTTCAACAGATTTTTACCTTTGCATGTTTGCTCATTTTTCACTGGATTTCTCCAAACAAAAAGTTCGTTTTGGCACAAGTACTAGCTTTTTCAAAAGTTGCCAAAACGGCGGGTGAAGTTTTTGTCACCCTCTGGGCTTCCCAGGGCGACTTTGAACCCTCTAGGGCGACTATTTCGCCCCAGTCGCCCTGAAGCTTGATCCCTGAGAATATGAAATTGCTCCACTATGCGCTTATAGGGTATGTGCGGTAATTAGGTTGAATATGATACATGTATGTTGTGGGTGCTTATCAGATGCACCCCAGTGAGATGCTTCTAATGAGTACCAACATATTTTCATGAGGAAACAAGAAAAATATCTAAACCTGTCTTTGATTGTGTTTGGGTTTAACGACGCGTCAATCCTTGTGGGTCATTTTGTGTCATCTCCTATAGAAAGGGAGAAAAGAGATAGAAGAGATAGTAGAGGAAAAGAAAGAGAGAGACAAGGGAGAAAGAGAAAAATGACAGAACATGAAGAAACAGAAAAAATAAAAACATTCCCCTCTACTCTTACCATCTGCAGGCAAGGATAGCAGGCCTTGCCCAGCTGTAAGCCAATATCAGCTGGAGGCTCCAGTGACGCAAGATTCAAGACACCATTACCTCATCCGACCTCGCCCAAAAACTTCTGGTTGAAAAAAGTGCCTTATGTGAAGTTATGCTAGATACTTCATGTAGGTCTGATGAATGATGTATGATCAAGACACTGGAAGTATGACAATCAAAGGTTTTGTGTAATGAAACACAGACACCCATGAGCTGAATTTCGCACCCAATGGGATTCAAACCCAAGACTTCGTGATCAAAAGTCAGAAGCCTTAACCACTCAGGCAGCTGGATGTTTCCACAATTCACATGAACTGTCAAGCCTTATTTTCCCCTAAACATAGTACCCACAGCATATGTTTTCATGGAAAAATATCAGTTCTTTTCAGTTGAAAAAGATGCCTTATCTGGACCTATGACCAACATACCTAGAGCCCTGAGGAGGTTTATTCATCGGCCAGGTAAGAAATACCTTTGGCCATTATGATAATGTATTTGTAAAGTAGCCAGATATTATTTATACTGACAACATTCCAAGGTTGTGTACATAAAAACACATGAAACCTATTGCCAAAATATACTGGGACAAAATACCGTAATAACCTAAAGTACTGGGACAGACAGACCTGAGAAAACAGAGAAGACCCAGATCAAATGCCACATTATGCGGCATCTGATGAGGTCTACACTGTTTGCCACTCTTTACACCAGTTTTTAGACACATTAATAGGTAGGGAAATGGACTTATTCAAAATTTAGGGCAAATATGGTAAAGAGTTAATGTGTCCCAATACTTAGGGTAAACACAATAAACCAGAATGCCTGCATATGGTTTAGGAAGAATATACAACAATTATTTCCTCAAAGCTTGATGTCACTGAATATGTGAAAGCCAATGCATAAAAACATAATGCAAGTTCTCTTGAAAAGCTCCCGCATTTAATTAAAAGATGTGCTTGGCATGCTGGGTAAAAATTCAAGGGATGACAAAAATATTTGCTAATTTTTCCATGTGCCAGAGAATACAGTTTGTCATTTCATGTGAAGTATTCCCAAAGGAGGCAACTCACATGAAATATCAAACCTATCTTCTGGAAAAATAAGAAAAATATCACCAATTTGTTCTCTCACATGATGATGACAATGATGATGATGATCTGGGCCCAGTTGTTCAAAGCCAAGAACATCGTTAGTTAATGATTCGTTAAAAATTTACATCGAGTGATACGCAAATACGCTGAATTTTTTAGCTGAAAAAATGTGAGTAGCTTTTGCAGTGCATTTTTCAGAAAAAAATATCAGAATATTGTTTACTGAATCTGCTAAAACAGTTAATGAAATGACCCTGCAAAGAAGCACCATACATGTATGAGCTGAATTCCGCCTCTAGTGGGTTTCGATCCCTTGTACCTCATATTCTGGAGTTGGTTGTTGTGCCTATGTCCAAACGGAGTCAGGAGTACTAATTCCTCGTCCATTCAGATGCTTCTTGTTATCTTATTAAAGTGCTAAAGATGAAATCAATTTTCTCTTCATGAACCCATCATAATGTAAAGTGGAATTTACACGGTCACCATCGCCATATACGGTAACAGCCACTTTTCAGACTCCCCAAAACTGACATTTTTTCTACACGCTATATGCCTAGCTCCAGATATGGCACTTTTTTTTCAACTGATATTTTCCTTCTTTATCTATAAAAAAATGTATGTTGAGGGTACTCATTAGAGGAACTTCTAATGAGTACCCACAACATATGTTTTTGTGGAGAATTAAAAAAAAAAATTATGTGGATACCACCTCTTATCTGGAGCTACATACATTAAATTCCACACACTACAATAGATACCTCCATAAGTGATTGTGTTTTAACAACACATCAACCCTTGTGGGTCATTTTGTGTCGTATAGCAGAGAAAGGGAGGAGAGGGATAGAAGAGATAGTAGAGGAGATGAAAGAGAGGGACAGCGGAAAAAGAGGAAAATAAATGAAAGTGCAGAAACAGAAGAAATAAAAACATTCCCCCTCTACCCTTACCTGCTGCAAGGATAGCAGGCCTTGCCCAACTGTAAGCCAATCTCAGTTGGACGCCCCAGTGACATAAGATTCACAGTACCTTTGCCTCACCCAACCACCCCCATATACTGCCATAAAACAGTTACTTGTATGGATGTTGTGGAGAGGGTATACCTTATTCAGGTCACCCAATGACTCATTTATCCAAAGTCATACAGTCAAACCACTCACTCTGTAACTACAAATGTATAATCCAGAGGGTTTAACCCTTATCACTCTACATGGATGGAATGATTTGTTTTTCTTGAAAGACATGTCAACGCTTAACCCTTGTCCTGCTGAACCCGGATATACCCTGCCTTTGGCAAACAGTACAGACAGAGATCAGATGGCTTCTTCAGATCTGAATCTGCACTGTTTGTCATTCAGTGAATGAATTTATATTAACATCCTGGATAAGTAATCTAATTGGCTGAAAATTGGAAGTGGGCATGTCATCTTAATTTATTCAGCATGACAAGGGTTAAGGAACGCTTAGTGTCATCTCTCAGAGAAAGGGAGAAAAAGAATAGGAGAACTAGTAGAGGGAGTAGATGTGGCTGATGAAAATGTGAACGACAGAAGAAATGCTAACATGTATCCCCTCCACCCTCTTCCCTACCTGCTGCCATTATAGCAGGCCTTTACCACAGCCCTAACACCCATAAGATGATGCCTTGGTGTTTTAGGTCTCTTTCAACATTATTTAACCTTTACCACTCTCTGGGCATTTTCAGCAGACGACAGATTGATGATATTTTTCTTATTTTTCCCAGAAAACAGGATTTGACATTTCATGCAAATTGTCTTCTTAGGAGACAATTTGCATGAAATGTCAAATCCTGTTTTCTGGGAAAAATAAGAAAAATATTTCAAAATGTCGTCTGCTGAAAATTTTACCCAGAGTGCTAAGCGTTAAGTCATATCAAGATGATTGAAATGTGATAATAAAAGGCTCTGTGCAATAAATCCTGTAAGTCATGAGCTGAATGCTGCCGCAATTCGGACCTCATACTCTGGTCAGGAGTGCTAACCACAGGCCACCCAGACATTTTAAATATTGATTTACATACCTCACTGAAGCCCATGGATTCTAAATGGTGCAGAAAAGTTTTATTCACATCTGAGGAGGAGAGACTACTATCCTGTGATTCCATACTTGTATTAGCCATTGCATCCCCAGTTTTAAACGGGTGCAGAGTCTTTCGAATTTCGTCTAAGGCATTCTTGTTATAATTTTCCCTCCTCACTTGTGACCCGGAAGCTGATTTTGTCAACAATGGAGTATTCTGGGATAAACCATCCCCATCAGATGGCTGTCCAGAAGTTGGACTCTGACCTGTTTGCTGTAAATTATTTGTCTTCACCTGAAGGGTAGTTTTTATATTTTCCAACATCTCACGATTGGTCGGACTCCAAACCAAAGGTCGTCTCTGCTGCTGACCTTTCCTCATCTTCACGTTTTGTGTGTGTGTTCCACGAAATTCACAAAATTCTTAATCCAAAATTATTTGGTATATTTAGTTTGGAGACTCACAAAAATCACTATTTACTACATTTTTACAATGTATATACAAGTGTTTTACTTAAAAATTCCTCCAAGTATTAGGTGACCTCATCTGCAATCATGGTGCCCATACTTGCAGTGGGGTGGGTTATGTTGTTCTGTTGCAAGGGCTCCCCAGCCCTGCCTTGGACTCAATCTGTTCCTAAATCAGGGCACCCCTTACCCTGAATCTGAAAAAGAAATTAAAACTAACGTCAGCTGTGATAAACGCAAATAGGGGAAATATCCTAAATTTCATACACCAAAGCTTCTAACTAAATGACATATGCAAACAGTGAGGACCTAGACCAGACTGCTCCTGCAGAAGTCTGATCTGAGTCTACACCAGTGCTTGCATTAAGAGAAGTCTGGGAGTCAGAGACTCCCAAAAATTGCCCTGGAACTTCCAAAAATCAAGTCCAGGATGTCTGGGGCTCCCAACTTTTAAAAATATTTAGTCATTTATAACAAAAAGGTAGAATGAATTTATGTGTTATTTAGCTTAAGAATGGCGGTTTTACTCCATAAATGAGAGTTTAAGAATACTGAGGTTGAATTTCTGAAAGTGAGTGAAAAAATTTGATCACCAGGACTTCCAGATATTGGAGCTAGGAAGCCCTAGGACTTCCTGATTTTGACAGTTAGTGCAAGTACTGCTACACTGTTTTCCATTCCACTACATATTCTAAGAAATAAGTGCATTAACCCATTCTAGTCTGGAGACCCGTAAAAGGGTAACTGGCAAACAGAGGAGACCCAGATCAGATGCCGCAGAATGCGGCATCTGGTCAGGGTCTCCACTGTTTGCAAATAGTTTAGCCATTTTTCTCAAGGAATGTGTAAAGTAAAATTGAAATGGGACTCTTCCAATATATAGTGTGGGAGAAGCTATTCAGTATACAATGGGTTAAAAGCAGAATTTTGACCAAAAAAGTATGGAATAAAATGATAGTCCAATAGTCCATAGCTCTAGATATGACCGTTCTTTTTTTTTGAGCAACAAATCTTGACTCAGCAGAAGGAAGAGAATGACCGCAGAAAATATTTCATGATAAAATCTCCATGTAAGGATGTTGCAGGGCTCGAACCTGCAACCTCCTGATCACCAGTCGGACACGCATCCAACTGAGCCACGAAGGCCAGCTTTTTTTTTTTTCTGTGTCAAAAGGCTTTATAAAGGAACAGAAAAATAATATAATATCTAAATGTGATATCCCTTTAAAAAAACTGACAGCATTTGTAAATGTTAAAATTTGCATCTTCACCTCTCATGCACCCAAACAAGGTCATTCCTCTGTTGACATCTGTACTGCTCAGTTGTTAACACATTTTCAGTTGACAGCAACTTCATGCAGTACCGGCTCAGTCAACAGCATAGGTAGCCTGATTTTGGTATTACCCCCATGATTGCATTAAAACAAAAACCCAGCAATAGTGTCATGAAGAGGTTGTGGTGTGTTAATAGTTTACTTATTTCTAAGAAAAAACATATGTTCCATAATAACCCTAAGTATTTGGACAGACAGGCCTATGCAAACAGTGTAGACCCTGATCAGGCACATGATCAGGGTCTACACTGTTTGCAATACATACAGCAATATTTTAGACACACCAACAGGTATCAGAATGGACTATTTCAAATTTTAGGACAAGTATCATGGTAAGTAGATATATTAGATAAGATACCCCAATACAGGGTAAATGCTGTATAGTGGTTCTATACATTGTCAATGATTATCCCCAGTTTTTGTGGAGAAATGTTTTGGCTAAAGAGATGAAAAAAAAAAAAAAAAAAAAAAAATTATCTAAATCTGGAGCTGTGGCATTTTCACTGCCAAGAATACAGATATATTTAGACAATTTTAACTTCCCATCATGGGTTCAACCCCCACCGAGGTCGGGAACATTCTTTCGTGGAGATTGATCATGAAATATTTTCTACTGTCATTCTCTCCCTTCCACTGATTCAAGAAGGGTAGTTGTCAGTTTCTGGCGAAAGAATGTGCACAATACTGGTTAACCGCTTAGAGGACTAAGCCTGCCCAGTAAACGTGTGGTTAGGTAAACTGACCGTGCTCGACATGACCCCATTGGGTTGACTGGGCCGTAAAACCTCAACACAAACAAACAAACTTCCCATCATACCTATACTAAAATTTGAAAAAGCCCATTTTGACTACCTGGTGAAATGTCTATACTGTGCTGGTTGAACAAAAAACATTGTAGACCCTGATAATGCTTCTTTAACCCTTGTCCTGCTGAATCCGGATATGCCCTGCATTTGCAAACAGTGTAGATCCAGATCAGTTGGCTTCTGAAGAAGCCAACTGATCTTGATCTGCACTGTTTGGAATTACGTAAATTTATGTCAACAATCTGGATCAAGTAATCTGATTGACTTAAAATTAGAAGTGGGCGTGGCATAATTTATTCAGCTGGACAAGGGTTAAGAAAGCATACAGGTAGTTCCAAATAAGGCACTTTTTTTTTGTCAATCAACAAGAGATATTTTTTTTTTCTTTTTTCTCCATTAAAAAAAAACATCCATTATTGGTAGTCACTGCTTCTAATAAGTAGAATCATGTATGTTTTTGTGAAAAAAAAAAAAATATTATGTGGTACCCCTCTTATTTGAAGCTATGAGAAAGTCTTAGGTACATGTATGATCCTGCTGGTGGATCAAACCTGCATATTGGACTTGTATGACCTACAGGTACATGTATGCAAGGTTCCTGCAGTTTAAAGTTACCTTAATTAACCTAAGAATTTAGACAGACAAGTCTGAGCAAACCCAGATCAGACACAGCAGAGTCTGGTGTTTTCTTTGGATTTTACATTTTTTTCTTTCTTTCTTTTTTATTTATTTATTTTTTTTTTTTTTGTGTTATGAGAATGCCCAGTGCACAAATAGGTTATTGGAGCTCTGATTCTAGTAGTGCTTTTTGTACGTACTGGTTTAGAATGCATGGGTCGTGCAAAGTGAAAATGTCTTCTGGCATATGCACAGTCTGATCAAGGCCTTCACCGTCTGCTAACAGGATCAATGGAATGAATCGATGGAAAGCAAATGCCCGGATGAGACTGTGTGCACGCCTGGGACGAATCTGAATCCTTGCATTTTTTATGCATGCTGGAAGACACCTTTTCACTTGGCACTGCCCATATAAAGCAGGTCAATGCATGGTAATACAATATCTTTAATGGATTTATTGAACTGTTCGCCTGTGTTTAACATTGTTTGTTTACTGTATATACCCTAAATATTCGGCCACCTGTATTCTGCATCTGATCTGGGTCTACACTGTTTGCCCAGGCCTATCTGTCCAAATGCTGCAACATAATTAACACTTATCAAGCTATGGACAGATCCAGCAGACGACAAACTGATGATTGTTTTCTTATTTTTTCCAAGAAAATAGGATCTGACACTTTGTGAAAATTGTTTCCTAAGGAGACAATTTGCATGAAGTGTCAGATCCTATTTTCTAGGAAAATTAAGGAAAACGCACTGTTTGCCAATTGCCCTTTTGGGGGTCTCCAGACTAAAATTATTTATGATAAGTTTTGGTGCAGAATTAACAAAAACATCTGGGTATTCCCTTTATCCGGCTCAGTAACACTTTGCATGCTGGGTAAAAATTTCAGCAGACAACATTTTGAAATATTTTCCTTATTTTCCCAGGTTTTTGATACAAATTCACATACTTAATGACACACAGTGCAGATCCAGATCAGTTGGCATCTTGAAGGCAAAGACAGGACATATCCAGGTTCAACATGACCAGGGCTAATGCAGGCCAGCAGTTGACCCAGTAGTCTGGTTGTCACAGACAATTAGCTGGGCGACAGCTGGGTTGTCAGGCATCATTGTCATAAAAAATCTGGTGTATTGTGATGATTTCTCATAAATGAAATGGCTTTGTGTTGTTTTCAAGGTCCAGATGAGGTGATAATTGATGCATAATTTTGGATAACCTTTGCATTGAGGCATACTACCCAATATCAAATTTATCTTGTGGGTACTCACTGGCTGGAATATTGTCACTGAACCAGTTCCATTGGTTACCCTTAATAAACCTGTTTTAGACTGAGTAGACTCGTCCCACACTTTATTGGAAGGGTCCAATTTCAGTTTTAGGTATGCCAGGCTATGTGATTTTGATATCCCTAGAGAAAAATGGCTTAACTATTTGCAAATAGTTGAGACCCTAATCAGATGCCAAATTAGTATCAAAAACTTGGATCAAGTAATCTGGCTGGCTAAAAATTAGAAAATGGGCGCAGCATCTAGACCATATTCTAAGGCTGCACCTGAAGAATCCACTGGAAGATGAGTATTTATATGGACACACATCTGACATGGAAATATTTGTAAGCAACTCTGGCATGGAAATATTTGTGTCCCTCTCAATGGGCCTCCTCTTAGCCCATTTATGTCTAGTAGACTCATCTACATGCAACTCTTTGGACCAGTCTATTTCCAATAGCAGAGTCTGAGTGTCTGGTTAGTTTTTGGGTTGATTGCTTACAATCCAGCCATAGTTTATACAACACCAAAATTTCCTTAAGGTAGTTGTCCATGTGATTATCACTGACCAATCAAACAGCGCGTTCGACGAAATCCAGGTCATGGTTATTTATAGCCACATTATTCTTATTGCTGTGACATCAGAGTGCAGTGTACAGAGGGTTATCTGTAAACCCTGGACTGGGACATTGGCAAACAGTACAGACCCAGGTTCTGTACTGTTTGCTTAAATTACAGGAAGTTAAGGACTAATTGAAAAACAGTTATGTCCCCGTTTAGGACCATTTTCCCAGTCTATGCTCAGAAACAATTGACCCACCAGTGCTGTCAGTGCTTTGACTCTTATTATGATTTATATAATTTATTAAACAGTGTAGATCCTGATTAGTTTGTTTCTTGTTTGTGTTGAGGTTTTATGGCCCAGTCAATCCAATGGGGTCATGTCAAGTGCGGTCAGTTTACCTAACCACATGTTTACTGGGCAGGCTTAGTCCTCTAAGCGATTAACCAGTATTGTGCACATTCTTTTGCCAGAAACTGACAACTGCCCTTCTTGAATCAGCAGAAGGGAGAGAATGACTGTAGAAAATATTTCATGATCAATCTCCACAAAAGAATGTTACCGACCTCGACGGGGGTTGAACCCGCCACCTCCTGGTCTCCAGTCAGATGGAGCATCCAACTGAGCCACTGAGGTCGGCAGTTCCTGATCAGATGCGCAAAATGCAGCATCTGCTGGATCTGCTTTGTTTGCCAATTACCCTTTTGAGGATTTCCCAGAATAAGAAGTGAAAACAGAAACAATTTGAGCCCATTTATTTTGGTTGTTCAAACATCTTTTCAGTCACTTCACTGTATTGCTAGCATTAGATCTCAGGATACTGTACGGCATTGCTAAAAAGATTCATAGAACAGATTCAATTTACATAATTATGTACGTATGTTTTCAGTGCGTAGGAAGTTTTCGAGACAACAGTCAAACAGGAAGCAACATACATGTAGCTTCTCAGATTTTAGGAAGTGGTTTTGGCCAGGTTTCCAGGCTATAATTACTATATTTTTCCAAAATATTGTGACACCTTAACTCCCTCCCTACCCACCTGACCTAAATTTTTGAACATGTCCATTTTATTTCTTGTTTATGCATCTAAAAACTGTTGGCTGAGTGGCAAACAGTGTAGATACTGATCAGATGTTGTGATCTGAGGCATATGATCTGGATCTTCACTGTTTGTTCAGACCTGTCTGTCACAGTATTTGGAGTAAATGCTGCAAAACAGTTTCTTCCTCTATGCAACAAGAACATGGTGCAGTAATGCAGCAGTATGGCAGCAAATGAACCATCATATTTGGCATGTTTACCACACATATCCCTTACCCTTGTCCTGCTGAATAAATTAAGATGCCACACCACTTCCAATTTTCAGCCAATTAGATTACTTGATCCAGGTTGTTGATATAAAGTCACATACTGAATGAAAAACAGTACAGGCCCAGATCAGATGGCTTCAAGAAGCCAACTGATCTGGATCTACCCTGTTTGCAAAGGTAGGGTATATCCGGGTTCAGCATGACCAGGGTTAAAAGCCCACTGCCAAGCTATTTCTGGGACTTAAGATTTTTTTTTGACTTGGGTTTTACGGCCCTTTCAAGAATATTTCACTTACATCGAGCCGATCGTTCATCAAAGGTGGGTGAAAACCTGAGAACCTGAGGAAAACCACCTGACCATCCCTATGCAGAACTTGGCTTTCCCACATGTGACATGAGCGAGGCTCGAACCACAGTGGTGAGAAACCTGAGATTTAATATTACCACCACTGTACTTCTCTATAAAGGTATATGTTATGGGTGCTCATTTAATTCAAATGAGCACCCATGACATAAAGTATTTGACCTAATTACCAAGCATATACCTATAAGCGCACTTTCAAGCAATTTCATAATATCTTCAGATTACAGCCAGTGTACTTTCTGTCTACTTTATAAAGGCATATGTAGTGAGTACCCGTCAGAATTGCATGGACTCGTCGGTGCAATGCAAATTAACAGCGCTTGCACTAACTGTCAAAATCAGGAAGTCCCAGGACTTCCTAGCTCCAATATCTGGAAGTCCTGGTGATCAAATTTTTTCACTCACTTTCAGAAATTCAACCTCATTATTCTTAAACTCTCATTTATGGAGTAAAACCACCATTCTTAAGGTAAATAACACATAAATTCATTCTAAATTTTTATTATAAATGACTAAATATCTTTAAAAGTTGGGAGTACCAGACTTCCTGGCATTGATTTTTGGAAGTCCCAGGACAGTTTTTGGGAGTCTCTGACTCCCAGACTTCCCTTAATGCAAGCATTGAATTAACATATGCTTTCATAAAGAAAATCAGAAAAAAAAGGTAAACACAAAAACTTCACAACAACAACATAAACACCATTTGGTAAGCCATTTGCTGATCTTATTTTTAATAAAGCAAACATGTACTTTCAGCAGGGTGGATATGTATTTTTCCCAGTAATTTTGAAAAACCTACAATGTAAGTTCACAGTGCGGTAATTTAGGCTGAATATGGTATACCTTTATAAAGAAAATAAAATAACACTTAAGCATTATTAAGTAAGTGCTCCTCTCTTGAATTCCTGACTTTTCCTGTTGATCTTCATTTTAAGTGTGTCCTTATTAGATGAATACTTTACTACACAGTTTTCTAGTTTTTTTTGGAAAAAAAAAAATACCTATGCCCAGGGTGTGATAATTAGGTCAAATATGATAAATTAATGGACAAGAAAAAGAATGACTGGTTCTTGGAATAGTATTCTCCTGTCTGAAAATAACAGCCACATCAAAAACGTGCCACCCCAATAATGCAGCATTCCTGAATTTCTTGGAAAACTAGGGAGTCCCACCAAATTAGGATGGGTAGGTTTGTTGGAGTCAGTACTATAGACCTTTTTAAACACTATGTCACACAATAAAAATCATCCGGAACCTCTCGGTCTTTAACGAAGAGGATGTTCTAGGCTCGTATCCACTGGATGGCAGAAAGCTGATGTTTACGTATAGCAGACAGTAAAATTGCTGATGTCTTTTCAAAAAAATAAAGCATTTTCATTCGTCAAAAGTTTCTTTCCAGAAGAGATTCTCATCGAGTGATCATTCAAATGTCATAACCACAAATATTAACACATATTTTGACTATATACTAGCTTAATCTAGGCGTTAAAATGGTCACCATAAAGCAAAATTACGGTTGCGCGTGTGCCTGCTGATATCAGAAAAATATCGTTGAAACAGTTGTATTTGTCTTATAAAAAGCAGTCAAATTGTGTCTTAAAGCTGTATTTTTAAACGCTAGATAAAATTTACAAGTGAATATCGACCAAAAGAAATGTATTATCCAAGTAAAGTTTGGCTTAAATCAATTAGTATCAAGGGAACCATAAATGGTTTTGCCATCCAGAATTATTGGTCATGTGACATAATATTGTAATCACGTGGTCAGTAGCCCGGATGAAAACAATAACATTAAAAAGGTCTATTAAGGTCATGTTAAGCCAGTCAGTTTATACCTAACCACACTTTTCCTAGGTAGGCTAAGTCCACTAACTATCCGGTTAAGGAGAACTGTACTTGTGCACATTTCTTTGCCAGAAACTGCCAACTGACCAAATTAGGAGTCTGGCACTCTATATTTCAAGCTAATGAGAAGCCTGACCATGTCCACTTATACTCGACCAAAGGATGATGATGACGAATCGAAGATTTGGGTTTATTCTAAGTCCCTTTCAACATATATTTTATTTAAGTCATCTCCAGATGATGGAAACAATGCAAAGCTCTGTGTAATGAAGTGTCATACAATCATGAACTGAATTCTGCCTTCAGTGGTATCTGAACACGGGAACTTAATTGTGAACTAAATTGGGATCTGAAATCAGAAACACAAACAACTCAGCCACGGGGATGCTTCCTAACCCAAGGAATAGTGTTATAGTGCTAATGGTGTGAAATTTTCCTGGATTCCAAATTGGACATCAAGTGAGGCCAAGCACTAAAATAACTGAAAAAAAGAAAACTCAAGAAAAATGGTGGTTCAGTCTGTTCTGAACTGAACCACACATCATCAGAATAATTACCCTCCCAAAGAGAACTGAAAACATGTTTTCTCTTGGCTAATACATGAAAATACCTGCTGAAATGTGTGACATATCATAATGAACAGGACTCATCTATTTATGCAAGCACTGGTCCAGTCTATGCAGGTTAAATGGTATATGAATAGACAGGCATGTTAAAGATCAAACAGGCATTCCAGAATCCTGATTGGTTCATTCTAATGACGACAGGCAATAAACAAGAAATTACCACAAAGTGGCTGAAGTCCCCTGCCGCAATGTATTTTGTAAATTTAACTGCTAATAAATCATAATTCAAGATGATCGTGACAGCTTGCCTCATGATCCCTTATATGTGTGTGAAGTTTCATGAAAATATTCTATAGGGTTTACCAGTTACAGCCCAGACACAAAGTAAGACATAACCACGGAATCATGGACTGTCAGTGCTACTTTTAACAATGCCCTCAACTTTCCTGGAGGCAGAGGATAAATAAGACTAGTTCATATCAGCACATAGAAATGGATGACAAAAACAGGACAAGGGGACCAGACACACTTAGAAGAGTTTCTGTCATTATTTGCAAGAGAGACAACTTTCACAACTTCCTGTTTGCTTTCCTGTACATCCTGAAAAAGGGCCTAAAGGTAAGAATTTGCTGCAAAGAATGGTAGAATACAACTGAGTCATGATCAGAAAAAAAAAAGTTGTCAGTTCCATAAACCTTGAAGTCTTGCACTAAACCGCCGTTTTGTAGGGCACCATACCCAGCATAAGACATATATCCAAATAAACCTGATTTAATACTGTCTATGGACACTTTGTAATGTTACACTAATTGTCAGTTAATATTCCAAATGGGCAAACTACCTGTAAATGGCCACTACATTACACAATTGAGAATACACATTTTTTTTCACAGGTAATAAAAGCGAGCACCTGTTAAGGTGAATACCACTTTTTAAATCATTCCTGCCATTAAAATATCATTTGATTTACAGTTTTCTGTGATCGGAACACTGATTTATATTGTTTCACATAATATGCACACAAGTACTTTGCCGTCCGACGTTTAAATCCCAATAAAATCTTTGTAAATATATCCGAATCAGGACATTATCCGCCATGTTGTTTTAGCGTAACACTTTGTTGGTATCGCTTTACCGTCACTAAACCACCGGTTGCTTGCATGAAAGTTGACAAAATTCACTAACATCACACCTAAAGATCAGCTCATGCATCGGTTTAAGAGAAAACCTTATTTTCCTCATTAACCTACCCGAAATTAATTTCAAAAACACTTCTAAGAGCTCCAATTAATTGAACAAAACACACAATCGGGTACGTTTCACATGAGGGACTTTTACATAGGGGAGGTAAATTCGGATTGTATAATTTTTCTTTGGAATGTTTCTTTTAACTTATAAGTTCAGATGTTTTCAGGACAAAAATCACCGTAAATTTATTTAAGTGTATTTCATAAATAAGATTTTGCATTCTCTTTCACTAATTCTTACCATTTTTAGTTTTATAATTCTTAAAACTTTCCCGTAATAATCCGCCACCCCTGTTAAATGGACTCGTCTTCGGATGCCAAGTTATCCCTTTGATTGACATTCGCAACGCCCATCGGCTACATTGTTGACATTCCAATGTGATCACGTGACAATGTATATAATAGTTTTTGTATATAGGCCACGTGGGGCCTAAGAAGACGTTTAAAAAGCAATACACATTTGAGTTGAACTGTTAGAGACTCAATGATAATAAATTTATTTCGACTTTTACAGACATCAGTTTGAGTTTTAGATATTATTTAATAACAATAATAAAAAAAAAAGTGCAGCTGTTTAATTCTCTGCATCTAGATATGTGTATACAGTATATATACACCGTTTACACAAAAATAATAAATAATTATGCTTATTTCCTGTAAGACATATAAACCCAGTTAAATGTATCTGTACTTCAAATAAAAGATATCTCCAATGCAAATAAAGCTACCCATAATTCCCTTATAAATAGTTCAAAATATTTAATTGAGTCACAGATATCCCTAATTACAGATATCTTTAATTCCTATATAAACATTCTTAATTCAGTTACAGATCTAGATATTTTTAATTAGGCACAATTACAGATATCTTTAATAAGATATGCCTTTAATCTGGTAAAGATATCTAAACTCTGAAAAAAATAAATATTCTCAAGAATTTCTCTAACAAATGCCTCGTTAATCAAGCACAAGATATCTGTCATTATGTGCTAGATTTAAATTACACTACTCGCCATCTGAACAACTTAAGTTATTCCCAGTTTTATGAGGTAAAAAACATCTTGGAATCCTGTGCACCAAATCAAATATTCAGGGAAGACATTCTGTATTAGTCTGTCCATTTAGTTGATAATGAATTACTGAGAACTATCTTAATCAAAAGTAAATAAGAGATCTCTCTATATATTTAAATAAACATATCTTTGTTTTAGATAAAACACCTTGAATTCTACCAACGAAAATTAAGATATATTTAAACTGAAAAAAATATATATATATCTTTAAAAGAACTACTTTTATCTCTAATTGGTATAAAGATATTTTAATTGTTTCATAAACAAAGATATATTTCTTTAACTTGGAGATAATTAAAGCTATCTTTAATTAAATGAATCTGCAATTAAATGAAAAATATGTAATAGAGATATCATTATTACTGAAATAAAGATACATATATCTTTAATTCAATTATAGGTATGTTTAATTGAATTACAGATACATTTTGACATTAAATAATTAAAGATTTGTATTTTTAATTTGATATCTGTAATTAAATAAGTGGTATCTTTCTAAAGAGGTATTATTATTATTATTGAAATAGAGATATCTTGAACTACATATACCTTAAGTTCAGTTACAGATATCTCTACTACCCTTCTCTTTCTGAACACGACATGCCCTGTCTTAGCAAACAGTGTAGATCCAGATCAGTTGGCTTCTGAAGAAGCCAACTGACCTCGATCTGCACTGTTTTTCATTAAATATGTGAATTTCAATCAAAAACCCAGATCAAGTAATCTGATTGGCTGGAAATTAGAAGTGGGCATTGCATCTTAATTTACTCAGCATGACAGAGGTTAATGGGTTTAAAAAAAACAAACAAAATGCTATACTGCTGATGGCCAAAAGCCTACTTTAATATACGAGGGTCCTGCAAAAAGTTTTGTCACTGAGTTCGGATTACTTTAGTGCTACGTTTTATCAAACATATTTTTATTACAAACCTTCACAGTATTTCCCCTTTACTGAAACACATTTTTGTAACCTTTTTACCCAGTCACAAAAAGCAGATAAATAGTCTTCTTTTGGTATCTGTTGGAGACACTGTTAAATAGCGTTGCCAAGAGAACTTCTAGATGTAACTATTTTGAAGCATTTACGTAAGCCTTGGAAATAAAAAGAAGTCACAGGGATTCAAGTCAGGTGAATAAGGTGGATGGTTTAAAACTTTCACCTTTTCAGAAGCCAAAAAAGACTTAACAACCGCACACTTATGAGAGGAGGTGTTGTCATGTAAAAGGTGGACTCCTGACCATCCTTTGCTTGGTCGTTTCTTATTGTGAAACTCTTTCATTTTCTTCAGTACAGAATTCTTGTAGAATCAGCCAGTGACTGTATGACCAGATGGACAAGGCACTTGAACGACTGGCCCACTTGAATTAAAGAAAATTGCGTACGACATCTTTTTCGAACTTATGGTTCTTTTGGCAATACATGGGCGTTTTTTATCTTTTCGCTTCCATTGCTTATTATCAGCCCTTCTTTGTGGCTCAGCCCTTCCATGTGCACCCAGGTTTCATCAGCAAGTTAAAAATAACCCGACTATTACAGCCTTTGTTTTCAAAAGTTTCATGCACATTTAAGGCGTTGTGTCTTTTGCTCCTCAGTGAGCAAATGAGGTACCCACCTAGTGCAAACCTTTCTCAGGTCCAAACGCTTTTTCAGAATTGTTTGCACACTGCCTTCTGATATGCCAATACAACTAGCTATATCTTTGACAGACAATCGTGCATCCTGTTCGACCACAATCTTTACAGCAGCCATGTTAGCCTTGGTAACAGAGGTTTCAGGCCTTCCAGGATGGGTATCATCTTCAACAAAAAATTTCCCAGCTTTAAAAGCTTTAACCTACCTAAAAACTGTGTGCATTGAAATGGTCTGAGGTCCATATATACCACACAATTCATTAAATATCTGCTTTGAATCTATATTAAGCCTAATGCGGCATTTAATATAGCTACGAATTTCAGTCTTCTGGTCCATGTTCCAATGTAACAAGTAAATTGGTCAGTGTATATGACTGCATCTATTTCAATTTGAAATAACTTGGTCAGTTGGAAAGTAATTTGTACGAAATAAACGGGTATCGTTAGCGAAATAAACAGGTATCGTTAGCTATTTAACACACCATTCAAGTGCAGTGAAGCATTTTAAAATATACCTGGGATAAAACCAAGGAAGCCTTTTAGTGACAGAACTTTTTGCACGACCCTCATACAGTGCAACCTTTCTACAGAGGCCACCATTGGGAAGCCATAAAATTGGCTGTGGCTGTTGTACAGATGTGAAAGTTGTAGAGAGGTTAAATATACACATGTAGTAAAAGAGCACCTTGGGGAAATCAGATGAAAATTAGTAACACCAAATGAGACATTTGAATGAAATTTCAAATCTTATTTTCTGTGAAAAGGAAGAACTTTTTTTTAAAAATGTTGTCTACTTTTATTCATAATCGATTTTATGACTTCTTCTTACTTTCCCGCTCATGAAGCCCCTTCTGAAAAGGATCTACTCCAAAAGGAAGGAATTTACTCCCAGAAAGGTAGACCAGTTATCAGAAGGGAGGCAAAGCAGTTTTGACAGTTACCTCCTTTAAAAGTGTATCAGTTCCCCTTAACCCTTGTCCTGCTGAATAAATTAAGATACCACGCCCACTTCTAATTTTCAGCCAATCAGATTACTTGATCCAGATTGTTACTATAAATTCTGGAGAAGCCAACTGATCTGGATCTACACTGTTTGCAAAACAGTTTAAATCCAGGTTCAGCAGGACAAGAGTTAACCCATTATGGACTGAATAAACTCCCCCACTATATATTGGAAGAGTCCAATTTCAGTTTTAGGTATGTCAGGCTATGTCATTTAGATATTCCCAGAGAAAAAAATGGCTACACTATTTGTATACAGTGGAGACCATGATCAGATGCCACATTCTGCAATTTCTGGTCTGGGTCTCCACTGTTTGCCGATTATCTGTTTGTAGGTTTCCACATTACAATGGGTTAAAGTTGTGGATTACCAAACACAAGAACTGACATTCAGTATTTGCTGAATACCAGTTCCCTTCTCCTGCTTTTGCAAGTTTAGATCCAGATCACTGATCTGCACTGTTGTCATTCAGTATGTGAATTTATATCAACAATCTGGATCAAGTAATCTGATTGGCTGCAATCAGAAGTGGGCGTAGCATCTTATGACAGGGGTTAAACGTGTGGGCAACCAAAGGTAAGAATGGTAACCATTATTTGCAGCCCATCAGTAAAACCTGTCAACCATTAAAAGTACTAACTGGAAACCAAAGGTAAGAATGGTAACCATTATTTGCAGCCCATCAGTAAAACCTGTCAACCATTAAAAGTACTAACTGGAAACTCATGTTATCATAATAATGTACATCTAGGGTGTCATTGGGCGCCATGTTTATTTTGTTGCTCAGATTGGACAAAAATCAAAAGAGCACAAATAGTGTCCAAACACCAGGAACAATACACGTAAGAAGATATTGCCCAAGGACACTCCTAGCAGGTGCAAAGCCAGGTGGAAGCTAAGAAGCCCAGGCTTCAACATAAAGTTTGCTTTTTACCATTATCTTACTATAAAACCAGTTCAGATACGAGGGCGTGTAAATAAATAACCATTCTATCCCATTTCTGATGGACCGAGACGGTCACGATTTTCATGCTTTGTTTCAATACGTTTTATACATAGGTACAAAATTGCACATGTATCAAGTCATTCTTTAATAAGATATTGAATGTCAAACATGGCTAGTGATGCAAAGGCATGCTTTTTATCTAAAGTTGAGTACCGTGCTGTAATTCAGTACTTGTATTTAAAAAGTAAAACAGGCAAGGAAATACACAGCGAGTTAGCCGATGTTTATGGGTCTTCTGCACCATCTTATGCTCAGGTTAAATTCTGGGTAGGGGAATTCAAACGTGGTAGAAGGTCTTTAGAAGATGAAGCCAGGTCTGGACGCCCACTGGATGCCACCGACGAAGAAATGTGTAAGAAAGTTCGGGATCTGGTATACTCTGATAGGCGAATTCAGGTGGAAGAAATAGTGCAGGCATTAGGCATTTCACATGGTAGTGTTTCAATAATCTTACATGATCGTTTAGGTATGCGCAAGCTAACAGCCCGTTGGGTCCCCAAATCCCTTAGCGATGAGCAAATGGCAACCAGAGCATCAGTATGCAGTGCCTTGTTGAAGCATTTTAGGTCAAAAGATGATTTTCTTTTGTGTCTGGTGACTGTAGATGAGACTTGGGTTCATTATTATGAGCCAGAGAATAAAGCTCAGTCGTCAGTGGGTAGGGCCTGGGTCCCCGAGGCCAAAGAAGTTTAAGACGCAACCATCTGCTGGCAAAGTGATGGCCACAGTATTTTGGGATGCAAAAGGCACTATTATGTTGGACTTTTTACCCAAGAGAAGTACAATAACTGGAGTGTACTATGCAAACTTGTTAGACCAGCTGAGAACCGCCATCTGTGAAAAACGCCGAGGTTAACTCTCTAAAGGTGTTTTGCTGCAACAGGACAACGCGAGAGTCCACACTTGCAAAGTTGCAATGGATGCTGTAGAGCGAAACAGGTATGAATTAATACCACATCCTGCCTATTTACCTGACCTAGCTCCTAGCGACTTCTTCCTATTCCCAAACTTGAAAAAGGATATCTGTGGACTTCATTTCCAGTCTGATGAAGAAGTCGTGACGGCAGTTGAGGAGTGGGTCAATGGAAAGGACCCTGACTTTTTCAGTTCTGGGCTGATGGCACTTGAACACCGTTGGTCAAAGTGCATCACACTAGAGGGCAATTACATCGAAAAAAAAGAGATGGATCTCAACCGGAAATAAGTTAGGCTGGTTACTTATTGACTCACCCTCGTATTACCAAATTCTCAGTTTTCTTGCTAGGCTTCAATGGTTCTGTCATGGCTATGCCCCTGCCTAGAACTCCAAATGCACTCATTGAATCTTGAGAAAATTTGTCTCCTGACATAAACAAACAGCACACCAAGACTATGCCCTATAGAGTGTGATTTGAAAGTGTACATGACCAAATACAGTCTGAATTGTCTATTCATTCTCCTATAGTCTATGCAAGTGAACAGTCTGAGTAAGATTTACCTTTCGGTAAATTTCCTGAAATTTCAAACACTTTATTCCATTCTTTTTTTGCCTATATTTTACTTTTTATGCAGTTGTTTCATAAAATACATTATGGAATGGCAAACAGTGTAGACCCTGATCACACTGCTCCCTCAAGAGCAGTATGATCTGGGTCTGCACTGTTTGCAAATACCATTTTATCAGAAACTTTGGTGTACGAAATTTTAGGACATTTACTGTATTTGGAAACCATAACTCCTTACTAGATTGTAAGTGTCTTTACAAGTACCTGTTGTGAGTGGCAAACAGTATAGACCCTGCATTCTGCAATCTTTGATCTGTGTTTGCACTGTTTGATCAGGCATATCTGTCCAAATACTTAGGAAATAATAAACATATTTTAACCTTTAAAGTGTTAATCATAACTGCAGCAGATGATATTTTGATTTTTTGGGGGGGTATTTTTCAGAAGAAGAAAAGGCTTGAAATTTAATGAGAATCTTCTGTCTGGCTGACAATTCATATGAAATGCCAAGAATGTTTTGCTTAGCATTTTAACCCTTTCATCCCTGCAGATCTGAATAGACACCTACGCAAACAATTATTGTAGATCCAGATGAGACGGCTTGTAACAAGCTGTCTCATCTGGATCTACACTATTTGCCATTCTGTTTCCAATTTTTATACTTACAGCCATATTTGCAACACTAGAAATGCCCAATTTCAGGAATGGAAGAGTCCACTTGGAAACTCAGTGGTGAAATGGTTATGGTTAAGGTGGGTTATAATGTTGCTCATTTCATAAAGTTTTAACCCTAGTCCTGCTGAACCTGGATATGTCCTGCCTTTGCAAACAGTGTAGATCTGCACTGTTTGCCGTTAAGTATGTGAATTTTATTTAACAATATTGATCAAGTAATCTGATTGGCTGAAAATTAGAAATGGGCCTGGCATCTTAACCCTTGTCCTGCTGAATAAATTAAGATGCCATGCCTACTTTTAATTTTCAGCCAATCAGATAACTTGTTCCAGATTGTTGCTATAAATTCTCATACTTAATGCCAGACAGTGCAGATCCAGATCAGTTGGCTTCAGAAGCCAACTGATCTGGATCTATACTGTTTGCAAAGGCAGGATATATCTGGGTTCAGCAGGACAAGGGTTAATTTATTCAGCAGGACAAGGTTAACACTTAGTGTTCTGGATAAAATTCTCAGCAGATGTAATTTTGAAATATTTCCCAGAAAACAGGTTTTGACAATTCGTGCAAATTGTCTCCATCCATTGGAGACAGTTTGCATGAAATGTCAAAGCCTATCTTCTGGAAAAAATAAGAAAAATAAAATCAATTTGTTGTCTGCCGAAATTGCCCAGAGAGTGAAAGGTTAACACTTAGTGTTCTGGATAAAATTCTCAGCAGATGTAATTTTGAAATATTTCCCAGAAAACAGGTTTTGACAATTCGTGCAAATTGTCTCCATCCATTGGAGACAGTTTGCATGAAATGTCAAAGCCTATCTTCTGGAAAAAATAAGAAAAATAAAATCAATTTGTTGTCTGCCGAAATTGCCCAGAGAGTGGTAAAGGCTAAAGATGATAAAGACCCAATTTACCGTGAAGGGAATGGACACTCTTCAAGGGAAGTAACTCAGACCTGAAAATATTTACCTCCTCTCTCACTGGGATGAGGGTTACTCTTAATGGAAAAAAGATTAGAAGCTCCCTAAATTTGTACTGTTTGCAAAATTGTCTACTACTGAAAACGCAGCAAATCTTAATCCATTTTAGTCTGAGGACCTCAAAAGGGGTAATTTGCAAATGGTGCAGACCCAGATCAGATGCCACAGAATCAAGGTCTCCACTGTTTGCAAATAGTTTAGCCATTTTTCTCTAGGAACATCTAAATCACATAGCTTAACATACCTAAAATTGATATTGTTGTGTGGATTTTTAATGCTACCAGGAACCTGAGGCACATGGTGGCATGTATTTGTACAGCCTTGCTTTCGTGGATCACCCATGCACACTTGGTGCCGCTGTCTGTCACCAAGCTCCACCCTGTCCACTTTATACTCAAATCCAGGGCATGTCAAGTATGAGCTAGGCGTACTAATGGTCTGAAAATTGTCTCGACCTGAGCGGGATTCAACCCACAATATCCTGCTTGAAAGTCAAGTGTGCTAACCACTAGGCCACCCAGCCGACTACCTAAAATTGAAATTTGACTCTTTCGATATATACCAGTGAGGGGAGAGTCTATTCAGGTTAAAAATGGGTTAAGGTATGTCCGTTTCCCTTTAACCCTTGTCCTGCTGAATAAATTAAGATGTCATGCCCACTTCTAATTTTCAGCCAATCAGAAAACTGGATCCACATTGTTGCTATAAATTTGCATACTTAATGGCAAACAGTGCAGCTCCTGATCAGTTGGCTTCTTCAGAAGCCAACTGATCTGGATCTACACTGTTTGCAAAGGCAGGGTATATCCGGGTTCAGCAGGACAAGGGTTAATATTCAGACAGATATAACTGTGCTAACAACATAGTCCAAGATTAAATTGCAGTTTGATCAGGATAGGTATTGTTTGCCAGGCATACAACATGTTTTAGACTGATGAAGTGGATTTGTTCAAATTTTAGGATAACTATGGTAAGCACTTACAGTGTCTGAATATTTAAGGTACATATGGTAAGAACAGTGCAAAAAATGATTTAAAAAAATTAACCTAAAACTCTTGTCGAATCCGGATATGTCCTGCCTTTGTAAACCGTGTAGATCCAGATCAGTTGGCTTCTGAAGAAGCCAATTGATCTGGATCTGCACTGTTTGTCATTTTGTAACAACAACCCGGATCAAGTAATCTGATAGGCTGAAAATTAGAAGTGGGTGTGGCATCTTAATTTATTCAGCTTGGCAAGGGTTAATTTCATACCTTATTCACCATGATTAGTACACATGCTCTAACTCTTAAAGCACTTATCATGCTCTAACTCTTAAAGCATTTATCACAATTGCAATAAGCATCATTATTTATTTATTTATTTTGTATGTTTCAGAGAAAATAAGGTTTGACATTTCATGTGAATCCTCTGCCAAGTCTTATTTTCTCTGAAAAAATACTAAAAATACATGTAAATTAAGAATATTGTCTGCTGCAATTTGGCTTAGCACTTTCAGGACTAATAAGCACACATGTGGGAGGTAATTTGATGCTCTTTTAAGCACAAGCTATTATGTAATCAAAAGTACATTCTTTCCTCCCTAGACTGGCTCCAGTCTCCAGTGACTAAATATTTTTCTCATTTTCCTTATTGATAATCCTCTAAAATAAAACAAAAAAAAAAAAAAAATATCATGACTTTATAGTCTTTATAGCCTTTATAGTCTTAACATTACTTTGATTTTATTTTAGTGGCAGATGCCACAGAATCAAGGTCTCCACTGTTTGCAAATAGTTTAGCCATTTTTCTCTAGGAACATCTAAATCACATAGCTTAACATACCTAAAATTGATATTGTTGTGTGGATTTTTAATGCTACCAGGAACCTGAGGCACATGGTGGCATGTATTTGTACAGCCTTGCTTTCGTGGATCACCCATGCATACTTGGTGCCGCTCTCTGTCACCAAGCTCCACCCTGTCCACTTTATACTCAACCCAGGGCATGTCAAGTATGAGCTAGGCGTACTAATGGTCTGAAAATTGTCTCGACCTGAGCGGGATTCAACCCACGATATCCTGCTTTTGTCAAGTGTGCTAACCACTAGGTCACCCAGCCGACTACCTAAAATTGAAATTTGACTCTTTCAATATATACCAGTGAGGGGAGAGTCTATTCAGGTTAAAAATGGGTTAAGGTATGTCCATTTCCCTTTAACCCTTGTCCTGCTGAATAAATTAAGATGTCATGCCCACTTCAAATTTTTAGCCAATCAGAAAACTGGATCTGCATTGTTGCTATAAATTTGCATACTTAATGGCAAACAGTGCAGATCCTGATCAGTTGGCTTCTTCAGAAGCCAACTGATCTGGATCTACACTGTTTGCAAAGGCAGGGTATATCCGGGTTCAGCAGGACAAGGGTTAATATTCAGACAGATATAACTGTACAAACAACATAGTCCAAGATTAAATTGCAGTTTGATCAGGATAGGTATTGTTTGCCAGGCATACAACATGTTTTAGACTGATGAAGTGGATTTGTTCAAATTTTAGGATAACTATGGTAAGCACTTACAGTGTCTGAATATTTAGGGTATATATGGTAAGAACAGTGCAAAAAATGATTTAAAAAAAATAACCTAAAACTCTTGAAGCTTAACCCTGGTCCTGTTGAACCCGGATATATGTCCTGCCTTTGCAAACAGTGTAGATCCAGATCAGTTGGCTTCTGAAGAAGCCAATTGATCTGGATCTGCACTGTTTGTCATTTTGTAACAACAACCTGGATCAAGTAATCTGATTGGCTGAAAATTAGAAGTGGGTGTGGCATCTTAATTTATTCAGCTTGGCAAGGGTTAATTTCATACCTTATTCACCATGATTAGTACACATGCTCTAACTCTTAAAGCACTTATCATGCTCTAACTCGTAAAGCATTTATCACAATTGCAACAAGCATCATTATTTATTTATTTATTTTGTATGTTTCAGAGAATATAAGGTTTGACATTTCATGTGAATCCTCTGCCAAGTCTTATTTTCTCTGAAAAAATACTAAAAATACATGTAAATTAAGAATATTGCCTGCTGCAATTTGGCTTAGCACTTTCGGGACTAATAAGCACACATGTGGGAGGTAATTTGATGCTCTTTTAAGCACAAGCTATTATGTAATCAAAAGTACATTCTTTCCTCCCTAGACTGGCTCCAGTCGCCAGTGATTAAATATTTTTCTCATTTTCCTTATTGATAATCCTCTAAAATAAAACAAAGAAAAAATATCATGACTTTATAGTCTTTATAGCCTTTATAGTCTTAACATTACTTTGATTTTATTTTAGTGGCTTATTAAACAGATTACTAGAAAAAAAAATATTTAGTCACTGGAAACTGAAGCCAGTCTATTTCCTCCCCTGCATCCCCTTGAAAAGTGAAAAGTCAGATGATTTGATTGGTTGAACCAAAAAGGATTGATTACCTTGTCAAAACAGTATTGATGATTATATATGACAAAAACATGAAGGCAACCTACAGTAATAACCCTAAGTATTTGGACAGATAGACTTTTGTAAACAGTGTAGACACAGATCAGATGCAGCATAAAGTGGCATATAATCAGTTTGCCACTCAGCCAGCTTTTTTTGATTCATTATAAATCTTTTATATATATATATATATATATATATAAGTTGGGAAAAGGAGCATAACATCTAATAAAAAATCTTTTTGGTAGCACTGGATCCAGAAAGGATGCTGAAATGATAGGCGTTAAACTATATGTTGAGAGTTAATCATTAACAGTGCAAATAATTTGATTACCTGAGGCCTTTCGGCTTTCGCCTTCTTCAGAGGTTTTCTATTTTAAACAAAAGACATAAAAATGTAAAATTTACGAATAAAAGATTGTGCCCTTTTCTGGCCCATGTTATCTAGCCCGCTGCGACTTAATAACTGAGCGTATTTAGATATATGTGAAATGTAAACAATACGCGTAAACACAACGTGCAAAAAGTAGAAAGTTTATCTTCAAAACGTATAAAGCTTATCTTTACTATCAACACCACTGTGTCCATGTACGCAATGTATACGATGCACATAAACCCTACACATTATTCGTAAATTTTACATTTTTATGTCTTTTGTTTAAAATAGAAAACCTCTGAAGAAGGCGAAAGCCGAAAGGCCTCAGGTAAACAAATTATTTGCACTGTTAATGATTAACTCTCAACATATATATATATATATATATATATATATATATATATATATATATATATATATATATATATATATATATATAAAAGCCAAGCAGACGATTCACATGAAAAGTCAAAACTTATTTTTTTATTAAAAAAACAACAACAACAGAACAGAAGCTTTTGTTTTGTTGGCCAGTCAGAAGGCAAGGGAGGTAAGTGAGATTAGCTTCTTAATTAGTACTGACAGAGTTATATTTCTATTATAGACTCAGTGTCTTGAATATTTATCACAACTGCAGCAGATGTCGCTTTTGAAGTCTTTTATTTTATTTTATTTTTTTTTTTTTTATATTTTTAATGAAATATAAGCCAAGCAGACAATTCACATGTGAAATGTCAAGACTTTATTTTCTATTAAAAAAAAAAAAAAAATAGACTGGCCAGTCAGAAGGCAAGGGAGATAAGTGAGGTTTGCTTTTTAATTAGTTCTGACTGAGTTACATTATTTTTTTTTTATATATGTATCTATTATAGACTCAGTGTCTTTACTACATAACATTTTTAACCCTTAAAGTGTCAATCACAGCTGCAGCAGATGACACTTTGAAGTCCTTTTTTTTATATATATTTTTCATGAAATATAAGCCAAACAGACAATTCACATGAAAACAAATTTTGCTTGGCACTTTAAGAGTAAATGCTTTTTCTTACTACAAATGTTGATTCTGCTTATATTTAAATTTGGCAATTTATACTGAGTAATGGTTCAAATGTTCTTTTCATTTTTGGCTTTAGTAGGATAAAGGGCAAAAATAAAAAAAATAAAAAAGACCAAAACAAAAGACTGCTATAAAATATAGTAAGTGCTGGTCAAAAATTATATGTATGTAACATGGCTTTTGAGCTAGACCTTATTCATTTTGTGGAATTACTATTAAGTAAATTGGAATTGAACATATTTCCATAATACACAATGGACTCATAAAATAGGGGACTTAGTTTTTTTTGTTGTTTTTTTTTTAACACTTAAAACGCCAGACAAAATTTGTTGCAGACGACATTCTAAAATTTTTATGTTTTTTTTTCAGAGAAAACAAGTCTTGATATTTCATTTGAATCATCTGCTTGGCAGACTATTCACATGAAATGTCAAGACTTGTTTTCTTTTGAAAATAAAAAAAAAAATAATCAAACTTGTCATCTGCTTTAGTTGTGATAGGCGCTTTAAGGGTTAAGTTTAAAGCCAGTAAATTCTAATAATAGGACGCTTTTGCTTTGCAGTTGCTGATCCATGCATTCAGATATTAACACTTTGCATGCTGGGTAAAAATTTCAGCAGACGACATTTTGAAATATTTTTTCTTATTTTTCCTAGAAAATAGGATCTGACACTTCAAGTGTCAGATCCTATTTTCCTGATATCACCAATTTTTCATCTACTGAATCTGCCCATAGTGTGGTAAGAGTTGAATAAAACCTATAGAAAGAAGAGTTTCCTCCCTTGATGCAACAAGGGAGACTAACAAAGTTTACCTCTTACTAGTACTGCTAGAGTTAATTTCTTCCTTCAAGTTGCATATAAAAATTAAATGAATATTTTTATCTTACTTTTCTTTTCAGCTTTTGTTTCCTTTGAAAATATACTGCAGCTCCTCAGTGGCAAATAAAACAACAACAAATCATTTCACAGTTACACAAACAAACTAAAAATTTTAATTGTATTACATGTATTTGAATTCAAGATAGGGTATTTACCCTAAATATTCAGACATCTTAACTATTTACAGTACTAATCCTAACAACTGAACATACCCATTGGATAATGTGTTTAAAATACTGATATTATGGCAGTGTAGACCCTGGTCAAACTACTCCTTAGAATCAGTTTTATCTGTGTCTACACTGTTTACAGATCCTACTATCTTAATATTTAGGGTGAATACGGTATTATTTTATCATTGAGCAGCTGTACACAAAATCCAAGTCATACAATTTTGACAACCCTAATGCAATATATAAAAATGGACATACGGTTGAAAATGAGTGCAAATCAGTACTATATTTACCTTAAGTATTTGGACAGACAGACCTGAGCAAACAGTAGAATCAGATCAAATGCCACAGAATGTGACATTTGATCTGGGTCTACTGTTTGCTCAAGTCTGTCTTGCATTCTGCAGCATCTGATCATGGTCTTCACTGCCATTCATCATCCATGAATTTTTACACACATCAACAGGTACATGTAGTAAAATTGACTTGTGTGTTTTAGGAAAAGTATGAGAAGGAATTAAGGTATTTAGAGTAAATATGATACAACATATACTGGGCAAATCATCTAATTGGCCACTTTTGTTTTCTTGGTAAATCCTATTAAATGCGAATGGATTGAAATAAACTTGGTCTAAAAATAATTTTCAAGACATTCTAATATGATTAACTGGCAAAGATTAAGGCAATTTTGAGATTAAAACTCAGTTTTCTAGCAAAATTTAAAAAGCAGTAAATGCATGTGCGCAATTCTTATTCTATGAATTTCAATTCCAAAAAATAAACAGCCACAGCTGAAACTTCATCACTAACAATAAAAACATTATAAAGTGCAACTCTGTCGAAGTGCAAAGCAAGAAAATGACAATGAAGTTTCAAAATTTTGAATTTTGTAATTTTCCATTCAACTCTTAGTCAGTCCATAACACAAGAACAATTCAGCCATTCCATTTCTGGCTTGCTCTTTTGAGTATTGCTATCCTGAAAATTTATTCAGTGAAAAATCTGAAATTTATCAGCTACTTCTTTTTTAATAAAAAACAAAAAACATCGAATACCATTTATGGAAATTTAAGCCAAATGGTGGCTGGTTAGAACTTTTGACTAGTATATATATTATACAAGAATATCTGTGAAACTGATGGATGCTCCCTGAAATGTGAGCTTGACTTTGTAGTTTCAACTACTCAGGATAGTTATGGTTCTTGTATTGAAGCTGCATGTCACCTCACTTCCTTCTATTTATAATGCTTAGCAGACTAAACCATTTTTCAGAACGGCCTTGATGTGCAGGAAATCAAAACAATTGTCTCCCTTTTACAAACTTTCTACTTATTGATATGTCTGAAAACCTGCTGGATGATCAAACATTGTACATCCTGATCAGAGGTCACCTGTGCCATCTAATCTGGGTTTATAGTATGCTCAGGCCTGTCTGTCCAAATACTTAACCCTTGTCTTGCTGAACCCGGATATGTCCTTCCTTTGCAAACAGTGTAGAAGCCAACTGATTTGGATCCACACTGTTTGCCATAAAGTATGTGAATTTATATAAAAAATCTGGATCAAGTAATCTGATTGGCTGAAAATTAGAAGTGGGTGTAGCATCTTAATTTCTTCATCATGACAAGGGTTAAGAATAAATATGGTGTTCAATATTCCTATCATGTATCATCCATTCATTCTGATCCTAGCTTTTGCATGTTGTATAATTATTGTATTTCCTGGAACAAAATATGTATATTACATATCTTATGGCCGGCCTTGGTGGCTGAGTTGGATGCATGTCTGACATGAGGTTGTGGGTTTGACCCAGTCTGGTCGGCATTATTCTTTCATGGAAATTTGATCATGAAATATTTTCTATGGTCATCCTCTCACTTCTGCTGATTCAAGAAGGGCAGTTGTCAGTTTCTGGCAAAAGTATGTGCACAATACTGGTTAACCGCATAGAGGACTAAGCCTGCCCAGTAAATATATGGGTAGCTAAAGTGACCGCGCTCGACATGACCCCATTGGGTTGACTGGGCTGCAAAACTTCAACACAAACAAAAATACATATCTTATAGATAATGACCAAGAATTCCAGGGAAAATATAGTTGGTATTTTCTACTGGGAAATATTTCCTAGTGTGAAATTATCAATGCATAAATGACGTCAAGTTATAGCATTATATGAAGTCGTGAAATTTACCTTTGAAGCAAAATATGATGTCATTTAAGTAAGTAGAATGACTAAAAGTCAGTTTTATGGTATTTATAATATATAGTCCACATTTGTTTACAATACAGGAAATGATTCCCACAGGCACTCAGTTTTAATAAGACTTTCAGTGCCCTAGGAAAATATTTCCCATATTTCAAAGCAACTGTGAACTAATCGCTATTAAAAACAGTCCAGGACCAAAATTAGTCACAAAGTAAAGGGGCATAACTGTAAAACTAAGAAAAGGTGGTCATTCTTGCATGTTGTTTTATACTAGTCCTACTGAGGGCATTCAAGCTGAAACCTCTCACAAAGGGGAAATAACTGCACTAGCAAGAGAGGTAGAGTTCTCATTCTAGTATGTGATGATTACACGGCAGGCACATGACATAAATATAACGTCGCCTCAACATCGATGCAACGTCATGACGTTGCATCGACATTGAGGCGACGTTATATTTACGTCATGTGCCCGCTGGGTAGGATTTGTTGTTTTACATCTCCTTCAACATTATTAGTAAGTCATACTGAGATGATGGAGGGGTGATAATGGAAGGCTCTGCATACTGAAGTTGCAATAGTCATGAGCTGAATTCTGCCTCCAGCAGGATTGGAACCCAGAGACTCTTGATCCAATATCAGAAGCATTAATTGCTTCTCCATGTGGAAGCTTCTTGTATGTGACACAGTGTCTCATGTTGTGTTACTTAAATACCAATTACCCTTGTCCTGCTGAATAAATTAAGATGCCATGCCCATTTCTAATTTTCAGCCAATCAGATTACTTGATCTGGATTGTTGCTATAAATTCACACACTTAATGGCAAACAGTGCAGATCAGATCAGCCAACTGATCTGGATCTACACTCTTTGCAAAGGCAGGGAATATCCAGGTTCAGCAGGACAAGGGTTAAAGTATTCTATAGTAAAGATGCAATATTTATCACAAAGTCAAGGGAGATAGCTGGAAAAGCAGGTTGTCATTCTTGTATACAACTCAGCGCCTTGCCCTTTTCTACAAAATGCTATGTATCGTTAAAGTTTTTTTCAAAGGATATTCAGGCTACAGCCCAGACACATAATTTGTGAAAAAGTAAGAAACAAGAGCTTCGCCAAGCGGGCCATTATACGCCCGTGGCAAGTAATAAGATGTAGCACATAAACTGGCTCCTGTATAATTCGGTGCTCCGGATATAACCTGGAAGTGGAATTACAAAAATTTTTTTTAAAAATTTTCATTCGGGCAAAGCTCTGCTGATATTTGGTGAACTGTAACCTAAGGGTCCAAGCTGGCCCAGAAATTAAGGGAGAAGTGATTTCTCTCTCCTGGGAAAATAGGGAGAAGTTTGCTGCTTCTAGGGAGAAGTGCTTTTGGATGAAGGACACACGACAGAAGCATGGCTATATTATAAGCTCATATGAGCCTTTGGCTGATTTGTTTTTCCTATACTTCAAAATCGGACCAGACAATAACAAAACAAACAACCAAAAAAAAAAAAAAAAAAAATGCTGCAAGAAAATTTTTTGTAAAGCTTTAACTTGTTTTATATTGATTTTCGTTTTTTTTTTGTTCTTCAAGGGAGCCAACTCAGAAGGGTATTAAAAAAAAAAAAAAAAAATCCAAAAAGAATTATGTTTATAAGTTTTGATATTAGTCAAGCTTCTTAATTCTGTATCATTTAATAAATGAATTTCTAAAGATCCTTGCAAATCTAATAAAAGAAGATGCAAAAAAGAAAAAAATAAATAACTTGTCCATATGGCCATAATTTTAATTATTTGCAAAAAAAAATATACCTATTATAAAATAAAATTTGCACACTATTACGTCTAGGCACTGCCTCTATGTGACTCTGTTGCCTGGCAGCGTTAAAAATCTGTAAACTGTAACTGTATTACCTCTAAATAATATGCTGCGAAAAGTTAACAAAAACTTTCAAAGGGGCATAACTCTACCAATATTTGGTGCACTGTAACTTCAAAATAATATACACTACTCCACATTATTGCTGCTCCACATCATCGTGTAACTATTTTTAAAGTTTCAGCTTGATCGGATGTAAACTGTAGGAGGATTTAGCCGGAAACGAAAAATTAATAGAAATTTTCAAAGAGGTTTAACTCTGCTAATATTTGGTGGACTGTAACCTTGAAATAATATGCGCTGCTCCATATCATGGTCTAACTACAAATCAAGTTTCAGCTTGATCGGATGTAAACTGTAGGAGTTAGCTGGAACCAAAAAGTTTACAGAAATTTTCAAAGGGGCATAATTCTGCCAATATTTGGTGCACTGTAACCTTGAAATAATATGAGCTGCTGCACATCATCTTGTAACTATTTATGAAGTTTCAGCTTGATCGGATGTAAACTGTAGGAGGATTTAGCCGGAAACAAAAAAATAATAGAAATTTTCAAAGGGGTATAACTCTACTAATATTTGGTGAACTGTAACCTTGAAACAATGCGGGCTGCTCCACATCATGGTCTAACTACAAATCAAGTTTCAGCTTGATCGGATGTAAACTGTAGGAGGAATTAGCCGGAAACGAAAAGTTTACAGAAATTTTCAAAGGGGTGTATCTCTGCTAATATTTGGTGGACTGTAACCTTGAAACATATGCGCTGCTCCACATCATGGTCTTACTATAAATGAAGTTTCAGCTTGATCGGATGTAAACTGTAGGAGGATTTAGCTGGAAACGAAATTTTCAAAGGGGCATAACTCTGCTAACATTTGGTGGACTGTAACCCTGAAACAATATGCGCTGCTCCACATCATGGTCTAACTATATACCAAGTTTCAGCTTGATCGGATGTAAACTGTAGGAGGAGTTAGCCGGAAATGAAGAAGTTTACGGACGGACGGACGGACACCATACCCCGTTTCATAATGTCCCGTTTTTCAAATGGGTGTATAAAGAGGAGAAAACCGAGAAAGTAAGACTGATAGTCATCATTTTTGAATGTGATATACATGTATTGCCTTGAGCTAGTCCATATACAAACAAAAATTATCAAAGGATACCAAAAAGTATTTAAATTACTGTCCAGAAACAAAATTTGCCAAAACGAGGAGATAACTAGAAAAGTAAGACAAGTATATTTGTCATTCTTGAACGTAACGCAGCATCTGAACCCGTTTTATAATCCAATCACATATCATCAATATATTCCAAAAGGTACTTGCTGGTCTGCCAACATTCCCCTTATTTGCCTTTAAAGCGCTAAGCAAAAATGTAGCAAATGACAGTCTATTTTTTTTTTCATTATCTTTCTGAGAAAATAGACTCAGCATTTCATGTGAATGGTCTACATGGAATGTCCTTATTTTCTCTGAAAAATAAAAAATCAAATCAAAATGTTGTCTGCTACAACTGTTTGTTTGTTCTTATTGAGGTTTTACGGCCCAGTCAACGCAATGAGGTCATGTTAGTTTACCTAACCACACTTTTACTGGGAAGGCTTAGTCCTTTAAGTGGTTAACCAGCACTGTGCACATTCTTTCGCCAGAAACTGACAACTGCCCTTCTTGAATCAGCATAAGGGAATGACCATAGAAAATATTTCATGATCAATCTCTATGAAGAATGTTGCTGCCTGGCAGGACTGAACCCGCAACCTCCTGATCACCTGTCGGACACACCTCCGAGCCACCGAGGCCGGCAATAGCCCTGTAGGGGTTAATAACCAGTTTTAAGTACTTCACTTTAGAGTAATTTACCTTTGGTCCTTTGTGATCATAGAGCCCATCCCAGAAATTTGAAACTCATATAAAGGTCATTGATGAGGTCTTATTGGCCGAAACTAGCTAGTCTGGCCCAGAAAACTTAACACTTCAGTTTTGTGAGTGTGTGTTCTGTTCATTGCTCTCAAGGGTCATTCCTTTCATCTGTTGCATATTGAGTAATTTTGCATGCTTTTGTCGTCTGTGGATTTTTTTTTTTTTTTAAATTAACTTTTAAAAAAAAAAAACTTTCAGGAATACCATTAGGGTGTCAAACAATTTGGATCTAGATCAGGCTAGACATTTTGTCAGGCCTGATCTGGGTCTAAACTGTTTGCAAAGGTTATCAGCCAGAAGACAAAAGTTGCCACTAGAGGGGAAAGAGTTAAGAATCTGTTTCTGTTGGAAAACCTGGTTAACAAAGGCAATATGCTATGAAATTATGGATCTCAGTAATAATATGGATCTAAGTAATAACAAACGATGGCTAGAAAAGTTATGTTTTTATTATGGATTTAAAAAAATGTCTGTATTCTATGATAACTGAAACAAATATTTCTATATTAGACTGGTTAAAGACAGAAGACCATTGTTTATTAATAGTATTTAGAGGACAAATATCTGGTAGAAAACCATGGCTGTTCAGCTGAAACATCTGATCAGGTAATTAATCTGTTACAAAATACACCACAACCTCTTTATAACACTACTGCTTGGTTCCAAAGCAAAAACCGTTTAAACTAAACAACCACGTTGTATCCAATCAAAAACGTATAGATTATACAAATGGTCATTTTTTCTATATAATCTATACACTTCTGTTTGGATACAACACATTATTCAAACAAACAAATGTATAGATTATACAAAAAAAAAATGACCATAAATGTTTTTGTTTTTATCTATAATCTATACATTTCTGTTTGGATACAACACATGTATCCAAACAAAACAAAAAAATAAAATGTATAGATTATACAGAAAAATGACCATAAATGGTTATTTTTCTATATAATCTTTATATTTTTGCTTCATTTTTCTATATACAGTTGAACCTCTATGGCTCAAACATCTTTGGGACCATGGAAATTTGTTTGAGACATGGGTAGTTTGAGCCACTGAAGGTTAATCATGGCTCCAGTTCAGGAAGCAAATAGCAATAATTTAGGGAAATCTTTTCGATTTTCTACAGTTAATGTATGTTGAGTGTCGAGGCAATTCTAATGAGTACACACACCATACAATTTCACAATAAAATAAGAAAATTTCCTTAAATATCTGTTTTCTTGAGCTATTGGAAGAATTTCGTAGGGACTCAAAAACTTGTTTGGATGCAACACTTTTAGGGTCCATCTTAGATCCTAAACCATCTTATAAAGGGGTTCCAGTGTATTCAGAGGACAAATATCTGGTAGAAAACCACGACTGCTCAGCTGACAAATCTGATCAGGTAAATTATTTATTAGAAACTACATCTAGATCAAAGCTCTAGAAAAAAGGATTTTTTTTTTTCTTATTTCTCCCCCAAAAAATATGTTGTGGGTACTCATTAGAAGCGCCTCAAGGAGGCACTTCTAATGAGAACCCAAAACATATGTTTTTGTGGAGAAATAAGAAATATATCAATCTTTTATTGCTGAAAACATTGCCTTATCTAGAGCTAGGTATCTAGACACAACAAGACCATAGGAATAGCATAGGGCCAAAGTGGTCTCTTAACCCTTGCCATGCTGAATAAATTAAGATACCATGCCCACTTCTAATTTCCAGCAAATCAGATTACTTGATCCAGGTTTTTGATAGAAATTCACATATTTAATGACAAACAGTGCAGATCCAGACCAGTTGGCTTCTGAAAGCCAACTGGTCTGGATCTACACTGTTTGCTAAGACAGGGCATGTCATGTTCAGCATGAGAAGGGTTAAATCAGGTCAGATCCTACACTGTAAATACTTTGCTCCTTGCATGCTTAAAGAGAATTTATCTGATGACAAAATAATGTTCTATCCTTTTTTTTTTTCCAGAAAACAGGATTGTTCGCTGATTTTGCTGTATCCCAGTTCATATCTATTTCATATCTTAGCAAACTTGGTAAAGACTTGCAGCAGACGATATCTTAAAATACCTTTTTTTTTTAGTAAGAAATAGGGTTTGGCATTTCTTACCAATGTCTCTTGTGGAGATAACTTGCATGGAATGTCAAATCCTATTTTGCGGGAAAATAAAAAAAAATAAACATTTCAAAATACAGTATGCTGAATTTGCCCCTAGAGAGCTAGAAGTTAAACACTAGCAGACAGCAAGTTAAGATACTTTTTTTTTTCTCTCAGAAAATACAGATGACATTTCAGTCAATCAATTCTTTTGGAGCCAATCTAAATGAAATGTGTTGGTCTGTTTTTGGAAAACATGAAAGTATCACTACTCTTGAAATGCTCATTCATTCTGTCTGAAGCATGCTAAAGGTTCAGTGTTATATATATATTCTGGTCATTTTAACCCTTAAAGCACTAAGTAAAACTATAGCAGATGACATTCTAATTTTCTTTTATTATTATCTTTCAGACAAAATATGACTTAGGAAGTTAGCCTGTCATGTAAATCATCTGCTAGGCAGATGATTCACAAGAAATGTCAAGCCTTCTTTTCTATGAAAATAAAAAAAAAAAATAAAAATGTCAACTGCTGCAGCTGAAATAGCACTTAAAAGGCTAATAATATAAGTAATAATAAATGGCCGACATGAATATGTGATGTTTCAAACTTTATGAGACATGCTATGGGGAAAACATACGGTAGCTTATAAATTTTGCAAATTGTGAAAGCCCGTATCAACATACAATGTATATATGGTGTCGATAAGATGCTTTTAAAGCAGTAACATTTATCTTATTTTCTCCACAAATACAAGTATTATTGGGTACTCATTAGAACTGCCACTCCAAGACATTTCTAATGGGTACCCACAACATATATTTTCATGGAGGTATAAGAATAATAGTTATCACAGATCCTGTTGAGGAGGAGTATTTGATGATAATATTGCGATAATTTTCTCAGTTCTTAATCAAAAACACGTTATGGAAACTCATTAGAAGTGCCTCGATGAGGCACTTCTAATGAGTAACCATAACGCGTTTTTATAGAGGAATAAGAAAAATTATCCCAGAATTATCACCAAATACTCCTTAACAAGGTCTTTGATTTATTTACAGCTATAAATCATGATGATCTGAACCTTCATTATTTGCATATGTCATAAGAAACCTTTTCATACAAACCTTTCATTACAAGAAATTTCATATTTTTCATATATCTTTTATTACAAGATCCATATAAATCTTTTATACAAAAAGTTTTTCATATTAATCTTATTACAAGAAGTTTCATATAGAACTGTTATTACACAAAGTGCACCTCGAAATAAAACAAGTATAAAATTATCATATGGAGGGATTCTCTTTATTAGTGAAGGCACAAAGTGAAAGAGACAATAATTCAAGGCCAAATGGGGGAACTCCGCTTATCCCCCATTTTACGCTAGCATCTAGTGACTCTCTTTACTGTTTGCCAAATACAGTATCAGGAACCAGTTAAATATGTACAGTAGGAAGTCAAAATATGACCAGACTGTGTTTTGCATGCCCGAGTCTTGGTTTTTACTATTTGCATATGAAATACAGAAAGTTTAGTGCCTCATTTTATATTCACATCCAATTTACTCTTCATAGACTGATGATAAAATTAACTTAACCCTTAAACTGCCAATCACAACAATTGTTGTCTGCTTTGTCATCTGCTTGTGATTTTAAAAGTCATTTTTGCAAAAAGTGTGGACCCAGAGCAGTTTGATAAGGGTCCACACTGTTTGCCTGTATGCAAAAATAGGTTTGCAAAGTTTGCAAGAATATTCAGCAGACGACATAAACAGATGACATTTTCTGATGCAGGTTTTCTTGGCATTTTAAGGGTTAAACAAATGAGTGATAGTTCACTTACTTCCCAGCAAAGCAGGGCTTGACATTTCATGCAAATTATATCCATAGGTGACAATTTGTATGGAATGTCAAGCTCTATTTTCTGAAAAAAAAAAAAAAAAAAATAATAATAATAAAATTAAATTTGCCTGAAAATATTTAACTCTAACTTATTATGGGTCAAAGTTTGCCCTGACCTGCTGTAAAAAACCCCCTCAAAAATCATTTTTCCATAGGAGAACACTGGAGAGCTAGTCCAGCCCGGGCATGTATGCAATCTGGTCAGAGCCTACATTATTAGCCATACATATATAATTCAAGGACCCTATATTGTATATGCAAACAGTGAAGACACTGGCCAGTCTGTGCAGATGCACAAAGAAGCCTGTGTCTTCACCATCCAAACATGTTGTTTTTGCACAATAGGCCTCTGCTGAATTTCATTTATAGACACAGGTGAATGCCAATACCCATAATTGTTTTGATGAAACTTGCATAAACAATGATGGTCTATGACTGTGACAACCTGTGTATTTTTTTGTGATTTATGACGATAACACTGAAAGTGAATTTATCAACCTCTGAATTGCCAATATTTCATTTTTGTAAAGATTGAACGACGGGTATTTCACCACAACCTCCAGGGAATAGGCAGTATCGGTACAACTGTTTAATGCATGTGTATCCTATTTAGTATTTACCCCAAATATTCAGACACCTTAACTCTTTACCATACTATTTACCCCAAATATTCAGACACCTTAACTCTTTACCATACTTGTCCTAAAATTTTACAAAGTCCATTTTATTAGATGTTTATAGATATGTATCTAAAAAGTTGCTGAATGAGAGGCAAACAGTGTAGCTCCTGATCAGATGCCACATTCTGTGGCATCTGATCTGGGTCTACACTGTCTGCTCGGGCCTGTCTGTTCGAATACTTAGGATAAATAAGTAAAGTTAAAGTATGTGATGTGACCACCAGTGAACAAAAGTGAAAAGATACCATAGTGCAAATATGACCATCCCATACATCATGTCTACAGCACCAGATTAAATGGACATTTGGAAGATAATTTTCTTATTCTTCACTGAAAACATGTTGCGGTATACTCACATGTACTTCGGCGTAAAAAATAACAAAAACTTGGAGTAAAAAATAACAAAAAAATATCACAAAACTTATCAACTTACAAGGAGCTATTTTAACCCATTGCAGACTGAATAGATTCTCCCACACTATATACTGGAAGAGTCCAATATCAATTTTAGGTTCCTAAAGAAAAATGGGTGAACTATTTGCACACAATGGAGACCCTGATCAGATGCCGCATTCTGTGGCGTCTGATCTGGGTCTGCATTGTTTGCCAGTTACCCTTTAACGGGTATCCAGACCACAATGGGTTAAGGATGACTTAGATATTGGGACATAGTTTGACCAGAATCTTCCATTTGCACAATATCTTTTACCTTTTCCTTTGCATGGCCCCAGTTATTACTAAAATTATTATTATTAAAGCCTCTCCCAACAGAAATCAACATTCCAACATGTGACCAGCATAAACCCAGGTCAGCTTTAATTCATGGTCTGTTTTGATCGCTAACATCGGGTATGGATTTTACAAGGGTAGAGACGAGATCCTGATCAGACTGTATGGTCAGCATCAACGCAAGATGCCAACATCACATATGGATTTGACAAAGGTACAGCACAGACCATGATCAGATTGCTCAGATAAGCAAGCTGATCTTGATACAAGCTTGTCATGTAGGGAATGTTGATTTCTACTCAGAGGGCCTAATATCACTATCAAAATACTCTTCAAATGCATAAATATGACACAAGCTACAAAATATGCATGCATCATGGTATTTACCACTGCATGCTGGGTAAAAATTTCAGCAGAGGCCATTTTGATTTTTTCTTCTTCTTATTTTGCACTGAAAATAGGATTTGACATTTCTTGCAAATTGCATGAAATGTCAAATCCAATTTACTGGGAAAATTAAGAAAAATATTGCCAATTTGTCATCTGTTGAATTTGCCCAGACAGTGGTATAAAAGGCACAGTATATTCTCACTCTAGAAAAACCAATGAAAAAAAACAAAAAAAAAAACAAAAAAAAAAACAAACAAAAAAACATTTTACAGACTTTTATCAAACTTGGTAAAACGGCAAAAAATCTGGAGGGTCTAAAACAAGCTGGATGTAAAAATATTTACAAACTTGTAGGAAACATATTGCTCTGAACTGCATAACAAATCTGGTTTTCTAGTATGAAACTATGACGGGGAAAATCACAACACAATACACCAATCCGGCTGGCTTTGTATAATTTGAACTTCCTATTTAGTAGATGAAAATAGAGGGAAACAAATTAATTATGGGTGAAAATGTCTTTTTCAAATTCCATTAAAGAAAGAGAAGAAAAATCAGCAACAGTGCACCAGGTAAGTTTTGAGATAAAAAAATAATTACTGGTATTTAATCCTTAAAGCCCCAATCACAATTGCAGCAGACAACATTTTTTTTATTTTTCAAAGAAAACAAGTCTCGATATTTCATGTGAATCGTCTGCCAAGCAGACGGCAGATGATTCGCATGAAATATCAAGACTTGTTTGAAAAATAAAAAAAAAATATTTCAAAATGTCATCTGCTGCAGTTTTGATTGGCGCTTTAAGGGTTAATATCTAATCCTTGAAGCGCCACATAAAATTGTAGCGGAGGACATTCTGAATTTTTTTTTTTTTTTTGATTTACAGAGAAAATGAGGCTTGACATTTAATGTGAATCATCTGTCTATATCATCTGCTAGGCAGATGAAATGCCAAGCCTTATGTTCTCTTAAAAATAAGAAATATATATTTCAGAACATGTCTTCATGCTTTAAGAGTTCAATTTTTCTTATTTTTCCTTGAAAACATAAATATGTTCTAAGCTGTCTCAATGAGATCCTAAGTTTTCTTGAAGAAATAATAATCTTACAAATTACTGTATTTACCTTATATATTGGGATGACTTAAATATCATGATACAGTCAAACCTCGATGGCTCAAACACCGATGGCTCATTTACCATGGCTTATTCGAACTCGTTTTTGAGTCCCTATGAAATTCTTCCAATAGCTCAATAAAACAAATATTTAAGGAAATTTTCTTATTTTATCGTGAAATTGTATGTTGTGTGTACTCATTTGAGGGGATTCTAATGAGTACTCTCAACATACAATTACTGTGTAGAAAATCGAAAAGATTTCCCTAAATTATTGCTATTTGCTTCCTGAACTGGTGCCATGATTAACCCTCAGTGGCTCAAACTACCCATGTCTCGAATGAATTTCCATGGTCCCAAAGATGTTCGAGCCATTGAGGTCGGACTGTACTTGTCCATCTGACTACCTGATGATAGATAAAGGTGATGAGAGGCAGTGCAGACCCTGATCACAAAATGCAACATCTGATCTCGGTCTACACTGTCTGCTCAGGCCTGTCGGTCCCAATACTTAGGATTATGGTGCTACATATCTGGAGGTCTGCTTTGTGCTAATATATGCAACAAATACGTCTATGCCGCAAGCGCTTAGTACTTGACTTATAAAAATGCAATAAATGATGTATTGTTTTTTTTTTAACTCTTTACAGTAGACAAATTGATGGTATTTTTTATTTTTTTTTTTTTCCCCAGAAACAGTATTTGACATTTAAAGCAAATTTGCATGAAATTTTATACTATATTTTGGGGAAAAAAAATCCAAATGCTGTCTCCTGAAATTATTAACCAGCATGCCAAGCGCTGAATAAGATAAAAAAAAAAAAAAAAAAAAAAAATGTGATAATTTCTTTTTTTATTACTTGATACTAATACTATATTTGACATCAGCTTAAAAAATCAAACAAATGCTTAAAAAACAAAAAAATGAAGTTAACACCAATGGGTGGGGTGACATCTGAAATGGGCATGACAATGATTATATACAATGCGTAGTAGTGCGTTAAATGAATAGTATAACAAGCTAACGTTGAAAAATATTGTGCATAGAACGTCTTGAAAAGAAACAGATAAATCACAAATTAAATGCTTGCCTTATTGTGAAAAAACAGCCCAAAATGGCTGTGCAAAAACAACACTCTTGTACAAAATTACATGCAAAGGATCAACTCCCTAGTTCAAATACATGATTTCTCCAAGGACAAAAGGACTCATTTTGGACATTTAAGGGTGGGTGTGTTGACAGAGACCTAAGGCCAATAAAACAAAAGTATTGTGTTTCCAGTTATCCAACCTAACCTACCCCCATCCTAATGTCTAAACTTTTTTTTTTTTTTTTTGATCTAGAAATATAGCTAATACTTTTAGTCAAGCTTGCTTATTTTGGCACATTCTGGACTGTTTTAGTTCAGTAGCTCATTTCCCACCAGTAATTTCCCCCTTTTTTCTGTTCTTGTAATTCCTGAAAGTCTTGAAAAAGTTTCACCTATCTTTTGTAAGTGATCAGTACATAGATCAGTCATTGCTGAAAGTTAACCCATTTATGCTGGATGGACTTTTCTACCTGAACTCTTTAGACCAATCCATTTCCAGTTTAAGGGGGATCTGGTCACTTTTGATTATGACCATGTTTTATTGAAACGTCTGTAGTTAATGCAAACAGTGTAGACCCTGATCAGATGCCGCGTTCTGTGGCGTTTGATCTGGGTCTACACTGTTTGCCAATGTCCCGTTTATGGGACGCTAGGCACAAATGGGTTAAACAAAAATTTCTTAAAAAAGGAAAAGATTAAATGGATCTGCAAAGCCTTATTTTTTTCTTTCAGACTTTGACCTGAAACACAAATATTTTATTTTTTTTGGCCTAAACAGAAATCTAGCTGCGTGAGAAACTATTACCACCGACTACAGAAGAGGTCACTTCAATTTTGTGTGGTCAGAAAGTATCACCTGTGTTTTATACCATTAATTCAGGGAGAAAAAATGAAACAAGACCATTAACAGTACAACAATTTAGCATGTGATGGTTGATTATATTAAAATATATATATCTTATAAGTGACAAGATGGTTCATTCACAGCTCCAGATAAGAGGGGGTATCCAAATAGTATTTTTTCTTATTTCTCCATGAAAACATATGTTGTGGGTACTCATTAGAAGCCCCTCAGCGAGGCACTTCTAATGAGTGCCACAATATATGTTTTTGTGGCGAAATCAGAAAAATATCAAGACTTTTCGGTTAAAAAAACGCAACACCTTATCTGGAACAATGAATGATTACGATCAGGCATAAATCATCTTAGGCCAATTATACATAGCACTTTCTGGCCTTCATATTTACAAATAAGTGTAAAAACAACATAATAGGCATGTGGTTAAGAAAATATCTACCCTAACTGTTTGAAGGGAAAACGGTACAGAGGTGGGTCTACACTGTTTGCCCATGTATGAATATCTGGGCCCAGCTGTTCAAAACTAAATGAAATTGTTAGCCAACGTGACGTTAAATTTTCTATCATGAAATATGGCAAATACATTGATATTTTTTGCTGAAAAAATGTGAGTAGCTTTTGCATTGCAAAAGCTACTCACATTTTTGCAGCAAAAATATCAAAGTATCTGAAAATATCTTAGCTACAACAGTAAACGAGTTGGTCATCAATGAGCTTGTTAAGCTAATGATGCTTTGAACAACTGGGCCCTGGCTGTTTAGGGTAAGTAACATAGCTCTAGATAAGAGGGTTATCTACATAACCATTTTAATTTCTCCACAAAAATACTTGTTCTGGGTACTCAACAGGAATGCCTGTGAGGAATTCTGGTGAGAACCATATCTTCTCATGAAAAAAAAAAAGGAAAAGAAAAATGTTAACCCTTAAAGCAGCAATCACGACTGAAGTAGACTAAAAAATTTTTTTTTTCATTTTTTTTTTTTTTTTTCAGAGAAAACAAGTCTTGACATTTCATGTGAATCATCTGCCATGCAGACAAGTCACATGAAATGTCAAGACTTATTTTCTCTGAAAAATAAAACAAAAAATTTTAGAATGTCTTTTGCTACAAATTTTGCCTGGTGCTTTAAGGGTTAATATTTTTGGTTGAAAAAAAAAAAAAAAAAAAGATCTTTATCTGGAGTAAAGTTAAAATACAGTCCAGTAACTTTAAGGCCTTAGGTACAACTATTTACATCGGGATCAAATGTCACTGATTTAAGATGCCCAAACAATTTGACCTAGGGAGCAAAACCTGTTCTCCCTTACAAGTAGTGTATTTGAACAAATATTTTTCTACTCCTCTTGTGCATCTTGTTAGAAACATGCCGGAAAACAACAGTTTGATAAATATTTTTCTTATTTCTCCACAAAAAACATATGTTGTGGGTACTCATTAGAAGCACACCACTAAGGCGCTTCTAATGAGTACCCACAAAGTATTTTTTGTAGAGTAATAATAAAATATCAACATGTTTCAGATCAAACAGCATCGAATAGAGCTATGCTGTAAAAATAAATAAACACACAAAAAAAAAAGCAAAAAAAACAACAACATTATATTGTTCAAATGAGCATCTCTTTAAACAATGACATTTGAGCACACTGTGTGGAAAACCTAACAGACTCCTGTATATGTACAGGGTAGATACATCCCAACATGTTCATATGTGCAGTCAGGTCATTACTCTCTACATAAGAAGGGTAGGGGTATCAAGATACTTTTCTTATTTCTCCACAAGAGCATGTTGTGTGTACTCAATAGAAGTGCCTCTTCAAGATGCTTCTAATGAGTACCCACAATGCATTTTTAATTGAGAAAATAAACAATCATCAAGCTGATTTGATGGAAAAACAGATGCCTTACCTACAATTTATGTTTTGTGGAAAAATAAAAAGAAACAATAAACAAAACAAAAAATATAGATATATCCCTTTATCTAGAGCTACTGTCAATTTGTTGAATAGAAGAACAGAAGAAAAATGACCAGGGCCCAGTTGTTCAAAGCTAACGATGTCGTTAGTTAACAATATGTTAAAAATTTACATTGAGTGATACGCAAACATGCTGAAACGTTTTGCTGAAAAAAATGCTTTTGCAGTGCAAAAGCTACTCACATTTTTTCAGCAAAAAATATCAGAATATTGTATACTGAATCTGCTAATTTAGCAATCAGTTAACGAAATGACCCTAAACGAGCTTGTTAAGCTAATGACACTTTGAACAACTGGGCCCAGGCTGGCTGCATAGATGCTTAGGCTACTCTTAATCTTCACTAGTAAGCAAAAAGCTGTTTGTTTTCCCACAGAGTGCTAGTTTTATTTTTGAACACTGTCGTTCACTCGTTACACGAGCTGAGATCAATCACATACTAAATACCAGTTACATTATGTTTAAAAGCAATACACAAGGCTCCACATAAAAAGGATAGTCAGCTAGGCAATTTAAATCAAGTACCCACAATGCTTATTTTGATGCAAAAAGTATAAAGATACAGTATCTTATAAGATACTTTATCATGTCCAGAAAAGATGATAACTGCAACTATACCTTGGGATAATATCATAACTCAAGATATGGCACTTTTTCAACCAAAAAATATTGTTGTGGTTACTGTTAGGAGCGACTCACTGAGGCACCTCTATTGAGTACCCACAACATAGGTTTTTGTGGAAAATGTGAAATGTTTATCTGATACCCTCATATCTGGAGTTATTATGATTAATATAATTTTTGCTCCACAACTTATCTTGTTGGTACCCACTGGAACCACCTCACAAACACAATTCTAGTGAGTACTACAAGATTTGTTAAGGTGCAAAAAATAAAAAAAAAATAAATCATTTGGATACTCCATAACTGCAGCCAGGCAACTTATACTGGGCACAGCTCCAAATAAGTAGGGCTATCCACAAAATTTTTTTTCTTATTTCTCCAAGAAAACATAAGTTGTGGGTACCCATTAGAAGTGCCTCAACGAGGCACTTCTAATGAGTACCCACAACATATGTTTTCATGGAGAAATTACAAAAAAAAAAAAAAAAATCATTACTTTTTCAGTTGAACAAAAGCACCTTATCTGGAACTATAAAAAAATGGAGCTTTGCAACTTATATTGGGTATTAAATCTTAAAGCTAAAAATCTGTTCGATAACATAAGCTTCACATTAAATGCAGGATACTGGTAGTCACAATACGGAGATTTAACACGTCAAAGCACAAGAAAAAACAAACCAAATTAAATGTTGCATAGTAATATATCATTTGGGAAGGGATTTACACACTCGTAGTAAAAATATATTCTCTTTTTACAATAATAATATTGTACAAATTGGTGTTTTTCAACTCCATTCTATCTGATAGTTTGGCAACAGATTTGGTATATTCATCAAATTTACACTTAGCATGTTGGGCAAAAATTTCAGCAGATGACTTTTTGTTTATTTGTCCCAGAAAATAGGGTTCGATATTTTAAGGAAACTGTCTTCAAAAGGAGACTATTTGCTTGAAATGTAAAAAAAAAAACCCTATTTTCTAGGAAACAATACAATCAATACGCCATCTGCTGAATTTGCCAATAGAGTGTTACAAGTTAATTTTGCAAGGCAATTATGTGGTTTAGGACTCCTGATAAGATGGGTTTTTTTTCTCTCTCTCTCTCCAATTTTCGTACTTCTCCACAATAAAGATCTCTGTACTCATGTGAATTGTCTAAAGGGGTGCTTCTAAAGAGTAGATATAATGTATGTTTTTCTGGAGGAAATAGAAAAAAAAAATATCTGGATACCCCATTTATCTGGACCCCTGCCCCTTTCTCCAGCAACCCATCCCCCTACTAATCCCTACCCAGACCCACCCTCTGCCTGATACCATATTTACCCAAAATATTCAGACACCTTAACTCTTTACCATACTTGTCCTAGGATATATCCATTTGACAAATGGCAATGTGTTAAAATTCTGCTGAAGGAATAGTGAACAGTGTGGAACCAGATCAAACTGCTTCCTTGGGAGCAGTTTGATCTGGGTCTACACTGTTTGCTCAAGCATTTAGGGCAAATATGATCATTATATCCCATTTTGGATCAAAACTGCAGACCAGAAAAATATCTGAAAGCACTTAAGTGAAGTATAGACTTCATAAAAATATTAACATTTAGACAATTACCCTGCTACAGACAACAATTAGTAGACAAATTAATCCATGAATACCCCAAAATCTACAATTGACGATTCCATCCCATGTCAGAAGGGTCCAATATCAGCCTGAAGGGAAGTTACAGAGAAACCTGTTTCATTGCATCTGCTATTGTAAATTGTTAATTCCATGGCAAACAGTAAAGACCATGTCTACTGTTTGCAAAGGTCCCTTTTTCTCAGACGTAAAGCATTAATGGTTTAACTATGGTTTTCTTAGAACTTGACTTTCCTAAGTGTGGTTTTTCATTCTTATCGTCAAAGGAATTACAAAACCGTATTTAAAAGGAAAGAAAAAATATTTACCCTAAGTATTAGGTCTGAATAAATGCTATTAGATCCAGATCAGATCCACAATATAAACTGCAGCATCTGATCAAATTCTGCGCTGCTTACCATTATTCCATCAATATCTGGTTACATTACCAGACAACCACTCAGGGAAATCCAGGGTGATTGCCGAGGGGATTTGATTTGATCAAATTATTGTACTTACGCTACATATTTGGACAGACAGGCCTGAGCAAACAGTGTAGACCCTGATCAGATGCCGCAGAATGCCACTCACCCAGCAATTTTTCACACATTTACAGGTAGTAAAATGGACTTGTTAAAGAGTTATAAGGTAAAGAGTAAAGGTATTTATGGTAAATACGGTATCCCAAATTTATCAAACTGATCTAAAACTTCCCATCAAATGAAATTTTAAGTCAAAGGGGGTTCAACTGAACCCTACAAACCCCTTCTAAATCTGTCCCTGATCCTGGTAAGGAGTCGAGGTGTCCAAATATTTAGGGTAATGACAGTAAACTGTCTGCTAATTTTCACTTGTAGCTGAGCAAAAATAAAATTCCATTCAATAATTTCCTCCCCTTTATTTTCAACTGAGCCAAGAAAAAAAGGCCATTCATTCATACCGTTTTCGACCTAATTACCGCACATGCTCTTATAAGTGCACAGTCAAGCAATTTAGTAGTCTTAAAATTACAGCCAGTATACTTTTATCTACTTCTTTATAAAAACATAAGTTGTGTGAGCTCGTTTGAATGGCCTCGACAAGCCAAGGAAATTCAAGCATGTACCCAAAACATATGCTTTTATAAAGAAAATCAGCAAATAATATCGCGTAAGTGTCATTAAATACGCTCCTCATGAAGTCCTCTGCAGATCTTTCTCTGAAGTGTGCCCTTATTAGGTGGGTATTTTACTACAAGTTTGTTCAGTAATTTGGAAAAATCTAAGTGCACTGTGGGGTAATTAGGTCGAATAAGGTATGTGAACATACAAAGACAAGATCAGTCTGTGCATCTGTACAGTTTGACCAAAGCCTTTGTTATTCTTCCTTATATTCTACAGTATTCAATGATACAGCAAATGTACAATAAAGACAGATCACTGGTCGCTGTCCATCTAGGTGTAAAGGGTCTTTTTCTCATGACACAGAATTTTCTTATGCACAGCTCAAAAATATTTTTATGCATGACATTTCCTATCACAATCATAACATGGGCAGATGAAAACATTTTCTTTTCAATACTGACTGTTACATACAGATAACTCTAGATAAGAGGGTTATTCAGATAATTTTTTTTATTTCTCCACAAAAACATATGCTGTTGGTAAGCATTAGAAGTGCCTTACAGAGGCACTTCTAATGAGTACCCACAACATGTTTTCATGGATAAATAAGGCAATTTTTTTTATTTATTTATTTTTTTTTTTTACTTCAAAAAAGTGCCTTAGCTGTAGCTATAAATACAGTTTCCATTCTTTTGTTTACATTACCAAGCCTCTAACGTGATAAAATCAATAGCGGAAAGAAAATATTACACCTGTGTAAATCCAGTAAATATTAGCAAGACTGCTTAGATAATTATGGTTATGGTTTGATGCATATCTGTAATGGGTGTACATTATGTGGTAAGGTCTTGCATCACTCTTGTGTATTTCATTACTATGTAATTCCTATCTAACATGTTCCGCTTCAAGCAAAAACTGATCTTTGCATGCGAGTATAATTCTCACACTTGGATCAGTCTACATATCAGTATATTCCAACCACCGTAGTTCCTTTCTCACACACTTTACTACTAGACTTTGTAAAACATATGCAGTAATGGCTATAGCCCCGTAGTAATGGTTATAGGAATATGTTATACTCAGGTGGATCCAAATCTATGTGTTTGATGAATCATACCTAGATAAAGCAATTTTTTCAACAAAAGGTTTTTGATATTTTTCTTTTTCTCCAAGAAAACATGTTGTGGGTACTCATTAGAAGTGCCTCAGTGAGGCACTTCTAACGAGTACCCGCAACATGTTTTCATTTAGAACTAAGAAAAATATTAATCTGGCTATCCCACTTATCTAGAGGTATGAGATTGACCCAAGGCTTCTTTTCAACTGACACGGCCTATCTAATCAAATATAAACTACGGTAAAATCAAATTTGTTTTTATCTGCCCAAAACTGCCACTCCTGATGGTTATTCACTTGGCTTTATTTTTCAACCAAATTGGGCAGAGAAACTGAGGAAACCATGAAGGGAAAATTAATGAACAGAATTGATTTAGACCTAATTAAAAGCACCAATCAAATCTGTAACAGATGACAATCTATTTTTTTATTTTTTAGAGAAAATAAGTATTGATATTTCATGTAAATCATCCGTATGAAAGATCATTTACATGAAATGTCAAGACTATTTTTCTTTCAAAAATAAAAAAAAAAAAAAAAATCAAAATGTCGTCTGCTGCAGTTGTGATTGGTACTTTAATGGTAAAGACCAAAATCATCTAGTTTTGTCAGTACTGTCCCCTGAACATGTAATGGGTAATATCTCAGGGTCCCTATATCTTAATTTTTGTGTCTCCTTTTTGGGCAATTTGATTCTTTTCAGGAAGCAATTCCAACTTGACTTTCCATCTAACTTTGTTCTCTTGCCTTACAACCCTTTGCGAGCTATCTGCACTAATTGTCTTGGAATTCAACACCGGTCTCCGACAATCGTCTCCTTGGTGGCTCATCTTTTGCCAGGTACCACCGCACTGGTCCTTATTAGTGACTTCTGGTATCAATCTTGTTTCACAAACTTCTTTGTAAAATATTAATTCCATATACAAACTAGATTCACACTCTTGCATGGCATCTTTATTTATTTGTATAGGACAGCACATATGCTTGGAATTCAATGTCGAAACACTGAACTCTATACAAAGCCTACCGTGGGAGATGGATCATTATCTGATAACAATGGCGGTTCAGACCAGCCTGCGCATGCGCAGGCTGGTCTGAACCACCACTGTTTGTGTATCAGAAAATGAACCATTTCCCACTGATGGCCTCATTTAATTGATTATCAAGCTACTAAGCTGGGGAGTAATGTCTGTTCATGTGTTTGTGTGTCTCAGTCTTTCACTAGTTTGTATATGTGATGCTGAGCACCGTGCTCGCTTGTTGATACTTCAAAAACATATGCTGTACACAGAAGTGTCTCTTGAGTGTCACGATTACTAACAACCTGAAATGAAATGAAGTTAAGATCACTGACTGAAATTTATTACACATATACTTCAGTGTTAGTAACTTTTCTGACAGCAGGTGCTTCAAGGCTAAGTAGACGGGTGGTTTCGCATGTTTTCAGTATAAAATCTATGCAAATTTGTCAGAAGTAGGAAGCGAAAATTGCTTTAGAAGGGGAAAATCCCCCATTCTCAGCCTCTTAATGACCACCCACCCCACCCCCCCCCCCCCCACCAATATTCAATCAATGCATTGACAGCACTGGTGGGTCAGTTCTCTGAGTGTAGGCTGGAAAATGGTCCTGAACTGGGACTTAAGATTTTTTCATTTAACCCCTTAACTTCCTTGTCATTTAAGCGCACAGTGCAGACCCTAATTGGATGCCACATTCTGCAGCTTCTGGTATGGGTCTACATTGTTTGCCAATGTCCCAGTCCAGATTTTACAGATAACCCTCTTAAGATTCAAAATTTTTACTGGTGACACATCTTATGACATTCATTCACCCTCTTTAAACTGCATTCTGACATGTAAGCGACAAGAATAGTGCGGCTATAAATAACCATTACCTGAATTTCATGTAATGGGCATTTTGGTTTCATTGGTCAATGATAATCACATGGACAACTACCTTAAGGAAATTTTGGCGTTTGTATACTATGGCTTGAATGTAAATAATCAACCCAAAAACTATATCCATGGATAAATTTCCAAGGGAAATAACTTACCCTGGAAATATTCTCCCTTAGGGACTACTCTTAAAGAACTTAAAGATTTCACAAATACATGTATGTACTATGGATCTGTAAATGTTGCCTCCTTTTGCAAATGGCAGCAAAATCTTTCAAGCATTCCCATTCCCCTTAAATGTTATTATGGCATTTACACTCAGTATTCAGACAGATAGGACAGGAAAAACAATGTAAATTCAGAACAGATGCTACAGGGTCTACACTGTCTGCATGAATTTTAAACCCTATTTTCTAAAAAAAAAAAAAAAAGTTTAAAAGAGTTGTCCGCAACAATTTTTACCTAGCATGCTAAGTGTTAATGTGGTAAATGAATACAGACACATACCTGTAGAATTGTAAAATTTTCTAACACACTGTTCATCATGTATTTTTCTGGAAGATGTTTCAGTTTATGTATAAAGTTTATCATATATTCACACATAGGCGATCGGTGGATTCTGTATACATAGCGACCACTTTCCAACCGTGGAAATTCAGTCTGCAAAGAAATGATCCAGCATTAAAATTTAACAAAGATAAGAAAAACAACTTTTTTCGGAAGATTTCTTTTTTGTTATTTTTACAGCAGATGGTATCTTGTGGATACTCACTGGAATTGCTTCACTAGAGTACCCTTAATATATGGCTTGATGCAAAATAACAAATGTCAACTGCCAACACAGTAGTGTAAAAAGTGCTAAGGATGTAAAGAATATCTGATCCTTTCTTGAAAGTCAATACACTGAAAATTAAAAAAAAACAATAGACTGAAACATACTAGTTGACCGTAAAAATGACAAAAACTATCCTAAATTGTCACATCACAGCACTGGGAACTATGAATAAGGCATTATCAAGTAGCTACCATATTTGATCTAATTACCTCACATGCCCTTCTAAGTGAATGGTCGAGCAATTTTATTGTCTTCAGATTACTTTTATCTGCTTCTTTATAAAAGCATATATTATGGGCCTCATTTTAAGTGCATTGTCAAGTACAAACAACACATGCTAATTTTGCTTTTATAAATTCAGAAAAAAATATCACATAAGCATCATTATATACTCTCCCTTCTCCGAAGTCCTCCGCTGATCTTTCTATAAAGTATGCCCATATTAAGTGGATATTAAAGTGGATATTTCACTATAAACTTTTCCAGTCATTTTGAAAAACCTAAGAGCACAGTGTCAGAATTCAGCTGAAAATGGTCATATATATACAACAAGAACGCCAAGACATATGACTTAATATATGTACAACATATGGTAAATAGAGTATTGTACAGTCAAACCTGTGTTAGTGGTCACCTCTATTAAGCAGCCAACCTGTATTAAGCAGCCAGAGGAAAGTTGCCCAAAAATTCATAGACTTATATATTTGAACTGTATTAAGCAGCCACCTGCCTTCAGCAGCCACGTTTTAAGCTTCCCATGGGTGGCTGCTTAAGACAGGTTTGACTGTATTTGCACAATAAACTTACCTCACACACACATTGTAACACCAGACATTTTATGCATTGCAAAACATATGTTTATGGGAATTGTTATGAATGGCAGAGAAATAATTAAGGAAGAGTAAATTGGTGAAAATTCTGGGACATTTTTTCTTATTTCTCCATAAAAACATATGTTGTGGGTAAACACTGGAAGCCCCGGAGAACTGTTGAAAATTATCCAATAATTATCCCATAATTGTCACCAAAAACTGCTTCTTGACAATTCCTCTGGAATGGTTCTCATTTGTTTGTGTTGATGTTTTACTGCCCAGTCAACCCAATGGGGCCATGTCGAGTGCGGTCAGTTTACCTAACCACATGTTTACTGGGCAGGCTTAGTCCTCTAAGTGGTTAACCAATATTGTGCACATTCTTTTGCCAGAAACTGACAACTGCCCTTCTTGAATCAGCGGAAGGGAGAGAATGACCATAGAAAATATTTCACAATCAATCTCTACGAAAGAATGTTGCCGACCTCGGCAGGGGTTGAACCCGCGACCTCCTGGTTGGACGGCGCATCCAACTGAGCCACTGAGGCCGGCCTGAAATGGTTCAGTTACAATGTAATAAATTGCTACTTACCTCCACTTTTTCCACAACCTGTTTACCAAATGAACACACTTTCGTTGAACAAGTAATTGGCACACTCTCAATTGCTTCATATCTGAAATTGTCAAGAATAATATGTTGGTAATATTTCATTCAGCAGTTTCAGTTGTGGCTTATCAGATAAAAACATGTATTTTGCAATGAAAAACAAAATCCTAAGGGGAGCAAATCCTTTCTTTTTTTCGGAAGTGAACAAAAAAAAATTTTGACAGTTGTCTCCCTTGTAAGTGTATCACTCCTCTTAACCCTAGTACTGCTAAGCCCGGATATACCCTGCCTTTGCAAACAGTGAAGATCCAGATCAGTTGGTTTCTGAAGAAGCCAACTGATCTGGATCTACACTGTTTGCCATTAAGTTCGTGAATTTGTATCAAAAACCCGGATCAAGTAATCTGGTTGGAAGAAAATTAGAAGTGGGCGTGGCATCTTAATTTATTCAGCATGACAAGGGTTTAAATAAAAACATAAAAAGTTTTATATGTATATATATATATATGAAATAATTTTAACAGTTCAAGATTTTAAAACTTTCTTAATTATCAGAACAACTCTGTTCTCTGAGGATACTCAAGCATTTTTGCATCAAAACATATTTTGTGACTACTCAATGGAATTGCATAAAGCCATTCCAATGAGTACCAAGATATATTTAGACGCAAAAGTAACAAAATACATCCTAAATTATCATCACAATTATCACCATATTCTGGACCTTTGTAAAGTATCTGTCTTATATTGGATGTGTGAAACTGGTTGGCATCCATCTTATTTTGGATGTGTGAAACTGGTTACAGTTTTTCCGCTTTTCACCAAATACATGCTTACAAATTCAAATACTAGGCAAAAAATGAGTGGCGAAGACCAATGTCAGCCTGTTAAAAGCTCAGCTGGCCAGTCTGGCTTGTTTACATAAGAGTAAACACTGGTTTTCTGTCTCATTATTTCCAAGCACAGATTCATAGCTCCAGATAAGAGTGGTAATCAGGGCCCAGTTGTTCAAAGCATTGTTAGCTTAACAAGCTCATTAGTGGTCAAAATGTTAACTGTTCTAGTAAGTACAATACCTAATTCACAAGTATTTTTGCTAAAAACATGCGAGTAGCTTTTGCAAATGCAAAAGCTACTCACATTTTTTTCAGCAAAAATATTAGCGTTAAGCGATATTTAATTATCAAAGTTTTAATGATATGTTAACTAATGACATCATTAGTTTTGAACAACTGGGCTTAGATAAATATTCTTTTCTTATTTCTCCTCAAAAACATATGCTGTGGTACTCAAATACCCACAACATATATTTTTGCGGAGAAATAAGAAAACTGTCAATATTTTTTGTTGAAAACAAAACAAAACAACAAAAACAAGTGTCTTATCTGGAGTTATGGCACTGCAAGTATCCTACTTACTGGCTAGTTACACCATAGAATGCCCCAGCTTCATCTTGAACATTTGTATTAATGTCAGCCTGTAAAAGAAGGTGAGTTACATCCATAGTGATTTGTTTGTGTTGAGGTTTTACGGCCAAGTCAACCGATTTGGGTAATGTTGAGCGCAGTCAGTTTACATAACTACACTTTTACCTGGGTAGGCTTAGTCCTCTAAGCAGTTACCCAGTACTTGTGCACATTCTTTTGCCAGAAACAGACAACTGCCATTCTTGAATCAGCGGAAGGGAGAGAATGACCGTAGAAAATATTTCATTATCAATGTCCACAAAAGAATGTTGCCGGACCCAGCCGGGATTGAACCCGCGACCTCATGATCTCCAGTCGTGTGCACATCCGACTGAGCCACCGAGGCCGACTTAATTTATCTAAACATCAATAGTCATAGCAAATATAAAATACAGATATATATTATGTATTGGGATACAGATTTACATGTCATGACATTTTCTTCTGAATCCCATCTGTATACCGATTTATTCTTGTAGGCATGTCTTGTTTGTTTATGTGTTTGTGACAGTTATAGAAATAAAATATTTTTAAACCAAATATAAGACTGGACTGAATGCATGTAACTGTACATTATAACATACCACAATAACCCTCAGTATTGGGACAGACAGACCTTTGCAAACAGTGTAGACCCAGATCAGACACCGCAGAATGCAGCATCTGATCTGGGTCTACACTGTTTGCCATACATACAGCAATATTTTAGGCACATCAACCAGCAGTAGAATAAACTATTTCAAATTTTAGGACAAGTATTGTAAGTAGATACTTAAGGTTATTACAGTACCCTCTTTGGATACCTTAACTCTCCTTACACTTATCCTAAAATCTGGGCCCAGTTGTTCAAAGCTAACGATGTCGTTAGTTAACGATTCGTTAAAATTTACATCGAGTGATACGCGAATTTGCTGAAATTTTTTGCTGAAAAAATGTGAGTAGCTTTTGCAGTGCAAAAGCTACTCACATTTTTTCAGCAAAAAATATCAGAATATTGTGTATTGAATCCGCTAAAACAGTTAACGAAATGACCCTTAACGAGCTCGTTAAGCTAACGACGCTTTGAACAACTGGGCCCTGAATGTCTATCAGAATACCTCAAGATGTGTATCTAAACTGTTGTGATGGAAAGGCAAATAAAGTAGACCCAGATCAAACTCATTAGGGTCTACACTGCATGCTCACGTATGTCTGTCCAAATTCTTAGGGTAAATACAGGTACTGAAATATAGTAATTAGTGTTTTCCCTCTGGGTTTTAAAATGAGGGTCCCTGGGACTCTCTTATGTGGAGTAAATGGGTCCTTTAATAAGATTTATGGGTTTGTTCTTTTGAAGCAGTTAACCCTAAAAGCGGTAATTGCAGCTTTTGGTTGAGGTGAGGTTTACTGGCCCTGTCTGTAATATTTCAGTCATTTTGAGCCGCTTCCAGCAAAGACTGAAAATTGACAAGATGAAACAATTAAAAACATCCCCAAAATCCATGCTGCAAGCAACACAGCTGCTTGACCTACCTTAAGACAACTCAGTAGGCCAATTCAAAGCTAGGTGCTTCTCATGGGTGACAACTCAGTAGGCCAATTCAAAGCTAGGTGCTTCTCATGGGTACTGTCAACAGTTTTTATGCAGAAATATGAAAAATAATCACCAAACACTTCTCCTTAACAAATCCTCTAATACCGTTTTGTTTGTTGTAAAACTGTCCAGTGCTTCACATTTTTAAAATGCTCTGTATGGTATACAAAATTGTCTCTAAACATTGTAAAGTATCTTTAATAATGAGTTCTTACCCAAAATTTAACAAGGAAGAATGCTGATTGTGGCCCTTTATCATACAGTTCTTTTAATCCTCCTTTTTTCTCGGGGAACTTGTCGTAAATTTGCCGTATATCTACTGCCTGTCAATAAAACAAATGCATTTTATACTTTCTATTTTCAATAAAGATTTTCTAGACATTTCATGTTGAAATGAGCTGTATCATGCAATAAGACTTCAAATGCAAATACAAACAGTGAAGGTTCAGATCAGCCTGCTCATCTATACAGTCTGTCCAGGACTCATACTGTATACCAACAGACACATAGCTCTAGATAAGATGCTTTTTTTTTTTTTCAATCCAAAAGTATCAACGTTTTTTCTTATTTCTCCACGAAAACATATGTAGTGGGTACTCATTAGAAGCGCCTCGGCGAGGCGCTTCTAATGAGTACCCACAACATATGTTTTCATGGAGAAATAAGAAAAAATATTCACCTGATACCCACTTTTATCTAGACCTATGAGAAACACTAAATACCTAGACTATCATCACAGGGAAAGGCCCACATCAGTCTACACAAGCCCATAGCTCTAGATAAGATACAATATTTGTTTTCACCCGAAAAGTGTTGACACATTTTTTTCTCCATGAAAACATGTTGTGCTACTCATTAAGCACCTCTGTGAGTCACTTCTAACCAACATTGTATGTTTTTGCAGAGATATAATCCTCTTATTTGGAGCTATGATAAACTGATTTGAGTATTCCATGCTTGTTTATACAATAAGCTGATAACACTGTAAAACTGTGCAAGATGAGATGAATCTGTGCATAGACAGATACTCAGACACTGCTTTGCTTGATTCAGACAAAATATTACTAAATTTATCTTTACTAAGGTAAATGTCCTAAAACTACGAACTCTTCATTCCATACTTTTTTGGCCTAAATACTGCTTTTTATGCAGTTGTTTCTTAAAATATTTAGTAAAATGGCAAAACAGTGTAGACCCTGATCAGACTGCTCCTGAAGGATTTTGCATATGCCATTTTTTCATACATTTTGGTGTTCAAAATTTATGGACATTTACCATACACTTGATCTATAATTTGAGAAAGTCCACTTTACCACCTGCTGATATGTCTAGAAACTGCTGGATGAGTGACAGTTTAACCCTGATTAAATGCTAACTGGCCCCGAGGTTATAAAACTGTTTCATGCCCAACTCAGCTGAGCATGAAATTTGTGCTACTAATAAATCTCAAATAACTAACAATTGCTAATTCTTTTTTGCTAAACATAGCTGAGCATGAAAACTTCTGTGCTAATAAATATGAAAATGCCAACTATGAAAATTCCATGCTCAGCTGAGTTGAGCATGAAAAAAGTTTTATATCCTCGGGGCCTGATCTGGTTCTACACCAGTTGCTCAAGCCTGTCTGTACAAATACTTTGGGTAATATACTTCATTATCACAGTCCTTCCTTACAAAGCCTGCAAAAAAATAATATAAAACAATTTAATAGAAAAAGACACACAGGAACACCCTAACAAGAGGCATTACATATTTACTTCAACTGTTTAATTTATTTCTGAAATTAGTTTTTCTCTTTCAGTCATTAATTTTGGTAAAAAAAAAAGGGTTTTACTTACCTCTAATAAAGGATCAGAATAGCTGGCTGTTGAACTGATGTGAACAAACAAATGTTTATGATACTGAAATATAAATCAAACTACAGTTACTTCCCTTGACTTTATAGAAAAGGAAACATAGTTATATGTAAGATGTTTAATTCTTTCAAAAATCATTATTTTCATGTTTATTGCAAGTTTCTATAGAACTTTCTGGAAAGTCATGTTTACAATAACAAGTTAATTATATTCCTTTTAGAACTTTTCAGAAGAAATATTCTGGTTTGAGCTATTTTTGGTATGTCATAGAACATTTAGAATATTCTTGACTAAAACTAGAAAATGACTGATGTCTCTAGCATATTCTTTCTCTGGAATGTTTTTTGGTACTATATAAGGGGGAAAAGATTTTCATATGGGTATTTTTGTATACTTTCATCAGAAATTATTCTATATTGGATTACTTTAATATTTTGTTCATTCTGGAATTAAACTCTGAATTCAGGGACTTTAAATTATCTTACGATATGACAGTTGTAACAAAGGAATGAAGCATAACTGAAAAAATTTCCGGCCTTACATGGGGTTTGAACCCGGTCTGCCTGGATAAAAAATCGGATGCTCTAACCACTGAGCCAAAGAGTAATCTCTTAAATACTATTAAAGTGATTCCATATTTATCCTTAATATTCTGTTGGACAATTCAACTCATTTATGCCTAGTGGAATCTTCTACCTTAAGTCTTTGGACAGGTCCAATTCCAATAGAAGGGGATGTTTGTTTTTATTATTACCATGTTTTATAGAAATAACTGTATTTTATGCAAACAGTGTAGACCCTGATCAGCTGCCACATTCTGTGGTGTCTGATCAGGGTCTACACTGTTTGCCAATGTCCCTTTTATGGGATGCTAGGCTTAAATGGGTTAACTCAACATATTTGTTTTAAAATTCAAACAGGTCCGTTTTACTACCTTTTGATGTGTCTTAATGTTGATGGATTTATAGTTCCAGACAAAGTCAATTTTTCTGATGTTTTGATTCAAATGAATACAAAGCCCTCACTTAAGGAAAAGACTACATTTGTTGATCTCTAAAAATCTTTCACTACCATAGCATGTTGTGGCCACTCATTTGAATTCCCTCACTGAAGCAAATCTGACGATTACCGCATGTTAGGTGTAAAAAAAAAAAAAAAAAAAAAAAATCAATTAGTTTATACCCTATCTGAAGGCTATGGTTTCATAATTTCATTAGAATGACTTGAATGAGTGATTTCTAATGACATACCAGACCATTATGTTAACCCTTCAAGCACCTAGCAAAATTACTCACACCTCTCAAAATCAAAATGTCATCTGCTGCAGTTGTGATTAGTACTTCAAGATTTAACATGGAAAAAAAGCAAGAACAATTTCTAGACTTAATGTGACTTACAGAATCAGCATCTCTCTGTTGTTCAAGAAAAGCTGAAAATTCCACCAATCTTATCTTTGGCCCTGCAATACTTCGACCCTGCCACGCAGGTTGTACTTCATTGCTCATAGAAGTTGGTGGTTTGATATCTAACCCATAACCAGGGGCGTAGTGAGGTTTCACACTGAAAATAAGCAATAACTGCATCACAGTTACTGAAATAACTCAAATATAGAATAGATCACTTAAGAATTAACATGCTAGGTAAAAGTTTCAGCAGATAACATTGTGTAATATTTTATTTTTTATCATCATTTTGGTAAAGGTTAAAATATATGGTTTAATTTCTTCTCATACAACTATGATTAACACATCAATTCTAGCTACCTTAGTATTTATTCTTAAGCCATTTCATCAGAATGCAACAATAACATACCAAATATAACAAATCAGACAAAACACAGGAATATAAAATAAAACATTGTCTGCATAAAACAATTCAAACAAGAAATGTCAAGAAGCAGTGCTTATTAGATACCCCCCCCCCCCCCCTCAGACCCCAATGGACATATGGACAAACTGACATACAGATGGACATAAAGATGGATGTGACCAACCCCCACAAACACAGTTTGCAGGGGGGTTTGAAAAGAAGTCTACTTCATGTCATGTAACACCCTCTCCAGATAAGGCACTTTTTTTTTAACCAAAAAGTGCCTACATATTTTTTTTATTATTTCTCCATGAAAACATATATTCATCTTGAAACTCCTCTTATCTGGAGCTACATTTACAGATACTTAACCATTGTCATGCTGAATAAATTAAGATGCCATGCCCACTTCTAATTTTAGCCAATCAGATTGCTTGATCCAGGCTGTGGATGCAAATTTGCAAACTTTATGACAAACATTGCAGATCCAGATCAGTTGGCTTCAGAAGCCAACTGATCTGGATCTGCAATGTTTGCAAAGATAGGGCATATATGGTTTCAGCATGACAAGGTTTAAGTTTTTTAATACAATTTTTCATTCTTTAGTATTCAGGAAATACATAATCCATAATAGTAAGTAACAGCCTGGCCATATTTATCAAATGGCATAAAAACAACCTCAACTGTTGATTAATTAGAAAGAAACACTGATATATTGTGAAAAAAAAAAAAAAAAAGTCTATACAGAAAAAAAAATGTTACTAACAAATAAAGCAGAATTTATTTCAAGGTTCTTTGACTAGAAAAATCAAGAAAACAAGACTTTCTTTCTATACCACTGTTCACTTAATAAATTTCAATGCTTCAGAAAAGTACTTATTTTGTTTGTGTTGAGGTTTTACTGATATAAGCCAGCGCATGACAAAACCTACAATAAGACTTGTGCGACCAGCGAGGACTCAGATCAGCCTGCACATCTGCACAGTCTGATCAGAGTCTTAGCTGATTGCATGTGCCTTCTACAGTCTCCGGGCTATCCAAAGAGGGATAAACAAGAATCCTTACCATTCTGGGTGGATGTACGGGCTGATCTGAGTCTGTGCTGTTCACAAGGGTCTTAGTGTGTCCACATCTACATATAGCTCTAGATACTAGTATGGCACTTTTTCCCACCACCAAAAATTACTGGGCCCGGTTGTTCAAAGCGTCGTTAGCTTAACGAGCTCGTTAAGGGTCATTTCGTTAACTGATTCAATACACAATATTCTGATATTTTTTGCTGAAAAAATGTGAGTAGCTTTTGCACTCACATTTTTTTCAGCAAAAAATTTCAGCATATTTGCGTATCACTCGATGTAAATTTTAACGAATCGTTAACTAACGACATCGTTAGCTTTGAACAACTGGGCCCTGATATTTTTCTTATTTCTCCACAAAAACATAATGTTGTGGAACTCATGCCTCGAGGCACTTCTAATGAGTATGCACAGCATATGTTTTTGTGGCGTTATAAGAAAAAAAAATTATCTGATACCCTTCTTATCAAGAACTACAAAGTTGAAAATAAAAGCAAAGATACTTACTCTCCCTGAGGATTAGCTGATGGCTGATGCCAAAACTGAAATAAAGAAAATAAACACAGCTACAACAACAGTTAGTCCAAGTCAGGAAGAATTATCTCCCTTAGACCATATTTTTTTTTTATGAATATTGCAAAATGAGTTTCTTTGTGGTCATTGCTTTTCTTTTCTAGTTTTTTTTTTTTTTTTATGTGATAAATCACAATGCCTAGCCTGCCAGTATGACCCTGAAAAACTGAGCTGGGGCTCCATAATAAACCTACTTTCTTCTTGTGACGAAACTGGCACACTCTTAGGTCTGCACAGAGGGCATATTTAGAAGATAATTTTTTGTTTTATTTTGTTCACTAAAGCCACCTTGTGTCAATATCTACAAGATGTTTTGGTACAAAAATATTTGCGCATAAAAATTATCCTCAGTTCTCATTTATCACCATAGCCATATATAGATATAGCTGTGCATATTGTTGCTAATTCTAAAGCAATTTGAAAGACTACCATAACTGATCCATGAATTTGAGACAATATCCCATGGCTCTGTTAATCAGATCATTACAAGCATTTTGGCCCATTCAGTATCTACTGAACTTCTTCAAAGAAATGAATATCACTCGTACAAGAAGAAAGCTGGTCAACAGTTAACACTTTAAGTGCCAAGCAAAACTGCAGCAAACAGCAGTCTGTTTTTTATTATAATTATTTTAAGAGAAAAGTAAGGCCTGGCATTTCATGTGAACTGTCAGCTAGGCAGACAATTCACATAAAATGACAAGCCTTATTTTATCTGATAAATAATAATAATAAAAAAAAAACAATATATTAAAATGTTGTCTACTGCAGTTAAGTTCATTATCCAGAACAATTTGCCTTAAAAAAGAAAGCACAGAACAACGACATCAACTGCACATACATAACCATACACATATACAGCCATTTTCACATGCAACAACAACAACATCAGCAGCAAATTCTCTTTACTATTTTTTTTTATTCTCTTTACTATTTTTTTTTTTTTTCAGCCATAGCTCCAGATTACAGGAGTAGCCAAAAAAAATTTTTTTTTTTTTTAATTTCTGCATGAAGTAACTCGCTTCACAATGTATGTTTTCATGGAGAAGTAAGAAAAATATCAATAATGTTTGGATGAAAAAAGCACCTTGTCTGAAGCGATGACAATAGTGTGGGCTTGATTATGTGAATTTGCCATTAAAAGTGTGTGTATATGTATGTGTGTGTTTTGTATGTGCTTTTGCATGCATGCATGTGTGTGTGTGTGTGTGGGGGGGGGGGAAGGGTTTAAACAGCAAGATGGTGCATTCGTGAATACTACCTAAAATAAAATCCTCATAAAAAAAAGGTTGACAGTAGTCAGTGGTTGTCTATATATTGAGCATTCTGAACTTCATTAAATAAGTATGTTTGCATGTCAAAATTTATTCCCATTAGCGCAGATGATATGAATAGAGGAATGGAGAAATTGAATCATGCCTAGAAAACTGAATCTCCAATGTCTGTACACAAGGGAAGTAAATTTTTCCATTTACAGCAGACCCCTTTTCAGAAGGTTAGAAGGGATTGTGGGGCTGACGGAGCAAAACCAAATTTCACAGAGTTGCTTCCCAGGTATAAATACACTACAACCTCTTTATAACATGGCTCGTTATATAACTTTTTTGGATATAACACAGTTTCAAAGATGGATCCCAAAAATGTATAGATTATATTGAAAAATGACCATAAATGGTCATTTTTCAATATAATATGTACTTTTTTGTTTGGATATAACACAGTCGCTTAACTAACATGGTTTATGCTATGGACCCCAACAATAGTGTTATAAAGAGATTGTGGTGTAATTTGGATCATACAGGATGAGTATGATATATATCTGAATTTTCTGCTGATCTGGAGAAATGGGAAAGACCAACCTTCTCCACTAACATGCTGCAGACATAATTAGCTCACAACACAGTAACAGTTAGAAACTGACAACAATGGGGATGGCATCAGCATAAAAAACATTTCATTGCCCTAGATAAATGGGTATAGCTACAGATAAGAGTATCCATAAAATCATTTTTCTTATTTCTCCATGAAAACAAGGCGCTTCAAATGCATATCCAGAATATGTTTTTATGGAGAAAAAAAAAATATCCCTACTTTTTGCTCGAGAAAAAGCATCTGAGTGGGATATACAAATACGGTAAATGTTCTAAAATTTCGAACACCAAAGTTTCTGACAAAATGCCATATGCAAACAGTGCAGACCCAGATCAGACTGCTCCTGAAGGAGCAGTCTGATCAGGTCTTCATTGTTTGTCATTCCACTAAGCATTTGAAGAGACAAATGCATAAAAAGCGAAATTTAAGCCAAAAATGTATGAAATAAAGTGTTCGAAATTTTAGGATATTTACCGTTAGCAATTTTCTTATTTCTCCACAATAATACAGACAACCCTCTTTATACTGACACTCGATACAATGGCAAAATTCATTATAATGACAATTTGAATGTCACGAAACCTTCGCTCAAAAAAGTGACGGTTAATGAGAAATTATGCAAAAACATTGCATAATATCCTCAAGCAACATTTGTTTTGGATATTTGTTAGAATCTCCTCAGAGAAGGGATTCTAACAACTATCCAAAACATTATGTTCTATGAGGAAACATGAATAAAACAAGGCCTTTCTTACATATCAATCTGTCCATTAAGGATTCTTTAGAATAGAAAATTCATTATAATGGCAAAATTTTTGGGAACAAATGCTGTCGTTGTAACGAGGGTTCACTGTATATGTAAAGGGTACTCATTAGAAGCACCTTTGAGAGGTTCTTCTAATGAGTAATGACAAGATACATTTTTGTGGAGAAAAAGGAAAAAAACACTCTATCTAGAGCTATGAATATCCCAGCAAATACAAAATGTCGCAGGAACTTCGTTACAACATCGCTGCAACGTTGTGACGTTGCAACAACATAGTAACGAGTCACAACGTGGTTGTGACATTGTGTGTTTACGCATCTGATCTTAGTCTGCACTGTTGGCCAATGTCCTAGTCCAGGTTTTACAGATTACCCTCTTTCAACAGCACTCTGACATCACAGCAACAAGAATAGCGCGGCTATAAATAACCGTAATCTGGATTTCGTCTAATGTGCGCTTTGATTCCATCAGGAAATTCTGGTGTTTGTATACTATTGGGGGGATTGTAAACAATCGACCCAAAAATAAACTGTTTATATTTCTTTTTAATAATTGTCAAGAATGTTCTGAAACAAACTCACAGCGAAAAATGACCTCCACTTAGTGAAGCAGATGAGCATGGAACACACATGACAGATGGACAGCCTATGCTGTATCACACCATACAAGTTTATCACTTATTTTTATCAATGCAGGGAAGGGCAGTTAACTAATTTTGCATAGGGAAGCAATTAAATAGGCTCCCATTGAAAAAACAAAACAACAGTTACTTCACTTCCCTGTATTGGTACAGTCAGTTAACACTCCGAGTGCTAATCAGAATTATCTAGAACTATGCTATTTGAAATTTTAAGAAATTTTTGAGAACAACAGTAACCAAAATGCTAGAAATACTATAAACATTTCAGTTTATATATCTTTTTATCATTTAGTAAAAATTAAAGGAAAGTGATCGTCCTTGATTGAGTAAAAATGTCATTCAGTGAGAAGCAATGGTTCAAACTGGCAAAAGCAATCGTTGTCAATGCACAGACTTACATTAGGTGGTGCCCCGGGGTAACCTGGGCGGACGGAAGAACTAAAGCCGGGTGGTAACCCAGGCAGCCCTGAGGCCAGGGCTTTACTGTGGATGGCACTAGCAGAAACGATCTGGGCGGAAGACATCGCGGCCATGCTTTGTAAGGCTTTATCCTTTGCGGCCTGATCCTGGAAGTTAGAAAAGTTCTCCTGCAGAAGGAGATAGAGAAAGCTGTTAAATTGTACAGTCAAGCAACATAGCAAAGTTAGTTATCTATGTTTACAGAGATGTGATATATAGCACCTAGATCTTTCAACACTTATGGGGACTTGTGTTCAAAATGGTGATAAACAAATGTATTTGCTGCCAGCCAAACATGCAGAATACAGACACTATGTGAGGTTCAACATGTAAAACAGAGCCTTAGCAGATGTGAAAGTAAAGGTCAAGGTCAGTTTTTCATTCATGTGCCTGATAATGACCTTCACTATCCCCTCAGAAAACTTAATCCTTAAAGTGCCAAGCAAAACTATAGCAGACAATAGTCTAATTGTTTTCATTATTTTCAGAGAAAATAACGTGTGACATTTTATGTAACTTGTTTGTTAAACAGATCATTTGCATGAAATGTCAAGCATTATTTTTTTTGAAAAATAGTGAAAATATATATTTCAAAATGTTGTCTGTAGCACTTGTGATTGGCCCTTTAAGGGTTACAGATAAGTATCTCATGATAAGTCTGGGATAATTTTCTCCAGTTTACCATAAAATAATATGATGTGATTACTCATTCGAAAAGCCTCGCGAAGGCATTTCTAATGAATACCAACAACATTGTGTTTTTACGAAGAAATAAGAAAGTTATCCCTAAATTTTCACCAAATACTCCTCCTTCCAAATGCTCTGATCATTATAAATGTGTGTACATGGTGAGCATACTGTGTGTGCCCAGGGACTAGAAATGATACAGTGACCTTATTATAAATATGAGCTTAACTATACCTAATTTAGTGCCACAGAGGCCTTTCATACATGCAAATAGTTTCTTCATGAAAGCATGGTCAATGCAGCATCTCATCATAAACATCTCACTTAGGCAATTTTTATCATATGTAAACACAGTAATTACCGTATTCGACCTAATTACCGCACTGTGCGCTTAGGTTTTTCAAACTTACAGGACACACTCATTTGTGGTCAAATATGTATCTATCTACTAAGGATACACTATAAAAAAGATCAGAAAAGGACTTATTTAATGATGACTATGCGATTTTTTCTGACTTTCTTTACAAAGGCATATGTTGTGGGTACTCATTTGAATTGCATCGACTTGTCGATGCAATTCAAATGAGTACCCACAACATATGCCTTTGTAAAGAAGTAAAGAAAAAAGTACACTGATTGTAATCTGAAGACTACGGAATTTCTTGACTGTGCGCGTATAGGGGTATGTGCGGTAATTAGGTCGAATACGGTATTGCTTTTTTTCGTAGGGTATTTGATGAAAAATATAAAATCACAAATCAGTTGGTCTCAATGAGACATGTTAATTTCAAGCCATACTTATGTTGTACATGGGGTTTAAAGTGCTGAATAAGAATTAGGTCAGAAAATCTATCTTATATAATTTATGACTACAAACTTTAGTGTATTTTTTGTTGTTTGTAGTGGCAGAAGTGATACAGCAATTAATCATCTTTTTGTTTTCTCTTTTTTTTCTTCTTAAATAATAACTATATCTTTTTCGTAAATAATAACTCTCCAAAGCAGGGGTCTCACTTTTCAATTTAATCATGAGGATTTAATGATCATCAAGCTGACACAGATGCCATAAACAAGCATTTACACAACATAAGATGAAGATCATGCTCAATATCACAATATTTATTGGGAGCCTAGACATGCAAAATGGTACATTAACCCTTAAAGCGCCAATCACAACTGCAGCAGACGACATGTTTTTTTATTAATTTATTTTTTTTTCAGAGAAAACAAGTCTTGACATTTCATGTGAATCCTCTGCTTTGCAGACAATTCACATGAAATGTCAACTTGTTTTCTCTGAAAAAAAAAAAAAATAAAAAAAAAATTGAACATCGTCTGCTACAAATTTTGCTTGGCTCTTTAAGGGTTAATACCATTTAACATTTAATCATTCACATGCTGGGTAAAAATTTCAGCAGACAACTTTTTATATATTTAAACCCTCACCCCCCACATCCCCCACAAAAAAAAACAAAAACAAAAAAAAAAAACATCAAACAACTCTATTTTCTGTGGCATATTTTAAAATGTTGTCTGCTGCTATTTAAATCTACAGCACCCAGTTGTTCAAAGCATCATTAGCTTAATGAGCTCATTAATGACAAACTCATTAACTGTTTTAGCTAACGTATTTTCAAACACCTTGATATTTTTGCTGAAAAAATGTGAGTAGCTTTTGCAAAAGCTACTCACATTTTTTTTCAGCAAAAAAAAAATCAATCTATTTGCCATATTTCAAGATGGAGAAATTTTAATGTCACAATACCTAACAACTGGGCCCAGCAGATTAACCCTTAAAACGCCAAGCAAAACCTGCATCTGAAAATGTCGTCTGTTTATGTCGTCTGCTGAATATTCTTGCAAACTTTTCAAACCTATTTTTGTATACCGGCAAACAGTGTGGACCCAGATCAGACTGCTCCTAAAGGAGCAGTCTGATCTGGGTCCACACTGTTTGCAGAAATTACTTTTAAAGTAACCAGCAGAAGACAAAGCAGACGACAATAGTGTGCAGAAACTTATCTCCTTATACTTTGAGCACCCATCTGACTACCTGTTCTTGTGTCTAAAGAACTGCTGGCTGAGTGGCAAACAGTGTACACCCTGATCAGATGCTATATTCTATGGCATCTGATCAAGACCTACGCAGCTTGCTCAAGCCTTTCTGTCCCAATACTTGGGATGGATAAGGTGTCTTATCTGGTGCTGTATAAGAAAAAAAAATTTTTTTTCTTCATTAACTTGTTAAAAATAGAATCTAATGAGTACTCACTCACATTTTTGTGAAGAAATAAAACAACCCTGCACAGACCCAGCCCTGAGGTTATAAAAGTTTTTTCATGCTCAACTCAGCTGAGCAAGGAAGCTTCTCTGCTATTTATTAGCAGAGAAATTTTCATGCTCAGCTACTTTTAGTGAGAAAGAATTTGAAACTGTTAGTAATTAAATATTTATAAGCAGGACAAAGTTCACACTCAGCTGAGTTGAGCATGAATAAGTTTTATAACCTCGGGGCCCGGACAAAGTCACCCCGCATTTGAATGACAACATAAGAAAATGTACCTATGGACATGAGCACAAATGTAGACTCAGATAAGTCTGCTTGTTTTCTCAGTCTAGGCCCAGTTGTTCAAAGCATTGTTAGCTTAACGAGCTTGTTAATGACAAACTCGTTCAATGTTTGTGTTGAGGTTTTACGGCCCAGTCAACCCAGTGGGGTCATGTCGAGCGCGGTCAGTTTACCTAACCACACATTTACTGGGCAGGCTTAGTCCTCTATGCGGTTAACCAGTATTGTGCACATTCTTTCGCCAGAAACTGACAACTGCCCTTCTTGTATCAGCGGTAGGGAGAGAATGACCGTAGAAAATATTTCATGATCAATCTCCACGAAAGAATGTTGCCGACCTCGGCGGGGGTTGAACCCGCGACCTCCTGGTCTCCAGTCGGACGGCGCATCCAACTGAGCCACCGAGGCCTCGTTCAATGTTGTAGGTAAGGTATTTCAAATGCATTTTCCATATTTCAAGATAGAAATTTGAACGTCACGTTAGCTAACAACTTCGTTACATTTTGAACAACTGAGCCATGATCAGTCTGCTCTCTGCAGGAAAAAAAACATGACTCCTTGGCTAACCAAAGAGTGACCAGTGGAGACTGACCAGACTGGGTGGATGTGCAGGCTGATCCAAGTCTTCAATGAGCGCATACACCAGTACATTTTCTCAACTGTAGCTCATTATGCAGTCATGAATGGAACTTCACTGCACACCCTGGACCTGGAGAAACTGACTAGGCAGACATGCAAGCTTGTCAGGATCTTTGGTATATAGTGATACCCTCCCACATGCATTTTGACATGCTGATGGCATATCTCCAGATGTTTTTTTTTTTTTTTAAATAAATAAAGAAAAAATATTTTTCTTTTTTCTCTATGAAAACATACGTTGTGGGTACTCATTAGAAGCACCTCGCTGAGGTGCTTCTAGTGAGTACCCACAACATATGTTTTTGTGGAGAATTAAGCAAGATATTTTCCTGATACCCCCTCTTATCTGGAGTCATGTGATGTCCCTACAAAATGCATATTCATGTACAGGAAACCACACACAGAGATGCTAACCTAGCATATATAATATATAAAATCATTGATGAAATATTCGTGGCAGTTATGGTTCTTGTACTCTCCCCTTCTTCTCATTGCCCTTGACTTTGCAAATTTTATTAAACTACCTTCAATGCATTCTGAGACATGTTTCAGACAAGTAAAAATAAGAAGAGAAACTTAACTACCTTCGAAACTTGTTTGAGACAGGTTTCTGACAAGTAAAAGAAAAGAAGGGAAATAACACTATAACTGCTCAAGAAAGAGTTACAGTTCCTGTACGCTGCATCTCCTTTCATTGCTCTCTATCAATATTCCCCTCTATCTAAGTTTCATTTGATAAACTTTAACCATTGCTACAGTTTAGAAGAGATATCCACATAATATAGTCCTTATTTCTCATCAATTACATATATTATGGTACTCAATAGAAGCGCCTCGGCAAGACACTTCTAATGATACCAACAATGTATGTTTTTGTGCAGAAGTAAGAAAAAAATATCAGTACTTTTTCAGAGCACTTGTTAAGGAGGAGTAAAACATATGTTTTGGGTACTCATTAGAAGCGCCTCAGCAAGGCACCTTATCTAGAGCTAAGTATAATGTGAGACTGAAAGAGAGAGAGGGTACACCTTTCAGCAGAACCTATGACCAAAATACTTTGAAAAGCTGTCTGCCAATATTCAAATTCAGCATGCTTCAGCTTAATGAAGCCTAAAGAACAAGTATTACATAGGTAAACCATGGGCTACATGACATAGGTTAGCTCCCCTGAAAGCATATACCGTATATGCCATAAGGATTTGGACAGACAGGCCTGAGTACCGGTAATCAATTACTGTGGCCGGTAATTCTGTGAGTACCGACCACAGAATGCGGTGTCTAATCAGTTCTACATTGTTTATCATTTACAAAAGCTGTTCTTAAGCATATAAAAAGGCAGAATATTGCACTTGTAACTGTTCAGATATTAAGACAAGTAAAGTAAAAAGCTAAGGTGTCCCAATATTCAGGGTGAATACTGTAATTTATCAAGAAGAGATTTTCCATTCTTCTTTTTTTTTTAAGCTTGCCGAGGATTAAAAAAGAAATATCTATTTCTCTTTGCTTCATAACAGAAAAAGCTGTGCATGCCAGAGCATGCATCAGATAACAGAATTAACCCTTAAACTGCCAATCACAACAATTGTCGTCTGCTTTTTCATCTGCTTGTGATTTTAGAAGTCATTTCTGCAAACAGTGTGGACCCAGATCAGACTGCTCCTTTAGGAGCAGTCTGATCTGGGTCCACACTGTTTGCCTGTATGCAAATAATAGGTTTGAAAAGTTTGCAAGAATATTCAGCAGACGACATAAACAGACGACATTTTCAGATGCAGGTTTTCTTAGTGTTTTAAGAATTAGTGTGTGTATTTGTATGTGCATGCACGCATGTGCATTTTGTTTTTCTTTAGTACAAAATGTGCCAGTTTCCTTCGGCAGACATTTTTTTTTCTAATTTTAATCATTTGCACGATGAGGGCGAAATCTGCAGATTACAAACTGCAATGTGAGAAACTGTACTTTGATATGACTGTGACCCAGAGATGATCGAGATCACCCTATGCATTTGACATTGTCCATTCTGAACTTTCTTTATAATTCGTTGATAAAGATATGAAGGTGTGTTAAGACAATATTTTTCTTATATCTTTATTTAGAGAAATGTTTCCATTCACTTTGAATGTAATTCCTTGGGAGGGGGGGGGGGGGGGTATGGGGGTGGGGTGGGGTGGGGTGGGGTAGGGGGGGGGTTCCAATTTGAATGTAATACATTATCTGTCAGATATTTCTATTTTATTTACATGTTTATTTCATTTACAATTTAGGACACCTAACACCTTAAACATACTTGCCCTACAATTTAACACTTTGCATGCTGGGAAAAGAAAATTTCGGCAGACGACATTTTGAATTTTTTTTTTTTTTTTTTTCATTTTTCCTAGAAAATAGGATCTGACGTGTCTCCTTGCATGAAGTGTCAGATAATAAAAATAAGACACTATCACCAGTTTGTTGTCTGCTGAATCTGCCCATAGCACGGTAAATGTTAAACAATTCTATTTTACTGCTTATTTATGTGTCAAAAAACTGTTGGATGAGTGACTAACAGTGTTGTGTCTGATCAGGGTCCACACTATTTGCATAAGCCTATCTGTCCCAAAACTTAGGCTAAATGACAACCTTTTTAAATAGCCATAGATAACATTTTAAAATACTGTCCTTATTTTTTCCCACGAAACAGGGATTGATATTCTTGTAAATTGTCTCCTAAAGAGAAAATCAGCATGATATGTCAAACCCTATTTTCTGTGATAAATAACAGAATGTCTCAATTTGTTGTCTGCTGATTTTACACAGTAAGCACTAATGGTTTAACCTTTACCACTCTCTGGGCATTTTCAGCAGACGACAAACTGATGATATTTTTCTTATTTTTCCGAGAAAACAGGATTTGACATTTCCAGAAAACAGGATTTGACATTTCATGCAAATCGTCTCCTTAGGATTTGCATGAAATGTCAAATCCTGTTTTCTGGGAAAAATATGAAAAAATATTTCAAAATGTCTGTATCAAAGTTCTATTTTTACCAAGCAGAGCAGTACCAGATCCCCTGTCAAATCATTTGCTTCACTGATTCTACATAATTCTTTAACATCCCATTAACAATACATGAGTTATTTTGGGATGATGATAGTGGGGTAATATAAAATGGCTCTATGCAAGAAAACAATGTATAATCATAAGAATTCTGCTTGGATTTGGATGGAGATTGAAAGTCCTGACTGCTGGACTGCACTGTTGGGATACAGAGGCTGTCAGATCCTTGATCTTCACTGTTCTAGAGATAATACAGCCTGTTTCACAGCATACTAACTATTAATTAAAAAAGCAAATTTACAGCGGACAACATTCTAAAATTGATCTTGTTGTTTTTCAGACAAAAAAGGACTTGACGTTTCAAGCTAGGCAGATGATTCACATGAAATGTCAAACCTTATTTTCTATTTCTCTCACAAAAAAAAAAAAATCAAAAAAATCAAAGAGTCATCTGCTGCAGTTGTGTATTTGCTTGCACGTTTGTCACTGGAACTAATTAGAATTGCCTCACTGAGCCCCCATAATGTACCATTTTGTGGAAAAATAACAAAAAAAATATTGACATATTTTGTTGAAAAAAAAAAAAAAAAAAAAAAACGTCAAAAGAATTACATACTTTCAACTGTGCTTGGACTTCTTTGGCTTTCCGCCGTGCCAGTACTTGTATATGACTAGAAACTTGTTTCCTTGTTCGCGTTTTCCCTGTACGTAGCTTGATATATCTGGCTATCAACTCATTTCGACCTGAAAAATAAATTAAAATGAAAAAACTAATGTTTGCAATAATGATTTGTTTGGTGCAAGAACATTGTATGATCATACTTAAGGTTACTTAAGTCTGATAATTCATTTCAACCCGTGAAATAAACTAAAACTAAAAGTGTGTGTTTGTAAAACACTATGCATCCAACCATATGCTTCTCCCTACAAAATGCTTAATCTGAAAAGGGGCATAATTCTTCTAAAATAATCTGATTTTTTATTTCAGATGTTAATCAGCTGATCTACTTCTCAGCCCCAATAAGTTGTCAAATATCAAAGCCCTAACTCAAATTTTTGAGATTTGTTTGTGTTGAGGTTTTAGGGCCCAGTCAACCCAATGGGGTCATGTTGAGCGTGGTCAGTTTACCTAACCACACGTTTACTGGGCAGATTTAGTCCTCTAAGCAGTTAACCAGTATTGTGCACATTCTTTCGCCAGAAACTGACAACTGCCCTTCTTGAATCAGAGGAATCGAGAGAATGACCGTAGAAAATATTTCATGATCAATCTCCACGAAAGAATGTTGCCGACCTCCAGTCGGACGGCGCATCCAACTGAGCCACCGAGGCCGGCTCAAATTTCTGAGATATCTTGACACAAGGTAAAGCGTGACAAACAGAATAATGAACAAACAGACAAATAAAGCAAAAACAATATCCACCCCCCTACACCATCACCTCTCCACTTTTACAAAGTTGGGGAAATAATGAAAATGTGATTAACCTTTACCACTTTCTTGGCAAAATCAGATGACAAATTGGTGTTAGTTTTCTTACTTTGGAGACAATTTGCATGAAATGTCAATTGCTGTTTTCTTGGGAAAAATAAGAAAAACATTAAAAATGTAGTCTGCTGAAAATTTTACCCAGAGTGCTAAGCGTTAACCAATCATAGCTCCGTATAAGGGGGTAATTGTAGCCGTGGGTAGTCACTGGATTCACCACACCGTGCTGAGGTGATTCCAATTAACCCTTGTCATGCTGAATAAATTAAGATGCCACGCCCACTTCCAATTTTCAGCCAATCAGATTAATTGATACAGGTTGTTGATATAAATTCACATACTGAATGACAAACAGTGCAGATCCAGATCAGTTGGCTTCTTCAGAAGCCAACTGATCTGGATCTACACTGTTTGCAAAGGCAGGACATATCTGGGTTCAGCAGGACTAGGGTTAATACACACAATAAAAGTTTTTGACAGAAAAAAATTAACATCATCTTAGTAAGCCTATGACTACCTTATTTACCCTAAGTATTAGGAGAAACAGGCCTGAGCAAAGAGTGTAGATCCAGATCAGATGCTGTTGAATCCAGTAGTTGTTTACCACTCAGCCAGGAGTTTCTACCCGTCAACAGGCAGTAAAATGCACAACTTTAAATTTTTGGACATGTATGGGTAAGGAGATAGGAGGGTGTCCCATTATATAAGGGAAAACAGGTGTTCCTTCTTATAGTGAAGTCATTATTCATTCACTGTTCTGCACTTTCTATTTTTGTTTTTTTTTAGCTGATGAATTGCACCAGCTCTACATTTTAATAAGTCACTTCATAACGTTACCATCTGCATGAAGATTATTATTTTACACCCCGCTAACATGGCATTAAAACAGGTGTCCAACTTCCATGAACAGGAAATGAGCGGAGTTGAGGTTTAACAGCCCTGTAAACAATTTAAGTTGTATAGAGCCATCTCCCAGAGAGAGGGAGAAAAGAAGAAGAATGGAATGGATGTGAAAAGGCCCCAACCCCTCAACTTGTTTCAAGGGAGGAAAGAACCTTGCTAGCCTGGCTCCAGTCTCCGATGACTATTTTTACCTATACATGTAAATCTGTTTGATAATCCACTTAAAAAAAAAAAAAAAAAAAAAAATAATAATATCATGGCTATAAAGGCTGGTCACTAGACCAGCCTTTACAGTCAAGATATTATTTTGGTTTTATTTTAGTGGACTATCTAACAGGATTATAAGCAAAAAATATTTAGTCACTGGAGCGGGTCTAGAACTTCCTGACAAAAAGCCAGTGTTTGTTTGTTTGTGTTGAGGTTTTACGGCCCAGTCAACCCAATGGGGTCATGTCGAGCGCGGTCAGTTTACCTAACCACACGTTTACTGGGCAGGCTTAGTCCTCTAAGCGGTTAACCAGTAGTGTGCACATTCTTTCACCAGAAACTGACAACTGCCCTTCTTGAATCAGCGGAAGGGAGAGAATGACCGTAGAAAATATTTCATGATCAATCTCCACGAAAGAATGTTGCCAACCTCGGCGGTCAGCTCTCCGAAAGTTTCAGCAGAAAGGCACAACCCCCATCCTCCACCCCCACATGAACAGGAAATTAGTTTAACACATCATTGTGGGGCTGGTACATTTGGGCAGCTCAAAGATATTCTATATGCTATTTGTACTCCCTGGGCAAATTCAGCAGATGGCAAACTGATGATATATTTCCTCATTTTTCTTAGAAAATATGGTTTGACATTTCATGCAAATTGTCTCCATTGCATGAAATGTCAAACCCTATTTTCTAGGGAAAAAAAAAGAGGAACTTTTGAAATGCTGTCTGTTAAAATTTTTTCCCAGCATGCTTCCTGGTGTTAAGAAATAGAAGGACAGGCGAGACATGGCGGTATTATTTGGTTTGTTTACCAAAGACTTGAGATATATTGGATGTTTACCAAAAGATTTACAATTGTCTTAGACTTTTTATCATCTTGACAGGTAAAGGGGCTCAGACAGGATAATAGGGAATCTGTGGGGAAAAACACCCTTACTATGATAGACATACCCCCAACATGGCGCCAGATTAGATGAGTATCTAGATAATTTTTTTCCTTATTTTTTTGCATTAGCACAGTTTATGGTATTCATTAGAATCATGTTAGCGAGGTGATTCTAAGAAGTACTCACAATATATGTTTTCATGGAGATGGGCATAAAAAATATCTGTCTCTTTGGTATAACAAGAGCGCATGCTAAATGATAGCATGATATTGTGGTCAAGGTAGAAATCATAGAATATGGTATTTACCCTAAATACTGGGACACCATAACTCCTAACTATAATTGTCCCGTATTTTGAAGAGCACCCTTTGACTACCTGTTGAGGTACCTAAAATTCACTGGATGATGGCAAACAGTAAATAGCTCAAGATCAGACACAGCATTGTGTAGTACCTGACCTGGGTCTACACTGTGCTTTATTCTAAGGGTAAATTTGGTACTGTCAAAAATACTGCCACAAAACATGAATCAACTATCTACATGGGTATGCGGGCTTGCCTCAGCCTGGACAAGACGTCATAGCTACAGATAAGAGGTGGTATCCTGATAATATTTTTCTTATTTGTCCATGAAAACCTGTGTTGTGGGTACTCATTAAAATCACCTCTCTGAGATGCTTCTAATGAGTACCCCCTACATATCGTTATGCAGAGAAATAAGAAAAATACCAACAATTTTTGTTTGAACAAAAAAAAAAGGCGTGTTATCTGGAGCTATGCAACTGCCATCTCACCATGTAGTCCAGAAAACCCTTAAAACGCCCACTAAAATCCCATATCCAACGCCCTCTCATGAGTCATACATAGTCTCCAACAATAGCTAGTTTTAAAATATATGATTATATAATAACATGCAACAAAATGTTAATGCTGACCTTACAGTCAACTTGGTTAAACGCTTAGCATGCTGGGTAAAGTTTCAGCAGATGACATTGTTAAATATTTTTCTTAATTTTCCCAGAAAACAGGTTTTGATGATACAGTTGATATTTCAAATTCTGTTTCCAAGGAAAAATTAGAAAATATTTCAAAATGACGTTTGCTGAAAATTTTACCCAGAAAGCTACGTGGTAACAACCACAGTACTAGATTTAGCTCCCAATAAGCCACCTTTTTTTTCGGTACAAAAGAGCTGATATCCTTAACCCTTGCCCTGCTAAACCCAGATAAACCCTGCCTTTGCAAACAGGGCAGATCCAGATCAGTTGGCTTCTTCAGAAGCCAACTGATCTGGATATGCACTGTTTGCCATTATGTGACTTTGTATCCATAACCTGGATCAGGTAATCTGACTAGTCTGCTGAAAATTAATGGGTGCGGCATCTTTATTTATTCCGCATGACAAGGGTTAATTCTCCACGAAAACTAATATTGTGGGCCTCAAGTATATTCTTGGGATTTCAGTTCTTGTTTAACAAGTCAACCATTGTGGGATCAACCATTGCGGGTCATATTGTGCCATCTTCCAGAAAAAAAAAAATGGACAGAAGTTAGGGATGTAAAATTCCACTTGCCTGCTTGCATTTGCGAGGCAGGGCGAGTGAGATTTTCAAAATTTTCTTCAGTTTTTCTTCAGATTTTTTTTTTTTTTGTATCTAAATAAAAAATTCAGACCATAAGGGCGAGTAAGTTTGGAAGAAATTTTATACTGCCGGAAGTGCTAGAAGAAAAGAGTAAAGTGAGGTGAAGCCGAGGACGATGGAAAAGTGAATGACAGTACAGAAATATTAGAAGTAATAATGTGTCCCCTTCTCCAACCTGCTGCAAATACAGCAGATCCATACCACAAGCCTTCCACCCAAATATCCTGGGGTAATGCTAATGTTGCCCAGTAAGTTCTAAAGAGGAGACAATCTGAATTAAAAGTACATTCAACTTGTTATCTGGAAGTCTGAGGGACTCTCTGAAAAACTTTGAGATACCCATGCCTCACAGAATTGAGGAAAAAATAAATTGAACAACCACATTTCACAAATGAATATGTAATTTGACTCCTGAAGTTAGAGATATATTGAAAATATTGTGGAAAAGAGGAGAAATTTCTCCTTTTCAATTTTGCTACCTCTTGTTAGTTTGTTTGTTTGTATTGAGGTTTTACAGCCCAGTTAACCCAATGGGGTCATGTTGAGCACAGTCAGTTTACCTAACCACACTTTTATTGGGTAGGCTTAGTCCTCTAAGCGGTTAACCAGTAATGTGCACATTCTTCTGCCAGAAACTGACAATTGCCCTTCTTGAATCAGCGGAAGGGAGAGAATGACCATAGAAAATATTTCATGATCAAATCTCCACGAAAGAATGTTGCCAACTCGGCGGGGACAAACCTGCAATCTTCTGATCATCAGTCGGACGCGCATCCAACAGAGCCATCGAGGCCGTTTTTCATGTTAAAACAGGGACCATATTTTCACTTCGATATAAGCGGTTATTCAAGTTAAACAAAGTTGAGATAAGGAAAGTCGACTGTAGAGGATTTCAGATTTGGCATTTTACATCCTTTTCAACAGTATTTAACCCTTAAAGCGCCAAGAAAAACCGCATCTGAAAATGCCATCTGTTTATGTCATCTGCTGAATGTTCTTGCAAACTTCTCAAAGCTATTTTTTGCATACCGGCAAAGAGTGTGGACCCTGATCAGACTGCTCCTAAAGGAGCAGTCTGATCTGGGTCCACACTGTTTGCAGAAATGACTTTTAAAGTAACCGGCAGACGACAAAGCAGACGACAATAGTTGTGACTGGGGCTTTAAGGGTTAAGTCATGTCTGATGATGGAAGTGTGACAGTGAAAGGCTCTATGCAATGAAGGGCTGTACAGTCATGGGCTGAATTCTGCCTGCAGCAGGATTCAAACCTGGAGCCTTGTGATCCAAGTTGGAAGCGCTAACCATCAGCCACCTAGATACTTTGAATGAACTGTCTAACCCTATTTTCTGAAGAAAACACATCAAACTATTGTAAAAGGTCATCTGCTGTTATTTGAATCAAGCAGATCAAAGATTGAACAGTATCGTGAATGTCCTAAAATTTCGTACACCAAAGTGTCTGACAAACTGGCATATGCAAACAGTGCAGACTGAGATCAAACTGTAGGAGCAGTCTGATCAGGGTCTACACTGTTTGCAATTCCACTTATTATTTTAAGAAAAAAAGCTGCATAAAAAAAAATAAATTTAGACCCAAAAAGTATCAAATAAAGTGTTTGAATTTTTAGGACATTTACCGTAATGATTGCACACCCTGACCACACTGCAAGACTAGTCTACTATGTTGGAAACAGTTTGTTTTGATCCCAACACACCTGTAACCAGGTATATACAGCTCCAGGGCTGTCTGAATTACTCAAGCGAAGATGACTCATCTGGCCTAATCTGCTTTTTTTTGCCCCATTTAACCCTTGTCCTGCCGAATAAATTAAGATGCCGTGCCCATTTCTAATTTTCAGCCAATCAGATTACTTGATCCAGATTGTTGATATATATTCACATACTAAATGACAAACAGTGCAGATCCAGATCAGTTGGCTTCTGATCTGGATCTACACTGTTTGCAAAGGCAGGGTATATCCGGTTCAACAGGACTAGGGTTAATCTTTAACACTCTTCAGGCATATTCAGCAGATTTATGAAATTTTCTTATTTTACCCAGAAAACAGGATCTGACATTTCATGCAAACTGTCTCCAGTGCCAAATCCTGTTTCCTGGGAAAAATAAGAAAAATAATTCAAACTGATGTCTGCTGAAAATTTTATCCAGAGAGCTAAGCATTAGCAAATATATACAGGTAGATCTTAAGAGGTTTCTACAAAGATGTTAGAAAATTGGACAGGTAATTTCAGGCATATTGAATTTCAAATGTACTACTAAACTTTCATGTTAACCCTTAAAGTGCTAGACAAAACTGTAGCAGGGAACATTCTATTTACTTTTGCATTACATTTTTGTATTTTTCCAAGGAAATAAGACTTGGCAGACAATTCACGTGAAATTAAGTTTTATCTACGCTGAAAATACACACAAAAACAACTCAAAATGTTGTCTGCTGCAGTTTAGATTTGCACTTTCTAAGGATTAAACTGTCACTGGTTTCATAGTTACCAAGATTTTGACTGATCCATGTAATTACTCTAAATAACCAGATGCTCCAAGATTTTGACTGATCCATGTAATTACTCTAAATAACCTGATGCTATAACTCTAACAATACATTATCTAAAGTTTTAACAGTTCCATCTGACAGTTACATGATGTGTCCAAAACATGCTAGCTGAAGACCCTTTAAGAAACTGTTATAGAAACTTCATCTGGGTCTATAAAGTTTGCTAGTAGTTAGCCAACCATTACCGCTCCCTATGCTAATTCAGTAGTCAACAAACTGATGATGTTTTTCTTATTTTTTCCCCAAAAAATAGGTATTGACATTTTGTGCAATGTTTGCACGAAATGTCAAAACCTATTCCCTGGGGAAAATAAGAAAAATGTTTCAAAATGTCTGCTGAATTTTTTATCCAGCATACTAAGGTTTAATGAGGGATCCTTAACTCTTTCCCTACTAGTGCAAACTTTTTTTTCCAGTATCATGAATGCTGTTTTTTAAGGACAGCCAGAATAAAATGCTGGGTCATGATAACTCAGCAACTTTAACGGCTTATCACTGATGCAATTTGATATACACTTACATGTATGTTTTCATGCAGGAATAATAAAAACTACGAGTGACAGATTTTTTTTTTTTTTTGAGAAACAGACTCTCTAAAAGACCAAAATAATCCCTTTTCTTGTCAGAGTAAGACATGAAAGTGTACAGAATACACCAGGTGTCCCCAAGCTTTTCCAATACCATGCCTTCATTATTTCATTATTTTTCTCGCTGAAAGAGCATCTTCTTTTACAGGTATGAAACACTACAATTCAAAACTTTCATCCCTCATCTTTCAGTTTTAAGAACCATTTATGATATAAACACGAAAAGCTAAAAAAGTACATAAAAGCAGATCCCCGTTTCGTATGAAATTAAATCAGGCATAAAATCTGTCATAAAAACGGAAATATAAACCAAGAACAGACAGTAAGGCACATATTAAGTCATGATCTGCTTCAGTTGCAACTACAGTATTTACCATATGTATTCGGACAGACAGGCCTGAGCAAACAGTTTAGACCCAGATAAGACGCCACAGAACACGGCGTCTCATCTGGGTCTACACTGTTTGCCACTCATCCAGCAATTTTTAGACACAACATCGGATAGTGAATTGTACTGGTTCAAATTTTAGAACATATATGGTAAGGAGTTGAGGTTTCCGAATACTTAGGGTAAATACGGTAAAAGCTATCCGTATCAGCCACGGCATGAGAAAAAGAGTCTTCAGCCTTCAGGGCATAAACAGATACAGCCTAGATCAGCCTATTAATCTTGAGACCTTGATAAGGCACTTTTTTTCCTACCAAAAAGTATATTTTTCTTATTTCTCCACAAAAACATATGTTGTGGGTACTCATTAGAAGCACCTCAGCTACTTATTTCACTATGAAAAACATATGCTAAATGTACTCATTAGTTAAGGGTACTTATGACAGAGGAATTGTTAAGGAGGAGTATTTGATGATAATTCTGAGATAATTTTTCTTACTTTTTCACAAATACCGAGGCACTTCTAATAAGTACCCACAACATATGTTTTATGGAGAACTGGAAAAAATTATGCCATAATCATCACCAAATACTCCTCCTTAACCCTTAAACTGCCAATCACAACAATTGTCGTCTGCTTTGTCATCTGCTTGTGATTTTAAGTCATTTTTGCAAACAGTGTGGATCCAGATCAGGAGCAGTCTGATCAGGGTCCACACTGTTTGCCTGTATGCAAAAATAGGTTTGAAATGTTTGCAAGAGTATATTCAGCAGACGACATAAACAGACGACATTTTCAGATGCAGGTTTTCTTGGTGTTTTAAGGGTTTATAATACCTCTGGTTAAGGGCACTAGTTAATTAAGGGTACTAATGAGTACCCACAACATATGTTGTCATGGAGAAATAAGAAAAATATAAATCAAAATACCCTTCTTATCATGAATTATGAAACCTGCCCAGTCTGATCAGGGCCATTGCTGTTAGTAGATACACATGAACTACTATTTTCCAATGCCTGTAAGCAGGAATAGAAGGTCCTGATCAGACTAAGCAGTTTGATCTGGGACTACTGTTATAGTGTTAACTCTTTCCCCGCTAGTGGCGACTTTTGTTGTCTGCTGATAACCTTTGCAAACAGTTTGAAGCCAGATCAGGCCCGACAAAATGTCGGACCTGATCTGCTCCAAACTGTTTGACACGCTGATGGTACATGTATTCCTGAAAGAGTTTTTCAAAAAAATTCACTATAAAAAAAAATCTGCAGATGACAAAAAAGCACACAAAATAACCCAGCATGCAAAGAGATAATACAAATTAATTTTTTTACATGGTGCAACTCAATACATATATAAATTTTTAAAAACATCATGACCCTGTCAAGAAATCATATCTGTCAACAAAATCGCCTTTGATTACTGAATGTGAAATGAGATATATATTTTTTTTACCTATCTGCGATTATGGTAAGTTGTTTATATAATATCTGTAACCTTAATACTCTCGGGGCTAATTCAGATGATTAACTCATGATATTTTCTTATTTTTCCCAGTAGATAAGACTTGAATTTTCAAGTAAACTGTCTCTGCGACAGTCTGCAAGAAAAGCTGCCCTATTTCTGAGGAAAAATAAGAAGAACTTGAAACTTTTACCCAGCATGCTAAGTGCTTCAGAGATCAGACTCAATGTTCACTGATTAGATGAGCCTCTCTCCATTTTCTCCAGCAGCTAAAGCCTTCAGGAAGATAATGGTGTCTCCAGTTGATACAAAAGGTGATAATCAAATGACACCCTCTGCCTACTGATCTCAGCCTTGAGCATGTCATGGGGAGATAACTCTGTTAAAAAATGACGAAATGTACCCAATAGCTATCCTAAACCAGATCTCCACAATATCAATGCACATATAAAGTTTGCTGAAATTCACCTGAGATTTACTCAAGTTGTCCTGAAACAAAAATGCTGATGTGTCGCAGCAGATAACTCTGTAAAAAATTGGCGGAACTTGCCAATTAGCAATCCCAAAGCAGATTCTCCACAATATCAATGCACATACCAAGTTTGGCGAAAATCAACTGATATTTACTCAAGTTATCGTCTAGAAACGAAAACATCGATGTGTGAAGGGCAGATAACTCTGTCAAAAATTGACAAAATTTGCCCATTATCAATCCCAAACGAGATCTCTACAATATCGATGCATAAGTTTGGTGAAAATCCATTGCTGTTTACTCAAGTTATCATCCAGAAACGAAATACAAATGGGCGGAGGGACGACAGACGCATAGACATCCAGACATACGGACATCCAACGTGAAACAATAATACCCAGCCACTATCGTGTGGTGGGGTATAAAAAGACATAAATAGCCATGATTCATGTTAAGTTGGAACTCCTAAATAGATTCAAAAAGCAATGAATCTTGAGAGCAATAAACACACACACAAAACTGAAAACAGTTGAAGTGTAAAGTCTTCTGGGCCAGGCCAGCCAGTTTTGGTCAATTAGGCCTCATCAGTGACCCGCAATCTTGGTTGTGCTGGTGGCAACCGGCTGTCAATAGCCACTTCCTATTTTTTTCTTATTTTTTCCAGACAACAGGATCCGACATTCCATGCAAATTGTCTCCACTGGAGATAATTTGCATGAAACGTCAAATCCTGTTTTCTGGGAAGAATAAGAAAAAATATTTCAGTATGTTGTCTGCCGAAATTATTACCCAGATTGCTATGGGTAAACGGACACGGCCAGTTGCTGTCAGCTTCCAACAAACCACTTTAACATGCGGTTACAATGTTCAGTCTTAGGGGTGAATATAACTACATTTTTGAATTTTATATGTACGTAGGCAGGGCTCGAGAATTCCACTTGCAAGTATATGTTCCATTAGGTAATGGACAAGCGAAAATTTTGTCTTTTTATAATTTGCTGAAAAGCCCTGTAGGATAAATAGAATTTTTAACGCACAGTGCAGGTTTACACTGTCTGCCACTGTTTTGACAATTTAGCAGGCAGTAAAACAGATCGGTTGAAATTTTAGGACAAGTATTGACTGGCTCCAGTCTCCAGTGACCAAATATTTCTCTCATAATCCTGTTTGATAATCCACTAAAATAAAACAAATATCATGACTATAAAGGCTGGTCACTAGTGATCTGCCTCTATAGTCATAATATTATTTTTGTTTTCATTTTAGTGGATTATTAAACAGGATTATAAGAAAAAAATATTTAGTCACTGGAGACTGGAACCAGTCTAAGACAAGTAGGTGTGAATATGGTATACGATCAATTAGTGCAATGATTTCGCAACGAAAGACCTGGAGAAGTCTGGTTATAAATACAGCTGACTTAGCTTACAAGGAAACTACTTTAAGTTTTAACCCTTGAAGTGCCAACCAAAACTGCAGCAGACCACGTTTTGATGTTGTTTTTTTTTCCAAAAAAATAACTCATGAAATTTCAAATGCATTGTCTGCTGAGCAGATGATTCACAAGAAATGTCAAGATTTATTTTCTCTGAAAAATAAAAAGAATAATAAAAAATGTCAGAATGCCATCTGCTGCAAATTTTGCTTGGCACTTTAAAGGTTAATAGCCAAACCATATAAGACCTTCCCAATATTTCAAGTGATAATATTTTCATCTGAGGCTATATAATAGAGTTGACAATCCCATTACTCAATACACAACCCTAGGACAAGGTCAAAACATTAACCATACTTTATATTCTGAAGAAGTGCATAATAACCTGGTCACGATTCAGTGCACTCTTCACAAACACTTTGGTAAACTTTTAGCAATGCATATATTATACTTAACAGCAAAAGAAATGCAAATGTGAACTACTAAGATAAAACTTTTATTTCCTGCACTTAAAAAACAAGTACATTTTATCCTAAATATTGAGCCACTTTTATCTCCTAACCATAATTTTTAAACTCATTTCATTACCTGTTGATACATCCAACTACCAGCATGAATGGCAAATAGTGTAGACACTGATCAGATGCCATGTTCTGTGGTGTCTAGTCCAAACTGTTTGCTCCAGTCTGTATGTCCCAATAGGAAAGGTTAAAATGGATTTTATTTAACAATTTCAAGAATACGGGGTTCATAATCAAACACCAATCAATGGTATAAGGTCCCAAGAAATACAGCATAACATTGTGATCTTTGAAAATGGCATGTTATCAGAATTCTGAAAAATGTAATGATCTGCCTGCCTGAATTACGCATGTGATTCTGCAAGTCCCCCCACCCTCACCCTGTATTACTTATGTAAGAGACCAGCAAATGAATTTCATTATAGATAAGGGCTCAGGGCCCAGTTGTTCAAAATTAATGATGTCGTTAGTTAACGATTCGTTAAAATTTTAATCGAGTGATACGCAAATATGCTGAAATTTTTTGCTGAAAAAATGTGAGTAGCTTTTGCAATGCAAAAGCTACTCACATTTTTTCAGCAAAAAATATCAAAATAATGTATATTGAATCCGCTAAAACAGTTAACAAAATGACCCTTAACGAGCTCGTTAAGCTAACGACGCTTTGAACAACTGGGCCCAGAAGATGGCAGATTTACGCCAAACCATACCTTGTGGGTGCTCATAAGAATCATCTCAGCATTGTGATTCAAATGAGTACCCACAAGATATGCTCGTTAAAGAAAATAAAAATTATCCTAAATACATGTAATCTGACACTACAATTAACAACTTTTCGGGTTTATGCACTATTTTACGACCTCTGTGTTTCTTTTGCCTCTGAGTATACATCTGTATTACTACAGTATACTAGCTGAACAATACAAAATATCCAAGATATTTCCAACACATTTAATGTCCGCAATCCTGCCATAACTTGAGTTCTTGAGATATCAGAAAAGCATGACATAGTTTTCAACAATAGTTAAAGTGGAAGGTTTAACCTAAAATTTTTAACTTATGAATGAAGAAGAATTCGACTACAAAAATGACTGATTGTGATGCATTGTGCTCAAAATTTGCTGATTAGAACTGTTTCACCCTTCTTTTGCTGAACACGACATGCCCTGTCTTAGCAAACAATGCAGATCCTGATCAGTTGGCTTCTGAAGAAGCCAACTAATCTGGATCTGCACTGTTTGTCATTAAATATGTGAATTTCTTCAAAAACCCAGATCAAGTAATCTGATTGGCTGGAAATTAGAAGTGGGCGTGGAATCATAATTTATTCAGCAAGGCAAGGGTTAAGAGAACTGGATACACTTAGTACATTTTCCATCATTTTTACAAGGGAGACAACTTTGTGACTTTTCTTTGCTCTCCTGCAAACCAAGCCCCTTCCAATGACAACCCACAAGGCCTATTTTGATAATCAAAGCACTGACAGCACTGGTGAGTCGATTGTCTCTGAGTGTAGCCTGAGAAAATGGTCCTGAACCGGGATTTGATTGTTTCATTTCATCCTTAACTTCCTGTAATTTAACCCTTAACTTTCTGTAATTTAAGCAGACAGGGTAGACCCTGATTAGATGCCGTTTTCTGCTACATCTGATCTGGGTCTGCACTGTTTGCAAATGTTCCAAATGTCCTAGTCCAGGATTTACAGATAACACTCTGTCAGCAGCACTCTGATGTCACAGTGACAAGAAAAGTGCAGCTATAAATAACCGTAACCTGGATTTCGTCTAACACGTGGTTTGATTACATTGGTCAATGATAATCACATGGACAACAACCTTAAGGAAATTTTGATGTATGTATGCTAAGGCTCGAATTTAAACAATCAACCCAAAAATTATCTTCAGAGTATCGTATATACTCTAAATATTCGGACATTTTAATTCCTTGCCATACTTTTCAAAACAATTGAACAAGTCCATTTTACTACCTACTGACATGTCTTAAAACTGCCAGATGAGTGCCAAACAGTACAGAGCCTGATCAGCTGCCACATTCTGCAGCATCTGATATGGGTCTACACTGTTTACACAAGCATGTGTGACCAAATACTTGGGACAAATTAACAATTTCTTTGTCTGAACCTATTGCTATTTTATCAGAGCACTTGTTAAGGACTATTTGATGATAATTCTGCGATAATTTTCTCCAATTCCCCAATACATGTTGCAGGGGTACTCATTAGAAGTGCCTCCATGAGGCACTTCTAATGAGTACCCACAACATATTTTTTATGGATAGATAAGAAAGAATTTTTCAACAAATCTTTTACAAGTCTTCTGTTTTATACTCACCATACATTTTTCCTTCATCTGACAATATAATTTTTCGCCGCCCACATGGCGGGTAAATGGCCAACGCCTCCTGGAAGCTCTGTTCTATATCTGGACTCCACACACCTTCTGCATCATTGCCCAACTCATCATCGCCCATATCATCATCCTCCGTCTCCGCCTTCGGGGCGGACTGGTTGTTTGGAGCTGGGGCAGGGGGCTCCAAATTGCCCCATGTTGTGGACATGATAGAGGGAGCCTGGAGGATCCTGTAAAAATATGAACTACTACACTACTCAGAGGAATTGTTAACCCTAGTCCTGATGAACCCGGATATACCCTGCCTTTGCAAACAGTGTAGATCCAGATCAGTTGGCTTCTGAAGAAGCCAACTGATCTGGATCTGCACTGTCTGACATTAGGTATGTGAATTTATAGCAACAATCTGGATCAAGAAATCTGATTAGCTGAAAATTAGAAGTGGGAGTGGCATCTTAATTTATTCAGCAGAACAAGGGTTAAGGAGGAGTATTTGGTGATAATTATGGGATAGTTCTCCATAAAAGCATATGTTGTCGGTACTCATCAGAAGTGCCTTGGCAAGGCGCTACTAATGAATACCCACATGTTTTTATGGAGAATTAAGAAAAATTATCCCAGAATTATCAACAAATACTCCTCCTTAACAATTCCTCTGATACAGTGTACTACAACATGATTGAATGAACAAACAATGCAGACCCAAATTAGACTGCTCCCAAATAAGCATAGCTCCACATCAAGTCACATTTGTAGTTTTAAGCATTTTTTTTTAATTACGGCAAATATCTTAAAATTTTGAACACTTTAATCCATACTGTTTTGGTTTTTTAAAGTTTGCTTTTTATGCAGCTGTTTCTTAAAATACTTAGTGGAATGGCAAAAAAGGTAGACCCTGATCAAGTCTGATCTTGGTCTGCACTGTTTGCACGTCATTTTGTCAGAAACATTGGTTTATGAAATTTTAGGACAATCACTATATTTCAAAACAAATGTTGTGATTACTCACTGGAATTACCTCAGAAGGCAATTCCACTGAGCACTCACAAGTATGTTCTGATGCAAAACATGCTTGTTATGCAGTTATTACTTAAACTACTGAGTGGAATTGCAAACAGTGATTACCCAGATCAGACTGCTCCTTGTTTGTCTATGCCATTTTGTTTGACAATTTGGTGTTCGAAATTTGAGGGACATTTACTGTACTAGGAAAACAATATGGCCAAATGGGGAAATCCCCATAAAATCCTTAAAAAACTTTAGGGTCGTTGGTGAAAAATTAGGCAAGGCTGGGTAACCTGAAACACACACTTTTTTATTTTAGGTAAATAGTTGTCTTATTTCTCCAAGAAAAAAATGTGGGTTCTTATCTTTCAGGCATTTCTATTTCATATGTAACAAAATATGTCTTATTAGCCTAGAAAACATAAAACTGTGGGTTGATCATTGGAACTGCCTTGCTTAGCCTATTCAAGTATTAAAAGTAGCCACAACATACATGCACATTTCTGAGGGGAAATAATTCAAAATATTCCCCTTAACAAATGCTATGAATTGACAATAGTATTTACCCTAAACATTTGGACACCTTCAAGGCTGCATTTTTGCCCCACTCTGACAGCACATAAAATTTCAAAAAGACTTGTTTCAATGGTATATTGTCCCATGAAATTTGTGCTTATTTCATAATAGTTTAGAAGGAATTTTATTCATTTGTCCCTTGTTTTTAAGCAATATCCCACAATTTCTTGAGGACACGAGACATTTACTCCTGCTTTACACGTTTTTGCACCTTAACTCCCTCCCTTAATTGACCTAAAAAGTGGAACACTTTACTGCCTGCTGATGTCTTAAAAACTACCAGATGAGTGGCAAACAGTCTAGACCCCAATTAGATGGGACAACTGAGCTGGGTCTACACTGTTTCTCAGGTCTGTTTGCACAAATAAAAAGCCTTGTTTCAAGTACATGTACAAGTTCAACTTTCCTTTACTACCACAGATGACATAAATCATATTCTAATGCACTCGCGTATGTAACGCGACGTCTGATTGGGTAACGTCAAAAATTTGCAACGGTATATTCTGCGATATACTGTCGCAAATCCGACGTCATCACGTAACGTCGCTTCTCATTGGCTGGCATTTGGTTTTATGCAGCTCACAGCACTTGTCGTTTTGTGCAAATAGTACATTTTTTCAATAGAAAAAAATGAATAAATGCATTAGAATGGGGATAACTGCATCAAATTTGTCATTTGGGGAGGTAAATCGGCGGTTTTACGGTCGCAAATTACGTTTTACGGCTCCGCTGACGCGTCGCCGTAAAACGAAATTTCCGACCGTAAAACCGCCGATTTACATCCCCAAATGCCAAATTTGAATGCAGTTATCCCCTTAATGTTCAGAACTTAACCCTTGTCCTGCTGAACCTGGATATACCCTACCTCTGCAAACAGTGTAGATCCAGATTAGTTGGCTTGAAAAAGCCAACTGATCTGGATCTGCACTGTTTATCATTAAACATGTGAATTTCTATCAAAAACACCCAGATCAAGTAATTTGATTGGCTGGAATTAAGAATTGGGCATGGCATCTTAATTTATTCAGCAGGACAAGGGTTAACACTTAAAGCGCTTAGCAAAGTTGTAGCAGACAACTTTTAATTTCATTTTTCTCTGTGTGTTTTTCACAGAAAATAAGACTTGGCATTTCATGTGAATCCTGTAATAGATTCACATAAAATGACCTTATGTCAAGTCTTACTTTCTCTGAATAAAAAAAAAAATCAAAATGCCATTGATAAGAAATAAGCTGCAATGTAAGATAGGGACCATTATGTTATATGCAAAAAGGAAAGGCCCACTGGGTGAAACATGGGCATTGATAAAACATCGAGTCTTCATTGATATATTCTACTACAGTGTTCTAAAACTTCTAATTCTCTATGCGAACAATGAAGGCCCTGATCAGACAGGACATATTAATCTAGTCCTTCATTATTGCATGTGTGGTAAAGAGATTTTCTCATGTTGTGACTCAAATGTATGATTAACTCTAAATATTGGGATACAGCCCACTCTAACAGTTCCTCAAAATCTTTTAAACCAGGCTGACTTGAGTCACTACATGTATATCTTTTTTTCTCTCATTTACATTTGTTTGTCATATGTTTGTGGTATGTGAGATCATGTATGAAAGACTGGTACATGTTTTTTTTTTTTTTAGTAGTTTAAGGTTTAAATGCATGTCCTTGTGAATTTCTGTATATGTACATATCTGTAGTTAGTGAGGGCCTCATGGAAGATTAGTTGTTGCTAAATGTGTCGCCCTCTTGAAATAAAGTCTATTATTATTTTATTTTACTAAACTTCAGACTGAATGGTTAACACAGCACACCCTGATCAGCAGTGCCTCATAAACACAGCTTCAGGTAAGAGTGGGTATCCATATAACACTTGTCTTATTTCTAAAAACTGATCTGGATTCTCACTGGTTTGCTCAAGTCTAAAACCCCATATTTGAAGCAAAACACTCTGGTCAGTGATAGATGTATATCTTTTTTTTTAGCATTAACATATGTATGGGTATTCCTTTTCTGTCCAGTAGTATGTCCCATGCAAATTTCACAGCACCAGATAAAGTGATAATTGTGACACAGATAATATTTTAGGACATTTTTTTGTTAATTTTGCCAAAAAAAAAAAAAAACACACACACATATTGTGGTTACTCATTTGAATTGCTTCACTAATACTAAGGCAGCTCCCGTGACTACGGACATGATCTGGTCTGGCCCAAAAATAAAAAAAAAATCATCTTCTGAATATATTCTCTTTATCTGGAATTATGTCTGCAATACTTACATTTGTCCTCAACTGTAGTTCATTCCATAGCTCCAGATAAGACATTTTTTTCATCTAAAAACTACAATATTTTTTTCTTTTTCTCCACTAAAACATATTTTGTGGGTACTCGTTAGAAGCGCCTCATCGAGGTGCTTCTCTAATGAGTACCCACAATATATGTTTTCATGGAGAAATAAGAATATTAATCTAGATACTCCTCTTATTTGGAGCCATGTCCTTCAACCATAGACCAAAAGGTTAGAAATAACAAACCTCAACCAGTTTTAGTAGGAACAATTAGCCTGTACCTGGCCTGTTTAACATGGTAAAACACCATGTTGGGAAGGCAATATTACCAACTGTGTAGTCATGCAGGTGAACATAAGCAATCACATGTACTGGGTCAGACAGTGCAATCAGCCTTCTAATAGAGCAATCTAGTTGTATCCTAGAACAGTACTCTAATACTCCAGGCCAGTTTTAATCTAGGTAAACTTTAAGTTGCTAAATTGCTCATATAATCTGAATAATCTTTGGGAAATTAATCAATAGCAGGGTAATTCAATTAAATTTCTTCCACTTCCTAAACAGTTTGTCAATAACATGACATAAAAGAAGATCCAGAAGAAAATAGAAGTTTAACCCTTTCATCCCTGAATTTCTGAAATGGACTCTTTCATCTGCATATCTGGTCAGAACCTCTCAAATAGGGGCCCGAGTCAAAAATCAAAACAGAATGGCAAATAGTGCAGATTCTGATCAGATGGCTAATCAGGATCTACACTGTTTGCAAAAAATATTTTGGTCCACCAGGCAGAAAAAGGCTTAATGACAACATAAAGAGAAAAAAGTTTGAAACATGTGCTAAAATGCACATTGCACAGAGACATTATGACAGTCTGCCACACAAATGTCTGCCTGTATGGGGACAAACAATCATGCAGTTTTGTGCTAAAAGTTGATGTTAAACTCCTAATTTTAGTGCGAATTTCATTTGAAATTTCCAAATGCCCCTCTTTTCTGTAATGCAGTTTTACACACCTTTCTTTCAAAGCCTGGGTATGGGGCTGAGCATACACCCTATATATGGTAACTAGTGGGATAGACAGGCCTGAGAGAACAAAGCTGACCCAGATCAGACCCTGGAGAACTACTGGGTGTCTATGCTGTTTTAATTCCTTTTTGTCCAGTATTCTGCTACATTTCTTTTTTTTTTTTTTGTATCTTTGAAACACTTGGGTTGAATGATCACACTAGCAATTTGGAGCCCGAAATCTTCTCTCATATTTCTGATCCAAAAAGTATGGTATAAGTTCCACTACTATCAATACTTAATTAAGATAAATTGTCTTAAAAATAAACAAAAAAAAAAAAAAAAAAAAAAATTAGGGTGAGAATCCAAGGGTGAAAACAACACTGAAGAAACGCCAAACAACACTGAAGAAACGCCAAAATGAGAATCATAGCTCTTGATACTCAGTACATCCAGACAACACTTTTCTTATTCCTTCAAGAAAATGTCAATGAGTACCCGCAAATTTTTTTGTGGATCTGACTGTTTCGGTTAAAACAAAGAACAAACAAAAATCATATGAAGAGCTACGAGTACAATAGCCTGAAATGAGGCTGAGTAAGAGATTCATCTGATCAGTCATTTTAGTTCTGTTGTCTTTTTAGACAATCAGCTGCATTCTGCATCAGCAGCAGTTTTTTGACATTATACTCTTCAAACTACTGTGATTTAAAAAGTTGCAGCTGGACATAGGAAATACACTTGTCTTCTTTTTAAATCTTTTCCCTGAAAAGTTTAAACTTCAATAACATGTGACTGCCGAGACTAAATGTGAATGACAAATGATAATAAAATTAAACTGCAACTTACATTTGTTTGCTTGTAATATCCTGCAATTCAAATATTGTTTTCTTACATAAATAGGTCCCTATGAATGAATTTTATTGTAGTCCTAGTCATGTACTTGCATACATTACAAAAAGTGCACTATGAAATATACATTATTTGTTTACATATAATGGGAGACTATTATCAATAAATAATAAATCTGGCTATCCTGTGACACAGGTCCTTTGTGTGATGCTTAATGGTCTCAAGGTAATTTGTTTATCACAGTTTGCATCAAACTGATTAAGAACTAAATCAGCATAATAAATATGGAAGCTCAAATATAATCTGCTTTAGATCTCCCAGTCAGTGCAATTGTTTATACAAAGTTAGTTTGATAGTAATTGACTGTTTGACAGGTGCCCCTTGATTAAATGAATGGACAGGAAATCTACTTTCACACTAAAGATTTGTGTCAACAATACCTGTCAAATTACCAGACCGTGACCTTATAACCCCTGGCACTAGCCTCTTCCCAGGTAGGTTAATTTCGAACTTGAAAAAGATTTGTTTGTTACAAAAAGTTAACCCTAGTCTCAAGGATGTAAAAATCGCGTTTCTTAAAAAAAAATCGTACATTTAGATGAATGACTACGCAAGCTAGCTGAACTTTGAACACACGCGCTTACCCCTCTGATCTCGCCGCCAGCCAAGCGAATGTAAAGCTGTGTGAGCCATTACACTTCCAAAATCTGGGTCAAACTCCGGGAAACTAACGCAGAATGATACACCAACTTATCCAATATTTTTTATCACAAAATACAACTCCTATAATCCAGAATTAATAAGAAGGTAACGTCCAACACACTGAAGAAACTTCTCTGTCTATCGCAGGCCGGAAGTTGTGTCTCAAAGTATGACAAATATTCGAGAGATTCGAAAATTGTGTAGACATTTCTGAGGGTCGAAAGCGATTTGCAGCGATTTACAAATGTAATAGGACGATCTTAGGGTACGGATCGAATGGTACTCACCTTTCCTTTATATCCGGATATTAAATAACCACAATCAGCATTTAAATTTTGTAATTTAAGTAAAATACTACTCACTTTAAGGTATGCGTGGAATGATATAAAGAATCTGGACAACGTACTCTTTGACTGCGCATCCACTCTGCGCATGGGAGGACCAGGTGTAATAAAGCGTGGTTTTTGATTGGTTCTGGAGCTGGCGAGGTGACAACCATGTCGTCATCTGCGCTAAATATAATCTGTTTGAATACACTTTGCCGCAAAAAGAGTGCTCTGTATATACAGTGAAATGTACACAATGAGTCACGCTTTGCATATAAATCAGTGTATATGTATTTTACAGGCGCACTGTCAACCAAACTCAGTGGACGCTCAAAGGAGCCGCCAATTAGCGGACCAATTAGTGTATATTAATTGGAAGAACAAGGTGCCTGCTTAGGCCGCAGTAACCTAAATATTTGAATGCTGATTGAAGTACCTTAAAAGAAAAAAAAAAAAAAAAACAACTATAAAACACCAGAAAAAAGTAAAGAAAAAAAGTTATGGCCTTTAAAATGATTCTTTCTCAGGATTCTTTTGTTTAGATAATTCAATTTTGATAAATAAAAAAGGCATTTGATAGTCTGCAGGTATCAGCAAAGTTCAGCTTACATTTTTTTTTTTTAGTATAAAAGATATTTTAAAGGTAAACATTTCACAGTTCGTTCCACTAAATTATATATAAGTATTAAACAATATATTCAGAATAAACTAAACCAGTGGAAGCAGAAAAGAATAGGAAGGTCCAAGGTTCAAACAAAACCTTTTTCTCACCTGGAAATGGGGGTCATGCAGCATATGCATACAAATGTATATTTGTCATAATGGATTTCAAATTCATTTTATACAGGAATTTGACTCATTAAAACTGAGAGATAAATGTGAAAAAAAAACAAATTGCCATACCATATTTACCATAAATATTCAGACACCCAACTCCTTATCATATTTGTTCTAAAATTTGAACAAGTACAATAATTTATTATCCTTTGTAGTGTCTAAAATTGCTGGATGAGTGGCAAACAGTGTAGACCCTGATGAGTCACTGCATTCTGCAGCTTCTCATCTGGGTCTGCACAGTTTGCGCAGGCCTGTCTGTCCGAATATTTACTGTATGTACTGTAAGTCTGTGCAATGACCAATATAACCAAAGCCAAAAAACAAAACAAAATAAAAAAAAACAGAACACAAAACTTTGATACGATTGCTACCAAAATTTCTAAGCCTGTGACCTTGACCTTTGGTCTGCAGCTACTGAGCTGTATCCATCCAGAAGTAATATTAGCCACATATCAACAACTTTAAGTGAAGGCTTTTAGAAAATAAGCAAAGCAATCAAACTTAACACAAAACTTTAATGCAATGTTAACTGACATACGGACAGACAGAATGACAAAAACTTTCTACACCCCCTCCCCCTCCCCCCCGGCAAACTTTGTATGCCAGGGACATATTTATTTACCCTAGGGATTTGGGTAAACACAGATCTGAGCAAACTGCATTCTGCAGCATCTGGTCTGGATCTACACTGTTTGCTCAGATCTGAGTCTACCCAAATCCCTAGGGTAAATAAATATGTCCCTGGCATACAAAGTTTGCCGGGGGGGGGGTAGAAAGTTTTTGTCATTCTGTCTGTCCGTATGTCAGTTAACATTGCATTAAAGTTTTGTGTTAAGTTTGATTGCTTTGCTTATTTTCTAAAAGCCTTCGCTTAAAGTTGTTGATATGTGGCTAATATTACTTCTGGATGGATACAGCTCAGTAGCTGCAGACCAAAGGTCAAGGTCACAGGCTTAGAAATTTTGGTAGCAATTGTATCAAAGTTTTGTGTTCTGTTTTTTTTTTTATTTTGTTTTGTTTTTTGGCTTTGGTTATATTGGTCATTGCACAGACTTACAGTACATGCATTCTGCAGCATCTGGCCTGGATCTACACTGTTTGTCACTCATCCATCAGGTTGACACATCAACAGAAAATCAAATGGACTTGTTCAAAATTTAGGACAAGCATGTTAAGAATACTTAGGGTAAATACTGTAAACATGTTAATGACCCTCACCATCCTTATCCTCATTTTTGTTTTAAAGTTGGTTTGTATGTCTAGCGATGTGTCTGAAATGTGCTGGCTGAAAGTCAGACACTGCAGACACTGATCAAATTGCTGATCTGTGTCTACACTGTTTATCTCACTGTCTGATTGTTCAGGGTAAATATGGTGAACAACTTTGCTGTTCATCACAAAAACATGCCTATATAATATTGACACCCCACTTAAACCCTACTTTTATATAGTAAAACTGGGGTTTACAGGGGTATACATTATTTTTTTTATTTCTGCACAAAACCATAGATTGTGGGTAAGTCACAATCTATGTTTTGAGCAGAAATATGAAAAATATCAGTTTTTATCTGAAAATTTTCAGTTTTTGGAGGTGAAATTTTCTATTTGAATAGGCATGTTTTCATAATTTTTTCCAGTATAAACTGACCCATCAGGATATTCATAATTAAACCCTTGCTATGCTGAATAAATTAAGATGCCATGCCCACTTCTAACTTTCAGCTAATTAGATTACTTGATCCAGGTTATTGATACAAATTCACATACTTAATGACAAACAGTGTAGATCCAGATCAGTTGGCTCCTTCAGAAGACAACTGATCTAGATCTACACTTTTTGCAAAGGAAGGGCATATATGGATTCAGCAGGACCAGGGTTAAACTGGTAGAGTAAACCATTTATCAACAAAGAAGCTGAAAATTTGAATGTCAAGGCAAAATAAGGTTCTATTTTTCACCCATTCTTGCTGTGCTTCTTGTTGGTAGATATCATATTGTCCATGGCTGTCTCCAAGTGATTGTCACAGCAAAAGTTCTGAACAGAATGCACAATTATTCAAGCTGATATATCATAGGAACTTCTCCCCGTTATTCTTGCTAATTTGCAGGACTACCATATTCAATCTATTAAGGTCAGTAGAGGACTTCATGAGGGGCATATTTTATGACGCTTATGTGATATACAATACTTTTTTGTTCTGATAATCTTTTCAAGCTTATGTTGTTGGCACTCATTTAAATGGCCTCAACTTGTCAAGACAATTCAGATGAGTACACACAACATATGCTTTTATAAAGAATTTGATATTATAAAAGCACACAAGCTGTAATCTGAAGACTATAAAATTGCTTGACTGCTCTTATAGGAGTGTGTGTGTGTTTTTTTTGTTTTTTTTTTTCTAAATATTAACCTAAAGCACTCTCTTGGGCAGTTCATCAGATGACAAATTAACCACCTTTCCCTGAACTTTTGTAAGGTAATCTGCATGATCATTGACTGCCCTCTTGTAGGGATACAGTTCATCAAAGATTGTGATAGTTTCTTAAAAGCACCAGAAAGATGGCATTTTCTCTTAAAATTGAGCTTATGGTAAATTACTTCTAGTATTAATAATATTTTTCTATATTTTCCATATTGGATATTGTCATGTTGAGTAAAGATTTCCGGGGACAACATTTTGATTTAATTTTCTTATTTGGGTTTGATACTGCATAATGGCCTCCTAAGGAGACAGTTTGCATGCAGTGTCAAATGCTATTTTCTGGGAAAAATAAGAAAAAAAATATCTGGATGTCTTCTTCACAGAGAAATTCCCATTATAGCCAGGCCAAATTATTGGCATACTAACCAGTGTGTATAAAATCCCCTTTTTTTTGACTCAGTTCAAATGATATCAGATAATGTGTATCTAATTAAAATAAACATATTGAATTAAAAGGTATACCAATTTTAACAGCTGATTTGTCAATGAAAATATCAAGTTTAGAAAAATATCCCTCTAACCTGATATGTAAAAATAGATGAACTATCTATTTTCACATATCAGTTTTGGGGATGAAAAGATCAATTAACCCTTGTCCTGCTGAACCCGGATATACTCTGCCTTTGCAAAAAGTGTAGATCCAGATGGCTTCTGATCTGGATCTGCACCGTTTGCCATTAAGTATGTGCAACAATCTGCATCAAGTAATCTGATTGGCTGAAAATTAGAAGTGAGTGTGGCATCTTAATTTATTCAGCAGGACTAAGGTTACTTAGTATATAATAATGATACATTTCTATTATTACTATGCCATACAAACATATGTTGTGGGTATTTATTGTAATTGCCTTGCTGATGTGATTGTAGTGAATACTCACAAGATGCGTTTTTATGGAGAAATAAGAAAAATGTCAAAACTTTGTTTAAAAAAAATAGTGTCTTGTCTGGACCTATAAATTCAAACTTTTTACTCAACAGATAAAGACAAAAGAATATATATTCATATCACAATACATTATGCTGCAGCTGCTGCAGAATTCTGCTCATGATTATACGCCTATCTGTTTGATGATAACCATGTGATTCTCCACTGTGTGAACCTTACCTGTATCATACAAACCATGTGATTCTCCACTGTGTGAACCTACCTGTATCATACAAATCATATAATTTTCCACTGTGTGAACCTTATCATACAAACCATGTGATTCTCGTCTAGGTGAACCCTATATGCATCATACAAAACGAGTGAGTCTCCACTGTGTGACCTCTATCTGTATCATATAAACCATGGAAATTCTCATCTGGGTGAACCTGATCTGTACCTTACAAACAATGTGATTCTCTACTATGTGAACACTATCTGTATCATACAAACCATGTGCTTTTCTATTGTCTGAACCTGATCTGTACCATACAAACTGTGATTCTTTACTGGCTGAACCCTATATACATGTATATCATACAAACCATGTGATTCCCCACTATGTGGACCCTATCCATACCACAAAAACCATGTAATTCTCCGCTGTGTGAACCCCATCTGTATCATACAAATCATGGGCTTCTACACTGTGTGAACCTGCTCTGTACCATACAAACTGTGTGACTCTCCAGTATGTGACCTCTGTCTGAATCATACAAACCATGGGATTCTCACCTGGGTGAATCTGATCTGTACCATACAAACTGTGTTATTCTCCACTGCATGACCCATGTATGTTTCATACAAACTATGGGCTTTTCCACTGTGTGAACCTGCTCTGTACCACACAAACTGTGTAACTCTCCACTGTGTGACCCCTGTCTATTTCATACAAACCATAGGCTTCTCCACTTTGTGAACCTGCTATGTATCATACAAACCTTGTGATTTTCCAGTGTGAACCTGATCTATACTATACAAACCATGTGATTCTCTACTGTCTGCTGTGTGAACCCTATCTGTATCAAACAAATACAAACTGTGTGATTCGCTGGTATGATCTGATCTGTATCATGCAAACCATGTCTCTCCACTGTATGAACCTTATCTGTACCATACAAACCATGTGATTCTCTGGTGTGATCTGTATAATACAAACCATGTGGTTCTCTGGTGTGATCTGTATCATATAAACCGCGTTACCGGTATTCTTCACTGTATGAACCCTATGTGTATCACACAAACCATGTGATTCTCTGCTGTGCTATCCAGAGTCACATTCTGACCATGGTAGATGAGCATTCTCTGACTCTAAAGCACTGGTTTAACCATTACTTCTCTCTTGGCAAATTCAGCAGATGTCAAATTGGTGTTGTTTTGCTTCATTTTCCCAGAAAATAGAGTTTGACATTTCATGCAAATTGTCTTTCAAACAGGAATAACCCAAATAGGCATATCCCATGAAAATGTAAGTATAAAGGAACAGCAGGACAACGGTTAAATTAAACTTTGGGGTTCTGGTATTGTTTTGTTGTTGTTTCTTTCACCACAGCCTCTTTTAACACTTTTGCTGGGATCCAAGGCAAAAAAGAAAAAAAAATGTCTTAGCTAAACAACTGTGAAGTATTCAAACACAAATGTATAGATTATATATAAAAAAATATCATAAACCATAAGTGGTCATTTTGCTATATAATCTATGCATTTCTGGTTAGATACAACATTTTCAGTCCATTTTTAAGCAGTTAAGCAGCGCTATATAAAAAAATATGCTATAGTGAACTATGTTATAAAGAGGTGTCCCTGTATGCAGAACTTTTGAGAGTTTTATTCATAAATGACCTTCTTATTGACAATACCAATAATAAAGTATTTTTCTCTTAGAGTATGAATAAATGTAACCTTCATTTTGCTTTTTCATTGTTTCCTTACACAATGAAATACACCTACAAACACCTTTAAGTTCATTTTAACACTTTGCATGCTGGGTAGAAATTTCACCAGACAACATTCTGAAATAATGTTCTCATTTTCCCTATAAAAATAGGTGTTGACATTTCATATAAATTGTATCCTAAGGAGACAAATTGCATGGAATGTCAAAGGCTACTTTCTGGGAGAAAATAAGAAAAATATCAATTTGTCATCTGCTGGAATGGCCCATAGAATTGTAAAGGTTAAGTTCATTGTAAATTCATAATGTAGTCTTTATTATGGTTGACACCGTTTTAATTTAAAATCCATATATCACCAGATCACATTTAAATTTAAGGCTTTCCATTTTTTATCTAGTTTAAGTTTGTTACTTGCCTGCCTACATGCATCTTTTAAGGAGAATGGATATGATTTTTGCAGGGGAGGGGAGCAATTCTGTCAAAATTATTTTTGCCTCCGACTGAAAAGGTGTCTATTTTAAAAGGAAAGAATTTATTTGCTCCCCTTTTAGAAAAGACCCCATTTTCAGAAGGGGCTTGGTGTGCAGGTAAGCAAACAGTAAGTCTTAACTCTTAAACTGCCAATCACAACAATTCTTGTCTGCTTTGTCATCTGCTTGTAGTTTTAAAAGTCATTTTTGCAAACAGTGTGGATCCAGATCAGACTGCTCCTCTAGGAGCAGTCTGATCAGGGTCCACACTATTTGCCTGTTTGCGAAAATAAGTTTGAAAAGTTTGCAAGAATATTCAGCAGACGACATAAATAGACAACATTTTCAGATGCAGGTTTTCTTGGCATTTTAAGCGTTAAAAGCTGTCTCCCCTGTAAAAAGTTGCTGAACATGTACCATCCCCTTTTCATTAGGCAGTTTAACCCTTGTCCTGCTGAATAAATTAAGATGCCACACCCATTCTAATTTTCTGCCAATCAGATTACTTGATCCAGATTGTTGCTACAAATTCAAATACTTAATGGCAAACAGTGCAGATCCAGATCAGTTGGCTTCTTCAGTAGCCAGCTGATCTGGATCTACTCTGTTTGCAAAGGCAGAGTATATCCAGGTTCAGCAGGATGATGGTTTATAAATAAATAAAAAAGTTTACAAAACAATTTCTGAGGTTTTAAATGCTCCCATAATGCTAATTTATTAAGAATTGTGGCAAACCCCATACTTCACTACTTTATATAGTTGAAAAGGGGAATCCTATTTTTGATCACAGTTTTACCTGCACAGATAGTGTAGCAGTGTCATATCAATCTAATTCCTGGCTTCTGTTTTTATATGTTCAGAAACCATAGCAGTTTCATTCCAGTTTTATCAGTGATCACTGTTGTACCTGTACAGAAAGTATTGCAGTTCATTTCAATCAATTTATTGATGGCTGTTTTACCTGTACAGAAATTGTTGCAGTGTCATGTCAGCAGTATTAGTGATGACTCTTTTACCTGTGCAGAAATTTTTGCAGTTTCATGTCAGCTGTATTAGTGATCACCATTTTACTTTACAGAAACTCTTTTAGTTTCATTACAACCTTATTAGTGATATTGTTTTACTCATGCTAAAGTGTTGCAGTTTTATGTCAGCTTTATTAGCGATCACTGTTTTACCTGTACAGAAACTCTTGCTGTTTCATTTCAATCTTATTAGTGATCACGGTTTATAGAAATGTTTTAGCTTCATTTCAATATTATTAGCAATCACTGGTTTACCTGTACAGAAACTCTTACAGTTTCATTTCAGTCTTATTAGCAAGCACTGTTTTACCTCTTCAGAAACTTTTGTGGTTTCACTTCTATCTTATTAGTGATCACTGTTTTACCTCTACAGGAACTCTTGCAGTTTTCTTTCAATCTTATTAGTGACCACTGTTTCATCTATACAGAAACTCTTGCAGTTTCATTTCAATCTTATTAGTGATCACTGTTTTATCTGGATAAAAACTCTTGCAGTTTCATTTCAATCTTATTAGTGATCACTAATGTAGCTGTACAGAAACTCTTACAGTTTCATTTCAACCTTATTAGCGATCAGTGTTTTATCTGTACAGAATTTTTTGCAAGCTAGTTTTATTTCAATATTATAAGCAATCATTGTTTTACCTGTGCAGAAACTCCTGCAGTATGATTTCAATCTTATAAGTGCACTGTTTTGCCTGTACAGAAACTCTTGTAGTTTCATTTCAGTCTTATTTTGGTGATTACTGTTTTACCTGTACAGGAACTCTTGCAGTTTCATTTCAATCTTATTAGTGATCACTCTCTTACCTGTACAGAAACTCCTGTACAGAAGCTTAATCTTGTTAGCATTCACTGTTTTACTACACTGAAAGTGTTGCAGTTTCATTTCAATCACAACACTTTCTGCACTGGTAGAAATTTGATCAATTATATGATTTAACTGAAACTCTGCTTACTTTGTTGATTCCCACAATACTCAATTTTAGTCTGGCGACCCAAAAAGGGTAACTGACAAACAGTGCAGACCCTGATCAGATGTCACAAAATGTGGCATCTGATCAGGGACTCCACTGTTTGCAAATAGTTTAACCAGTTTTCTTTAGGAATATCTAAATCACATAGCCTGACACACTTACCTAAAACACTTTGGAAAACTGACAGTTTTCCCTACACTTACAGTGAAAACTCGGGAAAGCCTGTGCAGCCTTATGGTCTTTCTACATAGGTCTAGATAAGATACTTTTTTGAAAAATTTGAATGTGTATGCTGTGGTTTTTATTAGAAGCATTGCAATTGTTTTAGTGGAGAAAGTATGGGTCTACTCTGATTATTCAGGCATGTTTGTCCAAATACATGTATATAGATTATAATAGTTTGTCTTAACCTCTTTATAACACTGCTGCTGGGATCCAAAGCAAAAACCGTGTTAACTAACCAACCATGTTGTAAACAAACAAAATGTGTAGATTATATAGAAAAATGACGATTTATGGTCATTTTTCTGCATAATCTATACATTTCTGTATATCAAAAATATAAACAAAATGTATAGATTATATAGAAAAATGACCAAGAATGGTCATTACAATGTAATCTGTACATTTTTTCGGTCTTTAAGCTGTGTTAAATCCAAAACATGCTACAGTTGACTCTCGTTGTCTCTACTTTGCTTATCTTGAATAACTGCTTATCTCAAAGTGAAAATCTGGTCCCTGTTTTAACATGGAAATCAAACATTAGGTAACAAAATATTGTGGAAAAAAAGGAGAAACTCCTCTTTTCTACAATATTTTCCATATATTTCTAACATTAGGAGTCAAATTACATATTCATTTGTGTAATATGGTTATTCAAATTATTTTTTCCCTCAGTTCTGCAATTCTGATATGTTGAGGTACGGATATCTTGAAGTATTTCAGAGAATCCCTTGGACTTTGAGATAACGAGAGTCAACTGTAAAATGAACCATGTTATAAAGAGGTTTCTGTGAATGTTTTCCATGTAATATTAGCTTCTAACAATGAGGCATGTTGTGAAAAGAGTTGGGAGTTAAATTATCATGTATAGTTGTTTTATGATGTATTGTGACGTTACAAAACTGGTCGTTAAAGTCAAATTTTTATTTCAATAAGGATGTTTCTCATGTCATTTGTATATCCCCTGGTAACATGGAGCCCCCGAGGTGTCACTTGTCACATAAAACCTCTAATCCCAACTGACTATCACAAGTAAGGAACTAAATGATAAATGGTGAACCAATACCGTATGCTTAAACAGTTATTTAAACAGATTTAAGCCTGGAGCATGGAAGATACTATCAAAACGGACAAAGTTTGGTCAGATGGTTTTCTATACATATTGATATCTTAGTTTGCATCTATGCTGATTTATAATTTATCTTTTAAAAGTGCCAAGCAAAATTGTAGCGGATGACAATCTATTCTTTTTTTTAAAGAAAATAAGTCTTGACATTTCATGTGAATCATTTGGATAGCAGACAATTCACATGCAATGTCAAGCTTTGTGAAAATATATAATGTGGTTACTCATTAGAAGTGCCCTAATGAGGTGCTTCTAATGAGTACCCACTATATATTTTTCATGGAAAACCAAAAGAATATTTATCAGGCTTCTCCTCTTATCTCAAGCTATATTAAGTATCTTTCAGTCCAAGTTCAATAACCATTCCCAGGATGTTAAAATTTAATGCTTAGGATGCTATGGGCAAATTCAGCAAACAACAAATGCAATGATATTTTTCTTACTTTTTCCTAGAAAATAGGCTTTGATATTTCATGCAAATTGTCTCCTATGAGACAATTTGCATGAAATACCAAAGCCTATTTCCTGGGAAAAATAAGTAAAATATTTCAAAATGTGGTCTGCTGAAAATTTTACCCAGCAAGCTAAGCATTAAAATTTAAATTTGCATACATTTTGTCTTCAAACTTCTTTTTGGATAACATTTTTGAAGCATTCAGACCAAAACTTTAATACATCATTAACCCTTAAAGTACCTGTCAAAACAGCAATATATGGCATTCTAAAGTATTTTTTATCATTTTTCTGAAAAGGCTCAGGATTTTGTGTGAATCATCTACCTAGCAAACAATTCACCTGAAATGTCTTATTTTTACTAAAAAATATAAAAATGTTGCTAAAAAAAATATATAAAACATTTTGTCTGCTGCAGTTGTCAGGCAGAATTGTGGCAAAAGACACTTTCAATTTTTAATAAAAAAAAATAGAGAAAATAAGGCTTGATGTTACGTGTGAATAGTTCACATGAAATGTCTTCTTATTTTCACTCAAAAATAATAATAATAGAAAAATTCAAAATGTCTTCTGCTGCAGTTTTGATTGGCACTTTAAGTGCAAAATTTAGTAAATTTAGTATAATCGCATAATTTAGAACATTTCAAAACCTACCGGTATCTGTACTGCAATTTCATCCTAGCCATAGAGCTGAATCAGATGTATCCTCCTGTGGTTTCATCTCACCCTCGTGAAATATAAAGTCAATTGACAGATTTTGCAAAATTTAACCTTTACTGCTCTCAGGGCAAAATCAGCAGACAACGAGATGATATTTTTTCTTATTTTTCCCAGAAAATAGGCTTTGACATATCATGCAAATTGTCTCCTCAGGAGACAATTTGCATGATATGTCAAAGCCTATTTTCTGGGAAAAATAAGAAAAATATTTCAAAATGTCGTCTGCTGAAATTTTTACCCAGCATGCTAAGTGTAATACAAACGTGCATTAAGGTGAAAAAGAATACTGTCAGTGTTAAATTATACAAGATTTTATAATGAAACCAAAGTTGAATCTTTCATGAACAGGGTGATAAACTGACGTTTTGTTCCTTTCAAACAGTTGTTAGACATACAATGTCATGCCAGCTAAATAAAAGAGGCCCAGATGGGCCATTATCATTCACCTGAGCTACTGACTCAGCTGAGTTTATTATGCTGGGGTTTAACGACACGTCAACCCTTGTGTCATCTCCCAGAGAAAGGGAAAAAGAGATAGAAAAGATAGTAGAGATGAAGCGAGGAACAGGGAAGAAAGAGGAATAGGAATGAAAGTGAAGAAACAGAAGAAAAACTCCCCCCTCTACCCTTACCTGCTACAAGGATAGCAGGCCTTGCCCAACTGTAAGCCAATTTCAGATGGACGCCCCGGTGATGTAAGATACACAACACCTTCGCACCACGCAATGTCATGAAAACTGTTGCTGCACAATTTTTTGGAATGGCCATATTGGATGGTGTATTGGTATAATATTTTATTTTTTGAACATGTTCTGTGAAATGAATTCTGAAAATGTTTCTGAAACTTTTTTTTTTTTTCTCTTTAGTTTCAGTAGTGGTAGGCATACTAAGTAATGTATGGAAGTATTGTTATCTTTGAAATAAACCCAGGTATATTAATTTTCATTATAAAATTAGCCATTAAAGTGCAAAGCAAACTTGTAGATGACACTCCAGTCTTTTTCTTGTTTTTCAGAGAAAATATGACTTGACATTTATAGTGAATCATCTGCCAAGCAGATGGTTCACATGAAATGTCAAACCTTATTTTCTATGAAAAATAAATAAAAACATGAAGCCCTTCTCTAATATTTTTTAGGGGTACTTTCTTTAATACCCCACCATTATCATGTCGTGGGCAGAAACTTTCTCATAAATTGATGAAAATTTGCCCATTAGCAATGCCAACCTAGATCTCCACAATATCAAAGCAAATATCAAGTTTGGTGAAAATCCATTAAGATTTACTCAAGTTATCATCTGGAAAAGAAAATACCGACAGACGTATGACAGGTGGATGGAGGGACACAAGGACAGCCAATATGAAACCATAATCATGTGGTGGTGTGACAGTGGTTATCGTCCAAAAATGAAAATAGGGACCTGTCTCGGGCAGATAACTTTAAAAATTTAACGAAATTTGCCCCTTAGCAATTCAAAACCAGATCTCAACAGTATCAATGCACATACCAAGTTTCATGAAAATCCATTCATATTTACTCGAGTTATCATTCGGAAACCAAAATACAGACAGGTGTATGACAGATGGATCGATGGACACACGAACAGCCAACGTGAAACTTTTATCATGTGGCAGGGTATAAAAATACAGTGACTGCTGCAGTTGTATTTAGCACATCAAGAGTTTATTTAAATTTTAAATGCTTTTACTAAAAATGTTATGTAGATTATGATTAATTTTGGCTTCTTTATGCCATTAGTTATATATGTACTACAAAGGGACTTTCTGTATCATGTAATATAGAAATTAACATATCTTAAGTAAATGTGGAAAAAAGAGGTTTTTGTAAAATATACCAAAATGGTTTGGAGTTTAACAGCAGAGTCAACATTATTAAGGTCATGTGGAGCGGGGTCAGTTTACCTAACCACACTTTTCCTGGGCATGCTTAGTCCTCCAAGCAGTTAACCAGTATTGTGCACATTCTTTTGCCAGAAACTGACAACTTCCCTTCTTGAATCAGCGGAAGGGAGAGAATGACTGTAGAATATATTTCATGATCAATCTCCACGAGATGTTGCCGGACCCAGCAGGGATCGAACCAGCAACCTCCTGGTCACCAGTTAGATGCGCATCCGACTGAGCCACCAAGGCCAGCAAAAAAATGAGGGAGAGCCATTTTTATGACACTAAGTTTTGGGTAGGGGACTACTAATAGGGACAGGGGATTATAGGCCCAACAGAATGAAGTTCAAATATAGAACAATCATATCTTTTTTTGCTTTCTTTTTAATGCTCATTATGCTGGGTAAAAATTTTGAAATACTTTTCTTATTTTCCCCAGAAAATAGGTTTTGACATGTCATGCAAATAGCATGAATGGCAAAAACTACAGTTGACTCTCGCTATCTCGAACTTGCTTATCTCGAATAACCGCTTATCTCGAAGTAAAAATCTGGTCCCTGTATAAACATGAAAATCTAACAACAGGTAACAAAATATTGTGGAAAAGAGGAGAAATTACTCCTAAGGAGCAATTTCTCCTCTTTTCTACAATATTTTCAATATATCTCTAACTTCAAGAGTCCAATTCATATATATATTTATTAAATGTGGTTAATCGAATTATTTTTTCCTGAACTCTGCAAATCTGATATGTCGAGGTACGGATATCTCGAAGTATTTCAGAGAGTCCCTTGGAATTGGAGATAACAAGAGTCGACTGTATTTTCTTGGAAAAATAAGGAAAATATCATCAAATCTTTTGTCTGCTGATTTGCCTAGAGTTGGTAAGGGTTAAAACGTTCCAATTCATTTTAAAAATAATTTTCGTGTAGAAACAATGTACATTATCTAGGACAATGGAGAGAACAAAGTTTGCCTTTTTTAAAAAAAAAAAACAAAAAAACAAAACTTTTTCCATCTTTCATCATTAGATGAAACAGAATCGGGTTCAGAACAGCCTATCTTTGAACTTTTTTGTTCAAATTTATGAGATGGTGTGAAAAAGGAGCATATACATTACAAGGCAAAAATAGAGTAAGTTGTTTACAAGTTGGTCGCAAAGTATCCGATTTCCAACTTAAGGGTGTCAGGTAGAAAGATGCATTGAACGATAAAATCCTAATTGTATCTGTATATTGAAATTTTGTTTCCAGTTCACAATACAATTATTCTTGAACAAGAAATGAAGTCAGATGATAAAAATAAGTGTGTAGGCTTGTATTATTGTAACCGGTGACCAGCCAGCCATAGAGTTTGTTCAAGGTTCCAGACAAGAGAAGTACATGTAGTTACATTATTTTTTCTTATTTCTCAATCAAAATATATGTTGTGGGTACTCATTAGAATTGCCTCCATTAGGCAATTCTGATGAGTACTCATAACATACTTTTTGGTGGAAAAATAAGAAAAAATACTCTGAACCTTTATGCCCAAAGTTTGGCTTAACTAGAGAAACCCCATAAGTCCCCTACAATAGCAGATTAGAGACATTATCGGACTGATCAAAAAGATTAAAGATAAGGTCAAGGAAGAAAAAAACTCTTTCAAGTACATTGTAGTAATAGTTTTAAACTAATATTTTAACTTACCTTTCAAGTTTAATAATAGGTCAAGAAACATGTTATTCTGTGGTGTGGTCATTACTTCATGTGCAAGCAAAGAAGAAAAGTACATTGTATAATCATATTTGTCTTCTTACTCTTTTGTCTTTGTCTAGAAATGCAGTTAACAGGGGTATATAATAAATAAATATTTTTTATTTCTCCACAAAAACGTGGGTTCTCATTAGAAGCATCTTGCCAAGGTTCTTCTGATTAGCACTATTTGCCTAGCAGGCAATTCACGTGACATATGGTCTTATTTTTTTTTTCAGAAAGAAATAACAAGTTTGAAGCGTTGACTGCTACAATTCTTGAATTGTACTTTATAAGTAACAGCATCATAAAGCGGTAGTGATCTGTTTAGGGAAACATAATGTTTGCAACTTCACATGAAATACACCTGTAAATAATAATTGCTTTTTGCATTTATATTTTATTGCTTATATTTTAATGCTTAGCGTGCAGGGTGAAAATTTCAGCAGACTGCATTTTGAATTTTTTTTTTCTTAATTTCCCCATAAAGTAGGATTTGATGTCTCCTTCTGAGACAATTTGCATGAAATGTCAAATCTTACTTTCTGTGAAAAAAAAGAAAAAAAAAAAAGGGATTAATTTGTCATCTGTTGATTTTACCCATAGAGAGGTAATGGTTAATGCTTAAGCAACATACAGGACACTTATACCCTGGTATATTTTAGTTTGGGATAAAATTTGGCTTATTTTGATAGGAATGCTCTTTTCATTTATACTATTGTAGGATGTGACCATAATTATCCTCAGTATTTGGACACCTAACACCTTACCGTAATCAAAAAGTTTAGATGTCCATTTGATTACCTGTTATTTGGTTTAAAATGTGCTTGCTATATATAGCAATAAGTGCATATCCTGATCAAAATGTCCTTTTAGAGTCTACACTGCTTGCTCAGGTATGTCTGTCTGCACACAATATTGTGTTTTTCCCTCAATTATTGTCCTTATCAATGTTTGCAGAATAAATACCATATTAACCCTAAATATTGGGACACCATAACTCATTAATATAATTGTCCTAAAATTTGAACGTCCATTTTACTACCTGGTGATCTGTCTAAAAATAGCTGTATGAGTGGCTAACATTACTGACCCTGATCAGAAGCCTCATTCCCTGGCATTTGATCTGAGTCTACATCATTTGCTCAGTCCTGTCTGCCCCAAACTGGCCAATACTTACAGTAAATATGGAAGAGAAAATTTAACCCTTTCCATGCTGAATAAATTAAGATGCCACACCCACTTCTAATTTTCAGTCAATCAGATTACCTGATCTAAATTGTTTATACAAATTCACATACTTAATGACAAACAGTGCAGATCCAGATCAGCTGGCTTCTTCAGAAGCCAACTGATCTGGATCTACACTGTTTGCAAAGGCAGGGCATATCCTGGTTCAGCAGAATCAGGGTTTAAACTACAGAACAAGGAAATTAGAAAAGAAAAGAAAAATATTTTTTGTTTTATTAAAATCAGTTAAAATACAATACACATAAAATAGCACCATATAATCTGGGACACAACTTGAGAAAATGTACCTTACGATATGTGCGCCCAGTATAGACTCAAATCAACCTGCACATCTGCACAATCTGATCAGTTCTTGCCTTGCACTCCATAAATAGCCAAAGGGCCAAGGCTTCTTCAGATTGACAGCAAAGACTGATAAACCCACAAGGATTCACAGGATGATCTGAGACCGCACTCACTCAGCCTGTCATAAAGTACAATTTCTCGTGGTGTGGCCCATCTAATATAATAGACAAAGGTGATTGCATAAATGAGTTTTAAGCATTTACAACACATTTTTTCAGATATACAAATTCATATAAAATAGCATAGCTCCAGTAAAGAGTATCTAGATATTATTCTTACTTCTCCTCAAAAACATATGTTGTGGTACTCATTAGAAGTGCCTCGGTGAGGCACTTCTAATGAATATCACAACATATGTTTTTGAGGAGAAATAAGAAAAATATCAATATTTTTTGGCAAAAAAAAAGTGCCTTGTTTGGAGCTACGTAAAAGTAAACAACTGCCTGCTACTGTAAATATTTTTACCAAGCAATTCAAAGCTCCAGATTATGAGGATAACCTGTGAGATAATTTTTGAAAAAAAAAAAAAAAAATCTTTGCTGCTAGTAAAATGTATATTGTGCTTACACAGCAATGAAAAAAAAAAAAAGAAAGGAATTATGACAGAAATACAACACCCCCTTCCCCTAACCTCTTTTATCTGACGGTGTACTCACACTAACATCATTTTTTCAGAGACTACAATAATTATCCCCGCACTTTTCCAAGAAAAAGCGGGGATATTGTTATACCCCGTCCGTCCGTCTGTACGTCCATCTGTAATGTCACACCATTGCTCCTCGACTATTTAAGCTAGAATCTTAAAACTTTCATAGGCGATAGCCCTATGGATGAGGACTGGAGGAACGCATTTGGAATTTTGATGTGCACGGAGATATGCGATGGCGCGGGGATATGCGATGGCTCGCCATCGATTTGCTCTAGTTAGTATATAAACAGACAGGCCTGAGAAAACAGTGTAGACCTAATCAAATGCTGCAGAATGTGTCATCTGATCACTATAATCAGGGTCTACACTATTTGCCACTCATCCAGCAGTTTTTAGGTAGTAAACTGGACTTGTTGAAAATTCTAGGACAGGACTGGTAAGGAGTTAAGCCCAGCAAACACACAATGTTGCAACAACGTCGTTACAATGTCGCTGCAACGTCACGACGTTGCAGCGACATTGTAATGACGTTTTGTGTTTGCTGGGAGGTGTCCACATATATAGGGTAAATATATTAACCACCCCATCAGACTAATGCAGATGGACTATAATCAACACAGAAATCCTGACCAGACTAGGATGATTGGCAGTGTCAAAACCCATTTTTTCTTTATTATTTGGCCTTATTTCATATGTACAAGCATTAGAATTAATCTGCAGAGTGATGTTACTCCATCCCCTTCTTATGATGTTTCAAATGCTCTATTTGATATGCTTCATTCGTTATGTAATTATGTAGTTTTTATTATGTATGCCTTCTGTGTGTGGGCTGAGTAATAATGTTCTGTTCTGTTCTTGTTTTCAATTACAGTTAGGCTGGTTTCTGCTCTTTGACCTTTACTTCTTTGAAGAATAAAAAAAAAAAAAAGAAAAAAATATATATATCAGTCAATCCATGTAAATATTACAAAACTTGGCACACAACACCTGGTAGTGTTATGATGGCTGTCTTAATCATCGGTAATTACAGCTGATCCATCTCCAGAAAAAAAAGAGGCATTTTGGACATAGGATCATCACCAGCCCAAATCAGCACACACTTTTGGGCAGAGATCATTCACTGTTAATCAATACTTTCTATAATTATGTAAGCCGACAGGAAAGGCCCAGATGAGACTGCACGGATGTGCAGGCTCATCTGGGCTTTTGCTGTCGGCGTATGTCTCAAAGACCCATTTTCATACGGCATGGGTAAATTAACCTTTACCCACTCTCTGGGCAAATTCAGAAGATGACAAATTGATAATATTTTTCTTATTTTCTCCAGGAAATAAGCTTTGACATTTCTTGCAAATTGTCTCCCTAGGAGACAATTTGCATGAAATGCCAAAGCCTATTTTTTTTTTTAGAAAAATAAATATATTTCAAAATGTCGTCTGCTGAAATTTTTACCCAGCACCCTCAGTGTTATTAACATATGGAAACAAACATAATGTCAGCTGACAAGATAAGAAATCAATTTACATAAAAATACAATAGCTTGACACCATAATACCTTATGTATAAGTAAAATATTAGGATAATACCGCCTACACAACTTCATTTCGAAAGACAATTTTAAGGTGATCAATTTAAATGCTTAACTAACAGAAATCTATAGAATAGGGCAGTGACTCAAGCCAACATTACAATACAGAAAATGTATGGGTGGGATCATAGCTACAGAAATGAGGCGCTTCTAATGAGAACCACAACATAGGTTTTCATGGAGAGATAAGAAAAATATTGATACTTTTTGGTTGGAAAAAGTACCAACCAAATAGTAAATATTTTTCATATCTCCATGAAAACATGCGTTGTGGGTACTCATTAGAAGTGCCTCACTGAGACTGAAGCCCTTCTAATGAATACCAACAAATATGTTTTTGTGGAAAAATAAGATTTGATTGTGTTGGGGTTTAACGACACGTCAACCCTTGAGGGTCATTTTGTGTCGTCTCCCAGAGAAAGGGAGAAAAGAGATAGAAGAGAGAGTAGAGGAGATGAAAGAGAGGGACAGGGAAGAAAGAGGAACAGGAATGAAAGTGAAGAAACAGAAGAAATAAAAACATTCCCCCTCTACCCTTACCCACTACAAGGATAGCAGGCCTTGCCCAACTGTAAGCCAATATCAGTTGGACGCCCCGGTGAGGAAAAATAACAAACATATTTATCTAGATACTTCCATGTGGAGCTATGAGTGGGAGGTAAATATTGCGACAGGCACACCAAAGCATACTGAATAGATTTTGATCAGTGGAAAAGTTTTCAGAAGCAGTCTGAACAGGGTCTGCACTGTTTAAAATTAAGCCAGAACTTTATAGACATATCATGGGACGAACAGACTTGTCCAAATTTCAGAACAAGTGATAAGTTCAAGTAGTGTCTAAATGTTTTGTGTAATTAAGATACTAAAAAGATGAGCAGACTTTTTTTAAATGGTGAAGGGGACAGAAGTGGGGAGGGGGGGGGGGGGGCACAAGGGCGAGGGGGTGAACTAATTTTAATTTTAGCACTCTTTGAGAAGAGAGGCCAACACTTTTCTGGTTAGAATGATCTCCCTTGGAGAAGTACCCATTTACCAAAAAAATCAAAACAATAATATGTACTCGGAACCATCTAAACTGACAACTGAAATAATGAAACACATGATCTTCTGATGGAGAAGAAAAGTAATGATGAATTGATATGAACTATCATGAAGCTAATACATTCAGTGTCAGAAGACAAAACTACAAACGTCTCAACTTGAAAAGTACAAATGAAGTTTAAGCGCTATTCAAAATTGTATATATATATATGTATATATTTCCAAGAAAACAAGTTGTGACATTTCATGCAAATTGTCTGCCCATGGCATGAAATGTCAAACCTTTTTTCTTGAAAAAAGATACAAAAACATATTAGAATGTTGTCTGCTGCTATTGTGATTTGTGAAGGGTTAATATTGCATTAATTTCAACCAAAAAATTTTGAATTTATTCATATCTGAATTTTTGATAAATTAGTACTTGAAATGAAGTTGCCTTGTATGGATACATAAAACCTGTTTTAACCTTTGTCCTGCTGAATAAATCAAAATGCCACGCCCACTTCTAATTTCCAGCCAATCAGTTTAATTGATTCGGGTTTTCACATATTAAATGACAAACAGTGCAGATCCAGATCAGTTGGCTTCTTCAGAAGCCAACTGATCTGGATTTACACTGTTTGCTAAGACGGGGCATGTTGTTCGGCAAGAGAAGGGTTACAGACAGTGCAAAGTAATTGTAGGTCAAGTAGGTGAAAAAATGAAGGTTATCCCAGTTTTTAGCAAATAAAGCATCTTATTTAAAGCTACAGTAATAAGACTTTAAATAGGGACAAAATATAATCAAATATAAATCTACTACATGTTATATCTTAAGCAAAAGCAAATAAACATGTATAGCTGTATATAGCCCTGAATTAATTTTAACAGAGATTAGCAAATTGCGTTTAAATTCATAAATGCTATAAAAATTGGTTTTGGAAGACATTAATAAAAACTTTTCAGTGGCCAAGGATTTTCAGGTTACCCAAACAACTGTACATGTAATAAGTACTTGTCACAATAGATGGGTCTGGAACTGTGCAAATAATCAGGAGAAAGGATACACTTACAAGGGAAGCAATGCTGTCAAAATCAATTTGCTTCCCTTTTTGAACCCTTTTTCATGCTGAATAAATGAAGATGCCATGCCCACTTCTAATTATCAGTCAATCAGATTACTTCATCCAGGTTGTTGATACAAATTCAAATATTGAATGACAAACAGTGTAGATCCAGATCAGTTGGCTTCTTCAGAAGCCAACTGATCTGGATTCTACACTATTTGCAAAGGCAGGGTATATTCAGGATCAGCAGGACAAGGGTAAGATTAATATTTAGACTGGGAACACTGGGTAGATTTTCAGCCATTTTTGACAAGGGAAATAACTTTTGTGACTTCTTGTTTGCTTCATTGCATACCAAATCCATTCTGAAAAGGGGTCTACTCTAAAAGGAAAGGATTTGCTCCCCTAATGGAAAAGGGTTTGCTAAAAGAAAAGAATTTGCTCCCCTTGGAAACAAATTCTTTCCTTTTAGAGTAGATCCTGTTTCAGATGGGAGGCAAAAGCCATTTTGACAGAGTTGCCTCCCCTGAAAGAGTATCCAATCAACTTAAAGTGTACTTTATAAATTGGAGTTCTTTCAACTATCATATTTAACCTAATTACAGCACTGTGCCATTTTTTCAAAATTACTGGAAAAAAATGTAGCAAAATATCTTCCTAATAAGGGCACACTTTAAAGGAATATGAGCAGAGGAGTTTCTGGAGGGGGGCATATTTAATGATGCTTATGTGATTTGTGTTCTGATGAATTTATGAAAACATTTATTGTGGATACTCATTTGAATTACTTCAACAAGTTTATAAAAGCATATGTTGTGGGTACTCATTTGAATTGCCAAGGCAATTCAAATGAATACCCACAACATATGCTATTATAAAGTAGATAATATTGCACACTGCAATCTTAAGCCTAAGAAATTGCTTGATTGTGTGCTTATAGGGGTATGTGCGGTAATTAGGAAGAATATGGTATATTTACAAGTACCTTAAATATTTGGATATCTAAACTCTCTACCATACTTATCCTAAAATTTGAACAAGTCCATTTTACAACCCGGTCATGTGTATTAAAACGGCTGGACGAGTGGCAACAGTGTAGACCCTGATCGGATGCCACATTTTGTGTTGTCTGATCTGGGTCTACACTGTTTGGTCTGTTCTCCTGAATACTTAGGGTAAATAGTGTGTGTAATTGGACTTTTCTGAGTCCTAGCTAAGGCACAGGTATTAAGCAAAGGGTGAATGACATGAACAGACTGCATGGATGCCCCAGTTAAAGGTGACTGCATGACACAGCTGATATAAGGGTTGCATTCATTTTGATAGAGAATGCTGGCTGGCACTGGTAAATGACAGCAGTTGGTAAATGCTGAAAAACAAAACCCCTTGAATCTCCTATCATTAACATTTTGGTAAAAAAACAAAAAAATGTAAAATCTCCTATGTTAATCTTCGTTTTCTCCCTAAAGGTTAAACAGCAACAACAGTTTAATGATTTTGAACCTAAATTCACTAAATGTCTTATTATAAATACATGAAAGGTTTTGTCTTACAAATGAATCTTACTACTGAAAAAACATTAAAACTTCATAATACATTCTCTAGGAAGTAACTAAGTACATTTGAGCTCCACACCAGAAAATGTACTTTTGGACATGTGCAAAGATTCAGATCAGCATGTACGTTTGCATAGATTGATCACAATCTTCACTGGGTGCATTCTGAATAACCAAGAACGCATAGTTTCTTTATGCTGACAACAAAGAATCTGATCAGACTGTGTGGATGCACAGGCTGATTTGAGTCTTCATTGGCTGCACGTCAAAACGTGTTTTCTCACATTATTATTCAAATATTTATTTGATAATTAACCCTTGTCCTGCAAAACAAATTAAGATGCCATGCCCACTTCTACTTTTTCAGCCAATCAGATTACTTGATCTGGATTGTTCTACAAAATAACATACTTAATGGTAAACAGTGCAGATCCAGATCAGTTGGCTTCTTCAGAAGCCAACTGATCTGGATCTACACTGTTTGCAAAGGCAGGACATATCCGGGTTCAGCAGGATTAGGGTTAACTAAGTACATTTATCTCAATCAATGGCAGTGCTTGTAGCAACAGAAAATGAGATGAGAAAAAAAAAGACAATCACCTGACTGCATATGTAAAGCTGATTTAGTTCTAGATAAAGTGCTTTTTTTTTCAACCAAAAATTATTGATATCTTTATTTCTCAACGAAAACACGTTGTGAGTACTCATTAGAAATTCCTCTCCAAGGTACTCGAGGTACCCAATGAGTACTCATAACATACTCATAATGTATGTTTTTGTAAAGAAACAAGAAAATAAAATTATTTGGAGACCCTTCTTATTACCTGGAGCCACAATTTATTCAGAGCTAGGAAGAAGACTATTGGTAATGTTAACCCATTGACGCCGAATGGAGTATTCTGCCTCACTACTTTGGATAGGTCCATTTCCAACAGAAGGGGTGTCTTGTTACATTTTATCATTACCATGTTTTGTATAATTCTTACATTTAATGCAAACAGGGTAGACCCTGATCAGATGCCACACTCTGATTGGGATCTGCACTGTTTGTCAGTTACCCTTTTGGGGGTCTCCTGACTAAAATGGGTTACCCTAAATATTCAGTGACCTTAGTGTCTTACCATACTTATCCTAAAATTTGAAAAAGTCATTTTGTCTACCTGGCAATAAGTCTAAGAAACACTAGATGAATGTAAAACAGTGCAGATCCTGATCAAACTGCTTCTTTTCAAGCAGTTTGATCAGGGTCTACATTCTCAGGCCTGTCTGTTCAAATTTTAGGGAAAATAAAGTATACATAATTTCAAGATCAAAAGGAGCAGAATAATCAGGTAACTTCTTTTTATTTTCATGTCAGAAATGACCTGTTTTACCTTCCATAAAATGAGAATCTGGCATGAATATGTACTTTAACCTCAATAACTCTCTTTGCGAATTCAGCAGACAACAAAATTGGTAATATTTTTCTTCTATTTCCCAGAAAACAGGTTTTGACATTTCATGCAAATTGTCTCCATTGGAGATACTTTGCATGAAACGTCAAAATCTGTTTTCAGGGGAAAAAAAAAAGAAGAAATTTTTTAATAATGATGTCGTCTGCTATAACTTTTAACCAGAGTGCTAAGCATTAAATAAATTTGATATTATAGACAAAAATAAGACAGCTAACTAACAAATTAAGAGTACATCTCTTAACCCTTTACCATTAAAATTAGCAGACAGCATTTCAATTTTTTTTTTTTTAATTTTTATTCCTGAAAATTCTTGCAAATTATTTTCTGATTTGCATTCAACACCACAGCACTTTTTTGGGGGAAAATAAGATATATCACTTATTTGTCATCTGCTAAAACTGTCACACAATAACTTTGGGTTAGTATTAAAAAAATCTACAAACATCTGCCCAATATCTAGTCCAGCAGTGAAGACCTAGGTCAGTCTGCATGCCTGCAGAGTCTGGCTGAGGGTCAAGGTTAAATCTATTATTAGGAATTCTTCAGCAGCTTGCATTTATCATACAACAAAATATAAGATTAACAAAACAAAGAATATACACATTATCATTTACAATATATATGTATATATTTAACCCATAATGCATCAGTCACAAAAGCAGCAAACGACATTCTGATTTTTTTTTCAGAGAAAATAAGGCTTGACATTTCATGTGAATCATCTGCATTGGCAGATGATTCACATTAAATGTCAAGCCTTATTTTCACATAAAAATAATAATAACAAAAAATATTTGAAAATGTTGTCTGCTGCAATTTTGAATGGTGCTTTCAAGATTAAAGAAACTAATGAAAATATACAGGACAAAGAAATAACAGCTGAATAATAAATAAGCATAGTCAGACAAAAAGAGGACTTGAAGAGTATGCTAACAGCCAAGGCCCAGATCATCTTGCATATCCATATAGTCTGATCAGAGTTTCACTTGTCGATTCTTAGATACTAGTGTAATGTCACATGATTATGACATTTAATATTACACAAGTACATCCATACAAAACATGCTTTTTTTTACTAACTGCAAAAAGGCAACGTTGAGAGCGGAAACCTTGCATATAAAGCGATTTCTACATCATATATTTATTATTCTTTCATATGATATTTATTAAAGTTGTTCAATAATTTCAATAAGGCTTGCTAAAGATACAAATTTCTGTATTTATTTCATACAATATTTACACTAAATATTCAGACACCTTTATTCCTTACCATACATGTTCTAAATTCAAACAAATCCATTTATCTCCCTGTTAACCTATTGTAGTCCGGAGACCCCTAAACGGGTAATTGGCAGACAGTGCAGACGCAGATCAGACGCCACCATTCTGCGGTGTTTGATCAGGTCTCCATTGTTTGCAAATAGTTTAGCCTTTAATCTATAGGAATATCTAAATCTCATAGCCAGATATATCTAAAATTGAAATTGGACTCTTCCAATATGTAGTGTGGGAGATTCTATTCAGTTTACAATGGGTTAGGGTGTCAAAAATCTACTGGATGCATGTAAATAGTGCAGACCCCAGTCACAAGCTGGTTTCTGTGGTATCTGAACTTTGTCTACACAGCTTGCTCAGACCTATCTGTCCAATACTTGCAGTATATATTATACAGAATGAACCCTCATGTAGAATTCTCTATATATCCAATGTTTTTCTGTAGGCCTGCTGTAAATCAAAGTCTCTCCTTCTGTTTGCATATGCAATGAGCCTCCTTTTTATCTGACAAAAAGTTCATACCATAATAACCCTAAGTACTGGGACAGACAGGCCTGAGCAAACAGTGTAGACCCAGATCAGATGCTGCAGAATGCAGCATCTGATCAGGGCCTACTCTGTTTGCCACTCATCCAGTACTATTTAAGACACATCAACAAGTTGTAAAATAGACTTTTTCAAATTTTAGGACAAGTATGGTAACGAGTCAAGGTGTCCCAATACTTAGGGTAAATACAGTATGATAAAAATACATGTTGCTACTATCAGTGGTTACTGCATAAAGTCACTACAAAGGCACAGTGCATAACAGTATGATAAAATTTTACACTCTTTATATGTAATATTTCTTAACAAAGTGGGAAATCTGTTGGGGGTGGTGGAAAAGAGAGAGGGGTGAGGACGAGGAGAACAATACTTCAATCTGCTCAGGCACAGAGGTGCTCCATACATTGAAGAGTAAGCCTGTGACATTGTGTCTGATCTGGATCTAGACTCTTTGCTCACACCTGTCTGTCCCAATACTTAGGATAAATATGACAAGTTTTATACAATAACAGGCTGATTTTCGACACAGGTACCATCTTTTAACTCTTGTCCTGCTGCACCCAGATATATCCTGCCTTTGCAAACAGTGTAGATCCAGATCAATTGGCTTCTGAAGAAGCCAACTGATCTGGATCTGCACTGTTTACCACTAAGTATGTGAATTTAAAGCAACAACTTGATTCCAGTAATCTGATTGGGTGACAATTAGAAGTGGGCATGGCATCTTAATTTATTCAGCATGACAAGGGTTAAGGGGACTAGATACATCTGGTAGGTTTTCTGCAATATTTTTACAAGAATGACAACTTTTGTGACTTCCTGTTTGCTTTCCTGCATGCCAAACCCCTTCTGAAAAGGGTCTACTCTAAAAGGAAAGAATTTGCCCCCAAGGGGAACAAATTCTTCCCTTTTAGAGTAGACCTCTTTTCAGAAGTGAGACAAAAATATTTTGAAAGAGTTGCCTCCCCTGAAAGTGTATCTATTCCCCTTAAAGTTTGACAGTAATAAACAAACAAGTTTTAGGATGGTATGAGTAGGTTAACTGATCAGCTTAACAAGACCTTAACAGTATTGGCTGGGCCATAAAACTCCACCTCAAACGAACAAGGATGGAGTCCTTAGGATGGAGCCCTTACACATGAGCATAAGTGTATAGTGCACCGTACAGGAAAAGATACTGATTTCCGTATTTCTCCTTTTGACACTAAAGACCCAAATACAATCATTCCAAACATTACGAGCCATCTCCTCTGGATACAGTTTTAAATTATGTTTCTGATTTTGACAACCTCCTTTTCAAAATAACTCAAAAGAAGTGAGAATCAATTTTAGATATATGCCATATTTACCCAAAGTACTGGGACTGACTTGCCAAAGCAAACACAGCAGATGCACATCAGATGGTGCAGAATGCATCATCTGATCAGGGTCTACAATGTTTGCCACTCATTCAGCAGTTTAAAGTCACATTAACACGCAATAAAATGGACATTTTCAAATTTTAGGACAAGGTAAGGAGTTACAGTGTTACAATATTTGGAGTTATTACGGTCGAGTAAAAATTAGGACCTGCTTTGAGCCAATATGGGACATTGTGTGACCCCACTATCTGATCCCACAATGCACTTGATTTACATCTATAATAGCTTATTGTCTGTCACTCATTTCAGTCTAGTATGAGCCGCAAAAGAGAAAACATACCTTCCAACATGACTGTGTGCCCAACTAAGACTCAATTCAGCCCACGCATGTGCCCAGTCTGATTGGAGCCTTCAAATGAGTCCACAGGAAGTGCCCACTGAAGATTCTGATCAGACTGCGCAAATGCGCAGTCTGATCTGAATCTTCGATGGGCATGCATGTCTGAAGCTATGTTTTCTGATGTGGTTCATATTCTCTCAGGTAATAACATAGGGCTTTCAAAAAAAAAACAAGTTTTACATTTACAAATGCTCTCTTAATGACATGTGATTTCTAAAACAGTTTTACTCATTGTTATTCTGAATAATGGTTGCCTGCTCTAAAAAGATATCGCTTTCTCTACAACAAAAGCTTTATTTTGTATGGCCCATTTTCATGAAAACCTGTGTATGTGAATTCATAATTTTTCCTTGCAAGATGTTTCTACAACTCTCCAGTGATAGCAACTTGTGGCTCATGTTTTGAAGGGAATTCAGAAAATAACTTGTTATTTCTGTACAAAAATGTACATAGTGGTAATTCACCAGAATCACTATTGCATGGAGATTCTAATGAGTAGCCACAAGTGGCATACTTTGTAGCTGCAATATACCGTATTCGACCTAATTATCGCACTGTGCGCTTAGGTTTTTCAAACTTTACTGGGAACACTCATTCGTGTTAAAATATGTACCTGCTAAGGGTACAGTATAAAAAAAAAAGATCAGAAAAGGACTTATTTGATATTGATTATGCAATTTTTCTGATTTTCTTTATAAACGCATATGTTGTGGGTACTCATTTGAATTGCATCGACAAGTCGATGCAATTCAAATGAGTACCCACAACATATGCCTTTATAAAGAAGTAGACAAAAAAGTACACTGCCTGTAATCTTAAGACTACGAAATGCGCTTATAGGAGTATGTGCAGAAATTAAGTCGAATACGGTACATGTATGTTTTATGTGCATATAGGTACTGTGGGAAAAAAACAACAACCTGAAATAAGGATTGAATGAACTGGTGAACATCAACGATCCTGAGCAGACTGCAAAGGTGTACAGTAAATATTCTAAATATTCGGACAGAATAAAATAATTATGTGACCAAATTTCTTATATCTTCTCACCAATGAAGCAAAAGGAAGTTCACCAATTTTGTAAAAGAAGAGTCACTTTAATTATTTAATTGCCTCCCTTGAAAAATTAGTTACTCTCCTGAAAGAAAGGTTCATGTGTTGTTTTTTTTTTTTTTGTGTGTTTTTTTTTAAGTAACCCTGTATGTGCAGAGCAAAATTATAACCAATGACATTCTATTGTTTTTAAATTATTTTAAGGCTTGATATTTCACGTGAATCAAAGGAATTATCAAGCATTATTTTCCCTGAAAAACAACAACAAAAATGGTCATATCATATTTACCCTAAGTGCTGGGACACCTTAACTCCTTACCATACTTGTCCTAATACTTGTCCTAAAATCTGACCATTCTAATACACATTGCTGTGTCTAAAATATTGCTGTATGTATGTCAAACAATGTAGATGCATTCTGAGGTGTATGATCTGTGTCTACATTGTTTGCAAAGGCCTATCTGTCCCGATACTTAGAGTTATTACTGTAATAGCTCATCCTGAGCTTCACTCATGTGAGCAAAAAAAGTCAAAATGTTCTCAGAAGCAGCTGTGAGTGGCACTTTAAGCATTCAATTTTTCTGTTATAATTTTTTGAACATTCATCCTACATTAGGACAACACCAGCAGTTCAGATGTACCAGGAATATAATGAAAGCATATTGACATGGAATATATACCTATACTCAATAATAAATTAATAATTATGGTCATAACTATACTATGGCACACAATAAAACGAATAAGACAATGTTCCGAATCATTACACTTAACACTTCTGTGATTTTATTACAGTCTGTCCTTCCATAAATCATATACAGAAACTAGGGTCAATAAGTATACTTAGATTTTACATTTTCTGTCATTAAACCATTAACTGCAGCAGACAATATTTTTATTTTTTCTTTTATTATTTTTCAGAGAAAATAAGATGACATTTCATGTGAATCATCTGCCTAGCTGATGATTCACATGAAATGCCAAGTCTTATTTTCACTGAAAAATAAAAAAAAAGAACTGGATTGCGCAATCAATGGCACGCCATTGCAAATCCCCATGCTTTCACCACTAAGCTGAGAGAAGTGAAAAATAATGGTGCTCTAACACACCCTAAGTCATGTAGCAAGTTTAGTTAAATTCCGCCACGTGGTTTAGGAGGAGATAGGGTAATGGACAGACGGACTGACAAGTGGACAGAGGCGTTCACAATATCCCCATCGCTTTTTTAAAATGCATGGGGATAATTACAATATCTTCTGCTACAATTTAGGGTAAATAAGTGACTAATTCAGTATACTTGATTACATGTATTAACTCTTACCATGCTATGGGCCAATTCAGCAGACGACAAACTGATGATATTTTCCTCTTTTTCTTTTTTTTTTATCTAGAAAATAGGTTTTGACATTTTATACAAATTGTCTCCAATTTGCATGAAATGTCAAAGCCTATTTTCATCTGGAGACAATTTGTATGAAATGTCAAAGCCTATTTTCTAGGAAAAATAAGAAAAATATTTCAAAATGTCGTCTGCTGAAATTTTTACCCAGTATGCCAAGTGTTAAGAATTTTACAGCTCATTAACCTGTAAAGTGCTAATCACAATTGCAGCAGACGGCATTTTGATTATTTTTTTATTTTCCAGAGAAAATAAGGCTTGGCATTTCATATGAAATGTTAAGTCTTTATGATCTCTGAAAAAAATAATAATAAAAAAATTAGAATATAGTCTGCTACAATTTTGGTTAGGAACCTTCAGCTAACTACTACTACTGCTATCTCCCTATGGGTCATCCTAAGTGAAAGGTTATTTTTCATGTATGAACACTACCATGAGATATATGCAGACAGAAATCAGCCTGCTCATAGTTTACACAATCATAGGTCAGAAAGATTCATACAGCAAAAAGTACATAGACCCTGATTGGACCACACAGATGGCCAATCTTAGACTGCATTGGGTAATGTCCTTACAGCAGGAAGTCTTAACAAAATGCCATTTTTCTATTTTTATGGAAAAATTAGAAAAGCTTCATCTGTACATTAATTCCTGAAGTAGTTTTGCTAAAGGTAGACCTTTGGGTGGGCTAAATCAGCAGAAACAAATTAGATATTTTTTCTTACCTTTAGTAGTATTGGTTGTGAGAATTCTGGATACAGTGATCAAATTAACACAACAATCAGCCTGCCCCCAATTTCTAATAGTTTGTTTGTGTCGAGGTTTTACTGCCCAGTCAACCCAATGGGGTCATGTCGAGTGTGGTCAGTTTACCTGACCACACTTTTACTGGGCAGGCTTAGTCCTCTAAGTGGTTAACCAGTATTGTGCACATTATTTTGCAAGAAACTGACAACTGCCCTTCTTGAATCAGCATAAGGGAGAGAATGACTGTAGAATATATTTCATGATCAGTCTCCATGAGAGAATGTCGCCGACCCAGTGAGGGGTCTAACCCATAACCTCTTGATCACCAGTCGGACACACATCCAACTGAGCCACAGAGGCCGACCCAATTTCTAATAGCATTAGCATTTTATTACATTTCTGAAATTTGCTATATTTTGCTAACCATGCTAAATTTTGCTATAACACTGCTGAAATTTGCTATTAGAAATCAGAGGGCAAAAACTGATCATGGTGTGAATTTATCACTGTATCCAGAATTCTCACAATCAATACTACTTTTTTCATGTAAAAGATAAGGATTGATATTTCATTCAAAATGTCTCCAAAGAAAATAAGCCTTGATATTGCATTCAAAATGTCACGACATTTTGAATGCAATATCAAGCCTTATTTTCAATAAAAAGATAAAAAATTGTCAAGATGTCATCTGCTGCTATTTAAAGTCAACAGGATAAAGTTAAATCTGTCGGGTGGTCTGTGGCTCAGTGTGGTGTCTGTGGTGCCTAAGAAATGCTCTGGTCCTTGTACTTGGTGAAGATGTTGTAGAGCACTCGGAGAGTACACTTCAGGTCCAGATTCACCACATCTGAAATATACAAGAAATATGAGTGAGTCAGGAGACAAAAGACATGCAGTCACGTTATATTGACACTGGGCTATCCAATTTTGATTCCTAGCTCTACTTTCTTCATGCTGAGTGCCAAGCAAAACAGAAAGAAGCTAGTACCATTTTTTAAAACCTTTGGTATAACTTCACTAGGGATATAAAGGGGTTGAGGGGTCAAATTATTGTGGTTTCAACTCCATCACGCATAATAAGGTGCTTCTCTTCAACAAGAAGTAATGATTTTTTTTTTTTTTATTTCTCCATGAAAATACACATTGCAGGTACTCATTAGAAGCGCCTTACCACTCAAGCGCTTCTAACACACATTTTCATGTAGAAATATGAAAAAAAAAAAAAAAAAATTACCTGGTAAGCCTACTTATTTAGAGCCATGAGAACATAATTATGCAGACAGAAAAGCTCAACTAATAATATGCACCAAATGAGAACAAAAAGGAAAGAAAAGTGCAATATTATGCATTGCAGATGCATAATACAACATATCGAGGGTTGAGCGCAAGACTATCGTAAGTCAGATGATTGTTTTTCCCCAAACCTAATCTCCTCACCATGAAGGCGTTATGAAGATTACAACATTTCTTTCTGTAAACAATGAAAATTTAGGTGCCATTGCTCATATGAGCAATGGCACCTAAATTTGCATTGTTTACAAAGGGGTCCAAGTTGCCCCTAAACAAGGGTTTCAAAAATACGTTTGAGTTACCATAGTCTTGCGCTCAACCCTCGATATATGATACAAATTATACAAACCGAAAAAACAACAACAAAAACACAGACAAGAAATTGCCAACAAGCAGTGCTTATTAGATACACCTGCTAGGATGTAATGGAGGAATGGACAGAAGAATAGACAGATGGACAGACAGATGTGAAGGGACAACATGAAAACAGTATATACTCCTCACACACATAGTTTGCTGGGGGTATAAAACAATAACAAGTCCATTTCATTACCTGTTGATGTATTTAAAAGCAGCTGGATAAGTAGCAAAGAGTGTAGACCCTGATCAGATGCCACATTTTGCAGCATCTGATCTGGGTCTACACTGTTTGCTCAGGCCTGTCTGTCCAAATACTTAGGGTCATTATAGTACATATCAATTGTAGAGATAAAGAAAACTGCCTTATGTCGTATGACATATGCATGGACTCCTGTGACCACCCAAACCAGTCTGATTAGCTGTGGGTCTGACCTTGATTCTCCCCTTTTTCAACACTTTCCCCTTTTTCTACACGTTTTAGACTCTGCAAACTTAAAGTTGAAAGGAATCATCTGGTAAGATTTCTACCATTTTTACCAGGGAGATAACTTTCATGACTTCTTTGCTTCCCTGCACACCAGTCCCCTCTTGAAAAAGACACCCCTTTTCAAAAGGGAGGAAAACAATTTTGACATGAATTGCCTCCCCTGAAAGTGTATCAAAATCATCCTCAACATTGTGTCTGCAGATAGTGCAGATGGGCATTCACAGTGCATTGTATGCATATACGTAATTAATGTTTTCTTTCAAACCATGCTCACTGGCGTTGTTTTCATGCGAAGCTGACAGCTGACAGGTGCTCCTGCCAACCAGAGGTGCAACAATGATCTATGTTAACACAAAACATACAGGTACAATGCTAAAATCAAGCACTGTATTTTACCGTAATTACCATAAATATTTGGATAACCTTACTCCTTCCAGTTCATATCCAAAAATTAAAACAAATTAAAACATTCTGATTTGATTTGAAGCTTAACCCTTTTCTTGCTGAACATGACATGCCCTGTCTTAGCAAAGTGTAGATCCAGATCAGTTGGCTTCTTCAGAAGCCAACTGATCTGGATCTGCACTGTTTGTCATTAAATATGTGAATTTCTATCAAAAACCCGGATCAAGCAATCTGATTGGCTGGAAATTAGAAGTGGGCCTGGCATCTTAATTTATTCAGCATGACAAGGGTTAAAGGTCCAATCAACACTGTTAAGGTCATTTCGAACTAATTAGATAACCTACTCACACTTTCTCTTACTTTGTGCACATACTTTTGCCAGTAACTGACAACTGCTCTTCTTGAATCAGCAGATGGGGAAGAATGACTGTAGAAATGATTTTATGATCAATCTCCATGAAAGTTATGTGACTGAGCTGGGACTCGAACTTGCACCCCTAGATTTGCAGACAGATGCATTACCAACTGCGCTATGCAGCCGGGCTCAAGCCCATATTACTACGATGATTACACTAAGAACTGGAGATGAGAAGACAGTGTAGACCCAGATCAGATGCCACAGAATGCAGCATCTGATCAGGGTCTACATTGCTTGCCACTCATTCTGCAGATTTCAGACACATTAACAGGTAATAAAATAAACTTGTTCAAACTGTAGGACAAGTACGTTAAGGAGTTAAGTCAGAGGAATTGTTAAGGAGGAGTATTTGGTGATAATTATGGGATAATTTTCTCCAGTTCTCCATAAAAACATATATTGTGGGTATTCATTAGAAGTGCCTCAGTGAGGCACTTCTAATGAGTACCCACAACATATGTTTTTATGGATAAATAAGAAAAAATATCCCAGAATTATCACCAAAAAGTGTCCAAAAATTTAGGACAAATAGAGAATACTAGTCTATAAAGCTGACTGAACAGCGAACAATGCAAACCCTAATCAAATGCTCAAATACCTAAAGATCAAATGCAGTACCCTGAATAGACTGAAATGCCAAAGCAAAGAATAAAGAACGAGATCAGATTGTTCTGTCTGATCAGAAGTGCACAATTTGACATTTTCAGCCAGCACTTTTTAAACACATAAATATATCATCAAGAGGTTTTGTTGCAATTTTAGGTTATTATGTCCTCCAATGGAGGTGGAGTAGGGGGGTGGGGGTGTAGATATTGTTTCTTGTGCAGTTCATGTTAGCATGGCATGATGATTTCTTATGCATGCTGTATGGCAGATTTTCATCAAACTTGCATGGATATATCATTGGGACATGCCTTCAAGTTGATGAGATTTTGGTGACCTTGATCTTGCTTTCAAGTTTGGCCTGTAACCAAGAATTTTGGGATGGGGTGCTCTCTCTAAAGACAAATTTCTAGTTAAAGTGTGGTAGGACAGAGCAAATACAGTAGTGTTAAAAAAATAATGAGTAAGAATTTGTAACATCCTGGAAGAACTTCAGACTTTGATTTGAGGGATTGTAATTTTGACCTTGAGACTGCACCTAGTATCCTTGAGCAAGATACCTTATCCATAATGCTTCACACGGGACTGTTTTGGAAAAGTTGTACATGGCAAAAAAAAAATGTTGCGGTTTGTTGGTATCACCTATCTGATCTGCTCAGTTGCACCTCATACCAGGTGATTCTTAACCCTTGTCATGATGAATAAATTAGGATGCCACACCCACTTCTAATTTTCAGCCAATCAGATTGCTTGATCCGGATTGTTGCTATAAGTTCACATACTTAATGGCAAACTGCAGATCCAGATCAGTTGGCTTCTTCAGAAGCCAACTGATCTGGAGCTACACTGTTTGCAAAGGCAGGGTATATCCGGGTTCAGCAGGACAAGGGTTAATATACTGGGTAATTATTTCAGCAGAATTTTCATTATTTTCCTCGAAAATACGGATTTGACATTTCATGCAAATTGTCTCCTAAGGAATAAGAAAAATATCATCAACTTGTCATTTGCTGAATTTCCCCTTAGAGTGATAAGGTCTTACCACTCATCAGATAAAATATTTTTCTTATTTTTCACAGAAAATAAAACTTGACATTTCATTCAAATTGTCTCCTTCTGAAATGATGTCTTATTTTTTTTTGTGTGTGTTTGTGTGTGAAAAAAACTAAAAGAATATTATTATAAGTTGATTTATAGTCAGCCTGTTAAAATTCAAGCTTTCAACTTTGGAACCACTCTAATGTGCTGGCACAAAGTTAGTTCTCCCCCATTTTTTAATTGTGGATTTAATAAACAAAACGGTTCCAAAAATTATAAGAATTTATACAAAACAATGCAATGAAATGCTTCATGTATTCAGAATCAGGCGAACCACACAATTCACTATATAAAGAGAAAGTCAGCGGGTCAGAAAATATGAGGAAGTTCATGCCACGACAACAAAACCACATACATGTGCTGGCTGGTTTGCATTTTTGCGGCTTGCCAAAGTCAAGTTGTACCTGTCAGCATGCACATGCTTATTTGGCATCTGCTAATTTCATACAGAGGCTATGAAACTTCTTTGTTTAAACCCTTAACCCGCGCCAAGAAAATCTGCATCTGAAAATGTCATCTGCTTATGCCGTCTGCTGAATCTTCTTGCAAACTTTTCAAACTTACATTTTGCATATAGGCAAACAGTGTGGACCCAGATCAGACTTTTAAAGTAACCGGCAGAAGACCAAGCAGACGACAATAGTTGTGACTGGCGCTTTAAGGGTTAAAGTGCTAATCGTAACTGTAACAGATGACAATGATTTTTTTTTATAATTTTAGAAAAAAAAAGGTTTGACATTTCATGTACAAGCATACAATTCACACGAAATGACGTCTTATTTTCTCTGAATAATAATAATAAAAGATTAGGTGGCAATCTGCTATAATTTTGCTTATAGAGCAGTTTAAAGGTAAAACCTAATTTCACATGTTAGGTAAATGAAAATGGATTTTAATTAACTGATAAGGTTAATTAAGTGAACATGAAATCTACATACTTGACCTCTAGCCTCACAGTATGAGATCACATGGTCATCAATATTGTAATGATTGACAGATGAGCCTGTCAATTACCATGGTATATATGGTCTGCTCCAAGAAAAGTGTACCTTGTACAAATAATATGAAAGATGAAGACTCACAGAAGCCTATGCAGTTACTACTGCACAATCTGAGCAGGGTATGTGCATTTCATATAGTTTGTAGAAATTACAGATCTCACAGGAAATGTTTAAAACCCTATTCAGATTGCAAAAGCCTAACTGAATCAAAGTTCTTTCCAAATGCAATAAGGGACCTTTTTATATTACGCCATAGCTTCTGTCTGTCAGATGGGTGAAAGAATGAAGGAAAAACGGCCCTGCAAGTTTCACTAATTGATAAATTGATTTGGTAAACTGTCAAACTGGGTGATTATTAGTGATTATAATTGACAAATCTAGCCCTTTCAGTTGTTACTTTCACATACCCCAGTGATTAGAACATGGTTGATTCATTCCTGATTGCTAATATCCTTGCTTCTTTGTTTTTATCTGGGCCGCATCAAGCGAAAAAGTGCCTTTGAGCGTGCGCAAAATGTGCAGTTTCAGACTAGCCTGTGCACGGTACAAAGTGTCATCCAGGCCTTTGCTCTCCATTCATACATTCTGTAGTATCCAATGATTCTGTTAACCCATTGTAGTCGGGAGACCCCCTAAAAGGGTAATTGGCAAACAATGCAGACCCAGATCAGATGCCGCAGAATGCGGCATCTGATCAGGGTCTTCACTGTTTGCAAATAGTTTAGCCATTTTTTTCTAGGAATATCTAAATCTCGTAGCCTGACCATCCTAAACTTGAAATTGGACTCTTCAAATATAGTGTGGGTGAGTTCATTCAGTCTACAATGGGTTAACAGACAGATGCGGATGCTGATCTGGGCCTTCACAGTCCGTGCATGCCTGAAGACAAGTTTTCACATAGCTTGGCCCACTTTATCCTTAGCAGGCAACAAATGAATATTTTACAGAAGAGGCTTGAATCTTGCCTTTCAAACATTTCTGAAATTTTCCACAAGAGACAGTTTCAATGAAAATGTCAATCTCTACATCTTGAGCCCCATATTGGGAGAAATTTTATAACTCTGTACCATGAACCCTTTAAGGTAGATACATTCATTATGGGGTATCTGAATGGGTCTTCATTGTTTGCTCGGGCTTGTCTGTCTGAAGACTGGGTTAATACAGTATGTACAAGTAACAAACATTTATATCAACCAGTACTATTCATAATTGGGGAAGATAGAAGACTGGTACACTGGCTCATAAAAGTTGTTAAAACATTGCTTTAATGATGAGTTTCGGTTTAACAACCTGTTAACCCATGACAGTCATTTGCGTCATAGCAATGCTTTTAAAATAGAACTTTTATTTACCCTAAATACTGGGACATGTTAACTCCATACCATAATTGTCCTAAAACTTGAACAAGTCTATACTACTACCTATAGATGTGTATAAAAAAAACAGTGTAGAACCTGATCAGATGTCACATTTTGTGGCATCTGATTTGGGTCTACACTGTTTGCTCAAGCCTGTCTGTCCCAACACAGAGTAAACAAGGAAAACCCTGTACGATATGATAACTTGAATCGTAAGCACTCCACTTGCATGTCTTGTCTATTTGGCAGAATATGCCACAAACCTGAGCAAACAGTGTAGACCCAGATCAGATGCCACAGATTGTGGCATCTGATCTGGGTCTACACTGTTTGCTCAGCCCTGTCTGTCCTAACACTTGGTAATAATAAAGGTAAACCCTGTATAATATAATGAAAATAATTTGAATCATATGCACTTCCACTTGCATGTCCAGTCGATTTAGCAGAATATGCCACAAGGCCAAAAGCTGCATGGTGTTTCCCTGCGGCATTTTGGCATTTTCGAGTGGGAAAATGCTTTCTGAAAGATGTCAGAGAGTTTCAGTTGTTTGCAAACTGGACAATTACAGTCAATGAATTCATATCAATGGGTAATTGTAAGATGATAATACTGAGAAAATTGGACAGGTGTAGCACGAAAAAACTCATCTTGATTCTGAATTGGGATAACCTTTCTACAGGTGGGCCGGCAACAATACGACAATCTCATAAATAATCCCGCAAAATCGGCAGAGATAATATGTTAGTGATCGAAGAAATCAGTGTCAGCTCTTGAGAACTTTAAAACCCTTACTTTGTCAGTTCTCATTTATCAAGTTATTGTTCTGATCTTTTTTTATTTATTCCTTTTAAGAAGGGTTGGGGTTTATGCCCCTTTCAACAATACTGAAGTCATATCGAGATGATGGAAGGGTAATAATGAAAGGCTCTATGCAATGAATTACTGTACAGTTATGAGCTGAATTCTACCTCCAGAAGGATCCAAACCCTGGACCTTGTTATCCTCAGTCAAGAGAGCTAACCAACTGGCCACCCAGACTCTACTTTGCAAGAAGAAAAATCAAATGAAGTCCTTCAAGAAAAGCTACTCGTATTAATCTCATATTAGAAGACTTATATTGACCTGTGCATCCAATCAGTCTGGGTAAGGGGGATCGGATACACTTGGTAAATTTTAACTCTTATCATGCTGAATAAATGAAGATGCCACGCCCACCAATAATGCAGCCAACCAGATTACTTGATCCAGATTGTTGACACAAATTCACAATTTGAATGGCAAACAGTGCAGATCCAGATCAGTTGGCTTCTTTGAAGCCAACTGATCTGGATCTACACTGTTTCCAAAGGCAGGATATATCCAGGTTCAGCAGGACCAGGGTTTAGTTATTTTTTTTAAAAGGGAGACAACTTTTGTGACTTCTGGGTTTCTTTCCAGCCCCCGACCCTCTGTCCCTTCTGAAAGGTATCAACTCTAATAGGAAAGAATTTGCTCCTTATGGGAGCAAATTCTTTCATTTTAGAGTAGACCCCTTTTCAGAAGGGAGAATATTTAAATTTTGACAGAGCTGCCTCCCCTCCCCTGAAAGTGTATCCATTCCCCTCAGTCATTCTTGCTTGGTGCTCAGTGGATAGTCAATGTCAGGCAGACAGTGGACACTCTGATCAGATTGAGGATGCCCAGGCTGATTATCAGACACTCTAAAGATGAGTCTGAGTCTTTACTGAGGACGTCTGAAGATAAATTTTCTGCTTCTACTTATGACACAGTTAATTTTTTGCATACTTGGTACAGTAACAAAGATAAAGGCCTGGGCCCAGTTGTTCAAAGCATCGTTAGCTTAATGAGCTGGTTAGTGGTCAAAATGTTAACTGTTCTAGTAAGTACAATATCTAATTCACAGGTATTTTTGCTGCAAAAATGTAAGTAGCTTTTGCAAATGCAAAAGCTACTCACATTTTTTCAACAAAAATATTAGAGTATATGCCATATCTAATGCTCAAAGTTTTAACGATACATTAACTAACATCGTTAGTTTTGACGACTGGGCCTTGCTGTATAGAGGGGTTGGGGGCATGTTAGTATTTTTTTGTTGCTACACTGTCATTTCTTTTTTCCTTCATCCACCTCTAAATCTCTATTCTCTCATCTACTAGCTCCTTTGTCCCTTCTTATCCTTTATCTAAGGAGACAACACAAAATGACCCACAAGGGTTGACGTGTCATTAAACAAGAAGACAGGAACATCAGGCAATTCTACTTTTTGCAGATACGAGGTATCTAACCTAACAGGTCAGATATCTGCAAAAAGCAGAACTGCCTGATAAACGATAGCTTTTGTGTTTGTGTTCAGGTTTTATGGCCCAGTCAACCCATTGGGGTCATGTTGAGTGCGGTCAGTTTTTAGTTTACCTAACCACACTTTTACTGGGCAGGCTTGGTCCTCTAGGCCGTTAACCAGTATTGTGCACATTCTTTCGCCAGAAACTGACAACTTCCCTTCTTGAATAAGCAGAAGGGAGAGAATGACTGTAGAAAATATTTCATGATCAATCTCCATGGAAAAATATTGCTAACCCGGTGGGGATCGAACCTGCAACCTTCTGATCACCAGTCAGACGGGCATCCAATCCAGCCACTGACGCCGGCAAATGATAGCTTTATATGCTGCCTAATTTAAGAAAAATACTGCTCTTTATCCAATGTTTCACTGACCTTTACCACTCTCTCGGCTAAATCAGCAAACGACAAATCAATGATATTTTTCTTATTTTTCCCAGAAAACAGGATTTGACATTTCATGCATATTGTCTCCATTGGAGACAACTTGCATAAAACGTAAAGTCTTGTTTCCTGAGAAAAATAAGAACAATATTTCAAAATGTCATTCGCCGAAAATTTTACCAAGAGTGCTAAATGTTAACCGAATTAAAGCCAATTCAGCAAGACATGGAACAAGGGAATAATAATTTGATTTTCTGAAGGTAACTTAATTAAATTAAAGCAACAAATTAAAGCTATTTTATTCAAGTACCTGCCAGTGGCTATTGAAAACAAATTACTACAGTACACTGCAATCCAATAAGGATAAATTTCATGGAAGAAGAAAAAAATAAATCAAAGTGTCCCTATCACTGGGCTCCAGACAGGTAGAGTATCGAGAAAAATTATTTTTGTTTTTAATCCATAAAAAGGAATGCTGGGGCATCTCATTAGAATAGTCTAGCTGTAAATTGATGGGATAGAAGACACTGGAGATTTCATGGAGAAATAAGAAAACGATTATCAACATATTACGTACAATATGATAATTCTGGAATCCCGTAAATGTTTACCTTTAACAATCTCCCGGCAAATCCAGCAGATGACGAATTAATATTTTTTCAAAAATTTTCCCAGGAAATAGGCTTTGACATTTCATGCAAATTGTTTCCAGAGTAACAATTTGCATGAAATGTCAAAACCTGTTTTCTGGGAAAAATTAGAAAATATTTCAAAATATCGTCTGCTGAAATTATTACCCAGCATACTAAGTGTTAAAAAATCAGATTTGAACTAAAGCATAAATGACAGGGTTCAATAATAAATTTTGGATTAATCATCAGACAAAGGACAACAACTTCCTACAAAATAACATTTATCTTCGATTCAATTCGAACAAACTTAATTTTGATGACCAGCTTTCAAGTCATTTTCTCGCTACCGTGCTATTTGATCGTCCTTTCAGAATATGTTTTTAACCATAAATTAAGAAGGACACCTTCCTATTATACCAGACTACTGCATTTCAAATAGAGACATTTAAGACTGTTAACCCTTAAAGCGCTAATCACAACAGCAACAGACAACACTTTGATTTTTTGTTATTTTTTAGAGTTAAATAAGGCTTCACATTTCATGTGAATTGTCTGCCTAGCAGACAATTCACATGAAATACAAAGTCTTATTTTCTCTGAAAAATAATAATCAAAATTTTAGAATGTCATCTGCTACAATTTTGCTTAGTGCTTTTGGGATAATTTTTTTTAGATATTGTATTCTCATCAATATGGAAGAAAACATGACAGATTGGTTTGCACCAATCCTTATTTGAACTGCATAAATTCACACATACAGACACAAAAAACTACATACACCACTCATACCAGTACCACAATAAATAAAAATGAAAATAATACAGACTATGATCAAGTACTGCACTGTGCTACATTGCACTGCACTTTTTACTAGCTTAAATCCCCACAGGCAACTTATAATAAGCTTTCTGGGGTATTTTGTTTTTATTAAGCCTGCCAAAAGTCCTTACATTCTTAGGAATTTTTTAAAGAAATAGAAAAGTGCTGGTGGCTTTTTACTTTTATTTTTCCAGTTGGGATCATTCTTGGACATTTTGGTTTGTTTGGCAAAACAAAGTTGCGGCAGTTTTACAGAAAGTATTTGAAATGCAAGTTTCCAATCTCAAACAATAAACAGATTGCAATTTACTAATTTTCTTTGTAATTAAGTAAGAATACCACATGTTTGTGGTCTGGATCATAATTTGGCTGAAAATAATTCTAAGATAAAAGAGAAAAAATCCAGTGTCATGTACTTTCATGGCTGGAAAAATTTCCAACTAAAAAAATTCATACAAGCGGGACCATATGAAATAATATCATGACTATAAAGGCTGGTTGGTCACTAGTGACCAGCGTTTATAGTCATGATATTATCTTGGTATTATTTCTGTGGATTATCCAACAAAAATTATTAGAATAAATGTTTAGTCACTGGAGACTGGAGCCAGTCTAGAACCTTCCCAGCTTTTGCCAGCGATGACAGGGCCAACTTTCCGAAAGTTTCAACAGCAGCAACACCACACTATCACCCACTATGGTACATGTATATGGTGGGCTGCAAAGGTCTATGTTGTCCACTTACAGACTCTCTGGATGTTCTAAATTACAACAAAGTTTCTGACAAAATGGCATATGCAAACAGTGCAGACCCAGATCAGACTGCTCCTGAAGGAGCAGTCTGATCAGGGTGTACACTGTTTATCATTCCACTAATCATTTTAAGAAACTACTGCAAAAAATGAAAAATTTTGGATAAAAAAGCTGTAGGATCAAGTGCTCAAAACTTTAAGATATTTACCAGAAGGTCTTTATCATTTTTGGTTGGGAGCAAAAAAGCATCTTACCTGGTGTGTTTGATAAATAAACTTACTGATTAAAAATAAATAATGCAACTGCACAGCTGCAGAAAGTAACAAGATATAGGTTAAGTGTAATAAATATTGCAATTATTCTGATATAATTGAGCCAGGCCATGGTAAAAAGGGCATTTAACTTTTACCACTTTCTTGGCTAATTCAGCAGACAATAAACTGGTGACATTTTTCTTTTTTACCAGAAAAAAGGATTCGACAGTTCATGCAAATTGTCTCCATTGGAAATGTTAAATCCTATTTTCTAGATAAAATAAGAAAAATATTTCAAAATGTCATCTGCTGGGATCAAAAGGGAGCAAATTCTTTCCTTTAAGAGTAGCCCCCGGTGAGAAAAGAAGTAAATATTTTCATACTTGAGTAACCTGCCTTGAAGGTTTATACATTCCCTTTAATGGGCACCTAAACAAAAATGACCTAGTCTATCTGTGCATGCACTGTTTCATGAAGGTCTCGTCTTTCCCCTGGTTTACATCTCGATAATGTAGAATCTACTCGTGATCGGGGAAAGCCCAGATGGGCCTGGGCCTTCATTAAGCAGGGCCTTTGCTTTCACATAAACAGTAAGGGTGCTTTTTGTGTGATGCAGCACAGGCATTAATGAGTTAATCATCTGATCTTAATTTCCCAGTAGGTCTAATAGATATATAGGGATGATGTTTAGTGAAAATGGCTATTACAGCATGAATGAACAGAGATAGCCAACATCAACCTACTAAGGTTAACCTGTTCTGTTATAGACTGGAGACCCGCAAAAGGGTAATTGGCAAACAGTGCAGACCCAGATCAGATGCCACAGAATGCAGCATCTGATCAGGATCTCCATTGTTTGCAAGTAGTTTAGCCATTTTTCTTTAGGAATATCTAAATCACATAGCCTGACTTACCTAAAGTTGAAATTGGACTCTTCCGATTTATATAGTGAGCGTGTGTGTGTGTGTGTGTGTGTGTGTGTGTGTGTGTGTGTGTAGGGGGATGGGTTGGGGGGGGGGGTATTCAGTTCAACAGCATAGCTCTGGATAAGGTGCCTGTTTGAACCAAAAAGTATTTACACTTTTCTTATTTCTGCACGAAAGCATATGTAGTGCCTCTAATAAGTACTACAATAGATGTTTTTGTGTCCAGAGAAACAGAAAAAATATTTACCTTGATACAACTCTTATTTGAGCTATGGTTAGCACTTTTCATGGGATATTGCTGTCTGCCCAGATAAGGTGGCCTTTTAGACCAAAAATTGTGCTGATATTTATGCCCCTAGCATCCAAAGAATGGTGAAAAGGACATACAGTGGTAACCCTATCTGTCCATCTTCATCGGCATCCGCAATTTGCGTTAAGTTTTTCAGGCGGGGGCATCCGTGTCCTTTGAACACATTTCTAGATTTCTTATTTCTTCACAAAAACATATGTTGCAGGTACTCATAAGAAATGCCTCACCATGAGTACCCATAACATGTTTTCATGCAGTAATAAGAAAACTATTTACCTTGATAGCCCTCTGATCTAGAGCTATGCTTAGCACTCTCCTCATGGGGACACTGCCTAAATAAGGGGCCTGCTTGGACCAAAAAGTGTCTTATTTCTCAATGAAAATGTATGTTGTGGGTACTCATTAGAAGTGCCTCAGTGAGGTGCTTCTAATGAGTACCAACAACATATGTTTTCATTGAGAAATAAGAAAGATATCAGCAGTTTTCGGATGAAATAAATGCTTTATCTGTTGCTGTGACTGGTGGTATTTCTAATGAGTAAATAAACAAAACTATTCACCAGGATACCCCTCTGACCTAGAGCTATGGTTAGCACTGTTCCCATGGGACATTTGCGGTCTACAAGATAAGGTGCTACAAGAAAATGTTGACATTTTTCTTATTTCTTCATGAAAACACATACTGAGACAAGCCCAGATAAGGTGCTTGTTTAGACCAAAAAAGTATTTAGATCTTTCTTATTTCTGCACGAAAGCATATGTTGTGGGTACTCGTAAGAAGTGCCTCAACCAGGTGCTTCTAATGAGAACCACAATATATGTTTTTTTGCAGAGAAAGAGGAACTATATTTACCCTGATACAACTCTTATTTGAACTATGGTTAGCACTCTTCTCATGGGACATTGCTTGTCTGCCCAGAAAAAATGCCTGTTTACATATGTTTAGACCAAAGTTCTTATTTCTGCATGAAGACATATACTGAGACAAGCCAAGATTAGGTGCTTGTTTAGACCAAAAAGTGTTGAAATTTTTATTTCTGCACTAAAACATGTGTTGTGGGTACTCATTAGAAGTGCCTCAGTGAGGCACTTCTAATGAGTTCCCACAACATATGTTTTCATGAAGAAATAAGAAAACTACATGTATTATACCCACTCTTATCTAGAACTATGCTTAGCACTTTCCCTGGGACTATACCTGTTTATTAAGTGCAGGCAGATAGCTATTTAAAGCAGGGAAGTTCTTTGAATTGCATGTGTTGCTGCAGATGTTTATCAAACACACCCCAGATAAAAAAAGGTAAAATAAAATAAAACAAAGGCAATATTAACAGGCTGAAATTATAAAGCACTGGTCACTAGTTATGCTGTGATTATAAAGCACTGGTCATAATCTTAGCATGTTAAAACTGTCTTCAAGGCTCAAGCACTTCATCTGAAGGTATGAGAAGGTATCAACATTCTCTTGTATTTCAAATAATTGCCATCTCTTTTATTTCAAATAATTGCCATCTATTATTTCAAACATGAAGTGCCAATAAGCAGTGCTTTTTAGATATCCCCTATATGGACCAAAATGTAATGGATCGATGGAGACATACAAACAGATGGATGGACGTGAAAACAGTATACCCACCCTCCCCCTAAAAAAAAAAACAACAGTTTGTGGGGGTATAATAAGTGCCAAAATTCATAAAGGAAAGAATATGATAGTAACAAGGAAATCACAAAAATAAATATGTCACTATGACAATTCATTTCCATGTTTGCGAACTGTCAAATGTAATTAATTAAAAAATCGAGCTTATTGTTTTCAATCATGTAACTGTCATGTTTTGATCATGTAAAGAATGGTTCTGTGTCCATCGCTGCCTGAAGACATGGAAGTGTGTTTGTCAGCAATGAAAAATGAAACCAGTCAAAAATCTTGACTTCCCCATCTTTTCAGAATGGTGTCCAGAATGTCCAGAACTTACAAGAAAGCTATAAAACATTAATACTGACATGTGCTGGGGAAGTCCATATACATATATCCTCCACAGTGGTCCAGCTGACATAATTCATTAACCCTTAAAGCGCCAATCACAACTGCAGCGGATGACATTTTGATTTTTTCTTATTTTTCAGAGAAAACAAGTCTTGACTTTTCATGTGAATCGATTCACATGAAAAATCAAGACTTGTTTTCTCTGAAAAATAAAAAAAAATATAAAATTTAGAATGTCGTCTGCTTCAAATTTTCCTTGGCGCTTTAAGGGTTAAGAATTCATAGCTACAAATAAGGCACTTTTTTATAACCAATTATCATTGTTATGGAACTCCTTATAAGCGAGGCAGTTCTAATCAGTAGCCACTACATGTTTTCATGGGGAAATACGAAAAATATGAACAATTTTTGGTTGAATAAAAATTGCATATCTACGGGTATGATATGGGAGCTGGGAGACTTTGATAAAGGGGTGAGGACATTTTTTTGTACCTGCATAGTTCTGGATAAGGTGTTTATCCAGATATTTTTCTTAACATATGAGTACCCACAATATAAGTTTTCATGGAGACATAAAGGTACTTCAAATGGCTGAGAGTCAAATTGGTACCCACAACTTATGTTTCCATGGAGAAATAACAAAAAAAAATCTCAATGAAATACACATGTATACATTGTGGGTACTCATTAGAGGCACTTCTAATGAGTACTCACAATGTATGTTTATGTGGAAAAATAAGAAAAATATATTCTTTGGTTGAATAAAGATGTATCATAAGATATGAGATGCAAGCTTGAAGAAATATTTTTTTCTTATTTCTCCACAAAAAATATGTCGTGGGTATCATTAGATGTGCTTCAGTGAGGCACTTCTAATGAATACCCACAACATATGTTTTAATGGAGAAATCAGAGAAATATAAAAACTCTTTGGTTGAATAAATCGAGGGTTGAGTGCAAGACTGGCGTAAGTCAGATGGTTGTTTTTCCCCAAACCTAATCTCCTCACCATGAAGGCGTTATGAAGATTACAACATTTCTTTCTGTAAACAATGAAAATTTAGGTGCCATTGCTCGTATGAGCAATGGCACCTAAATTTGCATTGTTTACAAAGGGGTCCAAGTTGCCCCTAAACAAGGGTTTCAAAAATATGTTTGAGTTACTATAGTCTTGCGCTCAACCCTCGAAATGTATGATAGGCACTTCTAATGAGTACAGAGCACCTACAACACATGGTTTTGTGGAGAAATTAGAAAAATATAAACTCTCTTTGGTTGAATAAAGATATATATCTACAGGTATGAAATGTGAGCTGGGAGAAAGTGATTAGACTCTGGTGGCAAGGAGGTTAATATATTTGTTAAGTTAATCTGCAGTTGTGTAAATACATTAACAAATTACTCCAAGACTTGCAGCCTACATCTGTTTTTCTCTGCTATATTTTGGCTGTTAATAAATCATTTTTCCATAGGCAGAACCCAAAACAGACAACAGTTTGTAGTAAAATGTTCCACTGAGAAATCAGTTTCGAAAGTCAATGTTGGAGTTATTACAAAAAAAGTGGCTATTTTGTATTATCAAGTGGCATATAAAGACTTCTTATATGCCACTTGGTATTATAAAATAGCGTTAGTATGAGTGGTTCTCATTCATGCCTAGATGCTAAGCATGCTGGGTAAAAATTTTAGCAGATGACATTTTGAAATATGTTTCTTATTTTTCAAAGAAAATAGGATTTGACATTTCATGCAAACTGTCTCCGGAGACAATTTTGCATGAAATGTCAACACCTATTTTCTGAAAAAAAAAAAAAAAATAAATGTCATAAATTTGACATCTGCTGAATTTGTCCACAGCACGCTAAGTGGTAAAATACCACTCACAATTACAGCAGATGAAATTCTGAATTTTTTTTTTTCAGGTAAAAATAAGGCTTGACATTTCCTGTAAGACATCTGCCTAGCAGCAGGAGTTTCACCTTATTTTCTCTGAAAAATAAAGAAAAGATAGAGGAAGTAATCTGCAACAATTTTGCATGACCCATTTATGCAGAATGGATTCTTCTACCATAACTTTGGACTGGTCCATTTCCTATAGAAGAGGTGTCTGGTTAGTTTTTATTATTACCATTTATATAGAAATTCCTGCATTAAATGCAAACAGTGTAGACCCTGATCAGGTGCCATGTTCCGCAGCATCTGATCTGAATCTACACTATTCGCCAATGTCCCTTTTATGGGATGCTCGGCAAATAATATAAAATAGGTTAAGGATTAAGGTTTGGGTGGGAGTTTTTACCTCAAAAGCAAGCTTTTATTTTTCTCCTTTTCTCAAGGACATTAATGGATTATTATATAAGGATCCTGATAAAAATATCCCTTGCTCCTCGCTCCAAATCAGTGTACCTCATTTGTTAACCCTTGTCATAATGAATAAATTAAGGAGTCACACCCACTTCTAATTTTCAGCCAATCAAATTACTTGATCCAGACTGTTGATACAAATTCACATTATTAATGACAAACAGTGTAGATCTAGATCAGCTGGCTTCTCAGAAGCCAACTGATCTGGATCTACACCGTTTGCAAAGGCAGGGTATATCTGGGCTCAGCAGGACAAGGGTAAAAAATCACATCTGTATGGTCACAAACAGACCACTGCTCTAAACACGATTTTACTGTTGACAGTTTTCCTAGTGGCAAGTCTAGTGAAACAGCCAGATGAGGCTTATCACACTTACTCTTCTTCCTGAGTACATTACATCATAACAAACCGGCTGATGCATGCCATGGAGAAAAGGGCTTAATGCTTCTGAATTAATGCCGATTAGATCAGTCTCTACCCTAAGTAGCCTGACCTACAGAGTACAGGTAAAGCTGTCCCATATCCTTGCATTTGTTTGGGCATTTGTGAGGAAGAGCCCATTGTGTGTCTTGGGCAAAGGGCCCAATCCTCTCCTTCTGCTGCCTTATCACCCCCCCCCCCACCCCCCCAATCCCCAAAGGAGCTTTTCAGTTGTTGGTTTGAGCTGGACTCAGACTTGCAATCTTCAGCACTGCAATCAAATGAAATCTGCAGTCAAAACCTCCATTAACCCTTGTCCTGCTGAATATATTAAGATACCTGCCCACTTCTAATTCTCAGCCAATCAGATTACATGTACTTGATTCAGTTTGTTGATACAAATTTGAATACTTAATGACAAACAGTGCAGATCCAGATAAGTTGGCTTCTTTGAAAAGGCAGTATATATCTGGGTTCAACAGGACAAGGGTTAAGCAGCATCCTCTCTTTAACAAACAAGAGGGCCATGATGGCCCTGTAACGCTCACCTAAGCAACATAGCACTTTGAGAGCCTGATCTAGAACTGATCAAAGCAAACATTCTGATCAAAGTTCAAAATGATTATAACAAAGTTTTCTGCTGATTTGGCCCGGTGACCTAGTTTTTGATACCAAGTGACCCAGTTTCGATCTTGACCTAGAACTCATCAAGACAAACATCTTGTGCAAGATTCATGATGATTGCTTGAAAAATGTGACCGCTAGAGTGATAACAAGATTTTACGCTGATTTGGCCAGGTGACCTAGTTTTTAACCCCAGGTGTTCCAGTTTCGAACTTGACCGAGAAATCATCAAGACAAACATTTTGAGCAAGATTCATGATGACTGTTTCAAAAATGTGACCGCTAGAGTGTTAACAAGGTTTTCTGCTGATTTGGCCAGGTGACCTAGTTTTTGACCCCAAGTAACCCAGTTTCAAACATATCCTAGAACTCATCAAGACAAACATTTTGAGCAAGATTCATGATAATTGCTTCAAAAATGTGACTGCTAGAGTGTTAACAAGGTTTTCTGCTGGTTTGGCCTGGTGACCTAGTTTTTAATACCACGTGACCCAGTTTCGAACCTGACCTAGAAATCATCAAGAAAAACATTTTGAGCAAGATTCCTGATTATTGCTTCAAAAATGTGACCGCTAGAGTGTTAACAAGGTTTTCTGCTGATTTGGCCCGGTGACCTAGTTTTTGACTCCAAGTGACCCAGTTTCGAACTCGACCTATAAATCATCAAGACAAACATATTGAGCAAGATTCATGATAATTGCTTCAAAAATGTGACCGCTAGAGTGTTAACAAGGGTTTCTGCTGATCTGGCCCGGTGACCTAGTTTTTGACCCGAGGTGACCCAGTTTGGAACTTGACCTAGAATTCATCAAGACAAACATAATGAGCAAGATTCATAATGATTGCTTCAAAAATGTGACCGCTAGAGTGTTAGCAAGGTTTTCTGCTGATCTGCCCCGGTGACCTAGTTTTTGACCCCAAGTGACCCAGTTTCGAACTTGACCTAGAAATCATCAAGACAAACATAATGAGGAAGATTCATGATGATTGCTTCAAAAATGTGACCGCTAGAGTGTTAACAAGGGTTTCTGCTGATCTGGCCAGGTGACCTAGTTTTTGACCCTAGGTGACCCAGTTTCGAACTTGACCTAGAATTCATCAAGACAAACATAATGAGCAAGATTCATGATGATTGCTTCAAAAATGTGACCCCTAGAGTGTTAACAAGGTTTTCTGCTGATCTGGCCCGGTGACCTAGTTTTTGACCCCAAGTGACCCAGTTTCAAACTTGACCTAGAAATCATCAAGACAAACATATTGAGCAAGATTTATGATGATTGCTTCAAAAATGTGACTGCTAGAGTGTTAACAAGGTTTTCTGCTGATCTGGCCAGGTGACCTAGTTTTTGACCCCAGCTGACCCAGTTTCGAACTTGACCTAGAAATCATCAAGACAAATATATTGAGCAAGATTCATGATGATTGCTTCAAAAATGTGACCGCTAGAGTGTTAACAAGGTTTTCTGCTGATCTGGCCCTGTGACCTAGTTTTTGACCCCAGGTGATCCAGTTTCGAATCTGACCTAGATTTAATAGAGGCAAACATTTTGAGCAAGTTTCATCAAGATTGGGTCAAAACTATGACCTGTAAACAAGTTTTTCCTTTGATTTGACCTGGTGACCTAGTTTTTGACCCCAAGTAACCCAGTATCGAACTTGACCTAGATTTCATAGAGGCAAACATTCTGACCAAGTTTCATCAAGATTGGGTCAAAACTGTGACCTCTAGAGTGTTAACAAACTAATTGTTGACGACGAACGACGGACGACGGATGACGACGGACATAGGGTGATGACAATAGCTCATCCTGAGCTTTTGCTCAGGGGAGCTAAAAACCCTTCCCATGCATTCCAAAAAAACATATTTTGCTAATTTACCTCTGTTCAGTAGACGCCTGTTTTAACCGGCCAGATCTGATCATACTGCCTTCTTGAGGAGAACTGATCCATTTTCAGGCCAGGCAACTATGACAAAATCATTTTATGCCGCCCTCTGAAAATGGGTTTAACCCTTATCCTTCTGTTCACGACAACCCTTATCTTTGCAAACAGTGTATATCCAGATCAGATGACTTCTGAAGAAGCCATCTGATCAGGATCTACACTGTTTGTCATTCGGTTTGTAAATTTGAACGAAAACATTATATGATGTAATCTGATTGGCTGATAGTCAGAAATGGGAGTGGCTTTAAATAATTCAGCAGGATAAGGTTTAATCCTCAAAGAAAGACTTTACTCACCTTCAGCTCTTGATTTAGGCTTTGGTAGACCAGCATCCTGCATAAGCTCAAATGCAAAAGCCACATTATGTACCTGAAAAAAAAAAATGATAATAATTTGTGAGTTATGTCATAGCCTGGGCCTGCACATCTGCAGTCAGATCAGGGCTTTCTCTGTTTGCTGATACAAAAGACCGCCTTATAACACTGTTCATTTTAGTATCATTTTGGATTATAGATGGATTCCGAACAATAATTGTATCCAAAGAAAAATGTATAGATTATATAGAAAAATGACCATTTATGGTCATTTTTCTATATAATCTAAACATTTTTGTTGGTAACAACATGGTTATTTAGCTAACATGTTTTTGCTTTGGATCCCAACAATGATGTTATGAAGCGGTTGTGGTGTATATTCTACATTCTAACACTCCTCGCCTATATAGCCAATGGTTAAACTCAGTGATATATTATGCAATAAATCACTGGGCGGATACGCGCGAGGCTATCTGGCGCCTTTCCGACGTCATTTCGACATGCTGCTGATGTCAGTCTTAGTTTCTACGACGCTAGACTGTGTAACGTCGTCTTTCTCACTTCAGCAACGTACGAAATGCATGTAAACATCAGCGTTACAGTCAAAACTTTTGGCGGGATTTCTTTATTGGATGGCGGAAAGTTTGAAAAATCTAAAGGATACAATTACCTTTTCGTCGTTTTCTATGTGTTAGAATCGAAATAGATCAGCTCTTGTGCGTGATTTGTTGAGTAATAAATCACAGTTTGTCGGTCAGTTGTAAGAAGATAAATCACTCGCGCTCCGCGCTCGTGATTTGATCTACCTTACAACTGACCTCCAAACAGTGATTTATTACTCAACAAATCACTGCTAGAGCTGATCTATTTCTTTAGTTAAGTACAAAGTATCCAAAGATTCTCTATATGAGTGATGAAGACACTGATCAGACTGCGTGGATACTGAGGCTCATTGGTTTGTAGTGTTTGTTTCTGGAACATTTTTATTTTCAATATCTAATACACCACAACCTCTTTATAACACTACTGTTGGGGTCCATAGCACAAACCGTGTTAGTTAAACAACTGTGTTATATCCAAACAAAAATGTATAGATTATATTGAAAAATGACCATATGGTCATTTTTCAATATAATCTATACATTTTTTTTATCCATCTTTGAACCGTGTTATATCCAAAACCGTGTTATAACAAACCGTGTTATAAAGAGGTTGAAGTGTACCTTCAAAATGAAGTAGAAATTAGTTTTCAGAGAAAACAGATGTCCCCCTCTCCTGGAATATTCTGTCACATGCTGACCCTGAAAATAAGGTCAAGGTCACCAAAATATATTAAAATCTTCCAAATGTCCTAGTGAAAATTCATTCATCGGTACAGGAGACAAAGCTCACACACGCTGTTTTGATAAAAAGTTGAAAATCTTTGGAGTACTGTGACCTTGAAGATGGCGTCAAGGTCACAAAACTCTAATCAGCTTTTAAACATCTCCAAAGAATATATCCCTGCAAGTTTGATGAAAATCAGTCAATGACATGCCAATGCCAGCACTGACGCTAATGGGATCCAGATAGAAATATTTCCCCCTCCACTCTGGTCTGGAGACAGAATAACTGTCAAAATTTTATAAAAGTGATTTGCAGTATCTTACAGGCTGTTTCTGCAGGCTAAAAGTCTGTTTCAGTAGCTGTATGAAATAAGCCATGTCAAGCACAATGGAATCTTATGAAATGGTCCCACAGCAACCTGTTGAACTTTGCAACTTCATTTTCCTTCCATTACACATGTATTTGCATTCTAAATTTAGCCAAAGGAGAGAAGGGACTGATCAGACTGTACAGTGATAAACAGGCTGATCTAAGCCTCAATTTTAACATGCTGTTAGAATCTCTCACAACTCCAGATATGTGGAATATGCAGAAATATATTTCTTATTTCTCCATGAAAACATATATTGTGGTACTCATTAGAAGCGCCTTGGCAAGGCGCTTCTAATGAGTACCACAATATATGTTTTTGTGGAGAAGTAAGAAAAATACCAATACATTTTTGTCAAAAAAAAAAAAAAAAAAAAAAATGCTTTCTGTCCCTTTTCGCTTAAAAGAACTAAAATATGCATGCACTCATTTAAGTTGAAAATTAGTGCCAGCTGAAGGTTTGACATTAACCAAATTGCTGGCATGATTACATGAAACAACTTTTAAAATACCACAATTGCCTTAAGTATTTGAACAGACAGGCCTCAGCAAGCAGTATAGCCCCTGATCAGTGTCTACACTGTTTGCCATACATCCATCATGTTTAGACACATTTTATAAGAGGTAGTAAAATTGACTTTTTTAAACTTTAGGACAAATATGGTAAGGAGTTATGGTAAATAAAGTGTCCTAAAATTTCAAACACTTTATTCAATAGATTTTTACCTGAAGTTTGCTTTTTATGTTGTTGTGTTTTCAAACACTTAGTGGAATAGCAAATAGTGTAGACCCTGATCAGACTGCTCCTTTAGGAGCAGTCTGATCTGGATCTGCACTGTTTGCATATGCCATTTAATCAGAAACTTTGGTGTACGAAATTTTAGGACATTTACCATGTCTGAACACTTAGGATAAATACAGTACATGTGTAGTATTAAAATTTGAATGCAGCTTCACTTTGGGAGCAGTAGACAGGCTCCAGTCTCCAGTGACTGAATATTTATTCTTAAAATCACTAAATTAATATGAAAACATCTTTTTTTTTTTTTTAAACAAGTTTACCTATAGCGCTACAAAGTAGTTTTAACCAAAGTCTGATGCCTCTTATCTAGAACTCCAAAATGCCCAGTGGGTTGCAGCAGAAGATGGCTTTCTTGCTGTGTCTGTCAAGAATCTGCTACAATAAAGTGTACTTAACCCTCCCATAAAAGAGACATTGGCAAACATTTTAGACCCAGATCAGATGCTGCAGAATGCAGCGTATGATCAAGGTTTACACTGTTTTCATTCAGTTCAGAATTTTCTACAAAACATGGTTATAATAAAAGCTAATCAGACACCCCTTATATATAGGAAATGGACCTGTCCAAAAAGTTAAGGTAGAAGAGTCCATTTGGCATAAATATCCTGCCCTGAAAAAAAGGGTCTTAGGGCCTGTGAGTACAGTGAGCATGTAGATCAGCCTAACATCCATATAACTAGGTCCTTGATACCTCCTTACAGAATCATTTGGTACAGCTTGTTGATTGGTTTGGAGTTTAACAGCCCACTCAACATTATTAAGGTCACATTGAGCTGGTCACAATAGAATCAAGTAATGAGTAGATGATGATAAGGGCCTGCTATACTTGCAGCAGGTGGGGGAATGGAGCATATTTGTATGTCTTCTGTTTATGCTCTGTCATTTGCTCTTCTTTTTTTCTTTACTCTTATCTATTACCTCTTCTGTTCCTTTTCTCCCTCTCTCTTGGACAAAATCACAAGGTGTCTGCATTTCACACAAAATGGAAAGCCTTATTTTCTCAGTAAAAACTTAAGTGATATCTGCTGCAGTTTTGCCAGAGAGAGAAAGAGAGAGAGAGTGAGGGAGAGAGATTATTGCATTGGATACAGTAGAATTACAGAAAAACAAAGGGCCTGATCAGACTGATCTACAGTCTGATCTAGGCTTTTATCATTTATCTGCAAATTGGAATCTGGGCCTCCTTTGCTTGGCTCCTTCACTGCTTGCATATGCCACAAAGAGCCTTTTCTCTAGGCAGTCAGTATGTACTGATGTGTTTATAGGTCTTATTTATTTTTCTTCAGCTGGGATAATTAAGTAGACTTAGACTACATACTTCCTAGTGAAGCTAGGGAGCCTGGAATTCCATGAATTTGGAAACTATTCCTGCTCTCCTTGTCCCCTTTGTGAAACTGCTGACAGAATGTATGCAAGCATGTCAGAAATGTATTTTGGCATTTTTGTTGTGCTTTTTTAATGAAAACATCATGTGTTATATTGACAGAGACCTGATTTAAAAGTTTCTCTCTCCAGATATATATATCCGCATATGAAAATTTTCTGTCAGTGCTGAATCAGAAAGTTTTGAATGTCCGTCTTAATTTGTATATTTGTTTCTTCTTAGAAACTAAAATTTGAATAATTGACTTTTTTCACTTGATAGGAAAATTCAGCAGATGACAGAATAATAGTTTTCTCATTTTCCAAGAAAATAGGCTTTGGTATCTAATGAAACATGCACATTTAGGTTACGTGAATCGTTCAAATTTACATTTAGGAAGCTGGTACTATATTTATCCAGAATATTGTTATGTCTTAACTCCTTTAACCCTTAAGCTCCAATCACAACTGCAGCAGACGACATTTTGAAATATTTTTTTTTAATTTTTCAAAGAAAACAAGTCTTAATATTTCATGTGAATCGTCTGCTTGGCAGATGATTCACATGAAATATCAAGACTTGTTTTCTTTGAAAAATTAAAAATATAAATATAAAATGTCGTCTGCTACAAATTTTGCTTGGCACTTTAAGGGTTAATAGCTGATTTTATCCTAAAATTTGAACAAGTTCATTATACTACCTGTTGATGTGTCTAAAATTGCTGGATGAGCAGCAAATAGTGTAGACCCTGATCTTGCATTATCTGATCGGGGTCTAAACTGTTTACTCAGGCCTGTCTATTCAGGTACTTGGGGTAAATACAGTATTTGTGGCCTGATAATATCAGAGGCTTTAGTATTTTGCTTTGATATTTGGACAATAAGTATTTACCATAGTTAAACATAAAATTTGAACATCCGTTTGCCTACCTGTTGGTGTCACTGAATGGCAGAGAGTGCAGACCCTGATCAAACTGGTCCTTTGGAGCATTCTGATTGGGTCAAAACTATTCAGGGTCTTCCTGTACACACTGCTCATATATACAGCTATATGTCCGCAATAAGCTCGTATAAGCTAATATAATGGGTTGAACAAAGATGATGTCAAACCAGCCTGTTTGTTATTAAATATGAAAAAAACATAACCTTATACAAAGATTAATGGATTTATTGCATTTGGCTTATAAAATTAGAAATAACTTTGTGCAAAGCTGTGTAAGTTTTTGCAGATGAAGTTTTGATAATGCCATAAAACAGCTGATTCCCTACTGTTTTCTACCTCTATTCTTACATCAGTACCATGTTTATCCTAAAGTATTTTGACAGATAGGCCTGAGTAACTGAGTACAGACCCAGATCACACATTCAGCAAATTATAGACACATTATAACGGGTAGTAAAATTGACTTGTTCAAACTTTAGGACAAGCAGAGTAACTAGAATGGGCCATGCATCAGAAAATGGCCATTTTCCTATAAAATCTATACATTTTTGTTTGGTTTATAGTCATTTAACTATATATTAAACTATACATTTTTTGCTTGAATACAGCATCTTTTTTGGTCCATCTTTAACTCTTTGCATGCTGGGTTATTTTTACATGTTTTGTTTTGTGGATTTCTTTTTCAAATGAACTTTTTCAAAAAATCATTCAGGAATACCATCAAAGTGTCAAACAGATTGGATCCAGATAAGGCCCGACATTTTGTCAGGCCTGATCTGGGTCCAAACTGTTTGCAAAGGTCATAAGTAGATGACAAAAGTAGCAACTAGTGGGGGAAAGAGTTAACAATGCTATTATGAACCACATGCTGTACATGTACATTATCCGCCTATCTGGAGAACTGCCGATAACTGTCCCACAAGTGTGAGAGATTTTATTAAAAATCCATCAATGTCACCGAAAACCTGATAACATCTTGACCAATATAATAACTGTAACTAAGTCATAAACCCTTCAAACTTTTCAATTTTTTCCTGATAACAACCAAATTTTGTCTCCTTTTTTGAAATAATACTAGCACTACACATCAATCATCTGACCTCTGGTGACTTTAAGGGACTTGAGGCCATCTTTAATTTGATATACCATTTTGTAAAAATAAACATGTACCAAATTTACCATAAATATGTATCCAATTTGATCTACTGTCCTTTTGACATCACTTAGAAAGATGCCTTGTTTGGCTTTTTATTTCAAATGAAAATATTTAGTTCTGATTGACCATATCTTATCAAAAACCATTTGAGCCAGTGCACGAAAAACCTACAATAAGACTTGTGCCACCACCGAAGACTCAGATTAGCCTGCACCTCTGTGCAGTCTGATCAGAGTCTTCGCTGATGGCATGTGCCTTCTACAGCCTCCGGGCTATCCAAAGAGGGACAAATGAGAACCCTTGCAATACTGGGTGGATGTACAGAGTGATCTCAGTCTTTGCGAGTCACACAGGTCTTAATGTAGGTTTTGTCGTGCGCTGGCTCATTTGTCTCTTGTTTCTGTGCTTTGTTCTCAAATATTTACCCTAAAATTAAATTTTCACATGAAATGTCAAGACTTATTTTTCTTGACAAATACAATAAATAAATAAATACAAACAAGAGGGCCATGATGGCCCTGTAACGCTCACCTGAGCAACATAGCACTTTGAGAGCCTGATCTAGAACTGATCAAGGCAAACATTCTGATCAAAGTTCAAAATGATTATAACAAAGTTTTCTGTTGATTTGGCCCGGTGACCTAGTTTTTGATACCAAGTGACCCAGTTTCGAACTTGACCAAGAACTCATCACGACAAACATTTTGTGCAAGATTCATGATGATTGCTTGAAAAATGTGACCGCTAGAGTGATAACAAGATTTTACGCTGATTTGGCCAGGTGACCTAGTTTTTGACCCCAGGTGTTCCAGTTTCAAACTTGACCTAGAAATCATCAAGACAAACATATTGAGCAAGATTCATGATGATTGTTTCAAAAATGGGACCGCTAGAGTGTTAACAAGGTTTTCTGCTGATTTGGCCCGGTGACCTAGTTTTTGACCCCAAGTGACCCAGTTTCAAACATATCCTAGAACACATCAAGACAAACATTTTGAGCAAGATTCATGATAATTGCTTCAAAAATGTGACCGCTAGAGTGTTAACAAGGTTTTCTGCTGATCTGGCCAGGTGACCTAGTTTTTGACCCCAGGTGACCCAGTTTCAAACTTGACCTAGAAATCATCAGGACAAATATATTGAGCAAGATTCATGATGATTGCTTCAAAAATGTGACTGCTAGAGTGTTAACAAGGTTTTCTGCTGATCTGGCCCGGTGACCTAGTTTTTGACCCCAAGTGACCCAGTTTCAAAACTGACCTAGATTTAATAAAGGCAAACATTTTGAGCAAGTTTCATCAAGATTGGGTCAAAACTATGACCTGTAGAGTGTCAACAAGTTTTTCCTTTGTTTGACCTGGTGACCTAGTTTTTGACCCCAAGTAACCCAGTTTCGAACGTGACCTAGATTTCATAGAAGCAAACATTCTGACCAAGTTTCATCAAGATTGGGTCAAAACTGTGACCTCTAGAGTGTTAACAAACTAATTGTTGACGACGAACGACGGACGACGGACAAAGGGTGATGACAATAGCTCAGCCTGAGCTTTTGCTCAGGTGAGCTAAAAAATGTCATATGCAGTAACTGTTGTGACTTGCACATTATGGGCTAAGGGAGTTTTCTCTTCCCCTCTTTGCCCTGACCATGCCCAAAAAACTTCCTGGACAAACCAAAAACATCCCAATCAGACTCGGCCATTTTTCAAGCCAGCATTTATTTCACCATTAAATGTCCAAAACAAAATACAAACAATACTGAAATCATCTGTCCCCTACAGTAAACCTGTTAAATCACCCTAGAAGTTCCTCAAACTATAAATTTGGTGTCAGCCTGTAAAGTGCTAAACAAAATTGTAGCAGACAATTCACATAAAATTCCAAGCGCCTTATTTGCTCTGCAAAAAAAACCCCAAAGAAACAAAAAAATAAATGCGGAGTCAAGTCTGACAAGTCATCAAAAGAGAGCTTGTTTTCCCTGAAAATTACAAAAATAATAATAATAAAAAAAAAATCAAGATGTCATCTGCTGCAGTGGTGAGAAAGAATAATGCAGAACCCCTGCCTTCTATCATAAAAGTCACCATCATTGCTACTGTACACCTTTTATCAGTTTACTGATCTTAATAGGATTTGGTGTTAAGTGCAGTGAAAGTGTATACTTGCTTGTATGGCATACAATCATTGCACCATCAAATACTACAGACAGGTGCTAGTAAAATCCGTAAATTATACTGCAAATCAAACTTACACTTAGCATTCTATGTGTAAATTCAGCAGATGTTTTTTCTTATCTTCCCAGAAAATAAGTTTTGATATTTCATGCAAATTGCCTCATAAGACATTTCATGCAAATTGTCTCCTAATCTGCATGGAATGTCAAACCTTATTTTCTGGGAAAAATAAGAAAAAAAAAAAATGCATTTCAAAATGTCATCTGCTGGAATTTTTACCAAGCATTTTAACTTTTACCACTCTCAGGGCTATAATTGAGCAGATGACAAATTAATATTTATATAAAATCAGCAGATGAATAAATTTGCTGTAAGTGTTCAGGCTTCTGGTCAGGGTCTACGCTGATTGAGCAGATGACAAATTAATATTTTTTCTTACTTTTCCCAGAAAAATAAGAAAAAAATATTTTAAAATGTAGTCTGCTGAAATTTTTATCCAGAGTGCTATACGTTAAGAGTTAAAATCAGCAGATGAGTAAATTTGCCATAAGTGGCACTCATGCTGTCGAGCTGTACAGGTCATGGTGTATTAGCAAGAATTAACCTTTATTCTGCTGCTTGCCAATTTTTTTTACAGGGTAGGCCTACTTGAGTACATCTCAGGACCTCTGGAAGCAAAGCTCATCATCTCTTAGTTCTAGGTTTTCTGACTGGGGAGAGACTGTGCTTCACCTGTCTGTATTCAAGGTCAATCAGTGAATTTTTTTATCCAAAATCACAGTCAGATTTCACCTTTTTCCGATTTTCCTTTTTCTTTTCCTTCTCGCCCTATCAGATACTATAGGTTCCTGTACCAACCAGCCAGATTCTACTGTGCACAAATGGCAGCCGAATGATAGCCTGGCACCACGCTATGAGTTTTATATTTCTAATCTATCAAAGGTAAAATACTCCCCCTTGACTATTTTTCTACACACATTATCTCCCTTACCAGTCAGAAATTCATAACCGATCAGCCAAATGAGAGAGAAGGATATTTCAAAGATAGGATTTTTGTAAAATATAGATAGTTTTTATGCTGATTTATATATCAGTTAGACGGGAGCCAGTCTAGCTGAATCAATCAAGTAATCAAATCCTTCCTGCAATTCTTACATTGTGTGCTAATCTCTTGAAGTTTTTTTAACACCAGTTTGTCATGTGACTGGCTATCACATGACAGCCATGTGATCATAGCTGATCCATTAATAATAAAGCTTGTTTACTGCCCAATTACAGGTACATCATCATATGCGTGCAAGTCTGAATAAAAGTGGTGACAAATAAGGGAAACAAGAGTTGTTAGAAGACAACGTAGCTCGCCAGAATGCCGAATTACTGGTACATACCATGTGTACAAGTCTGAATAAAAGTGGCGACAAATAAGGGAAACAGGAGTTGTCAGAAGACAACGCAGCTCGCCGGACGCACACCTTTGAAAACTTAAACAACATTGTTCTAACGCGGATGCCGATGCCAACGACTGGGTGACAACATAAGCTCTCCAGGGACATAGTCCCGGCGAGCTAATAAGAGTTGGTTCAAGAAGGGCAGTTGTCAGTTTCTGGCAAAAGAATGTGCACAATACTGGTTAACCACTTAGAGGACTAAGCCTGCCCAGTCAACATGTGGTTAGGTAAACTGACCACGCTCGACATGACCCCATTGGGTTGACTGGGCCGTAAAACCTCAACAGAAACACACATAAGAGTTGGTCAGGAAAAGGTACCCATTCCGAAGACCCAGGCCAGATCAGGAAAAAATGCAGCAGTATAAAGATTAAATTTCTCTCTTAAAATTACCGTATTCGACCTAATTACCGCATTGTGTGCCTAGGTTTTTCCAAATTACTGGAAACACTTGTAGTAAAATATCCACCTAATAAGGTCGCATTTTAAATAAAGGTCAGTAGAAGACTTCATATGGAGCGTATTTAATGATGCTTATGTGACATACTCTCTGATTGTCTTTATAAAGCATATGCTGTTGGTACTCATTTGAATTGCCTCAACTTGTTGAGCCAATTCAAATGAGTACCCACAACATATGTTTTTATAAAGAAGTAGACAAAAAGTACACTGGCTGTAATCTAAAGACTACTAAATTGCTTGACTGTGCGCTTATAGGGGTATGTGCCATAATTAGGCAGAATAAGGTAAGCTATGTTGGGTGATCTGAAATTTTAGAAATTCATAATAAATAAGTTGTTCAGAATTTTGAGTCATTTCTGAGACTACATTTTGGAAACAACTTTAGTTGTTTGAAATATTAGGTGTTTGGATGTAAATGTTTAGATAATGTATTTTAAAATGTCTACTGTTGCCTGTAACAGGGCAAAAGTTAACTCTTAAAGCATCCTCAGACAAAATTTCAAAATATAATAATCTGATTCAGGTGAAATGCCAAGCCTTATTTTTCTGCAAAAATAGGGAAACTACACAACTGTGCTTTCTGCCAATTTATGCATAATTATCAGATGATTCATATAAAATGCCAAGCCCTATTTTCCCCGGAAAAAATAAGAAAAAAATCCACAAAATTGTTGTCCGCAAATTTCGTAATATGCGTAGTAATTTAAGATAGCGACAACTCCTGAGATAACCTCACCTTACCAATATTTAGAATTACCAAATATTTACTCTTCTGTTATTATCTGAATTGCTATGATGGGAGATCATTACAAGGATAAGATCAGTATCACACCAAATCCTGTTAGATCTGCCTAGGTAATACAACAGTTACCAAGGTAACCATATACCCTAATAACCCTAAGTATTGGACAGACAGGCTTGAGCAAACATTGTAGACCCAGATCAGATGCCGCATTTTGTGGCATCTGATCAGGGTCTACACTGTTTGCCACTCATCCAACAATGTTTTATACACATCAAATTCTAGGACAAGGAAGTAAGGAGGTAGGTGTCCTGATACTTAGAGTAAATATGGTAATACTGCCAGAAGATGGAACTTTTCTTCAGTACACATCCTATTGGCTAGGTATTGCAACAGATAGGCCTGAACAAATAGTACCATCCGACCATCAGTTTCTACACTGTTTGCGTCCCTACAGAATATATAGATGGGCAGGCTGACTGGAGTCCTCCTGTTTCCATGCTGGCGTATGGTGGTCTTCCTTACAGAATGCCTCGGTCTATCATATCTACCTTAAATATGTGGATTCAAGCTGGAGTTTTTTAGCCCAGTCAACACTGTAAAGGTCATGTCGATCCAGTCAGGTAACCTACCCACACTTTTCCTGAGCAGGCTTAGTCCTCTAAGTGGTTAACGAGTATTCGCCAGTAACTGACAATTGCCCTTCTTGAATCAGCAGAAGGGGGAGAATGACCGCAGAAAGGACTTCATGATCAATCTCCATGAAAATTATGTGGCCGAGCTGGAATTAAAATTTCCGACCCCTGGATCTGCAATCAGATTTGCTATGTTACCCTTTGTCTTGCTGAATAAATTAAGATGCCAGCCAATCAGATAACTCGATCCGGATTGTTGCTATAAATTTGCATACTTAATGGCAAACAGTGCAGATCCAGAAGAAGCCAACTGATCTGGATCTACACTGTTTGCAAAGGCAAGGTATATCCAGGTTCAGCAGGACAAGGGTTAAAATTTTCGAACAATTCTTGTTCATAAGGAGTGTCCCCATATTTAGTGAAAACATGATAGTAAAATGCAACTATCTTCTGCTAAGAGAAATTGAGCTTTCTTCCACAAAAACATATACTGTAAGTATTCAATAAAATGGCCTCAGTGAAGCCGTTTCAATGAATATAACAAAAAATCTTGGTAAAGGGTCACAAAGGAACATTTCTGCCAAGTTATTATATTGAAATCGGCCCAGTGGTTTGTGACAAGATTTTTTAAAGTTTTTTCTTTTGGTTGCTATGGCAACCAAAATCCTGCATAAAATCCAAATCTTTGAATAATTTTCAGTCAGTATCACCCAAGGATCAATCTTTTGTAGAGAAAGTAAGCCCCTAGCTGCCATGTTTTTTGAAGAATTATGACTGCTTGAACAATCTTGGTAGAGGGCCACCAAGGGAATATTTCAAGTTATATTGAAATTGGTCCAATGCTTTCTGACAAGTAGATTTTTAAAATTCTCTATATAGATATACAGTCGACTCTTGTTATCTCGAACTTCACGGGACCTGATAAAAATGTTCGAGTTATCAGTAGTTCGAGACAACCAAATTGTGACGTCATAGGTATGACAACTGTTCGCCTCTCTGTTCGCCAAAACGTGCTTGGAAGGCACATGTATATGGCAATTTAAATAATTTACGCGTACTTCAGTTTGCATTGTTACTGTTTGTTTTAGGAGATGCAATGGTTTTTTTGAAATAATATCATCAATAAATGTTAATAATAATAAATTTTAAACGTCTCTTGTTGTCTTTTAATACTCCTGCAAATTTGGATTTCCATATGAGCTATAAATAAATTACTGGTTTCCGGGTTGTGTTAGCTATACATTATGAACTGGTTTGGATTAGCTCCCTTCGCATAGAAGACTCAATAAAGAGTTGACTGGTTTCCGCTTTTGCATAAAACGCTTACAATGTTAAGCGGCAGCTGTAAGCTAGTTTGGATTATCTCCCCTGGCATAAATGAACCATCTCAGTGCGGCAAACTGTAGATCCTGCAGAGAAAGCTCGTTATGAACCATCTCATCTGGCCCTCCACTATTTGTGCGGGTACCCGTACCAGTCTACAGGGTCGGAAGGGTTAACATCGGTACCCACGTGTGATTCGTCTATTTGAGGCCGTGCACGACAACCCCTATTAGAAGACTGTGCGACTGTCAAAGACTCGGATCAGCCTGCACGCCCACGAATTTTCCATTATACGCATGAGCCTTATGTGGGCTTACCAAAGAGCACCGCCTGACCAAAGAGTAACAAGCGAAGATTCAGACTTAGCTAGCCTGATCAATACAGGCTGATCTGAGTCAGAACCTGTCGCGAACTGACTTTTCTTGAAGACGCTATATCATTCAGACAGACAGTACTCAATAGTGAAGAGAGCATATCTAAACAATAAATTAAAGAAACTTCGTTGATTTATCTTCCATAACACTATTCTCGGCCACTTTTTAGCTTACAAATCAATGACACGAGACGGTGTTGAGCGCCGCGTGTCAAACCCGACTCGACACGCATGTGATTTCATAATTACGGATTTTAGACATTGTTTGTGTTGTTTGCAATTACCTGGACAAAGGGGAAAATTAAAATATTGATTTATTTATCAATGGCCTATTATGATTTTCATTAACTGAGAGACCGGCGGCGCCGCATCTTACATTTTTTTTCCTTCGTCATGGTCCGAGTTCGAGATACGCGGTAGTAAAAACTGAAAAATATATTCAGGGACTGTAAATGATGGACGAGATAGCCGAAGTGTCGACATAAAAGTAGTTCGACATACGCGATGCTGAAATACAATAAATACATAGGGAAAATAATAGGGACTTAGAAATCAGTTCGACATAAGTGATAGGATAGAGATAAGAGGGGTCGAGATAACGAGAGTCAACTGTATAGGGAAAATAAGCCCTGTTCCCTGGCAGCCATCTTTTTTGACGAAGGATCACGGCTTGAACAAACTTGGTGGAGGATCACTAAAGGAACATTTCTGCCAAATTATATTGAAATTGGTCTAGTCCAAAATGTTGTCGGCTGCAGTTGTGATTAGCACTTTAAGGGTTAATAGTTAATGCCCTGACATGATGTGGATCAATGTTGCGGCTCAATTAAATCTTACAGTGAAGTAATTTGTTCTCCTCAGTCTAGTGCCCACTAACAGGTACTTTTCTTCTGCCTTTCAGTTTCTAATCAAACCGGGGCACAGGAAGAGGATTTGACTTGCACCACAATACAACAGTAAAAGGCCCTATAATGACAGGCCAGCGTTGTTCAAACATAAAACAGCTGAACAGCAAAAATTGAAGAAAAAAAATGTGAACAGTAAGGGCACCCAACCCACCCATCCCCCCCCTCCTTCACCCATGATCAAACTGCAGAGATGCCCAGGCTGATCACAATGTTTGGCATACTGCTTAATGCTAAGCATGCTAGGAAAAATTTCAGCAGACGACATTTTGAAATATTTTTTATTAAGACCCAGAAAATAAGATTTGACAAGTCTCCTAAGGAGACGATTTGCATGAAATGTCAAACCTTATGTTTTGGGAAAAGTGTAAAAAAAAATATCAATTTGTCGTCTGCTGTTATTGGTAATGGTTAAAGTAGGTTTTCCCCATCTCCGGTCTAATTATAGTCCTGGAACTCTATAAAAGTTAATGAACTTTCCTGTCTGCTCCCCAGGAACACTACAGGTTTTCAAACAAATCCTTAAAGCTGTAATTAAAGTTTTCGCCGTGACCTTTCCACAATAGGAACAAGTTAATTGGTGGTACAAGACATGGCTCACAAAATAAAAACTCTCAAAGGTTGTGGTTAACATGTAATCTGACTTCTTAAACATGTACTTTGTGCTCGAAAGATCGTGTTCTGTTACGAAATTTTGCAAGTAAGAATGAACTCTTGCTACATCTGCTTTTTTTTGGAGGATTTCAGAAAAAGAATTGTATAATGCATGTACGAAAATGTCCTAAAATTTCGAACACTTACTTTATTCCATACGACTTTGGCCTAAATTGTGCTTTTTATGCAGCTGTTTCTTAAAATACTTATTGGAATGGCAAACAGTGTAGACCCTGATCAGATTTCTCCTTTAGGAGCAGTCTGATCTGGGTCTGCACTGTTTACATGTGTCATTTTGTCAGACACTTTGGTGTTTGCAATTTTAGAACACTTACCATACTTGACTTTATTTTTTAGCACCACAGCTAAATTTTATTTAATAACTATTTCCTAGGAAAATAAATTTAAATAGATTTTTGAGAATCTGCTCTTGAAATATGGGAAAAAATATTGATAAAAGCAAAAAATTATTAGCACCTGTATATTTCATGGCCTCGTTTTTTAAATTAATTACTATCAAATTAAATACTAGACAAAAAGTCAGTTTGCAAAGTTTCAACAGAGATGTTAAAATTGAATCTTACAATGTAAAATGGAAAAATCTCTTGACTCAGTTACATCAAGAGGACTCTTCTACCACAACTCTTTGGACTGGTCTATTTCCAACAGCAGGGTGTCTGGTCAGTTTTTATTATTACTGCAGGGTGTCTGGTCAGTTTTTATTATTACTATGTTTTATAAAAATTCCTGTAATTAATGCAAACATTTAGATCCTGATTAGATGCCCTGTTCAGCAGCATCTGATCTGGGTTTGAACAGTTTGCAAATTATCCTTTTAGGGGTCTCCAGACTAAAATGGGTCATGGAGAATAGATACTCCTTCAGGGGGAGGTAACTCTAATTACTCTATCCAATTGTTTTGCCTCCTATTTGAAAAAGGTCTTCTCTAAAAGGAAAGAATTTGCTCCCGGAGAAGATTCCTTTCCGAATAAACTTGTGCAAGAAAACAAACTGGAAGTCACAAAAGTTGTCTCCCTTGGCAGAAAATCTATCAACAGTATCAAGTCTCCTTAAATACATGTATACATGTATAAAGCCTTAGAATAACAATCTCAACCCTGAACTTGTCAGCGTAGACTGGCTCCAGTCTCCAGTGACTAAATTTTTTTTTCTTATAATTTTGTTTGACAGTCCACTAAAATAAAACCAAAATAATATCATGGCTATAAAGGCTGGTCTGGTGACCAGCCTTTATAGCCATGATATTATTTTGGTTTTATTTTAGTGGATTATCAAACAGGATTATGAAGAAAAAAACAGTCAGTGGAAACTGGAACCAGTCTGTTGTCAGCACTGATAGATGTGCATTGATTGATTGTGTTGGGGTTTAACGACACGTCAACCCTTGAGGGTCATTTTGTGTCGTCTCCCAGAGAAAGGGAGAAAAGAGATAGAAGAGAGAGTAGAGGAGATGAAAGAGAGGGACAGGGAAGAAAGAGGAACAGGAATGAAAGTGAAGAAACAGAAGAAATAAAAACATTCCCCCTCTACCCTTACCCACTACATTTGTACAAGGATAGCAGGCCTTGCCCAACTGTAAGCCAATATCAGTTGGACGCCCCAGTGATGTAAGATACACAGCACCTTCGCACCACCCGACCACCCCAATAGATGTGCAAAATCTGACCAACAGCCATTAATTCTTTCACTAGAAAATTGTCTGATTTTCTGATGCTAAAAAGTAGTCTGAGTTTCTGATGCTAAAAAGGGCGTACATGCAAAATTTTATAAAAATCTGCAATTGAGTATATGTATATATATATATATATTTTTTTTTTATTATTGGAATATATTTATGAAGTGTGTCTTTCTCTTTCATGAAACATATCTGAAGTTATCAAATCACTGATGAAATGAACTGATCAACCCTTATTTATGAAATTCAGTGAACAACCCTCATAATGTATGTATAATTTTCAATCTTAACCCTCAGTCACTCTAGTCAAATTCAGCAGACAAAATTTTGGTGATATTTTTCTTATCTTTTGAAAAAAAATGGGGACTGACACATGAAACGTTAAACTCTATTTCCTGGGAAAAATAAGAAAAAAATATTTCAAAATGTTGTATTCTGATTTTTTTTTACCCACAATATTATGATTTAACCCTCAATGAAAGTGAAAAGAACATGAGATGATATAAGTGTGACATTTTTCCTATCTTTTTAAAGCGTCTCATAAATAGACTGCTCACATGAAATGTCATCCTATTTCTTGAGGTGGGTGGAGTAGAAATGAGAAATATGGGAAAATTTTTAAATGTTGCCTTCTGATATTTAAATTCAGCATGCAAAGAGTTATAAATATTATCAGAGTTTCAACAAACTAGTCAGTGTAATATCTTATTTATAAGATATCGAGCATGCTCTATCTGATCAACAAGGTTGTCATCCTGTCCCTGAAGTCTTCTCTAGGATACCCAGGTATTTTAAACTGCTCCAGAAACGATGTACAGCCACATACATATATTCTTATTTCTTCACCAAAACATACATTGTGGGTACTCATCAGAATCATCTCACTGAGACAATTCTGATGAGTACCCACAATATATGTTTTTGTGGAGAATTAAGAATAATATCAATAATTTTCAGTCAAAAAATAGTCTTATTTGGAGCTGTGCTCTTCAAGGCAAAGATAAAACAATGAGAGGTTATCAGTTTGTTCTATAACATAGTTCTAGATAAGGCGCTTTTCTCAACCAAAAAGTAGTAACAATTTTCTTATTTCTCTACAAAAACACACATTATGGGTACTCATTAGAAGCACCTCTGTGAGGCACTTCTAATGAGTACCCGATATGTGTGTTTTTTGTGGATAAAGAAAAAAGATCAGATATTTATTAGGATATATTACATATCTAGAGATGTAATCCAAGGAGAAAAATAAGGCAATCCCTTCAAAACAGCAACGATTCAGCTCAGTCTATGCGTTGGCAGTAACATCAGGATCCCTGTGACTCACTCACAAAGCATAAGATCCTGAAGAGTGCATACAATGAACAGAATAGACCAGTACCAGACTGCTCAAATGTACAGTCTGGCATGGGTCATTCCTCTCCAGGTACGCGATGTCGTTTTTTTCCCCGGTGTGTTTAACCTTTACCATTCTCTGGGCAGACTCAGCAGACAACATATTGACATTTTCATTATTTTTTCCCCAAAAATAAGCTTTGACATTTCATGCAAATTATCTCCTTAGGAGACAATTTGCATGAAATGTCAAAGCCTATTTTCTTGGAAAAAAATAAGAAAAATATTTCAAAATGTCGTCTGCAGAAATTTTTACCCAGCATGCCAAGCATTAAATCCTGATGGATCACTATTCAAGGGATTAATATCTCCTACATTATCACATACAGGATAAGTACTTATCCATCTATTATTCTTGGCCATCAGACTGTCTTCAGATTTAAGCCTCGATGTCCGAAAACGTACCTTCGGACATGAGCGCCCAACAAAGACTCCAATCAACCTGTGCATCTGAGCAATCTGATAAGAGTCTTCATTGTCTGTATGAAAAAACTGTGCATCTTTGTCTATCAAAAATGCACCCAATGAAGAATCCTATCAGACTGTGTGAATGCACAGCTGATCTGAATCTTCACTGGACTTACATGTGCAAAGGTAGGTTTTCTGACTTGTAGCTCATTTAAAACCCTTGCCTTGCTGAATAAATTAAGATGCCACACCCACTTCTAATTTCCAGCCAATCAGATTACGTGATCCGTGTTTTTGACAGAAATTCACATTTTTAATGACAAACAGTGCAGATCTAGATCAGTTGGCTTCTTCAGAAGCCAACTGATCTGGATCTACACTGTTTGCTAAGACAGGGCATGTTGTGTTCAGCAAGAGAAGGGTTAAACTTCAGCATGCCAAATTTATATATCTGCAGATGACATGCAAATATTTCTTTCTGATCACTAAAGATATGCAAATGATATCTAAAAACATTGTTTTTTTTTTTGTTTTTTGTTTTTTTGTCTCAAAGTAGAGCTAGATATTTTGTTCAAAATATCTCCAGAGAGAAGATAATTTGAATGAAATCTTAAACTTTGTTTGTAGAAAAATAAGAAAAAAAATCAGCTAATTTAGTCTCAACATGCTAAAGGTTAAAAAAATCTTTATCAGTCTGTGTCTATTTGGCTAGGTTGCCCTACCTTGTCCTGCACTTTCTACATACAAAATTTCTTGGAAACAACCTCTAAACCAGAAAAATTAAAAAACAAGAGGCCCATGGGCCACGTTTCACTCACCAGAGTAAAACTGCCATTGTATATCTGCAGATGCCATAAAAACTTTCTTCCAGAATTGTCACATTCATACATGCCATAAGCTGTGGACTGAAATCTGTGAGGTTTTGGCCAATTTTTAAGGGAGATTTGATAAAATTCTGTGAGATTTTAACAAAAATATCTTTAAAGCTCTACCAAAATTGTCAAACACCTTTATTTAAGTGGCAAAATAGTCAAAAGGCCATCTTGCAAAACAGTTTGAATAAATTGATAATATGTCTTCGACAGAAAGCCAAAAGTGTAATCTGGTGAAAATTGGTCAAGCTGTTTCAGAGAAGAAGACATTTAAAGACTACAAGATTTATACATGTATGTAGTCCAGGGGCAAGGGCAGATAACCCAGGACAAAATTTTGATTGTAACTAAAAGGGTTTGCTATTAAATTGATCATACATTGTAAGTTTCAGCCAGCAGTCTTTAATACATTTTCAGAAAATGATTTTTCAACATTTTCCCCATACAAGGGTATAGGAATGCAAATTTGACTTCGCCAAAGAAAGGTCAAAGGTCAACCTAGAATCATCATTTGAATCAGCTTGGTAGACCTTAAGTGTCAGATGCTGTATTCCAAGATTCAGCATTGAAGCTTTCTTGGTTCTGGAGAAGTAGATTTTTAAGTGTTTTTTACCATTTACAGGCATGATGGACATCTTGTTTAATGATGCAGACCCATTTGAACAAATTGATAATACCCTTCGACAGACAGTCCAATGTGAAATCTGGTGAAAATTGGTCAACCTGTTTTAGAGAAGAAGACATTTAAAGATTACGATATTTTATACATGTATATAGCCCAGGGGCCTATCTATTTTGCTTAGCCAGGTCCAACCACCGGTATTATTTTTTGTTTACAGAAAGTGTCTAACCTAGCTCTAAGATATACAGCAAATTTTCATGAGACAAAACATGCATCTTGAAATAAAGTTGTTTTGATGAGCTAAGATTCTCCTCAAGACAGTTTTATCAATAAGACAATCAAAGTAGTAAGTTGATGATAGGAAATCAATTGAGATGAAAGGACAGATTAGGTGATGAAGTACCTCAATATATCCTGTATCTTTATTATAAACTCTTAGGTCATGGACAGTGGAGAAAAAAAACAAGAGCAGCTTTTCCGTTGAAGAGGTAGGCCCAGTTGTTCAAGGCATTGTTAACTTAACAAACTTGTTAAATGCTGAATGTTAAACTGACTAAACTGACTAAATGACTGTAAAAATTTAAGGCTAATACATAGCTTTTCAAGGGAGGCACAAATTTCCCTGTCTCACATTTGAGTGACAGATGGAAAAAGGAAAAAATGGAAAAGGAAAGCAAAATAAATCACTCACAACAGAGTTCAACCCTCTGTAAGTGTATACAAAATATGAAGACATTGGCTCGCAAAGGACCTGAGAAATCTGTGACTTAAAACTTTTACTGGAGAGAAAGAAAAATGAACAAATAAAGGGAATGATAAGCATGAGAATGCTGATTCACTCTTACACAATACAAAATCTTAGGTGCAGTCATTCCTGAGCTATCTTTGACACAAATTTCCATATCGAGGGTTGAGCGCAAGACTATGGTAACTCAAACATGTTTTTGAAACCCTTGTTTAGGGGCAACTTGGACCCCTTTGTAAACAATGCAAATTTAGGTGCCATTGCTCATACGAGCAATGGCACCTAAATTTTCATTGTTTACAGAAAGAAATGTCGTAATCTTCATAATGCCTTCATGGTGAGGAGATTAGGTTTGGGGAAAAACAACCATCTGACTTACGCTAGTCTTGCGCTCAGCCCTCGATATGCATTATACTGAAGTGAAAGATGTATGGAAAGGAAAAAGAACTTTTAGAAGGCAAAATAAATTTCAACATCATGATTTTCTTTTACACAATATACTTCAATCCTCTAAAGGTGTATACAAAATATGATGACTCTGGCTCTCATAGGAGGTGAAAATGTGTGATGAAAAATTTTGAGTGAAAAAAAAAAAAAAAAAAAAAGGGAAAAATAAAGGAATGATAAGCAATAGGATGCTGATTCTCTCTTACACAATACAACAAATCATACCCATGTTTATACCAAATTTCAAAATCCTACGTGTAGCAGTTCCTGAGAAAAAATCTTTGACACAAATTTCCTTATGCATTACATTGGAGTGAAAGATGGAAAAAATGAAAAAAGAAGGCAAAATAAATTTCAGCATCATGATTTTCTTTTACACTTTATACTTCAACCCTCTGTAGGTATATACAAAATTTGAACACTCAGGCTTTCATAGAATGCTGAGAAATATATGACAACTATTTTGATTTGAGAGAAAGAAGAAATGGACAAATAAAGGGAACAATAAGCATGAGGATGCTGATTCTCTCTTACACAATACAACAGGTATTACCCAATGTTTGTACCAAATTTCGAAATCCTAGGTGCAGTAGTTCCTGAGAAATCTTTGACTGAAAAAAACAAGTTTTTACACATACACACAGACAGACACATAAACATTGTTGCGGAAAAGACAAAAACTTTATACTCCCTATATACTTCATATGCCGGGAGGTATAATAAGAGAATATCAATATTTCTATCTCCTAAATAGCATCCTACTAATGACAGCTTATTTTACTGTTATTTTATTAATGATTACGAATTTACGATTTGGGTTTTAACATCTCTTTCTACACTATTTAGGTCATATCACGACAACTGAATGATGAAAAGCTCTGTGCAATAAAGCATTGTACTGTCATGAGCTGAATTTAGCTTCCAGTCGTATTCAAATTGGTTACCTTGTGATCCAATTCGGGAGCACTAACCAATCAGTTACTCAGCCCCTTCAAACTTTATTATTGACTTAAAGGCTCCATATTCCTCAAAAATAGGCATTTTGTATCCAAGAAAGGTTTAATAAATTTATATATAGTATTAATACAATCATTAAATGTGGCATCTAACAGCCTGTAAAATTTCAGTTAGTCACTAGTTTTTAGACTGGATCAAAAATGAAATGATGTTTTATGGTATCTCTCAATTAATGTTGGCAACATTAATTCGGAGATATGATAAAAAATAATTTTATTTCAAGAACGAAAGACTAACTGAAATTTTACAGGCTATCAGATGCCACATTTTAGATTGTATTAATACCATATATCAATTTATTAAATCTTTCTTGGATAATAAAATGTCTATTTTTGAGGAATATGGAGCCTTTAAGCTAAGAGAAGAACTAGAAATGTATCCAAAGTACATGGATGCCACATTCTTGAATATGTTAATGACAATAATATGATTTATGCAAAATTTAAACCAAACAAATGTACAGATGGGCAAAGGCCAACAGTATAGCCCTACCAAAGTATAGGTGGAAGCATTAAAAACCTCAAAGCATAACTATTTTTTCCCAAAAGTAATAGAAGGGCTGATTACACAATACAAGTCATAACCCTATTTCAAACTTTTACATACTGAGGTGAGTAGTGCATTTCAGTTTCAGCATTAACACTTTGATTGCTGGGTAAAAATTTCAGCAGACGACATTTTGAATTTTTTTTTATTTTTCCAAGAAAATAGGTTTTGACACTTCATGCAAATTGTCTCCTAAAGAGACAATTTGCATGACGTGTCAGATCCTATTTTCTAGGAAAAATAAGAAAAATATCTTCAATTTGTCATCTGCTGAATCTACCCATAGCATGGTGTTAATTCAAGACCACAACCATTTGCATGGACACAGAACACTTATTGAGCTGGACATGCACCTCTGCTAACAATGGCTCATTTTTTTTTGTCTCAACATTTGGTGCAATCTGGGCCCAGTTGTTCAAAGCGTCGTTAGCTTAACAAGCTCGTTAAGGGTCATTTCGTTAACTGTTTTAGCAGATTCAATATACAATATGCTGATATTTTTTGCTGAAAAAATGTGAGTAACTTTTGCACTGCAAAAGCTACTCACATTTTTTCAGCAAACAATTTCAGCATATTTGCGTATCACTCGATGTAAATTTTAACGAACCGTTAACTAACGACATCGTTAGCTTTGAACAACTGGGCCCACAATGCCACCTTCAGCTGCCAACATTGCCCACAGCAGCCAAGGACAGCATTTCTTAACTATTAGCAGCCATGGTAGAGTTATCTTATGGACAATCTTAAGGTTGGTAGCTTCAGCAGGCATCTGAAGAAGTCATTAAAAACTGGCTTCAAATAGCAGGAAGTGACACTTTTGGGCAGTCAGATATCGATTGCTAACAGTTTATTAGGCAGAATAAATTGTAATCCAAACAAAGAATACAAATCTTAATTAGAATACGCAGTCGATTGCACGCCATCGCAAAATCCCCTTGCTCCATGCTAATAGTGTGATGGATGGACTAACAGACGGATGAATGGAAAAATAATGTTGCTCTCACACACACTTACCACGTAGGGAAGTCGTGTAGCAAGTTTGGTTAAATTCTGCCAAGTGGTTTAGGAGATAGCATGACGGATGGATGGACAGACAGACAGTGATCTTTTGATCCCACCCAAAGGTCACATGGAGCAGAGTGAAAAAAAATGTTTCTGTCGCACACTCTTACCATGTGGGGAAGTCATGTAGCAAGTTTGGTTAAATTCTGCCCAGTGGTTTAGGAGGAAATAGCGTGACGGACATTTACAATATCCCCATCGCTAAAGGTGGGGATAAATATTGAATAAGAATGTATTCTGAAATTTCGTGACAGTTTTATAAGACATGCAAATATCATTTATTGAAAGCTACTGAACCATTTGCTGATAGGCCATCAGGGACTTGGTAGCCACTTTGTGCCAATACCCCATTGGTATTAATTGCGGCTGCCAACGGTAGAATTCTGAAGGCTAAGATTGATATAACATGACAGTAAATTGCACATTCAGTCACAGTAACTGCAGTATATGCAATCACAAAGGACAAAACAGTAAGCATCCTTATGAATCAGCTACTACTTTTTGCTCTAGACTATCCTCTCAAAAATACATTTTTTTTTCACCCCAACAAACACTTTAGGTCCTGTTAGGCATATCGAGCTACTAAGCACGTCACAACTTTTTAGAACAGACATCCTATACATAGCCCTACATAAGACACAATTTTCCAACCAAATTTATAATTATTTTTCTTATTTCTCCACAAAATCTATGTTGTGGGTACTCATTGGAATCGCAGGGTGATTCCAATGAGGACCCACAATATATATTTTCATGGAGAAATAAGAAAAATAATTATCTGCTTACTTGTCATATCTAGAGCTAAGCCTAAATGATCCACCCAACGGAAAAAAGGAGTCTTACAAAAATGTTAACTATTAAGATACAGATCAGTCTGTACCTACACACAGTCTGGTCAAGGTCTTCAGCATCCCCTTGCAGTCTCAAGGAAAACTGTTGACTGCAACCTGAATTGCAAAGAATCTGATCAGACGTGTTTGGTGATCTGCTCCTTAGCCGCTCACTCGCACATTAACTGTAAGAGCTTATTTCATTTGACATGAACCATATATAATTTTTCAAGTTGACGCCTCTTAACGTGAAGAGAAATGTACTTCAATTATCTGTTTCAAGTGGATCACTCATCACTGGAATTTCCTTCCTATTGTTTATAATTGTCAAAGCATGCATAAACTTATGACGATACAAAAATAAGAAATCTTATCACAATATTTAGCTACACAGCGCTATCATCACAATCTTGATTTCAGCAGTCGCTACAAAGAGTCTTAAGGGGATTAGATACCGACAAGAGATTTTTAATATTTATCAGGGGCCATAACTCTGTAAACAATTATCAAAGTTAACCCGCTGACAATCTCATACAAGATCCTCTCAATACATAAAATTTTAATGCTTAGCACTCTGGGTAAAATTTCAGCAGACGACAGTTTGAAATCTTTTTATTATTTTCTGTGAAAAATAAGAAAATATATTTTAACCCTTGTCATGCTGAATAAATTAAGATGCCACACCCACTTCTAATTTTCAGCCAATCAGATTACTTGATCTAAATTATTGAGATAATTTCACATACTTAATGGCAAACAGTGCAGATCTAGATCAGTTGGCTTCTGAAGAAGCCAACTGATTTGGATCTCCACTGTTTGCAAAGGCAGGGTATATCCAGATTCAGCAAGACTAGGGTTAATATATTGTCTGCTGAAGATTTTACCCAGAGTGCTAAGAGTTAATGAAATACATGAAAAAGACACATGATGTAACATCCAGAAAACTTCATACCTCATCAATAGTGCTATATTTAGATTAAGTATCAGGATGGACAGAACTCAGCATGTTAACAGTGCAGACCAAGATCAGATGCCACACTGTGCCATCTGTTCAGAGTCCACACTGTCTGCCACTCATCAAGCAGCTTTTAGACACATCAATAGGTAGTATACTTTCAAATTTTAGGACAAGTATTCTATGATGTTAACTCTTTCACTGCCACAGGTGATAATAACAGGCTTTTGCAAACAGCATAGATCCAGATGAGATGGCTCATATGAGCCATCTCATCTGGATCTACGCTGTTTGACATTCAGTTTCAACTTTACATAAAAACTTCTTACCAATGGATAGTCTGTTGAAAAAACAAAGCAGACGACAAAATTATTAGTCTGAAATTTGGCGCCGAAAGAGTTAAGGTGTCTCAGTATTTAGTTTAAATAAGGTATATAAAACAAGAGAAGGAAACCTTTTTTCAGGAAAATCTAATGGGGAGCCCTTATTACAAAAATATTGAACATAAACAGTGGAGATGCGGATCAGCTTGTGCATCAACATGGTTTGATCAGGCCTGCAAATTTTGTTTCTAGAAGAATGTACCTTATCAGCTCACAATTTGGGAGGGCATTTCATAGATCCAGATAAGAGTGGTAGGGGGTTAATATTTTTCTTATTTCTCCTTGAAAATATAGTCCACTCTCATTATCTTGAAGTTCAAGGGACTCTTTGAAATACTTTGAGATATCCATACCTCAATATATCAGATTTGCAGAACTGAGGAAAAAAATAATTCGAACAACCACATTTCACAAATGAGTATGTAATTTTACTCCTGAAGTACAGATATACTGAAAATATTGTGGAAAAGAGGAGAAATTGCTCCTAATGGAAAAGAGGAGAAATTGCTCCTAATGGAAAAGAGGAGAAATTGCTAGGAGCAATTTCTCCTCTTTTCCACAATATTTTGTTACCTCTTATTAGATTTTCATGTTGAAGACAGGGACAAGATAAGATTCATTTGAGCTAAGCGGTTATTCTAGATAAGCGAAGTTGAGATAACGAGAATCGACAGTATGTTGTGGGTACTCATTTTGAGTGCCTCAGTGAGATACCCACTACATATGTATTTGTGGAGAAATGAGAAAAATATCAACACTTTTTGGCTGAAAAAAGTGCCTTGTCCAGAGCTATGGTGTCTGTTCCATATGTGGTAGGTTATGGGTTTCATTACTGCTTATGAAGAGTCTCAATAAAACCTAGACTCCCATTTTCTAATCTGTAGTGTGTTCTTTGTTTCCAAAGGCAATGCTTTTGGAGTTTATTTCAGCCCCTGTCAGGTCACATTAAAGACATTGTGTGTTCTTTGTTTCCAAAGGCAATGCTTTTGGAGTTTATTTCAGCCCCTGTCAGGTCACATTAAAGACATTATCACACCATGCTGAATCCACATATGAAGTTTCATGACTATATCTCTGAAGGTTAACCCTAGTCCTGCTGAACTCGGATATGTCCTGCCTTTGCAAACAGTGTTGATCCAGATCAGTTGGCTTCTGAAGAAGCCAACTGATCTGGATCTGCACTGTTTGCCATTAGGGATGTAAATTTATAGCAACAATCTGGATTAAGTAATCTGATTGGCTGAAAATTAGAAATGAGTGTGGCATCTTAATTTATTCAGCAGGACAAGGGTTAAGGTGTTATAGGTCAAACACTAAATGGACAGATGCAAGACATGAAATTTCAGGAAGGCAAGGTAACTCAACAAATCAAGGAAGAGTTGCATTTCTTGAGAGTGAAATACTGTCACATTGTGCTGAATCCACCTTTATATTACTGGTCAAGGATTTATAGACCAAACATTAAATTTTAACCAAACATTAAATTTTAGGAAGGGAAGATAACTCATAAACAGAACAAGGAGGAGTTACCATTCTTGAGCAGAAGTTTCATAATTGTACCTCTAAATGTTAAGCACATATAGTTACAGCTAGGGCATGAAATGGATGGATGGACATACAAAAGTGTACATGAAAGCACAGACATGGGTAACAATATATACCAAGTTTGCCATTCTTTGAATGGCTAGACCACAGACACCACCCTGCCTCCCACCCACACATAAAGAGAATGTATACCCCAGAGAATGTATCAGTGATCTATTCAGACACTGATGCTATGCTCTGTAAACTGATCTAGATTTACAACCAAATGTGTGATCTACCTTCATTTAGTTTAACCTTTAGCACTCTCTGGGGCAATTCAGCAGACACTGAAGTGATATTTTTCAATTTTTCTCCTGAAAATAGGAATGGACATTTCATGTAAATTGTCTCCTGAAGAGACAATTTGCATGAAATTTCAAATCCTTTTTTTCTTGGGAAATTAAGAAAAATATTTCAAAATATTGAATTTTTAACCTGGATGCTAAGTACATTTTTGGCGAAAACAACAAACTGATATTTTCCTTGAAAACAGACCTTCCCACTGAATTTTAACCAGGGATGCTACATACTTTTTGGCGAAAACAACAAACTGATATTTTTCCTTGAAAACTGACCTTCCCACAAACTATCTCCAAAGGGGACAGAAAATCTGTATGAAATGTTAAATCCTGTTTTATGGAAAAAATTATTTCAAAATATTGTTTGCTGATTTTTTTTCTTTTCTTTACCCAGCATGCTTAGCACTTTTTGGTAAAAATAAGTGACAATTTAATGATATGAGCCACAACATTAGGAAATGTACCTTCTGACTTGTGTGCCTAATGAAGACTCAAATCAGCCTGCGCTTCTGTCTGAATAGAGTCTTCATTGTCCATATGAAGATATTTTGCATCCTTGGCTATCCTAAACATGACCAGTGAAGATTCTGATCAGACCGCAAATGTGCAGGCTGATCCAAATCTTCACTAGGTGCACATTTCTGAAGATGTTTTCTGACAGTGCCATTAGTATGCAATGCTCTAGTGAAAATTTGAATGATATGTGCAGTTCTAGTGACAATTTGAATGATATGCAAAATTTTATTTTCTAGGATTAATTTCAAAAAAATATTTTAAGGCGTAATCTGTGGATATTTAAACTCAATAGGGTAAAGGTTAAACATGTAGAGGAAATACTGGTAGGAGACATTACAGGGTTGAATTCCAGATCTTTTGTTTCAAGGTAACCCTTATAATCAAATATCACCTTCAATTAAATAGGCGTGCCGGCTACTACTAAAGCTCCAGCTAAGGTGCTTTTGGAGTTTAACAGCCCAGTCAACACTATTAAGGTCATGTCGAGCCGGTCAGTTTTTCTGACCAGGATTAGTTCTCTAAGCAGTTGACCAGTACTTGTGCATATTCTTTTGCCAGAAACTGACAACTACCGTTCTTGAACCAGCAGAAGGGAGAGAAATATTTCATGATCAATCTCCATGGAAGAATGTTTCAGGATCTGGGACTGAACCCGCTACCTCCTTACCACCAGTCTGACATGCATCTGACTGAGTCATCAAGGCTGGCGGAAAACTCACTTTCTTCAACTGAAAAATACTGATATTTTTCTGATTTTTCCATGAAAACATATGTTGTGGTATTCATTAGAAGCGCCTCACTGAGGCGCTTCTAGTGAACACCAACAACATATGTTTTCATGGAGAAATATGAAAAATACTATATGGATAACCCCTCATCTGGATCTATGTGCTACTACCGATTAAAAATGCGCCTTTCCGCCTAAACAAAAACGTTGGTCTAGATCAGCATGCACATCCCATGCAGTTTGTTTGTGTTGAGGTTTTACGGCCCAGTCAACCCAATGGGGTCATGTCAAATGCGGTCAGTTTACCTAACCACACGTTTACTGGGCAGGCTTAGTCCTCTAAGTGGTTAATCAGTACTGTGCACATTCTTTTGCCAGAAACTGACAACTGTCCTTCTTGAATCAGGGGAAGGGAAAGAATGACCGTAGAAAATATTGCATGATCAATCGCCGCGACAGAATGTTGCCGACCTCGGCAGGGGTTGAACCCGTGACCTCCTGGTCTCCAGTCGGACAGCGCAGCCAACTGAGCCACCAAGGACACATCTGAGCATTCTCTGTTCATCGACATATACTACAGTATCCAAGGATTCTGTAAGCGGACAATAAAGGCCCTGATCAGCCTGTGCTTATGTGCAGGCTGATCTGGGCCTCTGTTGTCCGCAAATTGCTTAAAGGCCCTTTTCATGTGTTGCACGCCATATAGATATTGGGGACATCTTTAATTCATTACCATACTTGTCCTAAAATCTGAACAGCCTGTTGATGCATTAAAAAATTGCTGGATGAGTGGCAAACAGTGCAGACCCTGATCAGATGCTGCAGCAGACAGTAGGAAAATGCAGGCCCAGTCCACTTATCGAATCATTAGATTTGAGCAAGTGCATGACAAAACCAACAAAATGGCATGTGCACCCAGCGAAGACTCAGATCAGCCCGGGCATCTGCCCAATCTGATCAGAATCTTAGCTGTGCATTCAATGGGTAGCTAAGGACTCAACCTTTCTTAATGCGACAGCGAACTCTGATCAGACTGGGCGGATGCTGGGTGCACATGCCATTTTTTAGGTTTTGTCATGCGCTGGCTCATATCAGATTCTGTAAATGGACTGGGCCTGCACTTTCCGTATATGCCCCAATGACCCCTTTTCCTGTGGTGTGGCTGATATCAAGATGTGATCCCATATGGCATGTAATGCTTTCCTTGCAATGTGGGCACGTTTGAGGTGACATCAGCATAGATAAGACTGCCTTGCTCCAGGTAAGATGTTGTTGTTGTTGTTTTTTTTTTCCAACCAAAAATTGTTGATAGTTTATTTCTCCATGAAAACAAAGGTTGCGTTAAAAATTTGAAGAGTCTCCCTGAGGCACACCTAATGAGTACTCACAACATGTTTTAATTGAGAAGAAAGAAAAATATTTATCCAGACACCCCTCTTATCTGGAGCAGGGAATTATTATACAGGTGAAATGACACTGAATAAAACTTTACTAAGCTATTAGTAAATTTGCTGGCCTTGGTGGCTCAGCTGGATGTGCGTACCACTGGGAATCAGGGGGTTAAAGGTTCAACACCCCAGCCGAGGTCGGCAACATTCTTTCATGAAGACTGATCATGAAATATTTTCTACGGTCATTTTCTCCCTTTCACTGATTCAAGAAGGGCAGTTGTCAGTTTCTGGCGAAAGAATGCGTTATACTGGTTATATGCTGCCCAGTAAACGTGTCGTTAGGTAATTGACTGTGCTTGACATGACCCCACTGGGTTGACTGGGCCATAAAACCTCAAAAAAAAAAAAAAAAAAAAAACTGAACTGAAGCCATGTATCAGTCTGCTACCTTGCTTCCTGAATGGATCAGATTTAACCCTTACTACCGTCTGGGCATATTCAGCAGACGACAAATTAGTGATATTTTTCTTATTTTTTCCCCAGAAAACAGTATTTGACATTTCATGCAAATTGTGCATGAAATGTCAAACCTTTTTTTCTGGGAAAAATAAAGAAAAAATATTTCAAAACGGTATCTGCTGAAATTCTTACCCAGAGTGCTAAGTGTTAACAAAGTCATGATTCAGATAGAATTCCATGAAACAAAAGCTGACTTATGTCACGAATTATGTCAGATCCTACACATGCAACTGGTGATTTTATATAGATTCCACCATTCTGCAACACCTGATCTGGAACTAAACTGTTTGCTAAGGTTTGTCTGTCCCAACATTCTGAGTCAATACATGTATTGATTTCATACACACAGACCTGTTCTGACAACATGAACGCACAGGCTGCTCCACATTCACTGTCTATTAGTAGTTTTACCCCCACTTCCCTCTCGCCACTCACCCATTTATGGGGATAGGACCTTTTTATATGACAAAACTCAGCATAAGTTTTTTAATTAAATCATGAGAAAAATTGTTCGCACAAGTGTCATGCAAGGGAGGTAATTCATTAACTTCATGGTGTACCACTGTTACAGTAATTTATTTCCCTTCTGATTAAGTCATTAACAAAAGATTAATCAATCAAGTAGTGTTTTCAAACATGAGAGATTTTCCAGGAAACTATTGCAAGCATTGCAGAATCAGACTAGACTGCTCCTGCCTGAACGACCAGTCTGATCAAGATAAACACTGCTTGCTATTCCATCAAATATTTCGTGAAATAAAAGCATAAAAATTGCTGTCTGAAGCTGTCATAGCTTGAGACAAGGCACTATTTCAACCAAAACCTACTGATATTTTTCATATTTCTTTACAAAAATGTATGTTGTGGGTTAGGGTGATAAATTTGCAATAATGTGACACAGTCTGCAAATGAGTATCCAAACACATAATTTTTTTTTTTTTTCTAAAACTTTGGGGATGATATTAGAACTGCAAAGCACAGCCTAATACTACCCTATGGGTATGGCAGGTATGTACTGGAACTAGAAATGTCAGTAAGCAGTGCTTACAGGATACGTTCTACAAGTAATACATTTCATGTAAGTCTCAGTCAGTATATGAATTTCATTTAATCTGGATGAAAGAAATTCAAGTTATTGCAAGGAAAATCAGTTTTTCACATTTATAAGGGGCCATAACTTATATCAAACATATACTTATGATTAATTATTGAAACATAAATGCCATTTTCAAACTGGTCCATTAAATTACATTTGAATTGGATGAAAAACACAACAAGTCATACAATGGAAAATTATTTTTAACATTTATTAGGGGCCATAACTCATGTCAGAACTGACATATCCTGCTATTTTCAAACTGAACCTGTGTTAATTCATCAACCCACCATACGAATTTGATTGGATTTGATTTGCAGTTTAATGGCCCAGTCAACAGGTTAAGATAATGTTGAGCAGGTCACTTACCTAATTTACATTTTCCTGGGCAGGCTTAGTCCTCTATCCAAACTGACATATAAAAGTCATTTAAGAAATGAAAACCCAATTAAGCCACCATCATTTGACTGAAATGGAGACATATTGGGTTCACTGTGGAGTCTTAACTTACCTTCTGTTCAAACTCTGTTGGTGTGAGATGGAAGCTGTACAATGGCACAAAATATCCCTCCAGGAGCCCCATCAGGAGAACTAAGTATACACCATCATGAAACTGAAAAATAACCCTACATGAGCCTCTAAGAAACAATCAATCTTACAGACTCACAGCAACAGATAAGGCGCTTTTTTCATCTGAAAAATGCTGATATCTTTCTTATTTCTCGATAAAAACATATGTTGTGGGTACTCATTAGAAGCGCCTCAGCGAGGCGCTTCTAATGAGTACCACAACGTATGTATTCGTCGAGAAATAAGAAAAATATTATGTGGATACCCCCTCTTATCTGTAGCTATGGGACTATTTAGTCTGCACATTCTGATCAGGGTCAAAACTATTCACTTTTAAGATCTATGTCCATGTTACCACAGTCAACCAGCTTAGACCCAAAACAGCCTGTGCAACATTGTCTATTCTGTCTGCACTAAACTACTTGTCGGCAGATAAAATCTTGAGCTGTGCAATACTGTACCTACCCTGAGCATTTCAACAAGCAGTCCTGCGCAAATATTGTAGACTCAGATAAAAAATCTTGTTCATAGTTGTGGTTTGTATATTCAACTGTTAACTAAGCAAACATTTCGATAACTTAGCTTCAAGTTCTGATGATAGACTAGTCATTGCATTTTTACTTTTGAGCAAAAAAAAAAAAACAAAAAAAAAAAACTGAAAAAGCTGTATTTCAGTAAGCTTGTTTTTACTAAACATAAGGTCCCTTATTTTTTTTTACTTATTTACCATAAAAGCCCTAATTACTGGGACAGATAGGCATTTGCAAACTGCATTCTAATGCAGCATCTGATCAGGGTCTACACTGTTTGCCTTACATACAGAAATATTTTGAACATGTCAACATGTGGTAGAATGGACTATTTCCAATTTTAGGACAAGTATGGGAAGCAGATAAGGTGTCCCAATACTTAAAGCAAATACAGTATATAAAATATTTTGACAGACTTACCTGAACAAACAGCTAAGAACCAGAGAAAAACTCTACCAAGCAGCCTAATCAGGGTCTGTACTTTTCTGACATGGTTTAGTAGACAAAATATTGATAATATTTTTCTTGTTATCCCAGACATTTTATGCAAACTGTCTCCAAGAAATATCAAAACCTAATATTCCGAAAAAGTATACCAAAATGTTGTCTTCTGAAATTTTTACCCAGTATGCTAACTGTTAATATTTAAGGTAATTACAATAAAAAAAAGTCTTCTAATTTTGCTTGCAGCTTAGAACTTATTAGAAATCAATAAACAGAACATTCATGGAATATTTCAACTCGACAGTCCTACCTGCTTTTCAAGATCTGTTACCTCCAGGTGAATCTTCATCAACTGTTTGTTCACAAATGTCACCAGGGTCTATAAATATATAGAACAAAAAGTATGAAGAAATGATTTATTTATAATTATTTTCATGCTGCATTATAAGTTTTAATTTTTAGTGGTTGCCATAGCAATATCCAGAAAATATTAGGAGTATCCAGAAAGTTGTCTATTTCTTCCAAAAACATATATGTTGTGGTGATCATTAGAAGTGCCTCGGTGATACTTCTGAGACAAGTGGTTGCTAGAATACAAAAGTCAGGCTTGTGTACCAATACAAGCATTTTTCTTCATATTTACTGGATTTTGTTTTCTTTTTAGGTGAATGAATGTACATTGAGGTTTGAGGGGTGGGATAGGTAAATGTCAAAATTATTTTGCCTCCCTTGTGGAAAAGGATCTACTATTAAAGGAAAGAACTGGCTCCAACTGGGAGCAAACAAAAACATGTAATTGTTCTGTACTGCCATTCCAAACATAGTGTGTATTAACCCTCAACATTTGAATATTATTACTTGAAATTTCTTATTTACCCTGAAAATAGATATCAACATTTCATGTAAATTATTAATTTCTATGAAGAATGAAAACAAGAAAATCACTAATTTGTCATCTGCAAACTTTTCAGGGCTGGACAAAAGTCAAAATTTTCAACAGGCCCAGTAAAATGCATTTCAGTTTATCTATTCTTTACCAATTCTTTGGAAAGTAAATTTTGATTTGCCCAATATAAGTCTTCACTTGATTCTGGATTCTTCTCACAGAATATCCTCAAAGAAAAAGAACTCTAAGCTGAAAATATTTGTCTCCCTTTTCAAAGGAGACCACTCTAGTAGAAACAGAATTTGTTTCCCTGGTACATAAATCCTTTCTCAAAGGGGCTACCATTTAAGGAAATAATTTGCTCCAAGAGGGAAGTAAATTCTCTCCTCTAAGAGTAGCCCCCTTTGAGAAGGTCCTGTTCAGAGTGATTTACCTTGGAGAGTTTTTCATTCACTTCATCAACATACTAACCCTTAAAACGCCAAGAAAACCTGCAGCAGAAAATGTCCTCTGTTTATGTCGTCTGCTGAATATTCTTGCAAACTTTTCAAACCTATTTTTGCATACAGGCAAACAGTGTGGACCCAGATCAGACTGCTCCTAGAGGAGCAGTCTGATCTGGGTCCACACTATTCACAGAAATGACTTTTAAAGTAACTGGCAGAAGACAAAGCAGACGACAATAGTTGTGACTGGCGCTTTAAGGGTTAAGAGTTATACAATCTTTTGCTTTTGTATGTTTCTGTTCCTGCTTACCTTTTTGACTAAATTCAGCTTGTCTGGTGCATGGTCAAACAGTGTATCAAACGCATCCCTCTCTGTAATATAATTAAAGAAACTCAGCATGAGAAAAAATATGTAAAGGGTCTAGATACACTTGCTAGATTTTCTGCCATTTTTACAAGGGTGACAACTCTTGTGACTTCATTTGTTCTTCTACATACCAAGCTCCTTCTAAAAGGGGACTACTCTGAAAGGAAATAATTTGCTCCCTAAGGGAGAAAATCCTTTCCTTTTAGAGTAGACCTCTTTCAAAAGAAAGCAAAAACAAATTATACAGAGTTGTCTCCCCTGAAATTGTATCCATTCACTTTAAGCTATGTCATGTAAAAAGGATGCTCAGTACTCAAATGTTGTTACCCTTGTTAACTCTTTGCATGCTGGGTAATTTTGCATGCATTTTTGTCGTCTGTGGATTTTTAAAAAAAAAAACAAAAAAAAAAAACTTTTCCAAACAAATCTTTCAAGATTCCCATCAGAGTGTCAGACAGTTTGGATCCAGATCAGGCCCGACATTTTGACAGGCCTGATCTGGGTCCAAATTGTTTGCAAAAGTTATCAGCAGACGAGAAACGTCGCCATTAGCTGGGAAAGAGTTAAATAGTCATTACTTCCTTACTTATTCGCTTACTTAAGAAAACAGTAAAGTGCTTGATGTACCTTTCCGTTTCAATCAGTCTTACCAGGGCCTTTATTGTTCTGTTCTATTATAGCAGAATCTGGTGGCAAACAGATTGGGCCCTGATCAGACTAAATGTGCAAGCTGATCTGGACTGTCACTGTTCATTTAGTTATTAAGCCCTCTTTTTCACCAGATGCTGTATTTTTTTTTCAGTTACACTGATAGCCTGCAGTGTGTTGTTTGTATGTCATCACAAAACCTTCTAAAAACAAGATCTTAAGGCATATATCTTTTTTTTTTTTTTTGCTCCATATCCCTAAAAAATAGACATTTTATTGTCCAAGAAAGGTTTAATAAATTGATACATGGTATTAATACAATCATAAAATGTAGCATCTGACAGCCTGTAAAATTTCAGTTAAGTCTCTCGTTCTTGAAATGAAATGATTTTTTTATCGTATCTCTGAATTAATGTTGCCAACATTAATTCAAATATATGATAAAAAATCATTTCATTTTGAATCAGTTCAAAAACGAAAGACTAACTGAAATTTTACAGGCTGTCAGATGCTACATTTTATGATCATATTGATACTATATATCAATTTATTAAATCTTTCTTGGATAAAAAAAATGTCTATTTTTGAGGGATATAGAGCCTTTAATGTTGGTACAAGGTACCTTTGCTTGCACTTAATGGCTTGACTTTCTGACTTTGTTTTTAATTTAAATATTGAAGTTAAAAAATCCTGTTACACTTACAAGATCACAGAATATAGAGCAACTATTGTGAAACATGAAAAACAGAATAATCAAATATTTGCCAGCTGTGAAAAATCTGCCATACAAGAATAATTCCAACTCAACAGGCTTACAATTGTTTAGTGCAATTTGACTGGCTGAAAGCAATTTGATAATTGGATTTATACTTTGATAAATCCAATGAGCAGGACTCCTGGAACTATTTTTTTCACGCAAATTCCTAAAATGAGCTATTTTACCCATATTTTCTATGACCAAGCAGGTATTGTATTAACACATTTAGGCCTAGCGTCCCATAAAAGGGGCACTGGCAAACAGTATAGACCCTGATCAGATGCCACAGAATGTGGCATCTGATCAGGGTCTACACAATTTGCTTTAAGTTCAGAAATTTCTACAACACATGGTAATAATAAAAGCCAACCAGACATCCCTTATATAAGAAATGAACCTGTCCAAAGAGTTAAGGTAAAAGAGTCCACTCAGCATAAATGGGTTAAATAATTATATTTTTGCGGATTTTATTGATGTGTAAATGCCGGCAAATCACTCACAAAATTAACATAAAACGCTTTGGTCATTATTCAGTTGTAAGTGGTTCTCTATAGTAATGATAAATTGGTATACGAGGTACGATCAAGAAGTTCTCGGCTTGATACACTTAGAATGAACAAATATGACCACAATCAGGTGATAATTTTATCTTATTCTACCAAATCTTTGGTAGAAAGAATAAAATTTCAAAGCTATTAATTTCAGCAGGAATTCGCTGCAAACAGGGGAAGGGTGTGTTAAACTGAGAAAATGGACAAAGTTGAAGTTAGAGCAGTCATAAAGTATTTCTGTAAGAGGAACTTCATTAAAATCCTTGTGGATGAGGCTCCTTCTTATAGTACGGTGAAGAAATGGGCTGCTGAATTTAGGGGAAGGGGAGACAGTGTGGAGGATTATGATGGGTCTGGGCACCCTAAAGAAGCTACTACAGATCAAAACATTGAGCTTGTGCACAGTCTGATCACATGAGACAGGAGAAGCCTGTGTGATATAGCTAGACAAATAGGCATAAGTTTTGGGGCAGTTCAGTCTATCTTGACGGATATCTTAGGGATGTCCAAGGTCTCAGGTAGATAAGTCCCCAGAATATTGACCAAAGATCAGAAGAAGAGCAGGCTTGATATTTCTCAGTATCTCCTCTCTCTCTATGAAGATGACCTTGAGGAATTTATGCGTCGAGTTGTGACCCAAGATGAGACTTGAGTCCATCACTTTGACCCTGAGGCCAAAAAGCAGATTATGCATCAGAAGCACCCTGGCTCACCCCCTCCTAAGAGAGTTTCTTCAGCAGGGAAGGTGATAGCCTCTATCTTTTGGGATAGTCAGGGTGTTATCATGGTGGATTATCTTGAGGAAAGTCACATGATAAATGGTGCATATTATGCAGAAAAACTAAGGTGGCTGCATCAGGAAATTATAAAGAAAAGAAGTTGACTTAAGGTGTTCTGCTCTTGCAAGATGATGCACCAGCCTACACCTTTCAATTTGCTATGGCTGCTGCGACTAAATGCAGCTTTGAGGTCCTTCCTCATGCCGCGTATTCTCCAGATTTAGCCCCTTAATCAGGTCATCTACTCATTATTCCCTATCAGCCTCTTAAGTTTCAAAGCAATAGCTTAAACAGTTTTCAAGATATCTTCCTTACAAAGTTAAAATGCCAAATTTTTCAAAGAGCCATAACTCAAAAAAAAAAAAAAATCAATTTTTTTTTTAAAAATTAATCTGCCTGTCAAGTTTCAATGCAATAGCTTGAACAGTTTTTCGAGAAATCTTGCCTACAAGGTTAAAACGCTAAAATTTTCAAAGGGACATAACTAAAAAAAAAAATTCAAAAGTTTTTCAAAACTTTACCAGGTGATCTACTCATCATCCCCTTTCAGCACTTCAAGTTTAAAGGCAACAGCTTAAACAATTTTCCAGAAATCTTCCTTACAAGGTTAAAATGACAAATTTTCAATGGGCAATAACTCAAGAAAAAATTCCAGAATTTTTTTCCAAAGTTGATCAGGTCATTTATTTATCATCATTTCTTATCAGCCTGATAAGTTTTAAGGCAATAGCTAAAACAGTTTTCGAGAAATCCTGCTTACAAGCCCAAACTTTCAAAGGGCCATAACTGAAGAAAAAAATTTCTGATTTTTTTTTAAAAATTAATCAGGTCATCTACTCATCATCCCCTATCATATGAAGTCTCAATATAAAAGCTCAAATAGTTCTTGAGATATCTTGCTTACAAGATTTCATTGCAATGTTTTGCAAAGGGGCATAACTCAAGAAAGGGGCATAATCCTAATAAGAAAAAAAAATAAGGGTAAACTATTTTATCATGAGGAATCCATACATAAAATTTCAAAAACCTAGCATGCACGGTTCAAAAGTTATGCTATGCACAAAAAAGTGTGACAATTTTTTGCAAAGGGGCATAACTCAAGAAATGGGCATAACCCTGACAAGAAAAAAAAACAAACAAAAAAAAAAAGAGTCAACTATTTTTTCATGAGGAAGCCATATATGAAATTTCGAAAACCTAGCATGCATGGTTCAAAAGTTATGCTATGTACAAATAAAAATGTTAAATTATAATGACCCGCCATTACTGTGTCGTGGACAGATAACTCTGTAAAAAATTGACAAAATTTGCCCATTAGCAATCCCAAACCAGATCTCCATAATATCAATGCACATACCAAGTTTGGTGATATTCCACTGATGTTTCTCAAATTATCATCTGGAAACGAAAAACGGATGGATGGATGGACGGACATATGACTGACAGACGGACAGACACATGGACATCCAACATGAAACCATAATACCCTGCCACTATCCTGTGGCGAGGTATAATAAGTGTGACATTTTTTGGCAAAGGGGCATAACTCAAGAGAGGGGCATAACCCTGATAAGAAAAAAAACAAACAAACAATAAAAAAACGGGTCAACTATTTTTTCATGAGGAATCCCTATATGAAATTTCAAAAACCTAGCATGCATGGTTCAAAATGTATGCTATGCATAAAGAAGCATGATGGATGGACAGACAAGCCCAAAGCAATATGCCCTCCAACCTTTAAAGTTGAGGGCATAAATATGAATGCTGGTTAAATATACATGGATTTGAAAAAGAAAAAAATGTTTTACATATCAAACCCAGATGGAAAGATAAAATACAACACTGTTAATAGAAACTTACAACTTGTCAAACTTGAAAATGAAGACATATAAAAAGCTTTTACACTACAAATGGTTATATATTTGCAAAGCTAAAAAGTAAAAAGCTGAAAAATATGCTCTCCTTTAACAGTATAAATTTGTGAAGGTTTAAAATATACAACCTCAGAGGAATTCTTATGGAGGAGTATTTAATGATAATAATGTGATAATTTTCTCCAGTTCTCCATAAAAGCATACATTGTGGGTACTCATTAGAAGCACCTCAGTGAGCTGCTTCTAATAAGTACTCACAACATATGTTTTTATGGAGACATAAGAAAAATTATCTTATAATTATCACCAAATACTCTTTCTCATTTTTTCTGAAATTCTTCATAACACTATTGCCGCCTTTGACTATACACATACTTCGGTTACACTTGATCCCAACCAATCTGTCTGGATGTGCAGGCTGATCTGGGGTGTACAAGCTAATCTTGGCCTTTGTTGTTCGTATATGCATTAAACCATCTCCTTACACGATGTGATTCATATCAAGAAAACAGATATACATTACATAGCTCTAGATAAAAGGGGTATCCAGACACACTTTTTTCTTAATTTTCCATGAGGTGCTTCTAATGCATACCCAAAACATCTGTTTTCATGAAGAAATAAGAAACATACTAACATTTTAGCTGAAAAAAAAAAGCCTCTTATCCAGAGCTGTGAATGATAGACTTTTCAATCATCAAAAAACAATATATTTTCTAACCCTTTAAAGAACCAGTCACACCTGTAGAAAACACTCATTTTTTTCGTTTTTTTTTTTTCTTTCTTTTTTCTGAGAAAATAAAGCTTTACATTTCATGTGAATTGTCTGCTTGAGCAGACAATTCACATGAAATGTCAAGCCTTATTTTCTTTCAAAAATTAAAAAAAAAATAAATGTAGTTTGCTACAATTTTGAATAGCACTTTATGGGTTAGCCAAAGAAGACACTCTCCAGGCGAAAAGACACATTCAGCAAACTGTAATTAAGAACATGAAGCAAAATGCCTAAAAAAATGTTGCAAATTAAACACATGTATAAATTCAAAAATTAGCTTTAACATTAATAGCCATACCAAATAGTATTGCTGAGATTTTAAGAAAATTTATATCTGAACTGGATACAACTGAATTTTGAAAAAAGCCAAAAATAAATAGCTAACCCTTCTCTTGCTGAGCACGACATGCCCTGTCTTAGCAAACAGTGTAGATCCAGATCAGTTGGCTTCTGAAGAAGCCAACTGATCTGGATCTGCACTGTTTGTCATTAAATATGTGAATTTCAATCAAAAACCCGGATCAAGTTATCTGATTGGCTGGAAATTAGAAGCGGGCATGACTTCTTAATTTATTCAGCATGAGAAGGGCTAATAGTATTCCTGTTTTGACATATAGCACAAGGGAAGTAATGTAACTCTTCAGTATACAATCAGTGTAAGAATAGAAATGAAGGAATCATGAATACCCTTAGTGTTTGGAAAGACAGATACGGCAAACAGTGTATTCCAGATCAGCACTGCGGAATGCAGCATCTGATCAGGGTCTATATGCTTTTCCATTCATCCAGCAGATGTTACAGATACCAACAGGTAATAAAATGGACTTGCTCCTATTGAAAAGGCCATTACAGAATGCACAGCCTTCCAAGGACACTGGATTCAGAAGTAAAGAAACCGAGACAAGAAAGCAGAAAATGCAAGCACTTCATGGAAAGTTCCCGATGAAACCACCACACATTTATTTACCAATTACATGTATATCTGCATAAAAAAATGTTAGTCATCAGCACAAAATACAAACATTTGTCTTCCTGGAATAAAATTAGTTTTCATTTCTCACGAGACAACAAAACTCTCCATAACCAATGGAAAGCCAGACAAATAAAGGCACTAAAGACAGACAGATGGACAGACATGACCATAACAATCTACACTCAGCAATGAATACAATGAACTGAAAAAAAAGTAAAAGAAATTCAGCCTCAATCATGATGCCAAGACTTCTAGAATCAATGCACAAACTTACCTGCATCCACTATAAAACCAAATTCAGATGCTTGTATATAGATAAACTGACTAATGAATCTACAGCATTATTGATAAATTTATACCGTAAGATGCCTATGGAGGAGCATTAGATGATAAATCTGGGATATTTTTTCATATTTCTCCATTAAAACCTATGTTGTGGGTACTCATTAGAAGCGCCTCACCGAGGCGCTTCTAATGAGTACCCACAACATATGTTTGATGGAGGAATAAGAAAAATTATCCCAGAATTATCATCGAATACCACTCCTTAACAAGTCCTTTGATGCCTGTTAATTTTAGTTAAGATAAGAGGACTAGATACACTACCTTTAAAGTAAAGAATTTGCTCAAACCCTTTCTGACAAGGGGTCTACTCTAAACGGAAAGAATTTGCTGCTCTGGGAGCAAATTCTTTCCTTTAAGAATAGACAACTTTTCCAAAGGGAAGCAAAACAACTCTGAGAGTGACCAATTCTGACAATTCTTTTGTGATTCTCTGTTTTATTTTCTGCACACCAGACCCCTTTTGACAAGAGGTCTACTCGAAAATGAAACGGCAGCAAATTCTTTCCTTTTAGAGCAGAACCCTTTCAAAAGGGATGCATAACAATTCTGACAGTTGGCTTATTTGAAAATATATCCATTCCTAACCCTTGTCCTGCTGAATAAATCAAGATGCCATGCCCACTTCAAATTTTCAGCCAATCAGATTACTAGATCCGATTATTGCTCTATACTTAATGGCAAACAGTGCAGATCCAGATGAATTGGCTTCTTCAGAAGCCAACTGATCTGGATCTACACTGCTTGCAAAGGCAGGGTATATCCGGGTTTAGCAGAACCAGGGTAAAGTAACGATTCCATTCCACATTAAAAATTGTGTACCGTATTTACTCTAAATATAAGGACACCTTAACTCCTTACCATACTTGTCCTATAATTTGTAAAATTCTATTCCACTACCTGTTGATGTGTTTGAAATATTTCCGGATGCGTGGCAAACACTGTAGACTCTGATCAGATTACACGTTCTGCAATGTCTGATCTGGGTTTACACTGTTTGCCCAGGCCTGTCTGTCCCAATACTTAGGGTTATTGCGATACATTAGTTTCAGCAGTCACATTTGTTTTTAATATCAAGTATTTAGTAGCAATTTTTCAGACCATCGAAAACACAACATTTAGTAATAACTTTGTTTCACGTTAAAATTTTAGTGACAACACTTTTCCCAATTATATTTGAGCCAGCGCACTACAAAACCTACAATAAGACCTGTGCAACCAGCAAATACACAGATCAGCCTGTACATCCACCCAGTATGACAAGGCTTCTCGTTTATCCTCTTTGGATAGCCTGGAGGCTGATAAAGGCACATGACCAGCAAAGAATCTGATCAGACTGCGTGGATGTGCAGGCTGATCTGAGACTTCCCTGGTCGCACATATACAGTAAAACCTCAATGGCTCGAATATGGATAGCTCGTCTACCATAGATGATTCAAACTCATTTTCGAGTCCCCAGGAAATTCTTCCTATAGCTAAAAAAAACCCAAATATTTAGGGATATTTTAAGGAAATTTTCTTTTTTATTCAGGAACATGTATGATTCAAATTGCCTCACTGAGATGATTCTAATGAGTATTTAGAACGAACCATTATTGTACAGAAGATCAAAAAGATTTCACTAAATTATTGCTCATTGCTTCCTGACCTGGCACCACGATTATCCCTCAGTAGCTCAAACTACCCATATCTCGAACAATTTTCCATGGCCCCAAAAATGTTCGACCAATTGAAATTCAACTGTATAACTGTAGGTTTTGTCATGTGCTGGCTCATTTGATTCAAATACATCCTACGTGTAAATCTGATAATGAAGTTTTAAAGACTGGTGTATATAATGTCCAACACAGTCAAAATCTGTCAGTCAGGTAAAATTAATCACACGCATATGGCAGATGTCCTAAAATTTCAAACACTTTATTACATTGAAGCTCCAGAAATGAGAGGGTCCCTACATATTTTTCTTATTTCTCCACATAGCAAGACACTTCTAATGTAGTGTTGGGAATTGGCCAGAATTTCTTAGTCAATTATCGGTTTTGTAAAACTGACTGATCATCAATTAATAATTTACTTGTAGAAAATATATTCACTCTTAATTTAGCCCTCTTATTCATTGCTTTAGATCAATAAGAGCGGTATTCAGATAACATTTTTCTTATTTCTCCATGAAAACATATGTTGTGGGTACTCATTAAAAGTGCCTCATGGAGAAATAAGAAAAATAGTACATTTGGGTAGACTTTTTTAAGGCTACTTTATCAATTTTTTTCATCTTTATTGACCACAAATCTAGAATGACCAAAATAGACAGCTTTGTATTAATTTCTTTGTAACATGCCTATAAAAATAAAATGTGAGAAAAATATGTTTCTAAAAACAGAATTTTCTGATTAGTCAACTATAAAAAATCTTTCAGATCATTAGTCACAAGAGGCAAAAGTGACTGACGATCGATTCTATCGATAATCAGTGGCAACACTATTCTAATGTGAACCCATAACATATGTTTTCATGAAAAAAAAAACAAAAAAAACATATATATCTACTTTTAAGCTGAAAAAGAAGTGCCTTATCTTTTAAGCTGAAAAAGAAGTGCCTTATTTTGCATTTGTCTCACAAATTACTTAGTGGAAGAGCAAACAGTGTAGAGCCTAGTCATACCTGCATCAATCAGATCTGGATCTGCACTGTCTGCATATGCCATTTTGGCAGGAAAGTTAAGGTACAAAATTTTTGGACAGTTACCATAAAAGTATGAAATATGAAGATTATAAAGACGAAAAACTAACAGTTACCATAAACATATGAAATATGAAGATTATAAAGATGATAAACTAATCAGCTCTGGCAGAAATATTAAATTAAGAGTAAAATAAAAAAACAATATGATATTAAAAGGACACCAAATGTACTGCAGAATAAGTTGGAACATAACCCATGCAACCAAAAGCCATATATTGTAATCCCTGTAACCAAGTCATATTTGTAGGGTTGACAAGCCTGCTCCCAACAGATTCGTTGCCTTAGAATTACAATGCAGCCTCACTAAAACTGCCACCCTTGGCTGTTATTGGGAAGTTGCTATTATGAGGTGAAATGTTTTGTAACTGACAAACTCTCTGGGCAGATTCAGCAGATGATAAATTGGTGACATTTTTTCTTATTTGCCCATAGACTTTGGCATTTCATGTAAATTGCCTCTTAAGGAGTAAGTTGTAGTGAAATGTCAAAGCCTTTTTTTCTGGGGAAAAATAATATTTCAAAATGTTGTCTGTGGAACTTTTAATTCTTATTAGATCAAGGTCACCAAAATCTAATCAGTTCTTTGTTATGTCCCAATTATATATCCACGAAAATTTGGTAAGAATCCAACCACTCATTCACAAGATATTGTGCAGACAAGAAGGTGTGATGCCAATGCCAACGGGATCTGCACGGAAAAACAATATGCCCCCCTTCCCTTAGGTGTGGGGACATAAAAATTATAAGAAGTTAAGGCATCTGTATATTCAGAGCAATCATGGCTGCCCTATTGACCAGCCTTGGTCTGACTGCAGATGCTTGAAGACTTTATCTAATGTAGATCAGATACAGCATATTGCTTAGTCTTTGGATAGATAAAGCTGAGCTAACAATAAAGACCCATACCAGCCCCGAGGTTATAAGACATTTTTGTGCTCAAGTCAGCTGAGCACAAAATTTTCTCTGCTAATAAATATGAAAATGCTAACAATAGTTGGCATTTTCATATTTATTAGCAGAGAAATTTTCATGTTCAGCTACATTTAGCAAGAAAAAAATTGCAACTGCTAGTACTTTGTGACTTATTAGCAGAACAAATTTCATGCTCAGCTAAGTTGAGCATGAAAAAAGTTTTATAACCTCGGGACCAGATGCCACTGAATGTGGCATCTGGTCAGGGCCTACATTGTTTGCCACTCATCCAGCAGTTTTTATACACATCATCAAAGAGTGAAACAGACTTGTTCAAATTTTCAGACAAGTATAGTAAGGAGTTAACTCTTTCGGCGCCAATTTTCAGACAACGTTTGTCGTCTGCTTTGCTTTTTTACAAACTATCGACTGGAAATAAGTTTATATGTAAAGTTGAAAAACTGAGTGTCAAACAACATAGATCCTGATGAGACAGCTCATCTGGATCTATGCTTTTTGCAAAAGCATATTATCGCCCATGGCAGTGAAAGAGTTAAGGTGTCCGAATACAAAAAAGTATATATGGTAGATTAACAAAACTGACATGTTACTTTAACCATTAGTTTAGTATTTATCAGGTTATCTTACACATCTAAGCTTCTTTTAGTAATGTCTGTGGGAAATATAATTTATCATTGCTTGGAGGAAATATTTCCTCCTAAAGCAAAGAAATATTACCTTTAGGACGTTATCACACTGCGTGTCCAGTGTAGATGACCTAACTTTGCAAAACTCATTGACAACATTTGAAAAACATCAAAAGAGTATACTAGAGGCCCAAGTGGGCCAGAAATCTCTCAGCTGGATTATGCTGATCATGATATGTTACATTGTGCCATAGTGGCCATCTTGGCCATCAGATCAGGGCCCAGTTGTTCAAAGCTAACGATGTCGTTAGTTAACGATTCGTTAAAATTTACATCGAGTGATACGCAAATATTCTGATATTTTTTGCTGAAAAAATGTGAGTAGCTTTTGCAGTGCAAAAGCTACTCACATTTTTTCAGCAAAAAATATCAGAATATTGTGTATTGAATCTGCTAAAACTGTTAACGAAATGACCCTTAACGAGCTCGTTAAGCTAACGACGCTTTGAACAACCGGGCCCTGATTGCCTTTAGCAATTTAGAATCTGATGGTCTTTGAAGAGTTTCCACCATGGCCGTCATCTTTGATTGGAACTGAATGATTCAGCAATTCTGAATCTCTATTTGACCCCGATTCCTCTCATCAAGTTTCGGCTCAACCTGACTTGCTGTTAGGGAGGAGATGTGATTTGAAGAATTTCAAGATGGGGGCCATCTTGGACATTGGAACAAAAGGATTTTAGCAATTCTGAATTTCCATATCATCCCAATGCCTCCCATCATATATAAACTCAATCAGACTTACCCTTCAGTAGCAGATGTGATTTCAAGAATTTCAAGATGGCTGCCATGGTGGCCATCTTGGATATCAGAATGGAATCATTTTAGCAATTCTAAATCTCCAAGCTGCACCGATGCCTTCCATCAAGTTTCCCTCCATTCGACTTACTGTTCAGGAGCAGATAACAATTGAAGATTTACAAGATATCCAGAGGAGATGTTGTTCGAAGATTTTCAAGAAGGCTGACAATTTTAGCAATTCTGAATCTCTATGTTGATTCGATGCCTCCAATCAGGTTTTGACTCAATCAGACCTATGCTTTGGAAGGAGATGTCGTTTGAAGAATTTCAAGATGGCCACCGTGGTGGCCATATTGGATATTGGAACAGAACAATTTTAGCAATTCTGAATCTCTGTGTCACTGTGATGCCTCCCATCAAGTTTTGGCTCAATCCAACTTACAGTTTTGGAGGAGATGTCATTTGAAGAATTTCAAGATGGTGTCCATGGCCGCCATCTTGGATATTAGAACGGTACAACTTTAGCAATTCTGAAGCTTTATGTTGCTCCAATGCCTCCCATCAAGTTTTGGCTCAATCCTACCTACGGTTTGGGAGGATATGTCATTTGAAGTATTTCAAGATGGCTGCCATGGCGGCCATCTTGGATATGGGAACAGGATGATTTTAGCAATTCTGTGTCTCTATAACTCCCCAAAGCCTCCCAACAAGTTTCAGCTCAACCTGACTTATTGTTTGGGATTAATTGTCGTTTGAGAATTCCAAGATGGCCACCATGGCGGCCATCTTGGATATTGGAATGGACCGATTTTAGAAATTCTGAATCTCTGTGATGCTTCCCATCAAGTTTTGGCTCAATCCAACTTACCGTTTGGGAGGAGATGTTGTTTGAAGAATTTCAAGATGGCCACCATGGGGGCCATCTTGGATATCAGAACGGAACAATCTTAGCAATTCTGAATCTCTATGTCCCTCCGATGCCTCCCAAAAAGTTTCTGAAGAATTTGAAGATGGCCGCCCTGGCGGCCATTTAGATATCGGAACAGAACAATTTTAGCAATTCTGAATCTCTTTGTCACTGGGATGCCTCCGATCAAGTTTTGGCTCAATCTGACTTATGGTTTGGGAGGAGATGGTGTTTGGAGAAATTCAAGATGGCTGCTGTGGCGGCCATCTTGGATATTGGAACAGAACAATTTTAGCAATTTTGAATCTCTGTGTCACTGTGATGCCTCCCATCAAGTTTCAGTGCAATCGGACTTAGGGTTTGGAAGGAGATGTCGTTTGAAGAATTTCAAGATGGCCGCCATGGGGGACGATTTTAGCAATTCTGAATCTTCATGTTGCCACAATGGCGCCTACTAAGTTTCAGCTCAATCCAACTTATGGTTCTGGAGGAGATGTTGAAAATGTGAAAAGCTAACGACGGACGGATGACGGACAAGAGGCCATTGCATAAGCTGACCTGGAGCAAAGCTCCAGGTGAGCTAAAAACAGAAACCAAAGAAAAAAAAACAACATCATTTTTATTATATGAACTTATTAAGTTAAAGCACCCTAAGTTTAAAATACAAGAAATATTTCCCTCCAGACCTGCAAATCTTATAAACAAAGGTTTGCAAATGTCTTGGGAAATACTTCCTCTATTTTAAACTCAGGATATTTTAACCTCTATATGTTCACTCTGAATTGTCATGAATTTCTAAGTCATGCATTTTCTGGGAATTCACTGGTCGCACATTTTTACAGGTAATACCAATGTACAGTGAACATCTTGCTTACTTATTCTAGCAAAAAGGTTAGAGGATTAATTTGGTCTGTCTACAATTTAAGTAACATATATATTTACTATTATTCCTGTTAACACTTACTGTAAGTTATATACTTTCAGGTGTAAATTGTATCCATCAAGCTAAGATTAACCCTAGTCCTGCTGAACCAGGATATGCTCTGCATTTGCAAACAGTGTAGATCCAGATCAGCCGGCTTCTTCAAAAGCCTACTGAACTGAATCTAAACTGTTTGGCATTAAGTATGTGGATTTATATCAGCAAACTGGATCAAATGATCTGATTGGCTGAAAATTGGAAGTGGGCACGACAATGTAATCTATTCAGCATAGCAGGGGTTAAAGATACATTTTTTCTCCATTCTTTAAAGTACAAAAATAGCAATAAAATGAATACATACCAAACCTGCCACCAACATCCCTGAAAATAGGAAATAGTAATGTGCAAAAATATGAACTGTGACAGAGGAAAATGTTAAGGGAAATACTAAAACTGGTCCATACAGTGCCAGACAAGTTTTGACCAGACATTTAATGGCCATGAATGAGATAGAACTGTTCTCAAAGTTATGAGTAGCACTATATGAATAAGAGCTGCTATAGGAAAGAGTAGCTTGCCTAATTCATGCTTTGCCTCTAAAAATTTAACCAAAAACTTTAACATAATTTTTTCTATGTCTGTACCCTTGACCTCAAGGTCACTCATCTCAAGGTCATTCATGTGGGTTGGGATAGTATATAGAACTTCAGAACGGTATCTAACATCCAGGCAAGCACAAACTACTTCCATCCAGAGGTTCAGGAGAAATAACCTTTTGAAAAACATTAACCAAAGCTGATGCCGTGGTGACTGCTATAGCTCTAACTGTACTTTTGTACAGGCCAGCAAAAAAGGATCTCCTCAGGGCCTGGGCACAGGCATGACAGGGGAGGGCCAGCTCTGAATGTACAGCCATATTTTCAGGGAAATATATAGAGTTTATTCATTCTCCTATTTTAAATATGGGATTTATAAAACTAGGGAGGTAAAAAAAAAATCCGATAAAGAAACGAGTGTGAAGCACAAGTTTCTTTATCGGATTTTTTTTTACCTCCCGAGGTTTATAAATCCCATATTTAAAAAAAGAGAAATGAATAAACTGTATATCACATGCATTTCGCCGCAATAGAGTACACCATTTAAGAGGTTTTTGTGGCAAGTCTAGTCTGCCAGTTTGTTTATGCTGTCATTTCTATTTTGGGTCGGCGTAGTAATAAATAATATATTTAGGATAGCTTTTGTTTTTATCCTAAATGATATTGACAGCAGGGTCAAAATCTAGGCTGTTCATATGTTACAAAAAAAAAAAGTAGTTCCGGTTAAAGAGATTTATTTCCCCGGCTACGAGGAAATATTTCTTCTTAGAAAACAAGGAAAATACCAGTTTTATGTCTGGTAGGAATCATGGTATTTCTTGGTTATGCATGTAATATAAAATATTAACCCTTGTCCTGCTGAACTCTGATATACCCTGCCTTTGCAAACAGTGTAAATCCAGATCAGCTGGCTTCTGAAGAAGCCAACTGATCTGGATCTGCACTATTTGTCATTTAGTATGTAAATGTGTATCAGCATTGTGGATCAAGTGATCTGATTGGCTGAAAATTAGAAGTGGGCACGGCACCTTAATTTATTCAGCATGACAAGAGTTAAGGGGGCTGGATACATTGGTAGATTTTCCACCATTTTGTACAAGGAAGACAACCTTTGTGACTTCCTGTTTGCTTTCCTGCACACTAAGCCCCTTCTGAAAAGGGATCCCAAAAGAAGCAAGTTATTTCCTTTTACAATAGACTCTTTTTCAGAAGGAGACATGAACAACTCTGACTGACTTTCCTCCCCTGAAAGTGTATCCATTCCCTTTAAAACATCCAGACAATCCATAATCAAAGCACTGACAGCACTGGTGGGTTGATTGTCTCTGAGTGTAGACTGGGAAAGTGGTCCTGAATGGGGACTTTTTTTTTTTTTGATTTGGGTTTTACGGCCCTTTCAAGAATATTTCACTTATATCAAGCTGATCGTTCATCAAAGGTGGGCGAAAACTGGAGAACCCGGGGAAAAAACACCTGACCATCCATCAGCAGAACTTGGATTTAGTCTGTTTCATTTAACACTTAACTTCCTGTAATCTAAGCAAACATTACAGACCCTGAATAGATGCCACATTCTGCCAATGTCCCAGTCAAAGATTTACAGATAACCCACTTTACACGGCACTCAGGTCACAGTGACAGGAGCGACTATAAATAACCATTGCCCGGATTTCATACAAACAAGCGGTTTGATTTCATTGGTCAATGATAATCACATGGACAACAACTTTAACCCTTAAAGCGCCAAGAAAAACTGCATCTGAAAATGTCGTCTGTTTATGTTGTCTGCTGAATATTCTTGCAGACTTTTCAAACCTATTTTTGCATACAGGCAAACAGTGTGGACCCTGATCAGACTGCTCCTAAAGGAGCAGTCTGATCTGAGTCCACACTGTTTGCAAAAATGACTTTAAAAATCACAAGCAGATGACAAAGCAGACGACAATAGTTGTGATTGGCGCTTTAAGGGTTAAAAAAATTTCTGTGCATGTATACTATGGCTCGATTGTAAACAATCAACCCGATATAACAATCACTTACTCGTTTGTGCCTGTAATCTCCTCAGCAATACGCCTTGGTTGTAACACACCATCTCTTTTCTACAAGAAAACCATAAAAGCCTTAGCTTGAGATATGCTTACAAAGATTTAGATATACACAGCAATCACCATTCATTATAGCATGGTTTTGGATATAAGACAGTTTAAAGATGGACCCAAAAAATGTAGTATCCAAACAAAAATGTATAGATTATATAGACAAATAGGACACTTACCATAACGATTAGATGCGCCTCAATAAGACACTTCCAATGAGTAGCACAACAAATATTTTCATGAAGAAGTATGAAAACTATTCACCCTTAAAACGCCAAGAAAATCTGCATCTGAAAATGTTGTCTGTTTATGTTGTCTGCTGAATATTCTTGCAAACTTTTCAAACCTATTTTTGCATACAGGCAAACAGTATGGACTCAGATCAGACTGCTCCTAAAGCAGCAGTCTGATCTGGGTCCATACTGTTTGCAGAAATGACTTTTAAAATCACAAGCAGACGACAATTGTTGTGACTGGTGTTTTAAGGGTTAATCAAGATACTCCTTTTATCTAGAGCTATGCAGATGGATATTATCTGTTGACCTGGACAGATAAGAAATTAAATATGAAGTTTAAAGTCTAAAGCATGTCTAGGAACTGGCTAAAATATTATAAATCAACAATTAAACATGACCTATACATTTACAAAAGCAGATTAATTTTGAGAAAATAGACAAATACTAGAATAGCAGACTCATTTTTTTTTATCAAATCTGTTCATGTATAGTCATGTAACTTGCAACATTTCTCACACCTCCCAGCACCACTTTTAGCAATAAACTATCTTCAGATTCTTCAGAAAAAACTCAACTAGATTGCACATCGCAAAAACCCCATGTTTTTTATTAAAAGTCAGGTGACCTTCTGACCCCATATGAAAGTCACATAGGGTAGAGTGAAAAATAATGTTGCTCTCCTACACCCTTACCATGAGCATAAGTCATGTAGCAAATTTGGTTAATTTTCGCCCAGTGGTTCAGGAGGAGATAACACAACGGACGGACAAACAGTCGTTCTAACATGTTGGGTTTAGGGGCTACCTCAATGTTAAATTTCCATAGAGATTTAGGGGCTACTCAAATTTGGTTTAGGGGCTAACTAATGTATTTTAAATGGAATAAACCTCAAAATACCTCATAATTATGTCCAAAATAGCCCCCAAATAGCCTCTAAACATTGGATGTTCGCCAGGACAGACAGACAGATGGACAGAGGCATTCACAATATCCCCATCACTTTTTTAAAAAAGTGGGGATAATGATCCCAAAGAGTCCCAAATATTTGGGGGTAAAAGGGTTAAACAAGTTTCTTACCTGCACTATGACCATATTAACATACACATTTTCTGGCATTCTGATTGGTGCTCTGAAGTGTCTTGCCAAGGCAACCAGAAGGTGAAGAATAGCTATGAGATTCTTTGAATGGATACCTGGTAAATCGAGTAAACAAGTACAGCAAACGTCCTAAAATTTTGTACACCAAACTTTCTGACAAAAATGACATATGCAAACAGTGCAAACCCAAATTAGACTGCTCCTGAAGGAGCAGTCTGATCTGGGTTTGCACTGTTTGCCATTCCATTAAGTATTTTAGGAAACAACTGGATAAAAACAAAATTTAGGCAAAAAAAAAGTACAAAACAAAGTGTTTGAATTTTAGGACATTTACCGTAGTTTGAAAAATATGCTGGAGAAATCAAAATAATTTATGGTTCCAGTATTTACCCTTAATATTATGGTTACTTTATTTTCCCAAGAGTTTATGGTTCCAGCATTTACCCAAATTATTATGGTTACTTTATTACCCAAAAATGGATAGTCTGGTATTACCTCCCCTGGCTCCTTAAACAAGCTACGAGGTTAGGCTTTCACAAGTTTTACATGCCTCAATAAAATTTTATCAGAATAATTTGACTTCCTGGTGATGCTCTAAAAGTGCACCTAATTGGCAAACAGTAAAGTTTAAGAACATTTTTCTAAAGGTCTGCACTGCTTGCTTGGGCATTCCTGTCCACAGTATTTATCGTAAATCTGCTACCATAAAATATTTAGTTCCTTAGTGATGACCTAATCAAAGATATGTCATGAATCCAAGAGCAGCAATTTATCAAAGAGAAAGCAATGGCAGCATGAAGTATTCAGAGTGGAGCAAATGATTCATCAGACCTACTGAAATGCAAGAAGGCTTAAAATATGGACTTAAAATGAGCAAATTTCATCTTTGTTAATCTAAATCAGAACATACAAACAATTATATTTTTTTTAGTCAGATAAAAAAATAATTCATAACCATATAGTCTGTACATAGTATTTGTTTAATGAGTAAGCATAATTGCAGATGCTCTCTACTGAATAAATTCAGCATCATGAATAATTAATCAGCTCAGTAAAAACCATGGCCTTCTGATAAAACTTCATGTACATCACTGCACCATGGTAGTAGCATTTATGCACCCATGCCTTATTTTTGGCATTTTGTCAAAACTTCACATGTAAGACTGGACTATAGTGATATACATAGCTCTTGATAAGATGCTTTATGCTTTTTTCAATCCAAAAGAATTGATATTTTTCTTATATTTTTCTTATTTTTCTTATTATATGTTGTGGGTAGTCATTAGAAGCGCCTCTGTAATGAGTACCCACAACATTTGTTTTCATGGAGAAATAAGAAAAAATATTTACCTGATACCCACTCTTATCTAGCTCTATGGTATAGATTCACTCTTTGTTTTGCTATTTAAGTTATAACTCAGAAGCAATAAATCAGCTGAATTATAAGCAGTCAAAGAGCAATTATAATTGCTCTTTGACTGCTTATAATTCAGCTGATTTATTGCTTCTGATAAAACTTCATCTGTACCATTGCACCATAGTGGTACACTTTTATAACAAGTTTTATGAATTTCATTCATCGGTTACTTACTTCTAGTAATGGCTCCAATGGATAAATTAGTAGATTTTTTAATCAAAGGGCAATAACTCAAGCAATACCGAGAAGATTCTGCAAAAACTGTCTCTACAACACCACTTTATAGTAATATATGTTCATTTTGAGTTTCATGAAATTTTGTTAATTACTTAGTAAGTTATGACTCCCAAACGGACAAATATGTTGATTTAAATCAATCCAAAAGCAATATAACGCATGTATTACTAAAGGCATTCTGTCAAAACCATGCGCAACACTGACTTTACTTTTGATTGATTGAGTTGGGGTTTAACGACACGTCAACCCTTGTGGGTCATTTTGTGTTGTCTCCCAGAAAAAGGGAGAAAAGAGAAAGAATAGATAGTAGAGGAGAAGGAAGAGAGGGACAGGGAAGAAAGAGGAACAGGAATGAAAGTGAAGAAACAGAAGAAATAAAAACATTCCCCCTCTACCCTTACCTGCTACAAGGGTAGCAGGTCTTGCCCAACTGTAAGCCAATATCAGTTGGACGCCCTGGTGATGTAAGCTACATGGCACCTTCGCACCACCCGACCACCCCATACTGACTTTACTTGTATTTGGTAGATGTCCTAAAATTTCAAACACTTTGTTCCATATTTTTCAGGCCTAAATTTTGCTTTTGATGCAGTTGTTTCTTAAAATACTTAGTGGAATGGCAAACAATGGCCTAAATTTTGCTTTTTATGCAGTTGTTTCTTAAAGGAGCAGTCTATTATTGGTCTAAACTATTTGCATACATGTATGTCATTATGTCAGAATATCTGGTATACAAACTTTTAGGACATTTTTCGTACATTCATTATAAGTTTCATGAAATTTCCTTCATCAGTTATGGCTCTGTATAAAACTATAAGCAACTGAAGGGCAATAACTCATGTATTATTGAAAGCATTCTGACAAAGTTTCAGTGCACAACTGTACTATAATTGTACAGAAAGATATCCCCCATCCCTCCGAATGTGAATAAGCAAGGCATTTCCCAGCCTCCTGTGATGATAAAGCTTAGCATGCTGTGTTAAAATTTCAACAGATGACATTTTGAATATTTTTCTTATGTTTCCCTGGAAAAAAAAAAATTAATACTTTACAAGCTATGTCAAACCTTAATTTCTGGGTAAAATAAGAAAAAAATATCACCAATATGTCATCTGCTGAATTTTGCCAGGAAGTACTCAAGGTCAGAATGAAGTTTGCTGTCAATAGTGCAAATATAAGTTTTCTAAAACCACTATAAAAAATATGAAAAATTTATTATAAAACATTTCAAACAGCAATCATAGGGAAAAAAAATTGAATGGGTCTTTGTTTCATTTTCTACAAGATTGCATAATTATAACCAGCTGAAGGGATAGAATTTTTTTGTGTATGGTAAATGTCCTAAAATTTTGAACACAATATTCCATACATATTTAGCATAAGTTTTGCTTCTTATGCAGCTGTTTCATAAAATAAAGGCAAACAGTGCAGACCCAGATCAGACTGCTCCTGAAGGAGCAGTCTGATCTGGGTCTGCACTGTTTGCATATGTCATTTTGTCAGACACCCTGGTGTACAAAATTTTAGGATGTTTACCATACCATATTTATCCTACACAGCAGCCACCAATCCCCTTAACACGTGTGTCTGAAATTTGAACATCCATTGTACTGCAGAGGTGTCGTAAAACTTCTGGATGTGTGTCAAACAGTGAAGAGATTTTGGTGCAAAAAAATGTCCTAAAATTTCAAACACTTTATTCCATACTATTTTGCCGAACTTTTGTTTTTATTGTAGTTTAACTCTTAAAATAAAATATTGAGTGGAATGGCAAACAGTGCAGACCCTGATCAGACTGCTCCTTCAGGAGCAGTCTGATATGCATCTACACTGTTTGCATATGCTATTTTATTGGACACTTTGGTGTACGAAATCTTAGGACATTTACCGTATATACCTTTAACACAGACCTAACTGCCTGAATGCTTAAGGCAGAAATGGTATAAATAAACTACATGTACTATACAAACTTGACCAGTACTTTATTTGGCTTGAATCCAACATACTTACTGTCAACACTCCACTTCTGCTGAGTCCATGACCCCAACTCCGGTAGATTGAGTATTCTGTTGATGACGTCTAGGATGACATGTAATTTCTGTTTCTGTCCCAACTCCGATTGGGACACTTCTGGGACCTCAACACGTAAACCAGCCAGTTTCTCTAGAATAATGGAAAGAGTTTGATATACCGTGTTCAACCTAATTACCATACTGTGCACTTAGGTTTTTCAAAATTACTGGGAAAACTTGTGGTAAAATAGGCATCTACCTACTAAGGGTACTCTTTGAAAAAAGATCAGCAAAGGACTTATCTGGTGATGTCTATGTGATTTTTTTTTCTCTGATTTTCTATATAAAAACATATGTTGTGGGTATTTATTTGAATTGCATTGACATGTCAATGCAATTCAAATGGGTACCCACAACATATGCCTATATAAGAAGTAGACAAAATGTATAATCTGTAATCTGAAGACTACAAAATAGCTTGACTGTGCGTTTATAGGGGTATTAGCGGTAAATAGGTTGAATATGGTATAACATTTACGAAAATGTGATGATGCTTCAGTATTGATTAAAGTTTTTTGTTTAAAGACACGTCAACCCTTGTGGGTCATTTTGTGTCATCTTCCACAGAAAGGGAATAAAGGAACAGAAGGGCTATAGACTAAGCTAGCAAATGCCAGAAAAGAGAGAAAAAGCGGCTGAGGAAAAAAGCAAATGACCGTGCAGAAACAGAAGAAACATTAACAAGCCCCCTTCCCCCACCTGCTGCAAGTGCAGCAGACCCATAAAACCTTCCTACCACCCTGATGACGGTAATTACCATACCAGTGACTGTTACATAGACAAATTGTGCATGTTTTTCTGTTGTTGTTTTTTTTTCCCTTAAATTTTTTTAACAGAACATAAAAAGGGCAAAAGTGTTTCACAGCATACACATCCCCTGAAGATGTTTAAGTTTCTACTAAAATGTACCGTATTTGCCCTAAGTATTCAGACAGACAGGCATGAGCAAACAGTGTAGACCCAGATCAGCACAGAATGCGGCATCTGATCAGAGTCTACACTGTTTGCCGTACATACAGCAATATTTTAGACACATAGTGAGGCAGTAGAATGGACTATTTCTAATTTTAGGACAGGTATGCTAAGTAGATTAGGTGCCCCAATACTTAAATACAGTATACAAGGTTTGTTCAAGTTTGAGTAGACATGGTTTGCAATGACATCATTCTATCTGACAATATTTACATAGCTTCAGATAAGAGGAGTATCCACATACCATATTCGACTTTAACCACACTTACCCCTATAAGTATACAGTCAAGCAGTTCTGTAGTCTTCAGATTACAACCAGTGTACTTTATGTCTACTGCTTTATAAAGGAGTATATTGTGGGTGCCCAGCTGAATTGCATAAACTTGTTATGCAATTCAAATGACTTCCCACAACATATGCTTTATAAAGAAAATCAGGAAAAAAAACCCCACAAAAACATCGCATAAGCATCATTTGATATGTCTTTCGCTGATCTTTTTTCATTAAAGTGTACCTTTAGTATTGGTAGGTATATATTTTACTTCAAGTTTTCCCAGTATTTTTTAAAATGAAGTTTTTTAAAAGTAAAACATATTTTAACGAGTAATACTTAACCTATAGATAATGTGCTATTCTCTTCTGTTTTCACACCTTCCACAGAAAAAAACGACCTTTCAGTCGTTAATTAAAGTCTTAAACCAGAAGGTCCCTTAGGCAGTTACCTGTGTGACGTAACTCTTCCCGCTCAATTGACCACGTGTCAGTTTCTTTTATGTGTAAAACAATAGACACAATGAGGAGAGATAAGCGAGGGTGGGCGGAGGGAGATAATTGATTATCTATAGGTTAAGTATTACTCGTTAAAATATGTTTTACTTTTAAAAAACTTCATTTTAACTTCATAATACATTAACCTATAGATAATGTGCTAGAATTTGCAGAATAGGAGGGAGGTACTCTCCTAATTCTAACACCAATAATATCTCACCACTTCTGGTTAAGACTCAGGAAACTCAAAGGAATCAGATACATTCTAATTCTATATTTAATAGAAAGAATGATCTAGATTCACAAAATAGCATATCTTTAAGGTGTTATGATCTAACAACCTTATATATAATAGTAGACTCTAGAGGAAGCCAGTTCTTAAGTCTCAGAGACCTAACATTGGCCCCCCCACCCTCTTTTTTTCTTTTTGGGAAACAACAATTGGCTTCAAAACTAAGTTATCCATCAGAAGAAAAAGGTATAGACAAACATAATGGTTGAAACTATTGCTAGACTAATTGTATTACGAATTTTTAGTCAAGCAATAAAATAATACAGAGTTTGCATATAACTGCTGGGAAGAAAAAACAACCTAAACCATTGATAATTAGTTTTGTCATAGACATATAAAAGCGTTTGATGTCCTGACAAAATAATAAAGAATAAACTGTCAACATCATAACTTAAGAGTTTGACAGAGAATAAGAGAGATAAGAATAAGGTTGATCGCAGCAAACTGTAAGACAGTCATAGTTTGGCTAAATCTTACCGTATTGATAAGATTAAGCAATAATAAATAAGCTGGATAGAATCTTTCTATACCAGAAGACTGCCATGAAAAGTACTCCTGAGTAAATAATCATGGAAATCAAGAAATGTTAAAAAATCCACTTTGATACGAATCAAAATGTTCATAAAAAGAGAAGGACTCAGAGAAAAAGTAATAGTGTGATAATCTCTGAAGAAAGATTATACAATAATACTGATTAATAATCTCAAAAAAACAAACAAAAAAACACTTAATTTATAAGTTAAGAGATAGTATTACTATTCTATACGCATATTTAGGAATAGTAAGAAATATATGAATACTAAATTAAAATTATACTACAGAACAAAATTCCTGCTATAAATAATAGGTTAAGCGTAACTATTTATTAAGCAAGGAATTATTAAACATATAACTCTCTATAAAATTACTGCCCAGAAATTTTATAGATAAACATTCAATCAAATTTTTAGAATTGAATATTAATAGAATAAAATCTATGTCTGCATAATTGGTAATTCCTGAAATATCAAATTACGTACTCGCAAATGAATTCAGGAAGAAAATACATATATATACTCTTGAGATCTATGCGTAAACCATAGAGAGTAATAATATTATTACCACGATCCCTGACGGAAGGGTAAAAACATGTATATGAAAGAGATAATAATTAATTTAACGTCATATAGGTTTAAGATAAAATTTGTTTATTCTTTAACCAATATGCAGCAACAGTGACTCGATATTCTGTATTCATACGTAGAAAAAGAGTACTTAGTCATTAGAATTTTGTATGATTGAAATAGAGATAATGGGATCTAAAAGGATGTATCTCCATGAACTGAATCGAAGGATAATATCCATTCTAAAAAAACTAGGGCTTGTTTTAGGCTTAGTTTAACAAGCGTAGAATTGAATTATTTCCAAGTATTCATGAAGTCGTTATGCTCTGAATACTGAGAAAAATGTTAAAATATTGTTTAGGAAATAAAAAATGTGACTGGTCCACAATGTTAGCTAGATTTAAACCTGGAACGTAGCGAGAAGTTCAATCTAATTTAAAAGTAAGATGAGAAAGATAAATAATGAAGATAGATATATAAATATCGGTATAATATATTATCTCCAACAATTATCAAATAATCTGAATGTTTAAAAGCATAGATACTACTTGAAAGTTTATTTACCGAATGTATAATCGGAGAAAAAACTTTCAGTATGTTCAAAAACGTATCACAAAAGTAAGATCTGACCAGGAACGTAGGTGCAGCACTTACTAATTTGTGAAGTTAATATAAACATATTTTATATTATAAATTGAAGCAGTGCATTTCAAAATCATCGACGTCTTGAAATGACATATTGTGTGGAAAAATAAATAAATATCCCGTTTCGGAAAAGATATTTATCTATATATATAGACCATTTTTGATGCAGACTGGAAATCGAGATATTAATCTTTGCAATATTCGCAAACTGACTTGAACTCTTAGCGAGAATTACTATGATCCCTTTAACGAATGTAAACATAAAGAAGGGGTAAAGAAATAATTAAGTGTGTCTTAATTCTTTACCGGCTCGTAATTAAGGATGTTTTCCCTTTTGTCTAAGCCTAGACTATAGATTGATTAATATAAATATAATAATATCTGCTATTATGAGGTAAACTCTCGTTAATTAACCTCTAAGCATATATCAAAAATATATATCAACATAATCTAGAGCTTCGGTAAGTTTAGAGGAAGGAAATGATTGACTTTGGCAGTTTCTGAATAGTTACAAAGTCAATAAAACAAAATATCAAAAGGAAAGTATTGTATATAATATCTAATTTAGGCAATAATAATCTGTCACGTACTGAATAATAAATGCCTTTACTAAATATGTATCCATTGTCAATACCAAAGTGCAAGAAATTTTGATTGACATGGACTCTAGTTATAAATAAAATAGAGGTATAGAGCTAGTCGAAGCAAAACTATTCCTCAATAAGATAAAGTAGACCTATAATATACGAGGATTAATTGGGTCTAGAAATTATAATCATAATAAAATTATTATTCCAATATGAAGAATCTTCGGCGTAATAGATTCTTACTGAGGCAAAAATATCTGGTATATTGCTATCGTAGTCTTAAATGATCCAGAAGAAAAAATAAAACAGGCAAAGTAAAGAACGTATCGAATTATATCTATGCCTAAATATAAGATTTTTTTCTTGTTTATTATTTTATAGCAGAGTTTAGACAGAGCACGACTGACCTAGACTCTTATATAATCAATCAAAAGATAGTATAAAATAGAATAATAGCTTATCAGATCAACTATTTTCCATGTAGAAAAGGCAAAAGGAAAATATGTACCTCAACTAGAATTTTAAATCGTAGTAATCTAGAGAGGTAGCGAATAAATAAATAAACTGTTAATTTATTTATCTGGTTGGTGTAAATTTCCGATACCTTAAGAATGAAAAATTAATAGAAAGTAGAAAAGATCGATTGCTACTTTCTTGTCAATTTACTCCTTAGATTACATGCTGATTACATATCCGAGCATGTAGAAGAAAGAGGAGGAAACAAGAAAATTTTTAGATTTCGTGTATATTTTTCTTCTTATAAATAACGATAGTTTTATAGTTCACCTTTGCCCTAGAGCCGAATAAGGTGAATATGTAAGAAGTTAATCTCTTTGTAGCGAATAAAAGAGATATAATTATAGCTGGAAGTATCTTCTACACTTAGTGAATGAACTGCGAATTTGATCGTAACCGATAATTCTTAATTCATTTTCAATAATAAATATATATATAGAATTTAAGTCAAGTTCAAAAGTGACTGGACAGAATTCAACAATTTAAATGGCTACTAGGTATTAGAACCCATCGCTGTCATTCAATAACCTATAATCCAAGACTATACATGTCTATAGTGGTTAATAAATAAATATATGTTAAGCGAGTACTAGTGACTACTACTCGGACACTAGTAATCTGACACAAAGTCTACGAAACTACTGTCCGGTGGAATTTCGTTAGAATGACCTGGCACTACTCTACGAAGTGCCTCCCGATGAAATTTTCGTTAGAGCTGGAATTTAACCGCTTTCTAGCGAATTAAAGAGATAAAACATAATTTGAATGACCTGGCACTAGTCTACGAACTGCTACCCGGTAAGAATTTTGTTATAGTCGGAAGTTTAACTCTTTCTAGCGGATAAAAGAGATAAAACATAAGTTAATTTAAAATATTAATGGAATTACACACCTATAATAAGTCAATGGAATATTAAAGATTCTAGTCTGATTCGGGAAAGACTGTACAGAATTTTTTTGTATAAAAAGTTATTATGTATTTCACTTAATAACCTATATCCATTGACTTAAACGTGAATGGAGCTCTATGAACGATAATAGATTGTTCGGGAATTAGTGATCATTATTTTGACACTAGTTACCCCACATAATGACCGGACACTAGTATTCGTAACTGTTGCCCGGTAAAGTTACAAGTAATTTGACAAATTGATCGGATAGTAGTATTCGTAACTCTAGTCCGATGAAAAAGGGAGATTATATATGAAAACTGAGCGGGCACAAGTATTCAAAACTTTTTCCGGAAGATAATTAATTATTAGGCAAAAATTTACCAGACACTTTCTGTAAAAGTTTGCCTGGTGAAAAATCAGAAATAATATAATAATATGACCGGGTATAAGTATCAGAAATATTACTGACACTTTGCCCAGTGAAAAATTTTTTTAATAATTAGACATAATGACCGGAAGTTAGTATACGTGACTATTTTGTCCGGTGAAATATGTCAAAAACTAAGGCTTTCCAGAAAATAATTAAATTATTGACTGGAGACTAGTTGACTGGTGCCTGGTTGACCGGTGACTGGTGACTGGTTGACTGGGTGAGTGGTGCCTGGTTGACTGGCACCTGGATGACTGGTGACCGGTGCCTGGTTTACTGGCACCTGATTGACTGGTGACTGGTGCCTGGTTGACTGGTGACTGGATGACTGGTGGACTTAAACTTTATCGGATACTAAGTACCCAAAGATGCCACCTTGATGGGTCTTACCCCTGCAGTATAGCCATATGGGGTGGGGCTCCCATCAGTAAAGAATTGTCTTATAACCCATCAAGGGTTGACAAGTTCTTAACAATCAGCTTCTCCACCATGAGAATCTTTAGCCAACTGAAGATCTCTGCAAATAAAAGTCCAGGAAAAACATATCGTAATTGCTGAATAACCTGGAACGAAAAGAACAAAAATATTCTGCATATATAAACACGACTGTCGAACCGATCGCGCACGAGCGTTGTGCCGAATAGCGAGAGTCGCGAAAACGCATGTGGAAAAAGACCAGTCAAAAAATACATGAAATCGAAAATTGAAAATTTTAAATAATAACACAGAAAGTGAAAGGAGTGATAAATAAACAAAAGAAAAACAAGGATACATAAATTTATCCGTGAGGAAAGAAATAATCCAAATTTCTATCACAGGTAAATAATCCTTGTTGAATTTCTTTGTCCACAGAAAAGAAACTGACACGTGGTCAATTGAGTGGGAAGAGTTACATCACACAGGTAACTGCCTAAGGGACCTTCTGGTTTAAGACTTTAATTAACGACTGAAAGGTCGTTTTTTTCTGTGGAAGGTGTGAAAACAGAAGAGAATAGCACATTATCTATAGGTTAATGTATTATGAAGTTAAAATACCTACGCACAGAGTGCAGTAATTAGGTCAAATACGCTATTATTTTTCTTATTTCTTTACAGAAACCGGTGTTGTGGGTAGTCATTACATGTGCCTCATCAATGAGTACTCACAATATGTTTTTGTGGAAAATAAGCAAAAAAAAAACAAAAAAAAACACCTTATCTGGAGCTACAGAAATAATATCAAAACTCTTGGGTCCTTTGGAAGTAAGAACATAAGCAAAGCTTGACAACAGAAGACTCACTTTGAAGAGAGATAATGTAAGGTGCAATATGGTCCCTGGCAGTGCTTTACCTGGTATTCTATTTTCCAATTAACATCATCGTATTGAAAAATAAACTTATTAATACTATGTACATGATAGATGGAATCTGTTTTGTTAACAATAATTTTCCTTGTATTGATATTACTGTAACAACCTCAAAACTTACACTGAAATGCCATCTTAAACAGGTCAATACTCACAGGAACAGGTACATCTTCAAGGGACTCTGACATGGAAATATTTGCTTTCCTTCTCATTGAGGGCTGCTCTGAAAGAATTCGTTTTCAGAGGGTGCAAATTCTTTAAAAGCAGTTCTTATTTTTTATTTTGTATTTAGACGCAAATTCCTGTTTTCAAATTATCTCCCTTTGATAAATAGTTTTAAAGCCTTCCATATTCAACCTAATTACCACACTGTGCAAGATTTTTTTACTTACATGGGCAGTAATCTGAAGACTACCAAACTGCTTGACTGTGCACTTACAGGGGTATGTGTGGTAATCAGGTTGATTAGTTTTCACCTTAAATGAACTAACACAATTGTTTTCACAAGGCACACGGCAAAGATATACAAGAAACTTATAGAAACTGATTTAAAGTGTACTGGAGGACCATACCGATAAGTTTCTGAAGAATCTGACCATCAAACAAATCTTCCTCTATGTCTTTAACAATAATTCTGTCATCAGCTAAAACATCATTAATCCAGTCTAGCAACATCTGAAATCATAAAAAAGAAAAACAATCAACTACACAATGTCTAACATTCTATCCAAAGATTACCAATAAAATACATAGAAAAAAGTTCACATATGCGACAGATATATTCCTACATATTTCAATTATATTAAGAAGTAACCTCCTAATACGGTTGTCCATCAGGGTTTTAAAATAAGAATCCCAGGGACTCCTTTTTGTGGAGTTAAGGGGTTCTTTATGATTTAGGGGGTGATTATTTTAAAGAGGTTAACCCTTAAAGCACTAATCACAACTACATGTATAGCAAACAACTCTTTGACCTACATTTTCTTTATTTATCAGAGAAAATAAGACTCAACATTTCATGTGAATTGTCTGCCTAGCCGTCAAGTCTTATTTTCTCTGAAAAAAAAAAAAAAAAAAATGAATTTTAGAATGCCATCTGCTACAATTTGCTTTGTGCTTTAAGGGATAACTATTGTCCAAATATTGATAATTCTTGCCCTTTAGACCACAAATACAGCAAAATTCGAAGCTATAGATAAATAAAATTAATTTTGGACTGATCATATATGCTGAATATTATGTATGCATCACTCAAGACCCTTGCCCCTAACTTTTGAGGGTTCGGACCAAGGTTTTTGGGGTAAAAAAAAAATGCCAAAATGCCAGTCAGAGAAGCCTTGCCTTAACATAGAGGGCTCACATATATGCAATTTACTAAGTTCACATTCGGGCCCACATGTACCCCAGTTTTTACCATGTGATTTTGTTTTTTACTGAACTAAGGTCAATTAAGAAATAGTGGTTAGTACTTGGGTTTATGTAAAAAAAAAGACAAATCATCAAAAGCAGACGCCATAAAAGTTATCTTTCAAATACAAGGAGGACTTGGACTGTAAAACAGCTTTTGCTGGCAGCTGTAAATCTGTGGCTGCCAAACAAACAAAACACATGGAAATCTTACTCAGGAAGTCCATTTTCAGAATAAAGATACAAATGTATTCTGAGTAAACTTTTCAGCAGACGACATATTGAAATATTTTTTTCTTATTTTTCCCAGAAAACAGGATCAGACATTTCATGCAAATTGTCTCCAATGGAAACAATTGCATGAAATGTCAATTCCTGCTTTCTGAAAAAAAAAATAGAAAAATATCATCAATTTGTCATCTGCTGAATTAGCGCAGAGAGTGATAAAGGTTAATTAAACATCTGTTTCAGCTGGAGTAAACTACTGCAATACTTATCAACCTTTAGAATGCTTATGCATAAAAGATCTCATATTTTTTTTCTTATAATATTGAAATTTTGAGTGAATCATCTCCATAGAAACAGTTTACATAAACTGTCAAGTTCTATTTCCTCAGAAAATACCAGACTCTTTTAAACTGCTGTGGTTAACTTGGACAGGGCATGATGCATGATCTTTTGATTTTTTTTTTCATTATTTTTCAGAGAAATAAGGCTTGACATTTCATGCAAACCATCTGTCTATCAGAGAATTCACATGACATGTCACCTTATTTTCTCTGAAAAATTAGAAAAAAATTAGACTCACCTCTGCTACATGTTTGTTCGAAAAATTAAGGGTCAACATCCAATTGTGTTGTCCACAATTACGTTTATGTTCTCACATCAAATCAAATCCACGTCAATATCATGTGAGTTTCCTTATATTTCTGGTGAAACGCAAATATGGTTGACATAATCTAACAAAATTTGAAATATTACGGTAAATATCCTAAACTTTCGAACGCTTTATTCCATACTTTTCGGCTTAAATTTTGCTTTTTACGCATTTGTCTCTAAAAATGCTTAGTGGAATGGCAAACAGTGAAGACCCTGATTAGACTGTTCCTTCAGGAGCAATCTGATCTGGGCCTGCACTGTTTGTATATGGCACTTTGCCAGAAACTTTGGTGTTCGAAATTTTAGGACATTTACTGTAACCGTTGTTGTGCTGAATAAAATAAGATGCCATGCCCATTTCTAATTTTCGGCCAATCAGATTACTTGATCCAAGTTGTTCATACAAATTCAAATACTTAATGACAAACAATGCAGATCCAGATCAGTTGGCTTCTTCAGATCTACACTGTTTGTTAAGGCAGGTATATCCGAGTTCAGCAGTACAAAGGTTAAATGTAAGACTACTATTCATTCTGTCTCATCTTGTCCACGATCATTTTTAACAAGCCACAACTATAGTTGCCTTGTAATTATTTCATGATAAAAAAGGTGTGGATTTGGGCAGAGAAATTAAACCAACCTTCATCAGTTCTTTAACTTTTGGTTCATCTCTTGAGTTAGGTTCAATCATGGACCTCTCCTCATTCTCTTCTGCAATAAAAAGAATCTTCAAAAGATTATACTGATCAATGTTTTGCATACTGCTAAGTACATGTACATGTGATTATTTCAACAGACAAAATTCTGGAACGTTTTTTTCTGTTTTTCCCCGGAAAACAGGGTTTGACATTTCATGCAAATAGTTACCAGAGGAGACAATTAGCATGAATATCAAATCCTATTTTCTGACAATGCACAGGGTGCTGAATGACAAGCTGCAACAAGGACATCCTAGAATGTATGCAAAATGTAGACACATATTAAAGTGCATACGTATCCTGTCTAATCAGCCTGCATCTCTGCAGAATGCGTCTTCACATTTCAAGAGTCAACACATTTGACACAAACATCACCTGACCTGGCTAGGACAGGCCAGGCCAGAGCCCCGCTTCACTATCATTCCTCAAGTTAAAAACAAAGTTAAATTTAATGGCAGACATTTGAAAAACACATTGTGCACTTTCACATGATGGTGACTTTCAGCAATGAAATAGAAATGTATTTCAATATTATCAACTGAATAAATGTAAGTCTATTCATTCTGATTGACTTTAAAAAGTGCATTTCATATGGAAAAAATTGGGACCATAACTCTAAGGAACCATTATGGACCTTGGCCCTAGTCAGGAAGCACATTCATAAACTGATTAGTTTATATACCACTGACTGTATAGTCCAGCAGAGACAGTAACAGCACAACACAAGCTAAGGAGAGAGTTTTAAGCCAATTATGTTATTTTTGCACCAAAATGTGTCCTGCAGGTAGCCACTTGAATGACCCCAATGCGGGGATTCCAATGTTCTGGGGTATAAATAACATCTGAATACCCTACCTGATGCTATGGAGTAGTCTACTTAAAATGCAACATGTCTGTTCAAAAGAACATCATATATACAGCAGACGAAGTCACTTAAGATACCAAGCTTTATTTTCTTTGAAAAATTACAAAAAAAAAAAAAAAAAAAAAAAAATGTATAACAGAATATCATCGCCAGCAATTTTGAATGGCACATGAAATATTACCTGCTAGTACATGTACATGAAACTTTTCTTTTTAGACCCGAGGTTTAGCATCACTGTCAACAATCATAGGTCTAAATCAGAATGGGTATTGGCTAAAGTAAATATTTTTTCTTATTTCTCCAGGAAACATACATGTACAATGTGGGTACTCATTAGAAGTGCCTCGCTAAGGTTCTTATAATGAGTTCCCACAACATATGTATTCCTGGAGAAATAATGGCGAGGCACTTCTAATGAGTACCCACAACATATGTTTTCATGGAGAAATAAGAAAAATATCAATACTTTTCGACTGAAAAAAAAAAGCATCTGATCAAGAGCTATGACAATATTTTAGACCATGACAATGCCTGTGGTAGACTGGCTCCAGTCTCCAGTGACTAAATAATTTTCTCATTTTCCTGTTTGATAATCCACTAAAATAAAACCAAACAAAATATCATGACTATAAAGGCTGGTCACTACCAGCCTTTATAGTCTTGACATTACTTTGGTTGTATCTTAGTGGATTATTAAACAGATTATAAGAAAAAACATTTAGTCACTGGAGACTGGATCCAGTCTATGCCTGTGGGAGCTGATGCCCTTTTAAAATTTAAAGAGCTACCACACTTCAGTACCATGACCCAGATACGCTAACATGATACAACCAGCAGTGTCACATTATACTGATACCAGTGCTGCTAGTCCTAGTTCTTCTTTCTTTATAATGAGTGTCACGCTGAAGAGCAGTATGCATGACGACAATGATGATGATGATTTAGTGTTTACATGTTTTACAACATTATTTAAGGAATATCAGACGGTGAAGGGTTGATAATGAAAGACTCCACAGGTCTTGATAAGACAATTTTTTTTCTGTCAAAAAGTATTGATATTTTTTCTTATTTATCCACAAAAAACCTATATCGTGGTACTCATTAGAATTGCCTCACTGAGGCACTTCTAATGGGTACCCAAAACATATGTTTTCATGGATAAATAAAACAAATATTTGCCTGATACCCCTTCTTATCTAGAGCTATGTAAGACTCTGTACAAATGACAAAACGTTACCCAGTTGATATCCCTCTGGTCCAATATCAGGAATGGTGGGACTGGTTGGAGATTCTATAGCATTCTTTCCTTCCTCCTGGAGTTCAATAGCTGAAATAATAAAATCAACCAAATAAACAAAGTTAGAAGATTATTGCTAGCTTTTTAACCCATGTGACAATTTGACTGTGACTTTGGAGAATTATTTCACTGATTACTCTTGAATACTGACAAACGAAGGTTTGTGATATAGTACATTCCCTACCCTGTCGGACAACTTAGAACTAAAGGATGGGCCTTGTTCAGAATTTTTACAGGTGATATGTCTAATGACATTCATTCACCTTGTTTCTGGAGGTCCTGAGGTGTTCTGAAATTGCCTACTCTCTTGAAGCACATATATATGCAATCTGCAGGATAAGGGTGCCACATTTTGCTGTAGTTTTAGATAAACTGTTGAATATGGAGATAACTCTTTCTCCGCAATACATCATCACAGGTATTCTAGTTGGTTCATCCTGGGTAGAAACCAGTACTGAGCAATGTGGATAAAGTATCTTGCTCATGGACGTAACACTTGATCCAGCTGATGCTCACAATACCCTTAGATCTTGTCCAATGCTTTACTAGTGCTCTTTTCTGATGCTTCTGGTTACTGAAGCTCTTTCAAAACAATGCTCCTGCTTTTGGTACTGTGTAGCTGCTGCCTGAAATCGTGGGGCAAAAAAAAAAAAAAAAGGAACCAATATTTGTCACAGCAAGCAGGCCAATCTCTGTACTTCATGAGTCAATTTTATGCAAATTATGGGTCGGTAAAAATGACCAAATTTGGTTGTATGATCCGACCGTTATACTTCATCTATAAAATATTTTTGTTCAATAATTACCTTCTTTCTGCTTCTTTTTCCTTCCTAGAGTTCCTATTTTCTCCAAAAAAGACTCTTCTTTCTTCTTTGGAGTCCCTAAAGTTGAGGTATTTGGTGAAGTTGCCATTTTGCATTCTTCAGCTTCCTGTTTATGTGCATCAGTACAATATGACGCTTACAAAATATCCACATACAATTCTAGTTTAAGCACAGAAATACGCGACCATTATTATTCTGCTGTTTTAAAAATTCGTAAATCTGTTCTAATTATTTAAAATTAACGGAGGGTTGGGAAATATTGATGGTGTTTACATCGGTATGAAATACGCTTTCCACCGCCGGATATTTTCCTTCAACTGTTTTTTTTATTGTGTAACCGGTTTCTCTTTCTACTCTAAATGCAAAACTATTTCTAGTGATTTTTTCTATAAAACTCACTTTTTCCTTGATACTACTGAAATATATTTTGATAATAATTAATACTTTTACAGATTGTACTTAAACGCTGGTTTTATTAATAAGCTAAATTTTCTTGGTTTTGAGACTAAAGTCACAAAGTTCACATTTTGAGGTGATCAGTTGAGGGAGGAAACGAAAGTAAGTATCCAGATTTCTGCCTGTTTTACGTTCATATTAAATCTGTCAGTGGAGTACAACGACGGGAGCTTGATGTGAACTATATAATTGATTATTGGATGTGACTTTAATTATTGAATTGGTTGTCTTATTCGCAGAAAATGTAAATTAATCCGCTCCTTCTCCAACATTGAAGGTGGGGTGTGCACAATTGCATCACATCATTGTCAATGACATTTGGTACATATGCTGTGTAATTTTTTGTACGGTTTGCTCTGTCCATGTCATATATTATGAACACTCTCGCAAAGTTGGAGGAAAGTCAGAGCATCAGCTGTACACATGACATCACCTAATACTTTAATCTAAGTTTTTTTTGACAGACATTTTACTTTTAGTGGCTTTTCTTTTTGATATTTGCCACTACCATCTGAGTATATCCCTTATGAAAATGCAGAATTTTCCAGTATCTTCAAGGGCTGTTGTATTTGACAAAAGATCTTAAAGTTTTTGGACAGTATTTGAGGATAAGATACGAGATATATGATATGAATTATTGTCTGACAGAACTGACAAAACCGTTTCACTTGATGTAGTAGTGTAGTGCTTAGAGCTCTGGCCTCTGGTGCAAATCATAGGTTCGATTCCTGATTGGTATGATAAATTTACTGGTTCTGAACAGGCTACATAAGCATCATTAGCAGGAATGATTTTAATGATTAAAGGTAAAGAACCTTTACCAGTATATTATAGTAGTTTTAACTAGTTTATCTGAGTCACCAATTTAACATCAGCTATATCCACTATATACAAGCTCCAAAAGCTGGTACATTTCACAGCTAAGTTGACTGAAAAACCCTGGGTTAAGTCATGCCAGAACCAACCAGAAATCAGTCCTGTCATCCTGTGTGCGAAGTATGTGGCTAAACAGATTAAAAAAATCCCAGCCATCCAGTGAATGGGTAAAACCTCCCATCCCTGGATTGGCAGCCAGAGATCTTATCCACTAAGCATCACATTGCATGATATTAATACAATGCACTGGGCTTCCAATTGGATAAACTCAGGGTAGGTGTAATCCTTGAAAAAAATCAGTTGGATTATTGGAAATTGGAAAATCCAACTACTAGTTCCAAGTTGGAAAAATGGGGGTGTATTCCTTGGATTTTTACCTGTTGGAAAAATGTTTTGTAGATAGATTTAATTAATTTAAGCATGTAGGAATATGCATCACTTTCATCTTTTTCAACTTTGGAAAGTATTATATTTCAAAACTATTCTGTCTTCAGATTAAAGAATACAAATATATTGTTTTTTTTTTTTTTTTTTGGTTTTGTAGTTTTTTTATTATTATTATTTTTGCTGTTTTTTTTTTTTTTTTTGTTTTTTTTTGTTTTTTGTTTTGTTTTGTTTTGTTTTGAAAATGATCAGTCATAAAGGTGAAAACTTATTGCAAACAGAAAAAAAAAAAAAAAACAAGTAGAGAAAATAAGGAGTGAATGGAGTTTTACTGTCATCTGCTGAAAATTTTACCCAGTGCTAAGCGTTCATCAAGGACATGATTGAATTAATTCAATGAAATAGTATCTGTACAAAAGTGACCATTTTGGACCATTTTACCGTTTGGACAATACATTTTGCTGATACCGTTTAGTTCATAAAATTTAAGACAGAAATGCATGAACAAATAAGTAAGTCCAGATCAGATTACTCTGATCAAACTGCTCTGATTAAGGTCTACACTATTTGCCATATTTTCTCAGTATTTTGACATTTTATTATGTGGTAAAATTTACTTGTTCAAACTCAAGAACAATTATATCACCTACCCTGGCATGCATCCCAATATTTAGGATCTTTACGATAACTGAGTTCACCAAAGTAACATATTTAATTAATCAAAGTGTCAATTTAGACATGTAACCATTGCAAGAGGATAACATTTAATACTTATGTTTTTCATGGCTCTAGGAGTGACATTTATCAGATAATAATTTGTGATATTTATTCTTATTTTTGCTCTTCATTGTGGCAATTCTAAGGAGTATCCACAATCTATTTTTGAGCAGAAAATAAGAAAAATACCCCTGCAGGCTCCATGTGTCCCGATAACAAGACCCGTCACCAGTCAGGATACCTCACCTGAACTCGCGCTTGTCAATCAAATAAAAAAATAATAAGGTCCTAAAAACTTTGGCATACAATTTTAACCTGAAAATTTTAAGTTTAAGACCTTGACATGACCTAGGGTGGTGGCGATGGCACTGCGCAAAAGTTTGAACCAGTATGTATAATCATACCAAAGATGAATCAAATCGGTGATAAGATTAGATAATGAGGTCTTAAAAGCTTAAGCAAAAACTCAAACATTTGATGGATGCTGAGGGTAGTAAAATAGCTATCCGTGAATGTTGTTCAGGCAAGCTAAAAATTAGCATTTGCTGAAATATATGTTGTCTGGACTTGTCATATTTCTGCTGGGATGAATGAAATAAAACAAAAAAACAATATATTCTACAAAAATATTTATTTATTTAGATATTGGTAACTCTAAAACTCCAACATACCATATTACCGCACACTCCCCCATAAGTGCACAGTCAAGCATTTCGTCGAGGGTCATTACTTAGTGAAGTGATTGTTCTTTTTGATATTTATCTGAATTTCTTCTGCATGATTAGCAATTTTACCTGCCAAAACTTCCGCATTTTTCCTAACACTTACCATGCTCTGGGCAAATTCAGCAGAGGACAAACTATTGATATTTTTTCCCTAAAAACTAGGATCTGACACCTCATATAAATTGTCATCTCGGTAGACAATTTGCATGAGGTGTCAGATCCTATTTTCTGGGTAAAGTAAGAAATAAATTTCAAAATGTCATCTGCTGAAGTTTTTACCCAGCATGCAAAGTGTTAAAATTGGGACACCATAACTCTTAACCATACTTGTTTTTAAATTTGAACAAGTCAATTTGGCTGTCTGTTGATTGATGTGTCTAAAAACTGCGAGAAGGGTGCCAGACATTGTACGTTCTGATCAGACTGTTTTTGTCATTTGTTGCGGGTGAGGGGTGGGGAGGGGCAAAATATTTAATTTTTGGTTGTTACATGTATTTTTGTTCACTGTTTTATATTTTCAAAAATAATAATAATAACAATAATAATTGAAAAAAAAAAATAAAATAAAAAAAAGAGAGAAAGAAAAAAAATTTGGAGGATCACTTTTAAAAAAATACAAAACAGGTTAGAATTTTTTCTTTAAAAGCTAAATATGCTATTTGTCCAAAAAAAAGTAGTCTTACACATTACCAAAACACGCACATTCAATACAATGGCACTTTTTACGGCAGCAAAAACAAGAAGTTTCAAATGAAAAAAAATGATCTTTTTGTTATTCTTCTTGAAACAGAGATTGTGGGTACTCTTTACAACTGCCTCATCAAGGCGGTTCTGAAGGGTACCCACTATCTATGTTTCATAGCAGAAATAAGAAAAATAATTTATACTCCAGCAAGAGTGTCACGATTTGTAAAGTTGCAAGTATCAAGTTAAAATTGTCGAGTATCAAGTTAAATTGGTCGAGTATCGAGTTGAATTGGTCGAGTATCAAGTTGAAATTGTCGAGTATCGAGTTAAAATTGTCGAGTATCGAGTTGAAATTGTTGAGTATCGAGTTAAGTTGGTCGAGTATCGAGTTAAAATTGTCGAGTATCGAGTTGAATTGGTCGAGTATCGAGTTAAAATTGTCGAGTATCAAGTTAAAATTGTCGAGTATCAAGTTGAATTGGTCGAGTATCAAGTTTAAATTGTCGAGTATCGAGTTGAATTGGTTGAGTATCGAGTTAAAATTGTCGAGTATCGAGTTGAATTGGTCGAGTATCGAGTTAAAATTGTCGAGTATCGAGTTAAGTTTAGATTGTGGAGCCTTGAGTCACAGATGTAATACATCAAGTTTAGGTACCTAATGAGCATGAATTTACATGGTTTAACATATTTCAGCAGCATGACAATGCAGCTGTGTGAGGTCTTATTTGAATATTTAATCAGCAATATCTATAATTCAGTCACCTGAACCTATTTTGTGTTTGTATTGTCCTAAAATATGTCATCAATTTTTCAACAAGCTAATTTTGCTGATCTAGGGCAGATGAAAGTGGTCTAAGCCTCTCAAACCAAATATTTATGCTTGCAGTCAAACCTACAGTGGGATTCCATTATTTCTAATTTATTGCCTGTTACATGGCAAATATTAGTCTGCTGCAGCAGGGGGCTTATTAATAGGTTTTTACACTGATCACCTTGGGGCTTATCAGTTATGGCTATTTTATATGAAAGATTCACTGATCAGCTGATCATTGTTGGAATGTGGTGAGAACACAGTAAATATTCCACAGAAAAAAAAAAAAAATAGGAAGAGCGGGTGAATTTTATTTTTTGAGCAAGCTCATGACAAAAATGGCCTGTATGGCTTGAGAAGTCAAAGATCAGCCTAGGCATGAAGAGTGTGAAGACTCTGATTAGACCAGGCGCACAGGACATTTGTTGGTTTTGTTGTGTGCTGGTGTAACAAAGTAAAGTGACCCCCCACAGAATAACAACCCCAAGGTCATTATTCTATAGAAAAAAGGACCCCTTTTCTAAAAAATACTGACTGCCCTTACAAAACTAATGACCCCCTTGATGATATCCCATAGAATAACCACCAGGACCATAGAATAACTCCGTCTGTATAAAATAATGACTCCCATTATTATAACCCTCTCGATGAGATTTGTCAAATATTGCCCACTACCAAGACCTCATCACATAAGCTGTCATAAGCTCCTTGCCCCCACCTAATCAGGCATCAGAATCTGTCTGTTTACACCATGTGTCTCAGTTATAGGACACAATTTTTTCTTTTTCTTTTCTGGTTTTAACCATTTTTTTCACAGCATATAGATAAGTCTTCAAAATAAAAACAGTCTTGTAAGACGAGGTATTTTGGAAACCTTAACAAAATGTACAAAGGTACAAAAATAGTAGAAAACATACCAATGTATGTCTAACCAACAGAATTTCTCAAATGCATCGTCCAGATTTCGAGTTCTTGTTGCAGGATTACTCTTACACGATCTTGTTTACCTGGAAAATTCGCCCCGAAACTTGTTGCAGGATTACTCTTATTTAATAATAATAATAATAATAATAGACTTTATTTCAAGAGGGTGACACATTTAGCAACAACTAATCTTCCATGATGCCCTCACTAACTACAGATATGTATATATACAGAAATTCACAAGGACATGCATTTAAACCTTAAACTACTAAAAAAAAAAAAAAAAAACATGTACCAGTCTTTCATACATGATCTCACATACCACAAACATATGACAAACAAATGTAATTGAGAGAAAAAAGATATACATGTACCAATTTATACATACACCATCTCTCACACTGTAAACATATGACAAACAAATGTGATTGTGATGGGAAAAAAAAAAAAAAAAACATAGGTATTTTTACAAATATATTTTACATGGAAAATATATAGTGCTTATTTTCAAGGCTGACTCAATGATGAACATTTCATCCATTTTATGCACTGTTTATGGAAAGAATCTACAGTCAGAATTTTTTAACCAGTTTGGTAGATTATTCCATATGACTGGCCCAGAGTAGATTAAACTTTGCTTGAAAATTTCTTTCTGTGGCCTTGGAGTGTGAAAATTTGATGTATTTACTGATCTAAGAGACAGAAGAGTCTCATTTATAGGTCTGAAAGTGAACATTGCATTGATATAAGATGGTGTGATAGATTTTGAAATTTGAAATTTTATACATAAATTTTGCTTTTCTTAGAAATATTCTTTCATAAATGTTCAGAATTTTAAGGTCATTCATACTGCATGCAATGTCAGAATACTCATAATCTAAAATGATCTTTACAGCACGCTTTTGTAACCTGTGGATTCTGTCAAGATTAGAATGGGCTGTTCCTCCCCATACTGTGGAACAGTAATCAATGTGGGGTTGAATGTATGTCTTATAAAATTGTACTCTGTGTTCAAGGGATAAATAATCTTTCAATCTTGATAAAAGCCACAAGTTTGAAGAAATTTTCTTAGCAATGAACTGTGTATGAATTGACCATGTTAGATTATTATCTATATAGATTCCAAGGACTTTGTCATTATCAATATTTTTTAAACTATCATTATTAAATGTTAAATTCAAAATACTATTATGTAAATGAAGGCGTTTCTGTGAAGTGGTGATTAACATTACTTTGGTTTTTTCAGTATTTAAAAGCATTCCATTAAGTTTACACCAAACAGAAAGTTTTTGTAAGGCCATCTGTAGATCTTGTTCAATGAAATGCTGCGAGTTGCTGATCTGATATATTGTGGTGTCATCTGCATAAAGATCCGTGAAAACATTATCTGTGTAAAGTGATAAATCATTTATGAACATTAAAAATAACAAAGGTCCCAAAATTGTGCCTTGAGGTACACCACAAACAATATTTTCAGTTGTCGATTCAATATTATTAATGACAACTTTTTGTTTTCTGTTTAACAAATAAGAGGAAAACCAGAGAAGTGTTTCATCTAAGATTTTATAATGCCTGAGTTTTTTAAGCAAGAGTGTATGAGCCACTAAATCAAAAGCCTTCCTAAAATCCACCATGACCATACCAATAATTTGGCCATTATTTATAGCTTCATGGAATTTATTGATCGTCTGAAGAAGGGCAGTTTCACAGGAATGATTGGGTCTGAAAACAGATTGTGTTGAATGAAGTGCATAATGTGAGATCAAAAATGACATGAACATGCTTCTCCAATAGCTTGGATAAGACAGGAAGGACTGAAATAGGCCTATAAATGTTTGTATCATCCCTAGGGCCATTTTTGTGCAAAGGTCTTATTTTGCCTTCTTTCCATTTGTTTGGGAATGTAGAATTAATTATGCTTTGGTTACAAATGTATGTTAAGCTATCTGAAATAAATGGTGCTGCTAGCTTTAATAATCTTGGCCCAATGTTATCCAAGCCAGTAGATTTTGTGAGGTTGATATTTTTTAGATATTTTTCTCCTTTTTCACAGGAGATATCTGGTATTGAAAAATAGGTGTCTGCAGGAATTTTTTCATTACAAAACTTCTGCAGCTTATCAAAATTGGAAGTCTCAATAGGTTCCTTGATTTTTGATGCTACTGTCACAAAAAATTTATTGAATTCATTAGCAATATCTTTTGGATTTTCAGTGACATTGTCACTGGTTTTAAGAGAAAATATGTCTGCACTCCCTTTCCGTTTACTTGCCCCTATTTCCTTAAATAATTTCCATACACTTGCTGGATTATTTGCATTTTCATTCAAAATTTCTGAGTATTGGTGCTTCTTAGACAGTTTAATCATACTGCATACTTTATTTGAAGCAGTGTCTTCATGCCCAAATAACAAAGTTAAAAGAGCGAATCGGTCAGCTTTTATCAATTCTACAGCCATAGTGGTGCGACATAGAATTATGAAGGGTTGATGCCATCAGGGCTATCTGTTCTCAAACACCAGCCAAGCTGCTTTCTATCTTTGTGTGTGTGTGTGTGTGTGTGTGTGTGTGTGTGTGTGTGTGTGTGTGTGTGTGTGTGTGTGTGTGTTTAAGCTAACTTTGTTCACTATTTTAATAAGTGTCAAGCTGAAATTCATGAAATATGAACATTTACTTCAGGTTACTGGTATTACTATTTTTTATTTATTTATTGTTTATCATTATTATTATTATTATTATATATATTTTTTTTTTGGATGGGGTAGGCTTTATTTTCTTCTTCGCATCGTCATTTAACTTTGCAAAGAGGGGTCATATACCGATAATAAAAATAGTATGACCTGGGTCACTTTGTAGCTCACTTGAGCACAGAGTGCTCATGTGAGCTATTCTGACAGGCAGATGATCCGGCATCCATCTTATGTTATCTGTCATCCGTCTGTATGTCAACATTTGACATCTCCTCCTAAACCACTGGGCCAAAATCTTAGAAAATCTTTGTGTCAGAAACCCCTGCCTGATTTTGAAATAATTTGGCAGAAATGTTTCTTGCATGGTCGCCATGGGCGGGGCAAATTTTCCATATAAGCCTGTGTAAGGACTTCAAAAGTCTGTTCCTATGCAACATATGGCCAGAATCTAAAATAGTCAGTAATTGGACCTTAACAAAAAGAACTAAAACAAGCTTGATTAGCATAAAAACATGGCAGCCATTGGTGGGGCTAATTTTCCATAAAAGCCAATATAGGTCTATACAAAGTTCTGTAAAAGCCACCATGCTGCACTGGCAAGCAAAGCGATAGCCCCTCTTTTATATGAACAGCTCAAAGTGGTAGTGATATTATAGCTTCCTATAAATGATGCACAGGCAGATCCAAATCATTGGTCCTAGTGCTCAATGTTTCGGCTGATCAAACATGGTACTTACCTTGACCTAGTGTGAAAAACAGGCCTGGGATAATATGAAGTTATGAGTACCAGTTTTGTCCTGGTATATGAAAGGTATGTGGTGGTGGTGGTGGGGGGTGGGTAGGTGTGCGGGGTTGCTCAGAGATGATGTACAGTCCAACCTGTATTAAGCAAGCACTTAGGAACAAGCAAGTGCTTGCTTTATTTAAGACAGATGCTTACTTAATACAAGTGCAGTTTAATGTAATTGCTTTTTTTATGGAACTGAAAGTGTGCTTGCTTAATACAGGTTGCTTGCTTAAAAGAGGTGACCAATATGACAGGTTTCACTGTACCTAGTTTGAGTGATATGTATTGTGCATGCTATCAGAAGATATATATGTAACAGCTAGATCCTGGAGTGAGACATGCACAGGCTGGTCAAAAACTGAGCATAGTTTTATGAGCCAAACTTGAGCATGTTTTCTGAAAATTTTCAAATACTAGCTGACAAATTCCAACCTAAACATTGCATAATTGCTCCCTTCCAGAGTAATAAATTGCCCTCAGTGGAGTTGTGCATATGTGTCAGAGAGCAATTCATCAAACATCTGGCTTAACTCGATACTCGACTATTTTAACTCGATACTCGACAATTTTAACTCGATACTCGACTATTTTAACTTGATACTCGACAATTTTAACTTGATACTCGACAAACTTAACTCGATACTCGACATTTTTAACTGCACAATACATTAACCTATAGATAATGTGCTATATTCTATTCTGCCCATACCTCCCTCAGAAAAAATGACAGGAACTCTTAAATCCAAAAGTCCCTCAGGCAGTCACCTGTGTGACGTCACTCCCGATCTTTTATTCACATGTCAGTTTCTTTTCTGTAGAACAAAGAAAGTAAACAGGGACTTTTTATCTGGGTGAAAAAACTTGTATTTTCTTGCTTTTCCTCTGGTTGAAATTTAATTCTTTGTTCTTTCTTATGATCCTTTATCATACCTTTCACTGTTCCTGCTAAATTTGTTTAAATCTAACCGTTCCATTTCTTGAAATTATTCTTCACTCATTCGTCGTAATGAGTTTTCGCGACTTCCATGACTATTCATCGCGGTAATTGTGGTCATATAAAATAGCATTTGGATAATCATAAAATGTATCAATTGTTCTCATTGTTCCAGAGAATCTACTTGCTCCACGTGTAGCAGCTGGTCTAATTCCATCTGCATGGAACTTGCAAAAGAGAAGAACTTACTCTTCCAGAAAGAGAGTCATGTCCAACAGAAGTAGTCTCTAGATGTGTCTGTTTCATCAGAGGAAAGGAAAGAAATATGGGAACACTGCCCCTTATGGCCCTGCTGCCCGGGGTAAGACCCATATTGGTGGCATGTTTCATCAGACGAAATGAAAGAAACATGGGAACAATGCCCCTTATGGCCTTGCTGCCCGGGGTAAGACCCATATTGGTGGCAACTCCCTGGGTACTTGTACCCAAGGGACTACAAGTCCACCGGCCACTGGCTAATGGTCACTGGTCACCGGGCATCCGATGACCGACCAACCATCATACATGTGATATTTTCTGGTACACAAAGTGGGAGATCTGCAGTTTTTAGGAGGGAGATCATGGTCTAAAAGAGGGAGATTTTTTTGCGTCCCAAAATATTCACTTTAGTGACAAAATCATTGGTGACTTTGATCACTGAATAATGTTAGTTTCTTTTTATAAATTGTTCATCCTTCAGTTGTCCACATATGACTGAAATACTGTTGAAAGGCTTTAACCATAAATAATATTCACTCTATTGTGAGACATATTCATCCTTTCATCGTTTTGTTCATTTGTTAATGTATGATTGAAATACTGTTGAAAGGCTATAAATCATATTCACCCTTTCATATTGGTATACTTTTTGCAGCTCCTGTCTTTGCTACACCTTTTTTTTTTTATTTTTTTATTATTACTTTTTTTTTTTTTTTTTTTTTATGTAACAGCCTCACTGAGAGGACACCAATTCTTCACCAACAAAAGTACCTTGCTAGCTGCTTATGCCACTGACAAAAACAGTGAACAACACACCCGGGCTGACGCAATCCTCGCAGTCAATTGAGAAACTATGTTATTTTTAAAACTGATTCCAAAGAGCCCAAAAACAAATCAGAATTCTGTTTTTTAAGCGCAGACTGATCAAGGTCTGTTTTTCACACAGGTTATAAGGTACAGTTTGCCTTGTTGCTATCCCGTAAAATTCTACAGGTGGTACTTCAACCAAAAATAAAAAAAAAGGTAACTTACCGATTCTAAAAAAAAAAAAAAAAAAAAAATACCGGTAGGTGTCACATCCACTTATTCTGATCAGGACTTACGCAGTTTACTTGACAGAGTTTGCAGGACCTAGAAACAGAGTGCCTTCACAAATATTTAATGTGCAGGCTGGTCTTGGTCATCTGTATTTTGCACAGGTTATAAAGTACAATTTTCCTTGTTGCTCTCCCAGAAATTTGTGCAGGTGTTCATTAAATACTAACACCAAAAAAGGTATCTTACCCATTCTAAAAAAAAAAAAAAAACAGCCAAAAATAGGGCAGGGTGTTACATCCGCTGATTCCAAATCTGTTTTACTTTTGAAAACTTCACTTTTACTCGATACTCAACCATTTTAACTCGATACTCAACAATTTTAACTTGATACTCGACCAATTCAACTTGATACTTAACAATTTTAACTTGATACTCGACTAACTTAACTCGATACTCGACAATTTTAACTTGATACTCGACCAATTCAACTCGATACTCGACAATTTTAACTCGATACTCGACTAACTTAACTCGATACTCGACAATTTTAACTTGATACTCGACCAATTCAACTCGATACTCGACAATTTTAACTCGATACTCGACCAACTTAACTCGATACTCGACAATTTTAACTTGATACTAGACCAATTCAACTCGATGCTCGACAATTTTAACTCGATACTCGACCAATTCAACTCGATACTCGACAATTTTAACTTGATACTCGACCAATTCAACTTGATACTCGACAATTTTAACTCGATACTCGACAATTTTAACTCGATACTCGACCAATTCAACTCGATACTGGACAGTTTTAACTTGATACTCAACTTTTACAACTCGATACTTGACACTCGACAAAAAGAAACCCTCCTCCTGCAAACCCCATTTTTTATATAAAAGCGGGGTTTGAGAAGATCAAAATAACACAGACATATTTTCATGATGATTCCTGAAAACAAAAAAAAAAAAAAAAAAAGAAAACACAATTGTTTTAGTGGCATGAGTCTAAATAGGTAACATGTAACACTGAGCGCAAATTTCGAACTGTGTAAACTATAACTACTTATAGTAGCGCTTGGTACAGCTTTATCTATCTCGACTTTTGTGGTGAGGTCTTCAGTCATACAACCTAAGTAACTAAAAACATTTATATTGTCTGTGGGACCACTATAGTTTTTAAAGTATTTGGTCTGGCTATGTCCTATCACAAGAGCCATTGTTCATTTTTGTTAATCAGTCATTCATTAAATCATTTTAGATCTTTCACTGAACAGTTTCACAAAGCTAATACAGGCCAAGTCACACATTGAAGGGGAAAAACACTATTAAAATTTATCCTGTAAAATTAGAAAGGAACCTTCATTCACAGTTTTTACACATCTTTATTTATTTATTTTTATAATTCCATATCTATTAATTATTCTGAATATTGTCACAATTGAACATTTAAGTAATACTGAATGTCATTTTTGATTTTCTAACATATTTTATAAGTCCCTGAATTACATAATAAATCTGTTTTCATTACTCAATTTATATTTGTAATCCAGACCGCGACATCAGTCTTTTGTAGGGTTCGTTCATTAAAACTTCAAAGATCATTTTTAGATGGTTCATTAATTAGATGAATATCTTTTTGAATGGCTGCTGGTATAACAAAACCCAGTTTTGTTTGATATTGAAGCCTTTACAGGTGAACAAACCCAATTAAGCTGTTTGTCCACTGGAAGCATCAGTGTCACCTGAGGTAAACAAGCAATCATATATTGTTAATGGATTGATATTATATAAGCTTGCATTTTTTTCCTTTAATATTTTTGGGATGTATATGTCAATTTGTTTCTTATATCTATTGTTGTTTTATATTTCTTTTTTTATGGGAAGAGAAAGGAGGATTACAATATATATTAGCATAGTTACAGAAATGATAAAAAAGACACTTTATCAGAAAACAGAGTAATTTTGAAAAATAAAAAATAACTTTAAAATTCGAGTCATTTCTTCATTCGTTTTCATCTCTATTTTTTTCTGTTTGCAAAAACATTTTGCCATATTGACTTATCAATTTCAAAAAAAAAAAAAGAAAAAAAAAGAAGACTTTGCAGTCAAATTTACATTCTTTTGAATGTTTTGAAAAATAATACTTTCTAAAGTTGAAAAAATGATGAAAATGATATATATTCCTGCAAGCTTAAATTAATCAAATCTTTCTACAAAACATTTTCCAACAGATAAAAAATCCAAGGAATACACCCCCATTTTTCCAACTTGGAATTAGTTGGATTTTCCAATATCCAATAATCCAACTGATTTTTTCCAAGGATTACTCTCACCCGATAAATAAGAAGATACATACCCACATACCCTGAGCAAGTTAAAGATCCCAAGTTATTCTTGACTATAAAACTGGTTTGCAAGAAAGAAATAAATACATATATATATACATTGTATATATATATAGAGAGAGAGAGATATGAAATACCACTGGGCTGAGTGAGATTCGAACCCACTCAAGCTACGGTGGCAGCACCTAGCCATTTAGAGCCAGGAGACATAACTACGATATTAGTGGCAATTATCAAAATAAAGAAAAGCCACTAAAATGTCAAATGCATTCTTGCAAGATGCAGCTATTTTTTTCTGTTTGTACCAGTCATGTTTCATGTGATATATGTAGATTTAATGCTTTCAGATGTCAGACTATATAAGACCAGTTTTTGCTGTGGTGTTACCTGGGGTTGGTGGGTTTATCAGTAGCCGTATTGCCCCAGTGAAATCCAATGCCGATTGTACCCCAACTTGGTATGAGGTCAGTGGAGTGGAGTGAAGACTTTATAGTGCAAAGCATGTTAATTTTTTCTGTGATTACTAACACCATATTTCCTAAAGCAATAAGGGACATTATTAGAATTCTTGAAATTATCTCCTAATTTTCAGGAAATATCAAATCCTATTTTCTTGGATCCTTTTGTTACTCGTAAGGTACTTTAGTCCCTTTTTGCTGAAATACAGAACACGTAACTTTGTATGGCATGGCATAATTTGCTTTTTGATATAGGAACTTGCTTTTATACTGATCATTTGCTTTGACCTTCATCTTGTTCTTTTTTTAGTTCACCTGAGCTTTTAGGCTCTGAGCTTTTAGGCTCATAAGTGAGCTTATACAATAGACAGGTTCCATCGGCCATCCGTCGTCGTTGTTCCGCCGTCCACACTCTTCAAATGTCTTCTCCTCAGAAACCATTGGGCCAATCAAAGTAAGATTTCATATGGAGCCTCAATGGGTAGGGGCAGCCAAAGCTGAATCTGAGTCACATCACCAAGATGGCCATCATGCCTATACATGTATATGGTAAACACCCTTTAAAAATCTTCTTCTCAGGAACCAAAGGGCCAATTGCCCTGGGGCTTGGTATGCAGCACTGAGGACATGGGCCCAATAAAGTTTGAAAAAATGATAACCTTGGGTTGACACTGACCTTTTAACAGAAAGGTCAATTTTTTTTATTTTTATTTTTTCTAACACTCCAATAGGCAAAACTTAAAAATCTTCATTCTTGAAACTAGAAGGCCCAGGCCTTTGATATTTGGTATACTGCTTTATCTAGTGGACCTCTGTCAAGACTCTTCAAATTAAAGGCTTGGGGTAAAAAATGGCTCTGCCTAGGCAGTTGACACTTGTTTTACATAGACCCATATTGGGAAAAATTAAAAAAAAAAAATCTTACCTGAAACTAGAAGGCCTTTGATATGTAGCTTCATTTAGTAGGCCTGTACCAAGATTGTTCAAATTATAGCTCTGGGGTCAAAAATAGCCCCACCCTAGAGGTCATTTATTTTACATAGACATATATTGGAAAACACTCTAAAAGTCTTCTTGTCTGAAACTAGAAGGGCCAGGCTTTTGATATTTGGTGTGTAGGTTCATCTAATGGACTACCAAATTTGTTCAAATTATAGCCTTAGGGTTAAAAATGGCCCTCACCCCATCCCAAAGGGTCACTTTGTTTAACATAGTCTCATTTATGGAAAAACTTAAAAAAAATAAATAAAAAATCTTCTTGTCTGAAAACTTGAAAGTCCATATATGGTAAACACCCTTTAAAAATCTTCTTCTCCAGAAATAAAGGGCCAATGGCCCTGGGACTTAGTATGCAGCACTGGGGACATGGGCTCAACAAAGTTTGAAAAAAAAAATGATTGCCTTGGGTTGACCTTGACCTTTTTACAGAAAGGTCATTGTTTTTTTTTTCACATAGACTGCTGTAGGCAGAACTTATAAATCTTCTTGTCTGAAACTAGATGGCCCAGGCCTTTGATATTTGGTATGTATAATGTAGCTTCAGCTAGAGGGGCTTTACCAAGATAGTTCAAATTATGGCCCTGGGTTCAAAACTGATCCATCCCAGAAGTCACTTGTCCTACATAGACTTGTATATAGGGAAAAACTTAAAAAAATCTTCTTATGTGAAACTAGAAGGCCTAGGCCTTTGACACTTGGTACTTTGTTTTATCAAGTGAACCTTCACCAAGATTGTTCACATTATAGCCCTGGGGCCAAAACATGGCCCTCCCCCATGGATCAATTCATTTACACACTCATAAAATTGGGTAAATACTTTAAAATCTTCATGTGTGAAACTAGGCCATTACGAAAACACGCCTATTCAAATATATAGAAAATTTCATCTCCGAAAACCGAAAATTTCAGATAAAAAAACTCTGATATTTTTCATATTTCTGCTCAAAACACAGATTGTGGGTACTCATTAGAACCGCCTTGGTGAGGCAGTTCTAACGAGTACCCACAATCTATGTTTTTGAGCAGAAATAAGAAAAATAATGTTTACCCCTCTAAACCCCAGTTTTACTATATAAAAGTGGGGTTAAAGGGGGTCAAAATTACATAGGCATGTTTTCGTGATGACAGGTCTGTGATATTTGTTATGTCATTTTATCAAAGCCATATTTATGAGAAGCTTCTGTTTCACCAAATTAATTAAAGCTAAATTCCATACCAGGGCCTGGTTGTTCAAAGCGTCGTTAGCTTAACGAGCTCGTTAAGGGTCATTTTGTTAACTGTTTAAGCAGATTCAGTGTACAATATTCTGATATTTTTTGCTGAAAAAATGTGAGTAGCTTTTGCACTGCAAAAGCTACTCACATTTTTTCAGCAAAAAATTTCAGCATATTTGCCTATCACTCAATGTAAATTTTAATGAATCGTTAACTAAAGATGTCGTTAGCTTTGAACAACTGGGCCCAGGTTACTGTATGACAAAGAGACCAAAGGTTTTTCAAACTGTATCGGCTACCATACCCATTTGTTTCAGTTTTTAAAAATGTTACCAGAAGCTTGCTCAGAATAAATAGTCTCAGGTGAGCTACAGGACAACTGGTCATCTGGTTGTTCGTTTGTTTGTGTTGTTGTTTTTTTGTTGTTTTTTTGTTGTTTGTTTTTTGTTTTTGTTTATTACCCCAAAACAGGCTTTATTTGCATTGGTTTTGTTTGAACTAATACTTGTAAAATCATCTGCTCACTAATTTAAAGAATGAATAGACTTTCAAGGGAGGCTTCTGTCAAATTCTGTTTTGTCTTCCTTCTGAAGAGGGTTCTGCGCTCAGTACTATGAAAGGAAAGATTTCCATCTCGTTTAGAGTAGAACCTTTTTTCAGAAGGGGCTTCTGCAAAGAAAGCAAACAGAATGTCTTAAAAGTTGTCAGAAATTCTACCATTTGTATCCAGCCTGCTAAAAATACTGGTGAAATCATCACAGCAAAGTCCAGTATATTGAGCTGTGCCATGAGAAAAGAAAAGTGAAGCTTTACCCCTTGCCAAGCTGAATAAACTAAAATGCCACATCCACTTCTAATTTTCAGCCAATCACACGACAAACAGTGCAGAGCCAGATTAGTTGGCTTCTTCAGAAGCCAACTGATCTGGATCTACACTGTTTGCAAAGGCAGGGCATATCTGGGTTCAGCAGGACTAGGGTTAACAGAGACCATTTGTAAAACCTAGTTTTACAGAGTTCTCTCCCCCCTAAAAATGTATTCATTCCCCTTAACTTAACAACTAACATACATTACTTAAACACACAGAATGAGTGACTATCTAGTACCGGCAGCTGCAGTTATTTTACCAAACATTGGAGGTTTTCTAGGGTCATTAGTGAATAAGCCACATATTGATACTTGGTATAAGGTGTGTGATATTATAGCTACTGTATATGGTTACATACTAGTAAACCAACTTCCTGTATGCTTACTGTAAAACATTTATATTTAGCGGTCATTTTCTTTTGGCGCTATTGGCGGTCAAGGAAAAAAAACGCCAAAATAAAAAAATGCCAATAAAGATCAAAGGGCTCAAGAGAAGAATAAGAAACTGACAGAAATTATATTCCCAATACACATCACAAGTGATATGTAGGGTAATATAATGTCAGTCAGTCAAGGGCATTACCAATGACAATAGAAAAAGTGTATTTACTTCTTTAGGACTTGTTTAGCACCTGAAAATAAAGAATGCTAACAATCTAGCCATAAGCCGGCTGAACAGGGCTGAATAAAAGCAATTACATCTTGACAGTAATTGTCTAAAATGCGGGTATGGTAACTGATTGACGTTATGCTTCCTGGGAGGCAGGAGGGATAAAGTAATCCCACTGCACATCCAGTTGTATATGTATGCCTGAGTCTGTTCATATGTTTTGACCTGGCTCATAGCCTTGATATGTTTGTGGGGATTTTGAAATAACTTGACATGAATATACCCAACTGGTTTTATAAGAAGGATAGTATGCAAGACCTTGTCTGATTTCCAAAAAAAAAAAAAAAAAAAAAAAAAAATCAAGAACTTAGTATTTTAAGCAAATTCCTGGAAGTAAATCTGGAGGAAAGAGCTCAAAAGAAGAAAACACATTTGGTAACTATGCTCGAGTAAAACTTTCAACTTGGTTTACTATTTGTAACCAAATGCATTACTTTGTAGATTGATGTTTCTATAGTAATGCACTTTTCCAAGTAATGACATCTCATGGCAAGACATTTCTTTAAAATTCTGTTTGATTAAAACTATTTTATCTATGACAGATTTATTTGTGCTTGTCCATCATTTAAAAACTTAAAAGTAAAACTTCAACACATTAAGCTAATAGCTTGCCCTAAAAGTGAAGTTTGAAATTTTATTTGACAGAGCCTTTAAGTCAAGACACCAATCAAAAATATTCAAGCTATATTCTAGTGAAAAAGATAGAAAAATGTTTTGATAAGTAATGCCATCTACTGTTTGTTCAGGGGCAAGGCAAGGTCAGAAAAGCACAATACTGGTATGCATTATTTCATCAGTAAGTTAATCTAAATTTTGATAAAATGACCTTAAGCTTGTAGACAAAATCATTCAAATAGGTATTAGGCCATATTTTTGGATGATATGAATTTTGATGAAATGTCTTTAGTCCATATTTCATTTCTTGGCAAAATTATATGCATGTATGAGGTGTCAGCGGGATTTTGTTGATGAGGCTTTGATGCTTAAATTTTATTGATAGCAGCATACCTCCAGAAAAGGCACTTTTATCATCCAAAGAGTATTGATATTTTTCTTATTTCTCCATGAAAATGTGTTGGGAATATTCATTTGAAGTGCCTCAGTGAGGCGCTTCTGAGTACCCACAACATACCTTTTCATGGAGAAATAAGAAAAAAATATTTGCCTGATAGCTCCTCTTATCTGGAGCTATGGTAGCTGTATTTTGAGGGAAATTTTACAGACTAGTAACGAAAGGCATCCCACTGTCACCCATATGTGTCATAGTTTGCAACAATTATGTCTAATTTGCATGTTGCATGATTAGTTTCTCTATATGTAGGAATGTCTGATTACCTTAGACCAGTAGTAGCTGTAGTACTTCCTAACCTTAGAGGAGTCTTCTTTGGAAGATTTTCACCAAAAACTGATCCTTGGTTTCAGGTCAGAGCCTGCCACGCCACACCCATGTTAACTTAAAAACAGCACAAGAGGTGTGTCCAGATATCTCAGATACATAATTTGATTTCACCATGAAAATGTATATTGTGGGTACCCATTAGAATGACAGCAGGAGCCACACTATATGTATTTGTGGAGAAATGAGCATATAATAGTTTAGTCCACAATGAAACCTTATCTGGGCCCCTAAAATCCGTATTTGCCTTAATAACACAGCTTTTTACCTTTATTTTTTTTCTATAACTATATGTATATTTACTTTTCTGCATATGTAATTTCACCTGTTGCAGTCTTGGTCATGCTAAGGCAGTCATTATGCAATCCTGGTCACTGCACCAAAAGAATACCTTATATCATACACATTATATAAACTTTTTGTTATGATTTCACATTTCTACAAAATGTCAAAGATTTTGGCCTTTATGGCTCTGATTAGATAAATCATTATAGTGAAGAAAATGACACAAGCTAGAAGTCCAGAGGGTGGTTGAATTACATTCATCTTAAAAGATTTTAAGAAAAAAAAATGCACAAGATTTAAAAAAAAAATGCACAAGAAAAGTTGAATATTAAAATGACAAACCTATGATTCTCCTCCAGTATAATCAGAGCCACACCTGCTCCGATTATGTAGTTTCCTACCAATGACATAATATTTTTCTAAGCGATATCGATGATATGGTCTTGACCAATACCAAATGTTTGTATCATTTACATTCAGTATGCTGCTGTTGAATTTGCCAGCTGATTAAGAGTGATGCTGATGAACTAAAATGTTTTAGGGCCAAATTCCTTACTGCACATATCTTAACATTTAAATAAATCCATTTGACTCCCTGTTATTGTGTCTAAAAAGTTCTGGCTGATACATGTAGCCAGACAAGCTTAATATTTTTTATGCAGTTTTCCATGTTTTGTTCAGCATAACTTTCTCTTTCATGTTATCACTATTCATTTTATCAGTCCTCTCATGGTAAAATTCTAGACATCCTGTAAGCATTGATGTATCTGGTGTTTATTTTATGTGTCATCCTGAAAATTATTTTTAGATGCTTAACCTAAAACAAACCTTAACTTTAAACTGCGCTAAATGATAGAAAAATTTAAGTGAATGTTTTCCTATGACAAAAGAATTTTTGTGTGTGTGAAATTTTGCATTTTCAACATTTAATAATATAAGCTTCAGATGCAATAAAATATTTGATGCTAATATGCCAAGTTTGTGCTTGCACGATGAATAGGCTTCAAATCAAGTCACACATGGTCATGAGAATCAGCTCTTTTACATTTTATTGCAATTTCTAAATGTGTATTTAGTGTATGCTTTTGCTTTTTATGTATACCTAAACAAAGTAAGATGAGTGCATTGACACACACACATATAAAAGATTTGAGCATCATATTTCAAGAAAGGATCAACAAAATTATTCTAGCAGTTTGATCTATACGTTTAATATTTATTAGGATCCATCTACTGTACATTTTAGGCACATCACGAAAACATACCTATATAATTTTGATCCCCTTAAACCCCACTTTTATATAGTAAAACTGGGGTTTACAGGGGTATACATTATTTTTCTTATTTCTGCTCAAAAACATAGATTGTGGGTACTCATTAGAACTGCCTCGATGAGGTGGTTCTAACAAGTACCCACAATCTATGTTTTGAGCAGAAATGTGAAAAATATCAGAATTTTTATTTGAAAACTTTCAGTTTTTGGTGGTGAAAGTTTCAATATACGAGTGTAAGTCAATAAGTAACCAGCCTAACTTATTTCCGGTTGAGATCCACCATTTCTTTTTCGATATAATTGCCCTCTAGTGTGATGCACTTAGACCAAGTGCCATCAGCCCAGAACTGAAAAAGTCAGGGTCCTTTCCATTGACCCCCTCCTCAACTGCCGTCACGACTTCTTCATCAGACCGGAAATGAAGTCCACGGATATCCTTTTTCAAGTTTGGGAATAGGAAGGAGCTAGGTCAGGCGAATAGGCAGGATGTGGTATTAATTCATACCCGTTTCGCTCTACAGCATCCATTGCAACTTTGCAAGTTGGGACTCTCGCGTTGTCCTGTTGCAGCAAAACACCTTTAGAGAGTTTACCTCGGCGTTTTTTCACGGATGGCGGTTCTCAGCTGGTCTAACAAGTTTGCATAGTACACTCCAGTTATTGCACTTCTCTTGGGTAAAAAGTCCAACATAATAACGCCTTTTGCATCCCAAAATACTGTGGCCATCACCTTGCCAGCAGATGGTTGCGTCTTGAATTTCTTTGGCCTCAGTGACCCAGGCCTTACCCACTGACGACTCTGAGCTTTATTCTCTGGCTCATAATAATGAACCCAAGTCTCATCTACAGTCACCACATGCAAAAGAAAATCATCTTTTGACCTAAAACGCTTCAACAAGGCGCTGCATACTGATGCTCTGGTTGCCATTTGCTCATCGCTAAGAGATTTAGGGACCCAAGGGGCTGTAAGCTTGCGCATACCTAAACAATCATGTAAGATTGTTGAAACGCTACCATGTGAAATGCCTAATGCCTGCGCTATTTCTTCCACCTGAATTCACCTATCAGAGTATACCAGATCCCAAACTTTGTTACACATTTCTTCGTCGGTGGCATCCAGTGGGCATCCAGACCTGGCTTCATCTAAAGACGTTCTACTGCCTTTGAATTCCCCTACCCAGAATTTAACCTAAGCATAAGATGGTGCAGAAGACCCATAAACATCGGCTATCTCGCAGTGTATTTCCTTGCCTGTTTTACCTTTTAAATACAAGTACCGAATTACAGCACGGTACTCAACTTTAGATAAAAAGCATGCCTTTGCATCACTAGCCATGTTTGACATTCAATATCTTATTAAAGAATGACTCGATACGTGTGCAATTTTGCCTCGGTGGCTCAGTTGGATGCGCCGTCCGACTGGAGACCAGGAGGTCGCGGTTCAACCCCCGCCGAGGTCGGCAACATTCTTTCGTGGAGATTGATCATGAAATATTTTCTACGATCATTCTCTCCCTTCCGCTGATTCAAGAAGGGCAGTTGTCAGTTTCTGGCGAAAGAATGTGCACAATACTGGTTAACCGCTTAGAGGACTAAGCCTGCCCAGTAAACGTGTGGTTAGGTAAACTGACCGCGCTCGACATGACCCCATTGGGTTGACTGGGCCGCAAAACCTCAGCACAAATGAATAAACTCATGTATAAAACATATATTGAAACAAAGCCTGAAAATCGTGACCATCTCGGTCCATCGGAAATAAGTTAGGCTGGTTACTTATTGACTCACCCTCGTATTTGAATCAGCATGTGTTTTCATAATGATTAGAAATTTCTGCATTCCACATGAAACAAAATTTCAGTCGCCTTTCCAGATATATATAATACCTGTTGACACAGTACAATGTAAATGTAAGCAACAGGTTAATTTGGTAGGTCGAAAATGAGTTTGGATAAGTAAACAGTTTGTTGTTTATTTTAGTTTCTAAGGTAACATATACAATGTTTTGATATTTTAATGTCCCATCATCAATAGCTTAGTCATTTTTTGCTGATAATTGAGTGAAAAACATAATGTCATTGTACAGTAGATCACCACTCTGACATAATAAGAATTCCATTCAAAGTGTAGTTTTGATCAGCAGTAGCTTCATGCTGACAGCTGACCATACTCAAAGGAAAATAAATATGTTGCTTCAATTTATCTTACAGAGGATAACATCTGTATTCAAAATGATTGACAGTATTGATAAGAAAATAGTGTGTATTGAAAGAACTTAACCCTTGTCCTGCTGAATAAATTAAGATGCTAATTTTCAGCCAATCAGATTACTTGATCCAGATTGTTGTAATAAATTTGCATAATTTAATAGTAAACAGTGCAGATCCAGATCAGTTGGCTTCACCAGAAGCCAACTGATCTGGATCTACACTGTTTGCAAAGGCAGGGTATATCCAGGCTCAGCAGGACAAGGGTTAACTTCTTGAAAAATGCTTTAATAAGCCGATATCTTGAGATTTGTTTGTGAAATAAACTGTGCAAAAATATATGTGTAAAAATAATGTGCGTTTATCAGATTTATAATCTTTCAAGCATCTTTCAAAATTGTTGCAGATTGTATACTCAAATATTCAAAAACATAAGGCTTTCTATTTTATCTTTATCTTCTACCATTTCATGAAATTTCAATCAAGCCTTATTTTTTTGAAGAAAAAAAAAAAAGAAAAAAAAAAAAAGAAAATGCTGAGATGGCTGCTGTTGTGACTGGCATTTTAAAGATTCTACCATAATAACCCTAAGTATTGGGACTGACATTTCTGAGCAGACACTAGATCAGATGCTGCAGAATGAATGTTTATATTTTAGCAGAAATATTGTCTGGAGGAGTTAAGGTTTAGATTCCATAAAGTTCACTAATGACCTATTCTCAGAATAGATGTACATCTGCGTATTTTTGCTGTCCTTTGCATTTTTTTTCATACCAAACACAAAACATATGATCCTCATATTATTCAATTTACAGGTCTGGTCCTTGCGTTTCATTTAGTAGTAATATACTAATAGTATGTAACAGTTTTGGGCAATATTTTCTTTATGAAAGTGGTCATTTTTGAACAAAATTCAATGTCCTTTCTTAGGGTCCTTACAATCACAAGTTGTTTTTTGTACATGAACATAGAAATATTGCTGCAAAATCGCTCTTATATTTGGTGTAACATGTTCAGCTACCACATAAAAGAAGTTTAGTTTCAAGTCGTTTGCTTAATTTTTGTTGTAGCTCAAAATACAGATGTCCATCGTTTCAGTGTAAGCTACGTTACAATGACCATAATGAATAATAAGTCAAGTCCGAATTGGTCATTTTAGACTATTAAAATGCTTAAATCATAGACGTGCACATGTACTATTTGTTTCCATACAGCAAAGATGCATTAAACGGCGATATTTCGTGTCTTGGATTCGACAAGCCACGCCCAGTCAACCGAATGGATAAGGATGTAAGCTACGTTACTTCAATTACAGGAAATTCAAAATAGATTAGCGCATTTGACCCCTGTATTCCTTTACACATGGATGATAAGTGCCGTTATGCTTCATATGATATTTTATACATACCTTTGATATCAGGCAACACCTCTTTAAACCTGCGATGTAAGCTACGTGATGTAAGCTACGTTATCACGCTTTCGAATTTCGGGCTGAAACTGCAGCTGCAGTTATAGAATATGCATATCATTTAGAGGTATCGCTTTTTCATGCACAAAAGTTCAGCTGCACTCGGTTTTGAAGGTCAGAGCATCTGCTCGTGTTATTTTTGCTTCCCGAAAAGTTTTTTTGCCGACAGGAGATAAATCGTCACTAGTTAGTATTAAATCACATATTTTTTACTATACCTCCACTTCTAACTGTAGCGAAAAAAGCATGCGATTATGAATTGTTGTGAAAGAGTTTTGCTTTAGACTCAGGTTCAGCAAAAACTTGACAAAATTTAAGCAAAACAGAACGATTTTCGTGGCAGATCTGTATTTCGGCACAAATGGGTACATATGAGCATCCAGGGAGTATGAATTTAAAATGTAAGAAAAACTGTACTAATATCTGTTTTCGTCACATACTTCAAGCAATTGGGCAATGATTTAAATTTAAATAAAACGACCCGAAAGTGGCCATTTATTCCCTATTAATGGTCTAGTAAAGCAATGGTAACGTAGCTTACGAGTTTCATCAGGAAGCAGAACTACGATGATGAATTGGCAGAATATGACATTCAAATTGCACAAGCATATGGAGAAATGTGAGATTTAATGTCCATTTATCAAATGAAAACAAAAAACTTCGTTATTAGGTGCTTAATTTTAAAGCTATGACTGCTGAGATGTTGGTAACGTAGCTTACCAGTTTGGTAACGTAGCTTTCTTACATGCTTATGACTGTCTTATGTTGGTTATACTCAACTGTATGCCCTTTTGAAAACCATCAAAGATTCCTCGACTTCAAAATGTTGAAAGAACGTCGATTGGACGTTTAATTGACGTTATTTGAACATTGTATGCCCATCATCCAGCAAGATAACAAGCCTATGCAATGAATACCCCTGCAAACCCCACCTAATATAGTAAAAAGTTGGGTTTGAAGGGATATTTATTATTTCCTAATTTCTGCTCTCAACGATAGAATGTGGGTACTCATTCGAACCGCCTCATTGAGGCAGTTCGAACTTGTACCCACAATCAATGTTCTGAGTAGCAATAAGAAAAAATATCAAAAATTTTAATCTGAAAATTTTTCTTTTTTTCAGCAACAAAATTTCCATTGTCTTGAATAGACATTTTTTCGTAATATTGAAAGTGCACGGGTAATTAAAACTTTAATACGTATTATCAGAACATGTTGCTTCAACAGATTTCTGGGTTGAATAAACAGCTGTAGTTCACATGTAAAACTGTCCCAGCTAGTTTCATACTTGACAAATTGACTGCTGCATTGTATTCATAGATAAGTACATAAAGTTTTGGTAGTGGCTTTTTGAGACTGACCAGACTGTGTGGATGCGCAGACTAATGGAACTCGTCAATTTAAACAGAAGGCATTGCTGAACGACTCAATTGATTTATGTAATCTACGTTACCAGTGCAAAAACAAAGAATTAAGCAGAGAATTATAAATTATTAGCTGTTATCGAATTTCTATATTGAAAATTTAATACAAAATACAGGATTTGTTTAAGATCCTGTATGCTGAGGTTTAAAAAAACTCTAGATATGGAATGATACTGTCGCAGATTGAAAATGAAGGTAATATACATTCATATTTTATGAAGACAAACTGTTGAAATGAAATGACATATCTAATAGTCAAAATATATAGATTACATTGTTTTAATGTTGTAATAAGTTGAATAAGTCCATTTGTTCTCTGATGTTCTTAATGTTTTGTGTTTATCTGTTTAAAGATTTTATCAACTTCGGTAATCTACGTTACCATAATTAAATCATTCTTTCCACATAATATGTAAAGTTTTATTAAATGTCCCTGTGTGTTTTGTATTAAGTAATAAATAGACACCAAGTCTGTAAAACCGGAAGCAGAAAAGAAGAGATGTTCTCTATGTGGCTGAAAGTAAAACATTTGGTTCACATAAACACTACAACTAATCATACACAGCATAAAAAATTCTTTATTCCATACGAAAACATGGTATGTTTATAACAAATATTGTATCTTTTATTACATTCTAGAAACATCATTGATAGCAAACTGACTTGGGATAATACATGATTGATCATAGTTCTTGGATACAGTAGCTTCGAGTTTTATCCGGTACAGTAACGTAAATTACACATGAAAATTACCCCTTTGTTAACAATATCCTTGCAATTTTGTATCAATCGGAGCCTGAGTCCGCATATTTTGGTTTATGAGTCTCAATATACTAAATATCGCGTTGAGTGCAAAAAAAAGAGATATTCTGGCACAATTTTTTTTTCCGATTTTTTTCATCAGGATGTACATCTATTCTGAGAATAGGTGTAATAAGAATGTCTGTAACAGTACATATTATCGTTTACCACTCTTTTGGCTCATTCAGCAGGTGACACATTGATGATATTTTTCTTAATTTTCCCAGAAAACAGGTTTTGGAATTTTATGCAAATTGAGAAAATTTGCAAGAAATGTCAAACCCTGTTTTCAGGGAAAAATAAGAAAAAATATTTCAAAATGTTGTCTGCTGAAGCATTAACCATTACCACTCTTTGGGTAAATTCAGCTGACGACAAATTAATGATATTTTTCTATTTGTTCATTATTTATCAGAAAACAGGCTTTGACATTTCATGCAAATTGTCTCCTTAGGAGGCAGTTTGCATGAATTTTCAGCACGTTTTCTGGGAAAAATAAGAAAAAATATTCCAAAATGTCCTCTGCTGATTTTTTCCCAGAATGCTAAGAGTTAATTATTGATATACAAAAACTGGTGATCATTCTTTTTGTTCAATTTGGCCCTAGTTCATAAATGTATTTCAAACTGTATTTTAACCCTTAAAGCGCCAATCACAACTATTGTCGTCTGCTTTTCTTCTGCTGGTTACTTTAAAAGTCACTTCTGCAAACAGTGTGGACCCAGATCAGACTGCTCCTTTAGGAGCATCTGATCTGGGTCCACACTGTTTGCCTGTATGCAAAAATAGGTTTGAAAAGTTTGCAAGAATATTCAGCAGACGACATAAACAGACGACATTTTCAGATGCAGATTTTCTTGGCGCTTTAAGGGTGAAACTTTATTTAGCAAATAATAAAGACCCTAACCAGACTGCAATGGTATACAGGTGGCATTCCATTGATCTGGCTTTTACTGTTTGCTTTGTAAGGTAATGTTTCTTTACTTACAAATTATTTCATTTGTTTTCTGTTCTAGGCTTTAAAAGCACCCAAGTTTCGCCCTCCAAGCTGGGTGTTTCCACCAGTATGGACTGCCCTCTATGGTACTATGGGCTATGCCTCCTACATGGTGTGGCGCGACGGTGGTGGTTTCGATGGTGATGCATTATTACCTTTGACCTGCTATGGTACCCAGCTTGCTCTGAACTGGGCATGGTCACCAATTTTCTTCAAATATCATAAATTAGGATTGGTAAGAATGTCTTTATTTATTCTTTAATAGGCTCAGGGGAAATCCAGCAGGAATCCAATTTATTTTTTCCAGAAAATGTGGTTTGATATTTCATGCCAATTATCTCAGCTGGCAGGCAAACACTGTGTCCTTAGGAGACAGTTTGCCCGAAATGTCGTATCTTATTTTCTTGGAAAATAAGACAAAAATATTTCAACGTATCATCTGAAATTTTTACCCTGTATGCAAAACATTAGTTAAACTATTGGATAACTCAACGCAACATCTTTGTCCTTGATTTGTTGCAAATCACAGAAATTTTACACTTTTTCTGGAAAAATACTCTTGCCGGTTGCAATTAAAGACACATTCAAAAGACATGAAAAAATTTAAAACACATGTGCATTGTACAATCAATAGTTATACACCTGGCTTATAATACTTGTATGTCGAGGGGTATATAGTTTTTGCTTTTCCATCCATCCATTCATTTATACATCCATTCATTTGTACTTCCATAGTTAATGGACATTTGCATCAAATTTTTTGTGTCAGTTTTTAAGACATTATATTACATGTGTTAAGAAGGACTGTTGATGGATTTAGTTTTGCCAGTGCTACATGTAGTTCCCCAATTTTATTTCTTTCATTACTGACCAAATATGAAGGGTAAATATGGTATTTACATACATAAAAAGTTTCTTCATGCTCAACTCAGCTGAGCATGAAATTTGACTTGCTAATATTTCTCAAGTTACCAACAGCTGCAAATTCTTTCTTGCTAAACATTACTGAGCATGGAATTTTCTCTGCTAATAAATATGAAAATGGCATTCTCATATTTATTAGCAGAGAAAATTTCATGCTCAGCAGAGTTGAGCATGAAAAAAGTTTTATAACCTCGGGGCCAGAGCTTGGTAGAATCTAAATAGTAAATGCTGACGATGCTGCTCAGACTGCACAGATGTCCAGTTGGTCAGGGTCCTTACTTTTCCTATATATAACAAGTAGACATCCCAGATCCTCAGCTCATTTAGCGATTGTTTTTCACATATTTGTTGAAATGTGTGTTTGAAATGAAGGCCCAGATCAGCCTTCCATGCTGTTGGTCTAGGCCTTCACTATTCAAATATATGATATGCAAATTTGACTGGGTACCAATTTACTTATCTGTTGATTTTCAGGCCACAATAGAAATTGGTGTTTTATGGGGAGCTGTGCTAGCAACCGTCCTGACCTTCCAGAAGGTGAACCCAACTGCCAGCTATATGATGCTTCCATACCTAGGCTGGGTTAGCTTTGCCAGTTATCTCACCTTTAGCTACTGGAAATTAAACAAGGACAGAAAAGATTGATCAGAACATATTCATTTAGAAACACACAGATGACTCATAATATAATGCTATTTATTGTAATGCTACTTTGGATATAACACTATCAAACCATGGCTCCCTAATACCGTATTCGCCTTAATTACAGTACATCCGCCTATAAGGGCACTGTCTAGCAATTTAGTATTTAGATTACAGCCAGTGTACTTTTATCTACTTCTTCACAAAAATATATGTTGTTGATACTCATTTGAATTGCCTCGACAAGTCGAGGCAATTCAAATGAGTACCAATAACATATGCTTTAATAAAGAAAGTCAGAAAAAAAATTGCATAAGTATCATTAAATACCCCTCTCATGAAGTTCTCTGCTGATCTTACTTCAAAGTGTACCCGTATTAGGAGGATATTTTACCACAAGTTTTTCTACTGAGTTTTGAAAAAAAAATTAAGCGCACAGTGCATTAATTAGGGCAAATACAGTACTCGCTCTTATTTCCCTGTGAATTTTATATATTCATAGAGTGAAAATTGCAGTGATAAGTTGTGATAATTTTTGTTATTTTTTGCACCAAGATATATTTTGTGTGACTGATCCAAGTAACTCACTTGAAGGTTCATCTGCCTTCTGACTGGGACGTTCATCCTCAGCCAGGTCATTCTTAAGACTTCCGAAAATTGGTACATGTACTGTTGTCCTTTCAACATCTTTTGTAAAGTCATTTTTTTGCCCGACTCATTACACAGAAGAAGTAAATTTGCAAACTTTTATTATGATTTAATGTAAAACTATTTGTCATAATTTTGTATACACAAAAAAAGTTTCATTCTATTCACTGGTTTTAAAAGAAATCAAATATTTTCATTTTTTCTATAGTAAAAATGGCTGCAAAATATGCAGAAATTGGTATGGTAGGTACACTTAAGGCAGATTTTCAACAAGTTCCCCTTGTTCAAAATTTCTTAAATTTTTACAATATTGTTATAGAACATCTGTTATTTAAAATCAGTGAAGAAAAGCACAAAATAGCTTATAATAAAATTTTTCCAGAAATCTAGTTTACTATAGAAATTGTATAGGTCAGACCCATTTTGGGCTGTTAAATTAATTTTACAGTAACTATTTGAAAATAAAGTGCAGAAATAGAACAGACAAATGGTCCTTGATAAGATAGGGTCAATCAGAACAAAATATTTTCATTTAGAATAAAATGCCAAGCAAAAAACGTCTTTCCAAAGGATGTCAGAAGGACAGTAGCTGCTCTTTTGATTGGGGTTCAGGATCAGGAAGAATAGCTAGGATTGACCATACCATATCTGTATAATGTGACTGGTGGTAGTATCATGTCAGTGTGTCTGGGGCGTGGTACTGCAGTGTGATAGCACTATAAAAGGGCAACAGTTCCAGTCATCACATCATGACACCATGACTTGAAAAAGTTTTGCCAGTGATGTCAACTGACTCCAGCATATCTTGTGGGGACTCTCTGTAATTACCTTGCCATGGTTATTCCAGGGAGTACCCATTGCCAAGGTTATTCCAGGAAGTACCTATTGCCAAGGTTATTCCAGGGAGTACCCATAAAACAACTGTTGGAAGAGAATCCTATATGGGTATCGTCAGTATGTGCATTAATAACAAAGCTTACCTTCTGATTACTCCTCATAACAGGAACTACACTTCAACCTCTTTATAACACAGTTCATTATAACATGGTTCTGGATATAACACAGTTCAAAGATGGATCCCATAAATGGTCTTTTTTCAATATAATCTATACATTTTTGTTTGGATATAACACGGTTGTTTAACTAACACAGTTTATGCTATGGACCCCAAGAATAGTGTTATAAAGAGGTTGTGGTGTATGTATATTTTAGCTTTGTTATCATGCTGTTTACTTTTAACCCTAGTCATACTGATTAAATTCAGATGCCACGCCCACTACTAATTTTCAGCCAGTCAGATTACTTGATCAAGGTTGTTGATGCATATTCACATACTTAATGACAAACAGTGCAGATCCAGATCAGTTGGCTTCTTCAGAAGCCAACTGATCTGGATCCACACTGTTTGCAAAAGCAGGGCATATCTGGGTTCAGCAGGACCAGGATTAATAGGGTTTGCAATCATAGCACCAGATAAATGCATTTTCCAACCAAAATATGTGGATATTTTTCTTTTTTTTCCATGAATATATACAAATGTATGTTGTGGGTACTGATTAGAAACTCCTTGCTGAGGCACTTCTTATGGGATCCACAACATAGGCCCTGACTCAGATCATGCCTAGGCATTCACAAAGCCTGATTAGAGTCTTTGCCCAGCAGGCCAACAATACTCTACTGTGCTATGGACGTCTTTCAGAAAGTCCTTTTGCTTGTCGCTTTACACAGAAGAAGTAAATTTGCAGACTTTTGTCATGATTTAATACAAAACCATTTGTCATAACTACTTATGCACAAAAAGTTTTATTCTAGTCATTGATTCTTAAAAAATCAAATATTTTCACTTTTTCCCATAGTAAAAATGAATGCAAATTAAACAGAAATCTGTAGGGTAGGTAACTTGGAGGCACATTTTCAACAAGTTCTGTTTGTTCAGTTATTCTGAAATTTCACAATATTGTTGTGAAACATCAGTTATTCAAATTCAGCAAAGAAAAAGAAAAAAATATTTTCATAGACAATAATTCCAAAAAATCACTGAACTATAGGAATTTCATAAGTGAGACCAATTTTTGGCCAAAAAATTTGATTTTAGGGTACATATTCGAGAACAAAACTCAGTAAACAGAAACAACAAATGGCTCAAATATAAGATAATGTCAATCAGAACAAATTTTTTTTTCATTTGAAAAAAAAACCCCAAAAAACAAACTAATAAAAAAAATGCCAAGCAAACAACCTCGTTCCCAGTGACGTCGTAAGAACAGTAGTCTTTGCTGTCCGTGGGTAGAATCTTTGGCTATCTGCTGATTGCCCAGCAAACCAGCAAGACTGATCAGAATGCACAAAATGGAAGGCTGATCTGAGACTTACATGACTTAGCTTGATGCAGATTTATAAGCATAGCAGCATAGCCTGTATTCATGCAGTCTACAAAATCTTACAAATGTAGGCCCTGGTCAGACTGCGAATATAATATATAGGCTCTGCTGTTTCCCTGCTGTTCTCATAATGGGAGACTGCTTGGTTCCCTACTCAACATCTTTACTTAATACTCAGGGCCCAGTTGTTCAAAACTAATGATAGTTAACGTGGTGTTAAAACTTTGATCATTAAATATAGCATATATGCTAATATTTTTGCTGAAAAATGTGAGTAGCTTTGCATTTGCAAAGCTACTCACATTTTTTCCGCAAAAATACCTGTGAATTAGTTATTGTACTTACTAGAATATCAGTAGTTTACATTTTGACCATTAAGAAGCTCGTTAAGCTAACGATGCTTTGAACAACTTGGCCGAGATTTTCAGTAATATAATAAATTGGTGTTTACACTTAAAGTGCAAACCACAATAGCAGCAGATTATATTCTAAAAGATTTTTATTTTCCAAGCAGACAATTCACATGAAGTGTCAGGTCTCATTTTCTTTAAAAAAAAAAAGTAGAATGATTTCTGCATAAATTTGAGTGGCACTCCAAATTACCAAATGGGAGAAAACATATGCTTCAAAGTATGTGAAACAACAAATGGTAAATAACAGCTTAAATTTCTACTCTGGTAGAATTATAGGCCTCTGGTAAAATGATGCACACACTTCATTCATTAATATATAAATCAGGCATTACTCAGATGTTGTTTTTTTTTCTTGTTGTCAGATGGAGAAAACCTCCATGGAAAACCCATTAACTTGTAGCACAATGCCAGGGAATTTTACAGATGATGAAAATGTACCTTCCGAATTGTGTCCAGTGAAGACTCGGATCAGTTTGCACATGTTTGCCATGTGGTCTGCAAAGGGTTATGTAATTGGTTTCTTTACAGAGAAGACCCAGATCAGACTACATGGATGCACAGGCTGACTTGGGTCTTGCCTGTTAAATGCAGGAAAATGTTGACTATCAGAATAAACAGGAAAAGAAAAAAAAAAAAAAAAAAAAAAATGGGATTTAAAGCAATTGATTTTTAGCACTTTTGGCAATGGCATCAGATGATATTTTTAAATATTTTCATGGGTTCTTTTCTCCAGAAAATAGGGTTTGAGATTTCATTCAGATAGAGCCAATCTGTGAAATGTCAGACCCCATTTTTCTGGAGAAAATGTTACAAAACAAATAGCAACAACAAAAAAGGCCCCTAAAACTAGCAAATATTGCAAAATGTAATTGGCTGAAAAATTTTACCCAGCATGCTGAGTATTAAAAAAGGATATGATTGTGTTATTAATGGGTGAAGTTAATAAGGCATGTTATTAATGCTGCATTATGCATGCTGGGTAATAAATTCAGCAGACAACATTTTGAATTTTTTTTTTCTCATTTTTCCCAGAATATAAGCTTTGACATTTCATGCAAATTGTCTCCTTAGGAGACAATTTGCATGCAATGTCAGAAGCCTGTTTTCTGGGAAAAATAAGAAAAATACATGTGTCATAAGTTTGTCATCTACTGAATTTGCTCAGAGAGTGGTAAAGGTTAATGGTTGAAGTCAATTAGACAGTATTTTTGAATATCATATACCGTAATAACTCTTAGTATTGGAACAGATAGGCCTTTGCAAATAGTGTAGACCCAGATCACCACAGATCACAGGGTCTCATCAGAGTTTACACTGTTCGCCATACATACAGCAATATTTTAGATAAATGAGGTAGTAGAATGGACTGTTTCAAGTTTTAGGACAAGTATGGTAAGTAGGTAAGGTGTCCCAATATTTAAGGTAAATATGTAGTAATACAAGAAGCCAGGTCATGGTAATTTGTTCTTGAACTTATTTGATGTTCATTTGAATTCTGTAGCTGCAGTCGTATGAGCTGCATGATTAAAAAAAGTACTGTATGACATGCTTCCATAAAACTCAGATCAATCTGTGCATTCACACAGTCTCATCAGTTTTATCTGTTGGCTTGAAGAAATTTTGGGAACTTGGCTACAGTGTCCAGTGAAGACTGTTCAGCCTGCACAGATGTGCAGGTAGATACAAGTCTTTCGATTCAAGAAGTGCAGTTGTGTTACTGGCATGTTAGTATGTGCACAAGTACTGGTTAACCGCTTAGACACATAAGCCTACCCAGGAAAAAGTGTGAGTAGGTGAACTGACCTGCTCGACATGACATTAACATTTTTGACTGGGCCATAAAATTCCAAATTCAACAAGATGCGACTCTTTGCTGGGTGCACATCATAAGGTACAATTTCTCACTTGGGGGCTTGTATATGTACTGTTATATTTTGAAATCTAGTTATCTACATACTTGTCATAAAAATGTGGTGCAACCTTCATTCTGTAACAGATAGCATGTAAAAGGAATTGGTAAATCTGAAAGACTTTACCACCATTTCGTAAAGGGGGGCAACTTCTGAGATAGGAAGTTGACTTCCTAGTGTTTGAAAATGGGACTAATCTTAAAGGAGAGTTTGATACCAGAGGTAGCAATTATTTTTTCTCTTAGGAAAAGCCCAAGTGGAGGCAAATTTTTTCATATCAGAGTTATTTCTTTTAAAAGAATATCCATTCTCTCAAGCAGATGGGAGATGCGTACATGTACTTTACACTGGAAATAGAGCTTGACAGTTCTTCTGAATTATCATAGGAGGGAAAAGAAGTGCCAGTCAAGGTAAATGTTTAGAGGAATTGATACACAATAATATTAACCTCCCCTCTCATTAGAGCTTCTCTTAAAATAAATTTAATCACATTGGGATCAAATTCTTACCGTTAAGATTTACAATCCCAATCCCCCACACCATTTTTAAGGATTTTTCCAGGTCATCAGGTTCCTATCTGCAAAAGTTCTCCCTTTTAAAAGTGGCTGTAAACTTCATGCTTATTAGTTCATCTTAACCATTGTCCTTCTGAACCCGGATTTAAATCTGTCCTTTACAAACAGTGTAGATCCAGATGAGCTTGCTTCTGAAGAAGCCAACTGATCTGGATTTGCACTGTTTGCCATTAAGTATGTGAATTTATAGCAATAATCTGGATCAAGTAATCTGATTTAATAGCTGAAAATTAGAATTGGGCATGGCATTTTAATTTATTCAGCAGGACAAGGGTTAAAAGATGAACCTGATGGTCTCAGAGATAACTGAAGCCCACTGTAGGAAAACAAAAATGTTTTCTGGTATATAAACAGCTAAGATCTAGGTCTGACTGAGTGTATGCACAGGCTGGGCATTTGTTATTTGGCTGTGGGAAAGTGTTGATTTTGTTTTCTCTGAGATCATTTATAGACAGAGGACTTGATAAGGAGTACTTGGTGATAATTCCGGGCTATTTTTTTTCTTTTTCTTCAATGCTTTTTGTGGAGAAATAAAATTAATTCTCTGGATATGCTTCTTTTTAATAATAGCTAAAGCTTTTTTTGCTTTTTTTGTGAAATAACATTCCTTTTAGCTTTCTTAAAAATATATATTTTTTTTCATGTTTTTCCATTACAGAAAAAAAATGGTAAAAATGTCTTTGCTTGCTGTCATTCTGCTGTCATTTTTTAAAGCAATATATTTGACCATATTTATGTACGGTAAATGTCCTAAAATTTCATACACCAAAGTTTAAAACAAAATGCCATAGGTAACCAGTGCAAACCCAGATCAGACTGCTCCTTCAGGAGCAGTCTGATCAGGGTCTTCACTGTTTGCCATTCCGCTAAGTACTTTAAGAAACAACTGCATATAAAGCAATATTTAGACCGGAAAAGTATGCAATAAAGTGTTCCAAATTTTAGGACATTTACTATAGTTATGTAAATTTAATATTGTCATAGTCTTTGTATTGTTAGTTGGCGTTGTTGTCTGCGAGTCACACACTAAAATTACAATATTCAGACACTTCATAGTTTGGTACCTTCAGAAAATAAGTTTTTTTGACATTTTACAAGAATTTAATAAAATATCAGATTTTATTCTGTTGGAAAAATAAAAAAGATATCCCTAATGTGTGGAAAAATAAGAAAATCATCCCTGTTTTCAGCGTAAAATAAGCAAGATAATCCAATTTTGTAAGGAAAATAAGATATCATTAGTTTGTATTCTGCCGAGGGTGCTAAAATTAATTAATGCATTAAGAAAACTGTTTTATAAGAAAGTTTTCTACTAAAGTTTTGAATTATTATGCAGGGACACAGATAAGAAGAGTTATTTACAAAGAAAAGTAAAAATATAATAGTTTCATTGGCTAACAGAAATCTACCAACTGCTTTTATATTCTTGCTGTTTGAAGATATGTAAATTGCTGCACTTCTACAAGTAAACCTTACTTAACTCCAACACTTTAGTCTTTCATCTTTCAGGATTTGGGTTATAACCAGCTCAGTTGCAAGTGAAAAAAAGAAAGAAAAAACAAAACAAAAAAAACAAACAAAAAAAACTAAGAATTTTGCTAGAATTATAGCACTCATATTTCAATTCATAGTAAATTCGGATGAGAAACTACTGGGAGTATTTTGAGAAAATACCCTTGCTCTGAAAATGAAACTTTTGCTGCTGTATGTACTTAATATGGTAAATGTCCTAAAATTTTGAACACTTTATTCCATATTATTTTGGCCGAAATTTTGCTTTTTATGCAGTTGTTTCTTAAAAGTGGAATGGCAAACAGTATAGGCCCTGATCAGACTGCTCCTTCAGGAGCAGTCTGATCTGGGTCTATACTGTTTGCATATGACATTTTGTCAGCAACTTTGGTGTACAAAACTTTAGGATGTTTACCGTAATTTATGAATGTTTTCTTGTTACTGTTACTTTTGAATCAAGCAAGTGGGGACAGACAACAGATAATTTTATTGATTGTGAAATGTTGCTTTAAATACCAAAATCAGAAAATATTAAAATGTCATTTTAGGTATTAAGGTCTTATACTTTCTCCTTGCCCCAGTTGAATATGTACTTGTATGTACATGAAATATGACATGCGGGGCCCCTGTAGCCTGGTGGATAAGAGAGCTGACTCTTAATCCATTAGGTTTCTCAACGCTGTGGTTTGAGCCTTGCTCGAGTCACATGTGGGAAAGCCAAGCTCTGCTTACGGATGGTCAGGTGGTTTTTCCCTGGGTTTCACCCACCTTTGATGAACGATCGGCGGTTCGATATAAGTGAAATATTCTTGAAAGGGCCGTAAAACCTAAATCAAAAAAAAAAAAAAAAAGAAAAGAAGAATGATGACATTGCTAATTTCTTATCTTTCTGCATTATATAGCGTCTTTTTTTTTTTGTGCAGTCGGTGAGGGAAGGGGTGTTCATTTTAGTATTGCTTTTTGTGTAGGTTTTTATATAGGATGCATGTTTCATAAGAATTTTTGTTGTAAATTCCTGTTCTATCAGAGATAGGAGAGGTGAAGCAGGGTTGGTAAAAAATCTAACAGAAAACCACCTAACAGTCTCATCAGGGGTTTTATTATTTGGTCTTTACGGGGTATGGGTGCATCTCCAAGAGAAATAACTCTGACAAGGAAACATTTGCCTCCCTTCTCATTGGGTGCTACTCTTAAAGAAAAGAATTTGCTCCCACTGGGAGCAAATTCTTTTCTCTAAGAATAGCTCCCATTTTTAAAGTGTTCATCTACTAGGAAGGCAACTTCCTCTCTGCAAAGTTGTCTCCCTTTGCAAAATGACTGGAAAATCTTTGAGTTGTATCACCTTAACTTCTGTTCATAGTTTGACAAGGTCATTAGTGTTCACTAGTACCCCTACAAATTGTAAAGATTATGTTTAAGGCTCTGATCAGACTATGAAGGCAGATTGAGGCCTTTGATGTTGGCATGTTTCAAGCTGTTTCTTGAGATGCAGTTCAACCCACTTTAGTCTGGAGACCCGCAAAAGGGTAACTTGCAAACAGTGCAGACCCAGATCAGATGCTGCAAAATGCAGTGTCTGATCAGGGTCTACATTGTTTGCATTAACTACGAGAATTTCTATAATAAAACATGGTAATAATAAAAACCAGACACCCTGCTGTTGAAAATAGACATATTCAAAGAGTTGTGGTAGACGAGTCCATTCGATGTAAATGGGTTAAGTCACTATTAGAGAAATCATTTTGATATTACTTACAGTTTATACATTGCATATAAAAATAAATTTATAGACATTGTTTATGTGTTTTCTTTCTCTTTTTTTACCAAAAAAGAATAGTATGACTTCTTTAACCCTAGTCCTGCTGAACCAGGATATGTCCTGCTTTTGCAAATAGTGTAGATCCAGATCAGTTGGCTTCTGAAGCCAACTGATCTGGATCTGCACTGTTTGTCATTATGTGAATTTATCAAGTAATCTGATTGGCTGAAAATTAGAAATGGGTGTGGCTTCTTAATTGTTTCAGCATGAATAGGGTTAAATGATTGAGTAGTCAAAACAAGTCTTCAGTGTAGTTTATATATTTCCTGGTCCTTTGTGATCACTGAGCCCATTCCGTGATTATTGAAAAAGTATTGAAGGGACACCTTATTGGCTGAAACTAGCTTGTCTAGATGGCTCAGAAAACTTGACACTTAGCTGTTTTCAGTTTTGTCCATTGCTAGCAAAAACTGTAAGGGGTGGCGGCTGTAAAACCTCCAAATACTTCACTATAGTGTTAAGTCTATATTTTCTGGTCCTTTTTATACGCCCGTTTGAAAAACTCGACGTATTATGTTACGGGGTATGGCGTCCATCCGTCCGTAAACTTTTTCGTTTCCGGCTTACTCTTCCTACAGTTTACATCCGATCAAGCTGAAACTTGGTATATAGTTAGACCATGATGTAGGGCAGCGCATATTGTTTCGGGGTTACAGTCCACCAAGTGTTTGCAGAGTTATGCCCCTTAGAAAAATTCTGTAAACTTTTCATTTCTGGCTAACTCCTCCTACATTTTACATCCGATTAAGCTGAAACTTCATGTATAGTTAGACCATGATGTGGAGCAGCGCATATTATTTCGAGGTTACAGTCTACCAAATATAAGCAGAGTTAAACCCCTTTGAAAATTTCTATTAATTTTTTATTTCCCGCTAAATCCTCCTACAGTTTACATCCAATCAAGCTGAAACTTCATAAATAGTTACACGATGATGTGGAGCAGCACATATTATTTCGAGGTTACAGTGCACCAAATATTTGCAGATTTATGCCCCTCTGAAAGTTTTTGTAAACTTTTTGCAGCATATTGTTTAGAGGTAATAGTGTGCAAATTTTTTTTTATAATAGTTATATTTTTGGCAAATAACTAAAGTTTTGGTCATATGGGCAAGATATCGTGCACAGCTTTTTTTTTTTTTTTGGTTGTTTAATTTTGGTTTGTTGTTATTGCTTGGTCTGATATTGAAGTATAGGAAAAATAAATCAGCCAAAGGCTCATATGAGCTTATAATAATATAGCCATGCTTCTGTAGTGTGTCCTCTGTCAGAAGCTGCAAACTTCTCCCTATTTTCCCAGGAGAGAGGTCACTTCTCCCTTAATTTTCTGGACCAGCTTGGACCCTTAGGTTACAGTTCACCAAATATCAGCAGAGATATGCCCCAATGAAATTTTTTTACTGTTTGTTTTTGTAATTCCACTTACAGTTTATATCCAGAGCACTGAATTATACAGGAGCCAGTTTATGTGCTACATCTTATTACTTGCCACGGGCGTATAATGCCCCGCTTGGCGGAGCTCTTGTTTACCATTGCGCCCATTCCAGGATTTTTGAAAACCTTGTCACTGCTGAGGCTTAACTGGCCAAAACAGCTAGTCTGACCTAGAAAACCTGATATGTCAGCTTTTTTCAGTTTTATGTGTGTAATCATTTCTCTCAAGGGTCATTCCTTTTAGAATATTCACACCAACAGCAAGGAACCCTTCTGAAATATTTTGGTTGCTTTGGCACCTGGATATGGATTGTCAGTTAGTCCATTGGAGACGGGTAGCTGCACGTATGTATTAGTAGTGTAACGGGCCCCCGTAGCCTAGTGGATAAGAGAGTTGACTCTTAATCCATTAGGTTTCTCACCGCTGTGGTTCGAGCCTCGCTCGGGTCATATGTGGGAAAGCCAAGTTCTGCTTACGGATGGTCAGGTGGTTTTTCTCCGGGTTCTCCGGTTTTCGCCCACCTTCGATGAACGATCGGCTCGATATAAGTGAAATATTCTTGAAAGGGCCGTAAAACCCAAATCAAAAAAAAAAAAAAAAAATTAGTAGTGTAAGGATAAGGTAAGACTGCACATTTGTGTTAGTGTAAAGGTGAGGTTAGTCTGCGCATATGTATTAGTGTAAGGATGAGGTAAGTCTGCACTTTTGTGGTAGTGTAAGGGTGAGGTAAGTCTACATTTGTATTAGTGTAAGGGTGTGGCAAGTCTACACATTTGCATTACTGTAAGGGTGAGGTAAGGCTGCACATTTGTATTAATGTAAGGGTTAGGTAAGTGCACAGCTGTATTAATGTAAGGTTGAGGTGTAAGTCACATTCTGTATTAGTGTAAGGGTGAGATAAGTCTGCACATTTGTTTTAGTGTAAGGGTGAGTTAAGTGCACATTTGCATTAATGTAAGGGTGAGGTTAAGTGACAATTCATATTAATGTAAGGTTGGTAAGTCTGCTCATTTTGTATTAGTGTAAGGGTGAGATAAGTCTGCACATTTGTATTACTGTAAGGGTGAGATGTAAGTGTACAAATATTAATGTAAGGGTGAGGTGTAAGTGCACATTTGTTTTTATGTAAGGCTGAGGTAGGTCTGCACATTTGTATAAGGGCGAGGTGTACATGTAAATCTGCACATTTGTATTAGTGTATGGTTGAGATTAGTCTCCACATTTGTATTAATGTAAGGTTGAGGTAAGTCAACATTTGTATTAATGTAAGAATGAGGTAAGTCTGCACATTTATATTAGTGTAAGGGTAAGGTAAATCTATTCATTTGTATTACTGTGAGATTGAGGTAATCTGCACATCTGTATTAGTGTAAGGGTGAGGTAAGCATTTTGTGTAAGGGCGAGTCTGCACATATGAATTAGTATAAGGGTGAGGTTTGTTTGCACATTTATATTAATGTAAGGGTGAGGTTAGTGCACATTTGTATTAATGTAAGGTTGAGATGTAAGTCTGCACATTTTATATTTAGTGTAAGGGTGAGATAAAAAATCTGCACATCTGTATTACTGTAAGGGTGAGGTCAGGCTGCACTTGTATTAATGTGAAGGTGAGGTGTAAGTCACAATTGTATTTGTGTAAGGGGGAGTTAAGTCTGCACATGTGCATTAGGATGAGGTGCAAGTTTGCACATTTGTATTAGAGTAATGGTGAGGTAAGTCTGCACATTTGTATTAATGAAAGGGTGAGGTAAGTCTGCACATTTGTATTAAAGAAAGGGTGAAGTAAGTCTGCACATATGCATTAATGTAAGGGTGAGGTATGTCTGCACATTCGTATAAATGTAAGGTTGGTGTGCAAGTCAGCACATTTTGTATTAGTGTAAGGATGAGGTTAGTCTACACATTTGTATTTCTGTAAGGGTAAGGCAAGTCTGCATGTTTGTATTAATGTAAGGGTGAGGTGTAAGTGTACACTTATATTAATGTAAGGAGGTGTAAGTGCACATTTGTATAGGTATAAGAATGAGGTAAGTTTGCATATTTGTATTAGTGTAAGGATTAGGTGTCTGCAAATTTGTATTAGTGTAAGGGCGAGGTTAGTCTGCACATTTCTATTAATGTAAGGGTGAGGTAAGTCTGCACATTTGTATTAATGTAAGAGTGAGGTAAGTCTGCACATTTGTATTAATGTAAGAGTGAGGTATGTCTGCACATTTGTATTTTAGTGTAAAGGTGAGGTTAAGTCTGCACATCTGTATTACTGCAAGAGTGAAGCAAGTCTGCACATTTGTATTAATGAAAGGGTGAGGTAAGTCTGCACATTTGTGTTAGTGTAAGTGTGAGATAAGTGCACACTGTATTAGTGTAAGCGTGAGAATTTGATTGAATAAAATCAGTCGCTGCTGACTAAACCAATGAGGTTCCTCTGTTGCAGTTCTTTTTTTTAGTTTTTATGTAGATTCATTTAGACAGCAAGGTTGCTAGAAGGTTATCACAAACCAAAGCTTGTGTCATTAGGTAAAAAGCTTTACGGAAGAGTTGTTGCATTGGTGTTTAATGTCTCAAATAAACACGTTTGGAATGACATCAGTGCCTCAATCTGAAATTACAAACACATTGCATCATACTGACCATAGTATTATATCGCTGTTCAACACGAGCAGGTGTTCAAGAAGAAAATGATGCATTGTTTGTGGTTCTGCTGAATCTGCTCAGGAATTTCTGCAGGTAGACTGATAATTTTTGTTTATTAGTACGTTTAGTGACATTATAGTGCATACCATGATTAAATCACTGACCGTTCTGGGCCCAGTTGTTCGAAACTAACGATTTGTTAGTTAATGTATTGTTAAAACTTTAATCATCAAATATGGATTATATGCAAATATTTTTACTGAAAAAAGTGTTAGTAGCTTTTGCATTTCACATTATTTTCAGCAAAAATACCTATAATAAGATATTGTACTTACTAGAACAGTTAACATTTTCACCACTAACAAGCTTGTTAAGCTAATGATGCTTTGAACAACTGGGCCCTGGTGACAAATGACCTACATTATACATTGCAGAAAAAAACTTCCTACTTCTGGACCCAGCTGTTCAAAACTAACGATGTCGTTTAAACTTTGATCATTAAATATGGCATATACACTAATATTTTTGCTGAAAAAAAAATGCGAGTTAGCAGCTACTCCCATTTTTTTCAGCAAAACTACCTGTGAATTAGATATTCCACTTACTAGAACATTAACATTTTGACCACTTATGAGCTTGTTAAGCTAACAATGCTTTGAACAACTGGGCCCTGGATGTTTGTCATAGCCTTCATATTTAACTCATTTATGTCTTGGATTCTTCAACCACAGTTCTTTGGACAGGCCCATTTCCAGTACAAGGGTGTCTGGTTGGTTTTTATTATTACACGTACTATGTTTTACAGAAATACCTAAACTTAATGCAAACAGTGTAGTCCCTGATCAGACACCACATTCTGAGGCATCAGATCTGGGTCTATACTGTTTGCCAATGTCCCTTTTATGGAATGCTAGGTATAAATGAGCTAACCTGGTCTATGTCCAATTTGTTGAGAGCACCAAGAATATGTTTCGCATTTTTTGAACCACTTGCTCTATGTCCGTTTCTTTTTTTTCAATGAAAACTAATGCAGATGTTGTCCAGGAAGAATCACAAACACAGAACATAGCAACCAATGACATTAAAAGGATGAACAAACGCACAATGGCTCTGTGTTATTTCTTTTATTAACGTGGGAGGAGTTGTAAGTTTAACATGGCTCTCAACTGTTAATAATCCGGATGCACATAGCAGTGTAGGGGTATTATGCAATGATTTGCAGTTCTTTTACTTTATAAGCTACTGTTGCATATATATTTAACTAAAGTTTCAGCTAGTTTTACTAAATTTCTAAAAACTATTGTTTCGGTACTATACATGTACAGACAGGGCTATCATAGCATATTCGTGTTACTTAGAAATACTAGTAAGTTGCATCATGGAAAAACCTGTATCACATTTGAACAGACAAGGCTGATTATAGCATATTCACTTTATACTAGTATGCTGTATTATGGAGAACCTGGCCTTGTATCATGCATGTACGACATAGTTGATCATAGCGTATTCATGTTACTTAAAGGAAAACACTCACAAAATTGATAATCTGTTTAAAGTTAAAGACCTACATTAGCTGAGAAAATTGATGCAAATTTTATCAAAATCAGTTGAAAGTTAATAAAAGTTATGGGTATTTGAAGATTTCAAACAAGTCTGTCTGGGCCCTGCCATTGTTGAGAGTTTATGACATCATTTGTTCCTAATTAAATATGCATAAACTGAATAACTCACATATGCAAAAACATCAAATGCTATCTTTCTGCATATGTCTTCTTTGGTATAACAGCAACTTATTTTCCCTAAAATTGCATTGGTTTCTGTCTAACAGAAAGTTTTATTGTCATTTTAGAATTTCCAGTCCTTCATTAAATATTCAAAAAGGCAGTGCCCATGTTGACAATTACAAAAGCTAATAACTCCAATAACGTCCTCATTTCTTGATGGATTTTGATAAAACTTGCACCAAAATGTCCAGTTTGTATATATCTTGAACATCAGATATATATTTTGTGAGTGTTTCCCTTTAAAAATACTGGAAGCTGCATCATGGAGAAACCTGCCTTGTACCATTACCTTGGACAGAAATGGATGATCATAGCATATTCATTTTAGAAATAGTAGTAAGCTGCATCCTGGAGAATCCTGGCTTTGTATCATATATGAATAGAAGAGGCTGATCCTAGCATATTCACTTTAGAAATACTAGTAAGCTGCATCATGCAGAAAACCAGTAGTATGTCACATGGAAGTAAAGATTGATCATGGCATATTCACTTTAGAAATATTAATAAGCTGCATCATGGAGAACATACATGAACAGAAAAAGTTGATCACCGTATATTCACTCTAGAAATACTAGAAAGCAGCATCCTGGAGAACATCTGTCCTGTATCATATATGGACAGAAAAGGTTGATCAGAGTATATATTTTTAGAAATTCTCGTCAGCTGCATCACAGAAGAAAACCTGTCCCGTATCATATATGAACAGAAAAGGTTGATTGCAGAATTTGCAGTATATATGTTTAGAAATACTAGTCAGCTGCATCACAGAAGAAACCTGCTTTGTGTCATATATGGACAGAAACAGCTGATCATAGTATAATCACTTTAGAAATACTAGTGAGCTGCATCATGGAGAAAACCTGCCTTGCAACATATATGGACAAACAAGGCTGATCATAGCAGATACCACTTTGCTACATCATGGAGAAAACCTACCTTGTCTCATTTACGGAAGGAAAAGATGGATGATCATAGCATGGAGAAACCTTTATCATATACAGACAGAAAAGGCTGATCATAGAATATTCACTTTAGAAATACTAATAAGTTGCATCATGGTGAAACCCCACTTTTATCATACCATAATTGAAATAAATATTAAGGGAGGGGAATGCAACTCTTTATCACAGGGTTTGTTAAGCAGAAGTATTTGATGAGAATTCTGCCAATTGCAGGGATAATTCCTATTCTCCATCTGTATTTTATGGGTACATAGTAGAACATAGTGAAGAGACACCTCTAATGAGTGCCCACAACATAATGCTGTTTATGGAGAAATCAGAAAAAAATATCCCAGAACTATCACCAAAGCCTCTTAAAAACTCGTCTTTACTCTAGAATTATAACAAGTCCATTTGATTGTTTAAGTACTGGATGAACACCATACAGCGCAGATCTTGATCAAGGAACTGTCTGTGATAGATGTGATTTGGTTGTTTTGATTGATTACTGAGAAATAATTCGCTAGTGTTCTAAGGCTTGCACGTAAAAAATGAGTGAGCGAAGCGAACAAGTTTTTTACAAGCAAACCTTAGAACACGAGTGAATTATTTCTCCGTTATCGATCAAAACAACCACATACTGTTTATTACATTTTCATCCATGTTTTACCTTTGAATTTTTACATTCAGCCGTTATGATTTTCTACCAAAATAGTTCCAGTCAGTGAATGAATTTCAAGAGGCATGATTAAGTTTGAAAATCAGTCGCCATCTTGTTTTCATTTTAATGCAAATATCATCCTGTGCTCGAAATACAGACTCAAAAATGTCACGAAAGTTGAACTGGATTATCAAGAAAATCATACTTTATATTTGTGTTGCAGGTCTTATCTCAAAAACGCCAACTGGATGTGAAAATTGCAGTCTGATTTCCATGATTTTATAAAATTTTCCATGCAAACATCAACTATTGTTATTGTTTTTACCAACTACGTCAGCAACGTCGCCTAGCATTTGACGTCAAAACGTTCGAAATGAAATAATTCACTTGGTGAATTATAGATTATAATTCACTGATAAATCTCAGTAAATCACTACTGAAAATATAATAAATGAAATAAATTTATAGTCACTGTGTTTATTGTAGTTTTACACCAGTAAGAAATACATTCAAGTTTGTGTAAAATGAATGAGGACACAAAAAAAGTTTTCACATTGGGCTATCCATTGAGTACCCAGCTGACTGAATAAATGCTCAAGCTGATCTAAGCTTTTGCTGAATCCACAAAAAGGCACATTTCTCTTAGCTTTAGAGAAGAGAGGGTATTCAGATAAATAGTTTTTATTTTTTTTTTTTTTTTTGTATTTCTCCATGAAAGCATATGTTGTGGCTGCTTATTAGAAACACTTTGCAGAGTTGCTTTTAAAAGCAACTCTGCAAAGTGTTTCTAATAAGCAGCCACAACATATAATTTAATGGAGAAATAAGAAAACTATATATCAGTAATTCTTTATGGAAAAAAGCACCTTATTTGGTGCTATGACCACACTTTTGACCCATATACTGTAGTATCCATCAATCTTGTAAGTAGACAAAGAAGGCTCTGATCCGACTAAGTAAGCAGGCTGATCTAGGTCCTTGTCTGCATATGGGATCGCAGCCCTTTACTCATATTGTGATTCATACGGAGATACCATAATAACCCTAAGTATTGGGACAGACAGGCTTGAGCAAACGGTGTAGACCCAGATCAGACGCCGTAGAATGGGGCGTCTGATCAGGGTCTACACTGTTTGCCACTCATCCTGCACTATTTTAGACACATCAACATGTAGTAAAATAGTTTTTCAAATTTTCGGTATTCAGATACCTTACATCATTCCCATACTTGTCCTAACATTTGCATTTACTACAGTGCAAATTCCCTACAGCAGTCAACCTCGAGAACTAATAAAACGGCTGTTATAGGGAGGGAGTGAGACAGTTGTTGTAGAAATGTTTTATAGTAAAACTGCAATCTGCGATATCAATAAAGAACTTAGTTGACATTTATGTTGCACCTGCATACTTAAATGTGAAAACAAGGACTAGAAGAGTGAGAGTTGTCATCCTTGTTTAGCTCAGAGAGATAAAACAATCAGTGAAGTGAAATGTTTGTAGACTTCATTTTGGGTGAAAGCTAGGGTGGACATTAGGGTGGACAGAAGTACATGGAACAACAGACAGAAACTTGCATGTTTATGTCACCCATTCTAATGCAGGTGTGGCAAAAAAGTGACTGCTACATAAAGACTGCTGTTGTGGAGAGATGACCATTCCAAGTGGTTCCACTGTACCTGCTCATGTATCTAAAGATTACTGGATATGTAACAAAGTGTAGACCCTGGTGATACAGCTCAGGTCTGCACCATTTACCACTCACTCCAAGACACAAACACAGGTAGTAGAATGGACTTATGAAGAGCCACAATGAGACCAAGACTCTGATTTTCATTTTTTATGTGTTTAGTGTTTCCAACGACAACCTTCATAGATTTTATTGTTCAAATGTTAGGACAATTAAGGTAAGGTGTCCAAATATTTACATTAAAATACTGTAAATTTGATGCTTTAACCTTTACCACTCTCTGGGCTAATTCAGTAGACGACACGATATGTTTTTTTTATTTTTCCCAGAAAACAGGTTATGACATTTCATGCAAATTGTCTCCAGTGGAGACAATTTGCATGAAATGGCAAAACCTGTTTTCTGGGAGAAATAAGAATAATATTTCAATGTCATCTGCAGAAAATTTTACCTACAGTGCTTCAATATGTCGTCTGCGGAAAATTTTACCTAGTGTGCTAAGCCGTAACAGACTAACAGCATTTTTTCAAGGTCAACTTATTTTGGAACACTCTAGCTATATACTTGTATCATGTTACAAAACTGATGTTTTCTAGGAAGAGTCCTGAGTTTTGTATTTTATATGAAAGCTGAACACAAATTAATGGCATCTGCACATCCATTTTGTAGGTTCTCTCCGGGAGGTGAACCGCTGAAATAAAAGAAAAATATAGTTGCATCATACTCATGGACTGACAAATAAAAACTTTGATTACCTGCCCGGCAGGTAGTTACTTCTTCAAAAAGACTCAAAATCACTCTTTTTTTCTATAAATTCTATACATTTTTCTTGGCAATAAAGATAAAATTTCTCTTGCCTTGCCCAAATTTAAACTTGTCCCAGTCCACTTGGCAATGGATTTGTCTGGCCCTGTGTCTTGGTAAGCTGCATATTAAGTTACATGGACATGCATATGTATTTTTTTCATGTCTTCAACAAAACATACACTGTTCAGAGTTGTACAGAGTACCTACAACATACGTTTTGGTGGAAAACTGTCAATATTTTAGCCCAAAAATCTGGACATTTCAGCTGTATGGAGTACACACAAAGTATATTTTTCAAAGAGAAATAAGCAAAAAAATCAGGACCCAGTTGTTCAAAACTAATGATGTCGTTAGTTAATGTATCGTTAAAACTTTTATCATTAAATATGGCATATATGCTAATATTTTTGCTGAAAAAATGTGAGTAGTTTTTGCATTTGCAAAAGCTACTCACATTTTTTCAGCAAAAATACCTGTGAATTAGATATTGTACTTATATAAACATTCTGCTTATCATACCATCAGTAGATAGTATTTTTCTTTCCTGAAAACAGTGTTTAAAATTTCATGCAAATTGTCTCCTAGGATGTAGAATGTCTGCTGATAATGCTTTGATTTTAAACTTTAATTGTGTCCATAGGACACGGTTGCACCCGCTATATGACATGGGACACAGAAATGAGAGTTGTGTGACAGACATAATGTGAATACAACATTGTTTACTTTTGCACTCTAAGTGTGATCATGACCTTGGAGTTTCGGACCTGGGTCTTGCGTGTGACACATTGTCTCATGATGGTTAACATTTCTGCGAAGTAATTTCTGCGAAGTAATTTCTAAATCCATCAAGAATGGCAAAGTTATGGACCAGACACAAAAAAATACTCTAATTTTGACCTCTAAAAAAAAAAAAAAAGTGTGACCTTGACCTTGGAGCTATGAACCTGGGTCTTGCGCGCGACACATCGTCCCATGATGGTTAACAATATGTAAAGTAATTTCTAAATCCATCAATGAATGACAGTTATGAACCAGACAAAAATTAGACCATATTTTTTACCTTTGGCCTCTGTGACCCAAAAGCTATGGACGTGGGTCTTGCGCACAACAGATCGTCTCATAATGATATACATTTCTGGCAAGTAATTTCAAAATCCATCATGGAATAACATCGTAAACGGACACACACACACACACACAAACACACACAGAGGATAATCACTATATGCCCATCCACCATTAGTGGGGGCATAAAAATAACTTCAATGGTTTTAAAGTTTTGTATCGGAGACTTCATGATGGACAGTCAGCATGGGCAGAAACAATGTCTCTATATCCGCTGAAGGGAGACATATTCATATAGTATATTAGCTACCAGCACAGGATCAGAGCAGATTGCATGGATGTGAAGGCTGATATGAGTATCCTGGTCAGTTATGTAATAAATGACATCTGCCGATATTTTTATTTGGCCTGCAGGCCTTCTTCTTGCCATGCTACTGTATAGTGTACTGTGCTCAAGGATATCTTACCAGTAATGTTTGCTATACTGATTCTGAACTGTTTCAACACTGCCGACAAGTTAGCTTTATGATAACTCCGACAGCCCAAGAGTAGAACACACTTCTTCTGATCACTGTAATGAGAATCCATCAAGTACATGTACAGTCAAACCTCGATAGCTCGAACACCGATGACTCGTTTACCATGGCTAATTCGAACTCGTTTTTTAGTCCCTACGAAATTCTTCTGATAGCTTTAAAAAATAAATATTTAGGGGAATTTTCTTATTTTATTACAAAATTGTATGTTGTGTGTACTCATTACAATCGCCTCATCAAGGAGATTCTAATGAGAACACTCAACATACAATCATTGTGTTGAAAATCGAAAAGATTTCCCTAAATTATCTCTATTTGCTTCTTGAGCTGGTGCCATGATTAACCCTCATTGGCTCGAACTACCCATGGCTCGAACACTTTTCCATGGTCCCAAAGGTGTTCGAGCCATTTAAGTTCGACTGTATTTTTAACTCTAGCATGCTGATAAAAAATTTCAGCAGACATTTTGAAATATTTTCTTCTTTCTCCCAGAGAACAGGCTTTGACATTTTATGCAAACTGTCTCCTTAGAAGACAATTTGCATGAAATGTCAAAGCCTATTTTCTGGGAAAAAAAACCCCAACAAAAACAAAAAAAAAAACACACACACAAAAAAACCTGAAAAGTATCAGCTTGTCGTCTGCTGATTTTGCCAAGAGTGATAAATTGTTTGTGTTGAGGTTTTACGGACCAGTCAACCCAATGGGGTCATGTCGAGCGCAGTCAGTTTACCTAACCACACGTTTACTGGGCAGGCTTAGTCCTCTAAGCGGTTAACCAGTATTGTGCACATTCTTTCGCCAGAAACTGACAACTGCCCTTCTTGAATCAGCGGAAGGGAGAGAATGACCGTAGAAAATATTTCATGATCAATCTCCACGAAAGAATGTTGCCGACCTCGGCAGGGGTTGAACCCGCGACCTCCTGGTGACCAGTCGGACGGCGCATCCAACTGAGCCACCGAGGCCGGCCAAGAGTGATAAAGGTTATCTATCAAGTGAGCTTTTCTACATGGTAAACCTTTTGTTTTTGCAACAAGTGTAGTTTCAGATCAGCCTGCACAATCAAAGTCTGATCCAAGTCTATACTGGTTGCTAACATAATGTACAGACCTTAAATATTTGAACAGAGATCAGCATAAACCTGGATCAGACTGCAGGCAGATCCCCATGCTGATCTTCTTCTATGCTGGTTGTAAATGGTCATTAGGTGGTTTTCTGTTCTGAAGAGCTCAAGTATTAACCCTTAAAGCGCCAAAAAAATCTGCATCTGAAAATGTCACCTGTTTATGTCGTCTGCTGAATATTCTTGCAAACTTTTCAAACCTATTTTTTGCATACCGGCAAACAGTGTGGCTCCAGATCAGACTGCTCCTAAAGGAGCAGTCTGATCTGGGTCCACACTGTTTGCAGAAATGACTTTTAAAATCACAAGCAGAAGATAAAGCAGACAACAATTTATATATGTTGTTCATGTGGCTCCAGTGGTTTGATTGCCAGGACAACAAATATTTACCATAATCTTATAATGGGAAAAAATGTCTTGAGGCTTTGTTGTTGTTGTTCAGTTAATTCTTCAGTGCAGATGGTCTCGGGGTACGACCCCTGCACCAGTCTGAGTCTTGAGGCTTCTGATGTTCAGCTGTATTACATCAAATAGGAAACTGAAACCAGAGGTCACAGGACAAGGTTATATTTATACCTATAGCAGTAATATTTTATACACCATCCACTGTTTTGATTTGTTGCCATGGTAGTATATAGCATCTGCTGCTATATGTACACACAGGCCCATATGGACATGTTGTTTAACTTCCTATGGTCATTCTCTCCCTTCCACTGATTCAAGAAGGGCAGTTGTCTGTTTCTGGCTAAAGAATGTACACAAGTACTGGTTAACCGCTTAATGAACTAAGCCTGCCCAGTAAAAAAGGGTGGTTAGGTAAACTGACTGCGCTTGAAAAGACTCTAATGTGTTGACTGAGCAGTAAAACCTCAACACAAACGTTGTTTTTCGTACATGTTCATGGTATTTTTATAAGACAACCTCTGCAAGTCTAACTGATAAATGACTATACTATTCCCTCCCTTAGATCACTAACTGTATCTGTAAACAGAGATAATACTACCTCCCTTTAACCTGCCAAATTTAAATATAATCAGATATTTTTTCTTAAATTTTGCAGAAAACAGGCTATGACATTTCAAACTAACTCAGTTCACATGAAATTTCAAGCGCTAAAACATCACATGTAATCTGCACTTTTCCTCAGCTCATGCTGGGAAAAAAATTCAGACGACATTTTGAAATATATTTTTCTGTTTTTTGTTTTTTTTTTCCCAGAAAATAGGCAGTGGCGTAGCTAACACAGAATTATTTGTACGCAAATCCAGTAAAACTCTTGTAAAGTATGCCTTGAAGCATTTCTAAATAAGCGGCTGCTCTTAAAGGAAAGAATTTGCTCCCAGAGGGAGCAAATTCTTTCCTTTTAGAGCTGCCCCAAATGTAGGGAACCAAATAATTTATGTTAATGCCATTTTATCATAAAGAAGTTTCGTATGCATGTTACGCACATGTGTACGTGCGTACTGAGCGCTACGCCTATGATAGGCTGGTTGTGGCATTTCCTGTATATCTTCACTTATATTTATACATTTCATGCAAATAATCTCCTCAGGAGACAACTGCATGAAATGTCAAAGCCTATTTCCTGGGAAAAACATTAACAAAGAAAATATCAATTTGTTGTCTAATAAATCTGTCCCGAGAGTGTTCAGGTTATTAACCCTTAAAGCACCAAGAAAACCTGCATCTGAAAATGTCGTATGTTTATGTCGTCTGCTGAATATTCTTGCAGACTTTTTAAAAAAATATTTTTGCATACAGGCAAACAGTGTGGACCCTGATCAGACTGCTCCTAAAGGAGCAGTCTGATCTGGGTCCACGCTGTTTGCAAAAATGACTTTTAAAATCACAAGCAGACGACAAAGCAGACGACTATTGTTGTGATTGGCAGTTTAAGGGTTAAGGTAAACTAGTACTGACATCTATTAATCTATTTATAGGTACTGTGTTACCTGTATTGACAATCTGTGAAGTAATTTTACCAATTAAATGTAATAAATGGCCATACAAATCTATAATAAAAATCTAAAACTTGAACCAATTATGCACTGCATAAACATCACTTCAGGGAGTTTATATTCAAAAATGCAACTAAAACTGTAGTTGTTTTCATGATAAAAGAGACAAAAATATCACAAACTACAGAAAATGCAAAAACCATAACAAAGTAATCAGCTATGTCATATAAAATCTGTGAGGACCTTTGCAAAATCATACTTACCTGGTACAGGAGATACCGTGATCAGCAAGGCGGTTCTCCCAGGAAGAGGCTCTTCCATTGCACTTCGGTTGAGCTGACGCCTGCGATTGCCCCAAATGTGGGTAACTCGGGTACGCAATTTATTAGTGTGGGGGACTGCGTACGCGCTATCCCCTGAACAATCACAGAGAAAGAAGAAATAACAACCTTGGTCTTTCTGGGACCCCACAATAAGACTGATCTTGTACAAGTATCAAACTCAAATGTAAAACTATGTAACAAAAAAAAAAAAAAAAAAAAAGTACTGATCAAAAGGATCAAAGGCTGTAAACCAGAATAGTTACCCCAACCCACTAAGAAATGTATCTGGTGTAAAAATAAACTATATATATATATGTTTGTGAAGCAGACAATTCACAAGAAATGTCAAACTCTATTTTCTCTGAAAAATAATAAAAGAAAATATTTCACTGTTGTCTGTTGCAGCTGTGATTGACAGTTTATGGATTAATTAAACATGTATTATATATCAAATATTGTACTACTTCTAAAAGGATTTAGTGGTAGGTTACCCTGCTTCCACCAACATGTATTCATCAGGGCCCAGTTGTTCAAAGCGTTGTTAGCTTAACTAGCTTTTTAAGGGTCATTTCCTTAACTGTTTTAGCGGATTCAATATACAATATCTACTTACATTTTTTCAGCAAAAAATTTCAGCATACTGTATTTGCGTATGGCTTGATGTAAATTTTAACGAATCGTTAACTAACAAGGTCGTTAGCTTTGAACAACTGGGCCCAGTTGTATAAAATATATACCGGGTATACTGTTTGAATTTGTTTATATACCAGTAATGTTTCTTTATTTTTAGAGGGGTTTAAATTATGACATTAATATCATGAGGAGAACAAAGGAAAGGACAAAAAAAAAAACGTCGCTTGTATAATGGAATATCAATATTCATGCCTTCTATTAAACCATTTTAGTCTGTAGACCCCTAAAAGGGTATTTAGCAAACAGTGAAGAACCAAGATATGATGCCGCAGAGCACGGGGTCTGATCAGGGTCACCACTGTTTGCAAATAGTTTAATCATTTTTCTCTAAGAATATCTAAATCACACAGTCTGACATACCTAAAATCGAAATCAGAATCTGCCAATATATAGTATGGGGGATTTCATTCAGTCAACAATGGGTTAAGTAACAATTTTTACTTCTTTCCTTATGTGGTCACTTAAGGGAGTTAGGGTATGTAGCCTAAATATTGGGACACGTTAACTCCTACTCACACTTGTTCTAAAATATGAGCAAGTCTATTTTATTATCTTCTGATGTGCATTTGCAAAAGCTACTCACATTTTTTTTTAGCAAAAAATATTAGCGTATTTGCTATATTTAATGATCAAAGTTTTAACGATACATTAACTAACAACATCATTAGTTTTAAACAACTGGGCCCTGGATGTGTGGCAAACAGTGTAGAAACCTCATCAGATGTCACATACACCATTTACGCAGGTATGTCTGTCCAAATACTATAATAAATACAATAGGTTCCATATGCCTGAATCTTTCACCTTTACCACTCTCTGGGCAAATTCAGCATATGACAAATTGATATTTTTCTTATTTTTCCCAGAAAAAAGTCTTTGACAGCTCATGCAAATTGTCTCCTCCGGTTCACACCAAGGAGAATTTTTTTTTTTTGTAAAAAGAAATGTCAATGCCCATTTTCTGAGAAAAAATAAGAAAAATATTTCAAAATGTCTGCTAAGTAATAAACAAAAACTTTAACAAGAGGCCCACCGGCAATGGTTCGCTCACCTGAGTGACATAGCCACTGCAGACATGCAGATGTTCCCAATAATATATGCACAGATTCAGCCATAAGACATCCTCGGTTTTGGAGAATAAGATTTTTAAATGTTTTTTTTCCATACAAATGCATAGGGAAGCAAACTTGTATGACCATTATTTAAGCAACTTTGGTAGACCCCCTGTCCCTGATGATTTAAGCAAAGATTCAGCCCCAAGGCGTCCTCTGTTTTTTAAAGGGTTTAACCATATATGGGCATGGCGGCCATCTTGGTCAATGAACCGCGACCATTTTAGCAATCTTTCATTCCCCCAACCTAAGGAGGCTCCATATGAAATTTGTGCAAAATTGGCCCAGAGGCTCCAGAGGAGAAGTCGTTTGAAATTCTGAATATTTTTCCCATACAAATGCATAAGGAAGCAAAATTGACCTCAAGGTAAAAAGGTCAAATGTCAATGTATGACCATTATTTTAGCAACTTTGGTAGACCTCCAGTTTCCGATGATATATGTAAAGATTCAGCCACAAGGCATCCTTGGTTTTGGAGAACAAGATTTTTAAAGATTTTTTCCATGCAAATGCATAGGGAAGCAAACTTGACCTTGCTGTAAAAAGGTCAAATGTCAATATACAACATTTATTTTAGCATTTTTGGTAGACCTCCCATCCCCAATGACTTATGCAAAGATTCAGCCCAAAAGCATCCTCGGTTCTGGAGAAGAAGATTTTTAAAGGTTTTTACCATATATGGGCATGGCGGCCATCTTGGTCAATGAACTGCGACCATTTTAGCAATCTTTCATTCTCCCAACCTAAGGAGGCTCCATATGAAATTTGTGCAAAATTGGCCCAGAAGCTCCAGAGGAGGAGTCGTTTGAAATTCTGAATATTTTTCCCATACAAATGCATAAGGAAGCAAAATTGACCTCATGGTAAAAAGGTCAAATGTCAATGTACGACCTTTATTTTAGCAACTTTGGTAGACCTCCAGTTTCCAAAGATATATGTAAAGATTCAGCCACAAGGCATCCTCGGTTTTGGAGAACAAGATTTTTAAAGGTTTTTTCCATGCAAATGCATAGGGAAGCAAACTTGACCTTGCCGTAAAAAGGTCAAATGTCAATATACAATACTTATTTGAGTAATTTTGGTAGACCTCCCGTCCCCAATGACTTATGCAAAGATTCAGCCCCAAGGCATCCTCAGTTCTGGAGAAGAAGATTTTTAAAGGTTTTTATCATAAATGGGCATGACAGCCATCTTGGTCAACTAACCGTGACCATTTTAGCAATCTTTCATTCCCCCAACCTAAGGAGGCTCTATATGAAATTTGAGCAAAATTGGCCCAGAGGCTCCAGAGAAGAAGTCGTTTGAAATTCTGAACATTTTTCCCATACAAATGCATAAGGAAGCAAAATTGACCTCAAGGTAAAAAGGTCAAATGTCAATGTACGACCATTATTTTAGCAACTTTGGTAGACCTCCAGTTTCCGATGATATATGTAAAGGTTCAGCCATAAGGCATCCTTGGTTTTGGAGAACAAGATGTTTAAAGGTTTTTTCCCCATACAAATGCATAGGGAAGCAAACTTGACCTTGCCGTAAAAAGGTCAAATGTCAATATACGACATTTGTTTTAGCAATTTTGGTAGACCTCCCGTCCCCAATGATGTATGCAAAGATTCAGCCCAAAGGCATTCTCGGTTCTGGAGAAGAAGATTTTTAAAGGTTTTTACCATATATGGGCATGGCGGCCATCTTGGTCAATGGACCACGCCCATTTTAGCAATCTTTCGTTCCCCCAACCTAAGGAGGCTCCATATGAAATTTGAGCAAAATTGGCTCAGAGGCTTCAGAGGAGAAGTCGTTTGAAAATATTAACGGACGGACGGACGCACGCACGGACGACGGACGAAAAGTGATCACAATAGCTCATCCTGAGCATAGCTCAGGTGAGCTAAAAATGAGTATGATGTCAAGAGAAAGAGGTGCTGATGCAGACATGACTGCTTTAGTTCCAAACAGGTCTGCTTAAAAACAATGAGCATTTAAGATACCGAAATCAATGTTGTTGATTTTCGAACATCATTATGTGTTCTGTCCCATTAACATTATGTTTTAGCACTCTGCAGAAAAAATCAGACCAAAAATACCGTATTCGACCTAATTACCTAATTAAAAAGTTTTTTGTGCTTTTTTTATTCTGATTTTCTTTGTAAAGCATATGTTGTGGGTATTCATTTGAATTGCATCGACAAGTTGATGCAATTCAAATAGGTACCCACAACATATGCCTTTTTAAAGAAGTAGATAAAAATTACACTGGCTGTAATCTGAAGACTACAGAATTGCTTGACTGTACGCTTATGGGAGCATGTGCGGTAATTAGGTCAAATACGGTAGTAGGACACTGAAGCCTCTTTATAAGACAGTTCATTATAAAAATGTAAAGATTATATAGAAAAATGACCATTTATGGTAAATTTTTCCATATAATCTAAATATTTTTGTTAGGATACAACACAGTTGTTTTGCTAACACAGTTTTGCTTGGTAAATTTTTCTATATAATCTAAATATTTTTGTTAGGATACAACACGGTTGTTTTGCTAACACAGTTTTGCTTGGATCCCCCAACAGTGTTATAAAAAGGTTGTGATGTAAATGTTTTACTTTTCACAGAAAATTAGAATTTACATTGCATTCAAACTGTCTCCTTTAGGGACAATACAAATGAAATGTCATCTTAATTTTTGTGAAAAATAAGAAAATCATTTAAAAAAAAAAAAAATATTGTCTTTTATTTTTAACAGCAGGCTAAAGTTTAAGCTTTCAACTTTGGAACCTCTCTAATGTGCTTACACAGTTTGGCTCCACCCCTTTTCAGTAGGCACTTTACTAAACAAAAAGATTTCATAAATTATTTAAACACCACCATATAAAGAAATGCTTCATTTATTCAGGCAACCCTGCCACACCCATCCCCTCCTAAAACTTCCCCCAATGTACCATTTTATAACTGGAATCAAGGGAGGGGATGAGTTTTTATTCTGCACGTTCTCTGAAACGGTGTGACAGGATTCAAAATGTCTTAAAATTTTCATAAGTGTAAAATGTTTTGATGATAAGGGAGGAAAATTTCAAGACATTTTCCTTAAATAATATAAAGACGAAATCAAGACTTTAACCCACTGTATATATTGCTTGAACCCCCACCCCCTATTTATTGGAAGAGTCTAATTTTGTTTTTAGGTATGTCAGGCTACATGAATTAGATTTTCCTAGAGAAAAATGAATGAAGTATTTGCAAACAGTATAGCCCTGATCAGACACCATTTATGCGCCATCTGATCTAGGTCTGCACTGTTTGCCAATTACCCTTTTAGGGGTCTCCAGACTACAGTGGGTTAATGGAGAGATTTCAAGTTCTAATTAGGTAGGTTTTGCAGAAAGAAATCTGATTGTGAAATTTAGGTTTGAGCATCCCTATCCCGATGTTTTTAATGCACAGATCACTGAATTAGGTCACCTGAAAAGGGAACTTTTGGGTCTGAACGAATTCTAACCTGTCATAAATCTAACCTGCTTTTGTTATGGTGATGATTTGGCTACATGTACTGGTTAAATAGCAGAAACAGAACTTACTGAATTACAATGCACAAGTACCTAAACCTGAAATGCAAAATGTGCCGACAAACAAATACGCCACTTTCTGAAAAACCAATACTTGTTTTGGTAAAATATAATTCTATTTAAAGAACACAACGCAGTTACCTGTATTGGATTATTAATAGTATAGCTTTTATTTTTGAGGAGCAAATCAGAAGAAAAATGTGTATAAATGATTTATTCCTCCACAATTTTATTTGAAAATTTATAAAATATCTAATTAATATAGCTGGATACAGTAACACTCTGTTTAAGAAAAAAAAATACAGAATTTAATTTATTTTTAACAAATAATGGATTTTGGTTTGAATGTAAGCATGAAAAACCAGTTGCAAATAATATAGTCAGAAATATAAAAGCTGTAGGGAACAGCGCCTAATCATACTTACCTGGTACAGGAGATACCGTGATCAGCAAGGCGGTTCTCCCAGGAAGAGGCTCTTCCATTGCACTTCGGTTGAGCTGACGCCTGCGATTGCCCCAAATGTGGGTAACTCGGGTACGCAATTTATTAGTGTGGGGGACTGCGTACGCGCTATCCCCTGAAAAAATTCAATTTGTAAGTTAATCCTGGAATCTTCCCATAGAGCTGACAAGGTCAGGGAAGAGTTTCAATAAGGGTTAGGGCTGACTAACATGCAAAATTATGATTAAAATAAAACTTTCAGAGAAACTCTCTATCATGATACTATTACTGTCCAGGGTCTAATGTCACAATACTATCACCATCTCCAAACTGCACAGTAGTTTAATGAATTTTGTTCATTTTATAAGGATCAGACTGCCTATAAAGATACTAACTTTACAGCCCTCTCAAATAGCTTTGCCACCATTCTATAACAAACATGCAACCATTCTATTACAAACATATTTGTAAAGCCTTTTTGATTTCATGCTTTGTTAATTTGGACATAAGACCTGTTGCCAGACAGGATAGTTCACCTGAACTTGCGCTTGTCAATCCAAAAAAAAAAAAAAAAAAAAATAAGACTGACCTTAAAATCTAGATCTGTTTGTGTGTGTTGGGGGTGTGGGTGTAGGGTGTGTGTGTGTGTGTGTAGGGTGGGTGTGTGTGTGTGTGTGTGTGGGGGGGGGGGTGGGGAGAGAACATTTTCCATTATATCTGTATACCAAATATACACTAAACCAATAGCATGATTTGAAAACTAGTTCAGAAAATCAGAAAATAACTAGAAATGTGTCCGTATGACACAGATGCCCCCGCCCAGGGCCATCCTCACCCAAACGCAGGCATTTTGCAAAAAATGAAGTTGAAAAAAGGGCCATAACTTATAATAATTGGCAGATTTTACCCTAAATCGAACTTGACCATATTTTATAAACCTATGTATAAAATATGAATCCAATACATAAATCAATCTTTTTTATACAAAATATTGGAAGGAAAACATCTTTTGAAGGTGAAAAAGGGCCCTAATCCCAAAAATAATTGATGGATTTTACCCTTAATCAAACTTGACCTATATTTTATAATTATATGATTGTGTATAAAATACGAATCCAATTCACTAATCTTTTCAAAAGTTATGGAACGAAAACCATTTTCCGAAGTTGAAAAACCGCCACAACTCCCAAAATAATTGGTGGATTTTACCCTAAATCGAACTTGACCTACATTTTATGATGATATACCTGTGTATAAAATTTGATTCCAATACACTAATCTTTTCAAAAGATATCAAACGGAAACCATTTTTCAACTATTTTTCAACATTGAAAAAGGGCCGTAACTCCAAAAATAATTGGTGGATTTTACCCTAAATCGAACTTGACCTATATTTTATAATTACATGTTAAAAGTTACGGAACGGAAACCATTTTTCAAAGTTGAAAATGGGCCATAACTCCCAAAATAATAAGTGGATTCTACTCTAAATCGAACTTGACCTACATTTTATGATTATATACCTGTGTATAAAATTTCAATCCAATATACCAATCCTTTCAAAAGATATCGTACAGAAACCATTTTTCAAAGTTGAAAATTTTTCAAATTTGAAAAGGGCCATAACTCCCAAAATAATTGGTGGATTTTACCCTAAATCAAACTTGACCTACATTTTATGATTATACACCTGTGTATAAAATTTCAATCCAATATACCAATCCTTTCAAAAGATATCACACGGAAACCATTTGTGTTACGGACGGGACGCACTTACTGACAGCGGTGATACTATATGCACCCCCACTGAAAATGGCGGGGCATAAAAAAAATTCTTAACCCTTGTCATGATGAATAAATTAAGATACCACACCCACTTCCAATTTTCAGCCAATCACATTACTTGAACCAGGTTGTAGATATAAAGTCACATACTGAATGGCAAACAGTACAGATCCAGATCAGTTGGCTTCTTCAGAAGCCAACTGATCTGGATGTACACTGTTTGCAAAGGCAGGGCATATCCGAGTTCAGCAGGATAAGGGTTAAGAACTTTGAGGTAAAACTTTAACAGAAAATTTCCAATTCCATGACCTTGACGTCTAGGTCATAGAGTGGGGATAGAATTAAATTTTTAACCAATATCTTTCTAAATCCTTGTATGAATTTACTTTATATTTGGCATGATGCCAAATATAAAGTAAATTCATGCAAGGATTTAGAAATTAAGAGATCTTAAAAACTTTGATGCAAAACTTTTACATAAATTATGTCTGTGACCTTGACCTACACGTCATAAGCCAAGGTGGAGATAGTGCCATATAAAATTTTTGGACCAATATGTATAATCATGATAAATATAAAGCTAATCTATGCAAGGACTTAGAAACTAAGAGATCTTAAAAACTATGACGCAAAACTTTAACATAAATTTCTAAGTCTGTGACCTTAACCTCTAGGTCAGAGGGTGGGAATAGTGATGAATAAAATTTTGGACCAATATCTGCAATCATGCAAAATATAACGTAAATTCATGCAAGGATTTCGAAATTAAGAGATCTTAAAAACTTTGACGCAAAACTTTAACAAAATTTGTGACCTTGACCTCTAGGTCAAGAGCCAGGGTGGGATAGTGCTCAATAAAATTTTGGACCAAGATCTATAATAACACCAAATATAAACTAAATCCATCTGAGGATATAGAAAATATAAGGTCATAAAAAGTTTGATGTAAAAGTTGAACATTTTTGTTGATGCCGTCACCAACGCCAACACCCAGGCCAGGGGTAATGCAATAGCTCTTCCAGTACTGTTGTACAGGCAAGCTAAAAATAGCTTCAGAATGGTAATGTATTGTTACAGAATGAGACCATCTTCAGGGACAAAAACTAGCGATAGTTGATGAGACTATCGACGATAGTTATCGATAGTTGAAAACACTATCACAATAGCATTATCATGCCAGTCACTATCATGATGCATCGATACATCAATGTATCATTACAACCCTACCATGGGCCAGGGCCACATATTCCTCTGAGTGAACAGACTGCATGTAAAATTGATGGAAACTTGTCACTTAATGTTGCAGCAAAATTTAATGCAAACATATTTGTTAGGATATATATGATTTTGATTTTCACATGCATCTTATATGTGCCAAAGGTTCTGATGCTCATTATAAAGTACATTCTTAAGTTTTAACAAAACTGCTTTACAATTTTATATGTACATGTATATAACAAAGAGGTGGAGATAGGGGCAGACAACCTCCAGTAGACATTTTTTTTTAGTAATACAGCAAGCTTTTATCACTTTAACCATTTGTTGTAAGTTTCGGGAAAATCATTTTCGACTGATTCTATGTGGATTTTTTTCAAGACTTCATACATGTATATAACCCCATAGTAGGGGCAGACAACACTAGAACAAAATTTTGATAGGTTCCAGCAAAATCATTTTCAGCTGAGATTTTATACAGGTTTTTTTCATGATTTCTTACACACATATAGCAGGGGCTGACAACCCAGATAAATAAAAATGTGATCACAGCTGAATTACTGGAGTACATCAACACCCGACTATAGTGTATTTACTAGTGTTGCCACTGATGATCGATTATAACTTTTGCATCTTTTGACTGATGATCGAAAAAAGTTTTTATAATCTAGATTTGTGGTCAATAAAAATAAAACAAATTGATAAAATAGCCTTAAAATGTCAACCCAGGGATACTGATTTTTTCTCTATGAAAGCATATGCTGGGGGTACTCATTAGAAGTGCCTTGTGGAGGCACTTCTAATGAGTACCCCCAACATGTTTTCATGGAATAAGAAAAATATTATTTGGATACCCCTTTTATTGATCTGGAGCAATGAAAAAGTACCTGAAGAGGGCTAAATCAAGACTGAATATATTTTCTACAAGTCGATTATTAATCGATGATCAGTCGATTTTTACAAAACCGATAATCGACTGCTATTCTGGCCGATTCCCAACACTAGTACTTACGCTAAGTACTCAGACAGGCAGCCCCGAAAAAACAGTACAGATCCAGATCAGATGTTGCAAAATGCTACATCTCATCAGGGTCCACAGTTTGCTACTCATCACTGAAGACATCAACAGGCAGTAAAATGTTGTTTTCTTAATTTTAGGGTAAGTACGGTAAGATTATTATGATGCGTGCAGGTTTATGGAGGTGTCAACCCATGAGGGTCATCTGCATTAACTCTTTCACTGCCACAGACGATAATAATAGCTTTTGCAAACAGCATAGATCCAGATGAGACGGCTCAATGAACCGTCACATCTGGATCTACGCTGTTTGACATTCAGTCTATCAACTTTACATATAAACGTCTTTCCAAATGATAGTTTGTTAAAATAAAAAAAGCAGACGACAAAAGTCGTCTACAATTTGGCGCCAAAAGAGTTAAAGGGGTACATTAAAAGTATGGTAAGAAGTTAAAGTGCCCCAACTAAATTCAATAACTACCTTTTATTCTTTATATACGCCACACTATCAACAAGCAGTGCACACAGTCTTGCGGCTCCAGCTTCTGGACTCGGGTCCTGGAATTAAAACCAAAACATTTGACTATTCATTATATCCTTATTAACCCTTGAAGAGCCAATCACAACTGTAGCAGTCCGCAGTCTGATGTTTTTTTTTGTTTTTGTTTTAATGGTCTGCCTTATAAAATGTCAAGTCTTATTTTCTATGAAAAAATAATAGTATAACAACACTGATAATGTGGTCTGTAGCAAATCTGCTTGGCGCTTTAATTCTTAAAGCGCCAAGCAAAATTCATAGCAGACGACATTCAAATTTTTTTTTATTTTTCAGAGAAAACAAATCTTGACATTTCATGTGAATCAATTCACATGAAAGGTCAAGACTTGTTTTCTATGAAAATAAAAAAAAAAAAAAAATAAATAAATAAATAAAAAAAACTGTCTTCTGCTGTAGTTGTGATTGGCGCTTTAAGGGTTAATGATGCTGCTTTTCAAAAAAATTTTATGGTCTTATCTGAAAAGCTGGATCAGTTGAGTGTTTCAATTTTTCCAGATCAATTTCACTCTCTCTTAAATGAGGCTTGATTACCCGTGAAATCAAAGCGACATGCATATAACATTCCTGCGTCTTTAACTGCCCCAAGCGGCCATAATGAAATCAACAAAAAGGGGATCTCCTCTGAAAAGGGAATCAAATTCTTTCTGTATAAAGTACTCATTTCTAGAAAGGGCTTCACAAGCAGGAAAGCAAGCAGAAAGTCACAAAAGTTGTTTCCCTTGTCAAAAAAAAAAAAAAAAATTGAAATATCTACCAAGCGTATTCAGCACATTTTCAGATGCAGGTTTTCCTGGCATTTTAAGGGTTAAACAGGACTTGAATTTCACATTCAAGAGTTGATCTTTACGAAATGTCTAGCTATATTTTTTGGGAAAATATTTTCTGCGAAAACAGAGCTTCACTTTTATTCAAATCATCTTGCTCTCCTTAAAAGACACTGAATGAACTTTCAAGCATTATTTCCAACAAAGAATGAGACAACAGAGCTGTCAGCAGATGCCTTTTGTCATTACTACTTTTGCCATTACAGTAAATGTCCTCAAATTTTGAACAGTTTATCCCATACTGTTTTCATATAAATTTTGCTTTTTTTATTTCATCATTGCTTAAAATACATATTGGAATGGCAACAATGTAGACCCTGATCAGACTGCTCCTTTAGGAGCAGTCTGATCTGGGTCTGCATTGTTTGCATATGTAAATTTTATTGGAAACTTTAGTGTAGGAAATTTTAGAACATTTACCATGCTATGATATAATCAACTTTTGCAAAAACAAGACAAAGCATTTTTACACTACCGTTTTTTCTGTATTGGGAAAAGACGGGCCCGAGCAAGAGGTGTAGACCAAGATCAGATGGCATATACTGCTGCATGGTAGTAAAATGGAAATGTCAAAAATAAAAATAAATAAATAAAAAAAGGGCAAAAGTAGATCACAGTAAAGACGGCTACAAACAAGAGAAGGGTATCCACATAATATAATTCTTATTTCTTGACTAATACATGTTGCGGGTACTCGTTAGACATGCCTTGGTTAGGCACTTCTAATGAGTACCACAACATGTTTTCGTTGAGAAATAAGAAAATATTACTAATTTTTTGTTGAATAAAGATATAAACTCACTACAAGCTGACTGAGATAGTATTCCAGGTCATCGACAATTAGAACCTCAGGCAGCAACATCTTCAAATGGACCATGCTGCAGTACTTCAACAGTTCTTCAGCAGTGTTCAAGTACCTGCATGCACAAGAAAAATATTAATATGGCATGCTTGCAAACTCATCAAAATATTACTGTTCCCTGAAATGTAAGTGATATGACATACTCCTACAAAGTTAAAGCTTTGCATGCTGGGTAAAAAATTCAGCAGACGCCATTTTGAAATATTTTTCTTATTTTTCCCAGAAACTACTGGTAGGCTTTGACATTCCATGCAAATTGTTAGGAGACAATTTGCATAAATTGTCAAAGCCTATTTTCTGGGGAAAAATAAGAAAAATATTGTAAATTTGTTGTCCGCTAAATTTGTCCAGAGAATGGGAAGGGTTAATCTGGCATACTTCTAGATACAAAAAAATATGCGATGTTCACAGACATGTAAAATGAATGCAGTGATTTATTTAGAATTTGGTTCTGTTGAGTCCCAAGGACTCACAAGATTGAAATGCATTGAGTCCCATGATAAAATCATGAGTCTGTAACATATTTTAGAGCAGTTTTCTACTGTATTTTGTCAGTCCAGGGACTTGCATATACATAATTTGTGAGTCCCAAAGAAAAATTATGAGTATATGAAGTGGGACTCGCAGGTAAAAAAATCACTGGAAATGTCATGTTCATACACTGTTCATAGAAATGTAAATATACATGCAGTATGACATGTTCATGAAAATATACTAGGGGCAAAAGTGATGTTTATTATGCTTTTATTTTGTTGTTGTTTTAACCCTTGTCCTGCTGAATAAATTGTGATGCCACGACCACATCTAATTCTCAGCCAATCAGATTACTTGATCCAGATTGTTGATATAAATTTACAAACTTAATGGCAAACAGTGCAGATCCAGATCAGTTGGCTTAAGCTGTTTGCAAAGGAAGGGTATTCTGGGTTCAGCAGGACTAGGGTTAAAGAACAAAATCAAAACCCAGATTTGTTTGCATGACCATACCTTTAACCAGTTACCTTGTCCTTCTGTTCACAATATTTTATGCTGTGCAATAACTGCCTCCTGCTGCTAAGGGCATAATATTATGCTGCCACATGAAAAATGACATCAGTTAGGGTGTTTTCTCAATCTTAATGATTGTTAAGACATGATACTAATAATAAGCATATTATTGGTATTTCCAACCAAAAAGGCGAAAGTGGATTTTATTCCATTTTAAAGAAGCATCTTCTATTCAAAGTCACATTTTGTGCTGATCAATATTCACTGTGCTGGCAATAGACAACTTAGGACATTAAATCAAAAGGCTGCATGACAGTTTGGACTTTAACAATTAAACACCAAATATAAATATTAGCAGATAACACTAAAATTACTTTTTCCACAAAAATAGGGATTTACAGTTCATGTGAATTGTCTCCATAGGAAATGTCAAGCCCTTTTTTCTCAAGGAACTCACAAATTTGTCATCTGCTAATTTTGTGATAAGTACATAGCTCCAGCTAAGGGGTTTTTTTTTCATCAAAAAAGTATTGATATTTTCTTATTTCTCCATTTAAACATATGTTGTGGGTACTCATTAGAACACCTGGTCAAGGCATTTCCAATGAGTACCCACAACATAACTTTTCATGGAGAATATAGGAAAAATATTTTTCTGATACCCTCTCTTATCTGAAGCTATGTAAAAGTAAAAGTAATCACAAAAACAAGGCCCTTACAAGAATGTTAGACTCTTGAGCAAACCAGCTGTTTCAGGTTTTGTCATACCATGAACTGACAGGGGCATCCGGGTCAGAGGTCGCCGACTTATAAAGGTCACATTATGACCTTGACTAGCATAGGATACTGCAGCTTGGAACAGAAGTAATGTCTTCCCACTGAAAAAGAAATATGTAATATTTTCTGCAAGCATATTATCTAAAAAAAAATTGTATTAACCCATTATCATTCCATCTCATATACATTTTAAGTTTTAGCACTCTGTAGGTTAAATCCTCAAATGAAAATGTGTTTGTTTTCTAATTCGTGAGTTCTAGAAGTAAATACGATGGCAATCTTTTCTCTGGGGGTTTGTTTCCCACATACACAAAAGCTTATTCTTCTGAAATTAGCATGCAAATATAAAACACTTAAAAAAAAAAAGAAAAAAAAAAAAGGATTTCAGGAAAAATAGAGCTTTTAAGGAATTTCACATATTTCAAAATTTATTTTTTAATTTGAAATTTAAAGAGACGTCAGATGGTTAGGAATTTTTGGGGTACTGGAAAGCCTGTAATTATCCAAAGTATTAAGCCTGGTCCTGCTGAAAACGGATATGCCCTGCCTTTACAAACAGTGTAGATCCAGATCAGTTGGCTTCTAAAGAAGCCAACTGATCTGGGTCTGCACTCTTTATCATTAAGTATGTGAATTTATAGCAACAATCCAGATCAATCAATCTGATTGGCTGAAAATTAGAAGTGGGAGTGGCATCTTAATTTATTCAGCAGGTCAAGGGTTATGACACTGTAGCTCCTTACCATACCTAGCCTTGAATTTCAACCAAAGCACTGTCAACATTTAGGACTGACCAAAATTCCCTAACAATTCCCTGACACAAATTCAAATTTCCCTGACAGTACTGGAGCTGAACATTTTATGAATCTAGCAAAAAAGATACATCGGGACCAAACATCCAGGCTGCATCAGGCTGAAATGTAAAATTCTCTGACATTTCCCTGACATTTCTGCAAAATTTCATTTTACCCTGACACATCACATCACAGAATTCCCTGACAATTCCCTGACCTTGAAAATTTTTTAATTTCCCTGACACGTATGAACTCTGACTGACAGCACTGGTGGGGTGACTGACTGTAGGCTGGAAAAATGGTCGTGAACGGGGACAAGACGTTTCCTTCAACCCTTGACTTCATGTAATTTAAGCAAAAAGTGCAGACCCTGATCAGACACCGCATTCTGCGGCGTCTGATCTGGGTCTGCACTGTTTGTCAATGTCCCAAATGTCCCTATCAAGGTTTTACAGATAACTCTATCGACAGCACTCTTGACGTCACAGTGACAAGAATAACACAGCTATAAATAACCGTTACCTGGATTTTGTCTGACATGCGGTTTGATTACACTGGTCACAATAATCATGTGGACAACTACCTTAAGGAAATTTTGGCATTTGTCTACTATGACTCGATTGCAAACAATCGACCCAAAAAGTCCATTTGCTTAGCTCCAGATCAGAGGGGTATCCACATAACTCCAGATAATACAACTTTTTTCAACCAAAAAGCGTTGATACTTTTCTTATTTCTCTACAAAAACCTTGGCGAGGCTTTTCTAATGAGTACCCACAATATATGTTTTAGTTGAGAAATAAGAAAAATATACTGTATTTGACCTCATTACTGCACTTTGCACTTAGGTTTTTCAAGATTACTGGAAAAACTTGTGGTAAAATATGTATCCACCTATTCTAAGGGTACATTTAAAAAAAAAAAGAAAAGAAAAATGATCAACGAAGGACTTCTAATGATGCAACTAATGTTTTTGTGTTTTTTTTTTTTTTTGTTTTTTGTTTTCTTTATAAAAGCATATGTTGTGTGCACTCAATGGAATTGCATCAACAAGTCGATTCATTCAAATGGGTACCCACAACATAAATTATGTCTTTATAAAAAGTAGACAAAATGTACACTAGCTGTAATCTAAAGACTATGGAACTGCTTGACTGTGAGTTTATAGGGGTATGTGCGGTAATTAGGTCGAATACAATATGTGGATACCCACTCTCATATGTAGCTATATATCCATATAATGATTTTTTCTTCTTTCCACGAATACATGTTGTGGTACTCATTAGAAGGGCCTTAGCAAGGTGCTTCTAATGATTACCCTTAGCCCTTAAAGCGCCAATCACAATTGCAGTAGAAAACAATTTTACTTTTTTTTTTTTTCAGAGAATGGTCTTGACATTTCATGTGAATCATCAGCCAAGCTGATGATTCACATGAAACGTCAAAACTTATTTTCTCTGAAAAATACATAATAATAAATAAAAAAAATTCAAAATATTGTCTGCTGCAAATTTTGCACAGCGCTTTAAGGGTTAACACATTTTCGAGAAGATATAAGAAAAATATCAGTACTTTTTGGTTGAAAAAAAGTGTCTTATCTGGAATTATGCATTTCACTTATCTTTTGATGTATGGCAAACAGTGCAGACCCTAGGAGCCGTTTAATCTGGCTCTACACTATTTGCCTTGAGCAGTTCATCTGTCAGATTATTTTGGTAAATATGATGCTCATTTTGTTGGAACAGCTGGCTATTACTAACCAAAGATCATCTCCATGTATGAGCATTGGCCACGAGTCTTCTTCTAGTTTCTGTAAAGCTGCTGTCATTCTGATTTGCTTCTCATCATGTTGACTTTGTAAATATGTGGACGTCAAAGGAAATATATAGAGAAGACCAGACATGTCTTTTCTGAAAGCAATATACAGTACTAGATAAAAAGGAGTATCAGGTAAATATATTGTATTTTTTCTTATTTCTTCACAAAAAAACATGTTGTGTGTACTCATTAGAAGCGTGCCTTGGTGAGGTGCTTCTAATGAGTACCACAGCATATGTTTTCGTGGAGAAATAAGACAGCATATCAATACTTTTTCGTTAAAAAAGCATCTTATCAAAAGCTATGGGCCCAGTTGTTCAAAGCTAACTACGTCGTTAGTTAACGATTCGTTAAAATTTACATCGAGTGTTACGCAAATATGCGGAAATTTTTTGCTGAAAAAATGTGAGTAGCTTTTGCAGTGCATTGAATCTGCTAAAACATTTAACGAAATGACCCTTAACGAGCTCGTTAAGCTAACGATGCTTTGAACAACTGGGCCATGATTATTAACTTCATTTATTATATACCTAGCAGTGAAGTATTGAAAAACACTCAGTTAACACGCAATTTGACAAATGGTGTGTTCCCCAGTGTTTTGAGCAAATCCTTCAAGCCTGCGAAGTTGCATTCCAATCATCCAATTAAATTGTAGGAGCCATGAACACAAGATACCCAGTGTCTCGCCATGTACTATACTGCTGTTCAGGACAAAAGATTATCAATATATGACCTTGACACTGATTCCTAAGTTTACTGACTTTTATCAATATGATATCTCTTAACTATATGGGGCTTTTTAAAGTGATATGACCAAAAAGCTGTCCCCTTAGTGCAAGGACAGCAATACGGTTTGAAGTGTGAACTGGAGGACGCTGATTCAAACTGCTTTCTTGCTGTTCAAATTTGCTCAGATTTTAGGTACCAGTTCTTCCCTAATTTAACCACAACAGTTATTCTCTTACATATCATAATCATATCATAATCAGATTTTTGATGACCTTCCGAGGTACTCGAAATGCCTTCTCCAGGTCTATGAAAGCCATGTAGAGTCTCTTGTTGGCAGCTAGATACTTCTCTTGCAGTTATAGTTTTATAATGATATGTATGTTGTTAATGCACGAGTGAGTTTCTTCTTTATTTAGCTAGCGTTTCTTAAACATTAAGTACACCGGTACTGTGAAATTCCGGGCTACTTCAATAATGTTGGTCAACGTTAAAGAGAGGCTCGTTGGAAACGAATAGCTAATCAAGGTGACATTCAGTAGGAATCGTAAAAATAGTGGATTATCAAGGTGACATTCGGCAGGAATCGTAATAAAAAATAGAGCCAGTCTGGTGTAGTTTATTCTTTTCGTCTGCATAATTACAGATTGTGACCCTGTCCCGCATCAACAAAAACAACAATTTTTGGCTCTTTGAAAATTTTAAGCAACTGCCATGCCCATTTCTAGGCAGTGTCAAAATTCATATTATAAAAATGCAAAACTTCAAGGATAAAAAATGCAAGCGATCAAATTCGGGACATATTCGCTCTACTGACCCCAAGACGGGTCTATTCCATACTGTGGTTTTGCTCCGGGAAAGATTATGCATTTCAGGACATAATTGAGGACAGCAGAAAACTAAAATTAAGCTGTTCTCGTATGGTCCGAAACAGATTACAAGACCGATCTAGCAGTTACAGAAGCTCACGGAACTCTGCAATCATCCACTGGCAGTGCAATCATCCAAACCTGTCAAAATTTCCCGCAAAATTGAAGGCAGTTTCTTTCCCCCAGTGAAGAGTTGTTTCTTCTTTGACGTGCTCGATTAGCTCCTAAGGTTTGAAACGGCTCACACTAATGTCCGGGATGTTCGGGATGTAATGTCCGGGAGGGAATAGCTTAATAGCGAAAGGAAGGTTCCTTTCGCGAAAGGAAGATTTTTTCTACGAAAGGAAGATATCAATGGGGCCCAGGGAGGTATTTTATGTATCTAGTGATACTATTGAGAAATTTAGTGGATATAGGGTACTTTTTCAAAAAAGGTAGGTACACGGGGATTAAAGGGAGCGTGTCTTTCAAGTACAAACTATCATTAAACAGGTTCCTTTCGCGAAAGGAATGTTTTATACGAAAGGAAGATGATTATGAGACCTTTGGTGGTACACTGATGTATTATAGGGATACTTATGAAACATTTAGTGGATATGGGATATTTTTTCAAAAAATCAGGTGTACGGGTATAAAAGGAACGGCGCGTTTCAACAAACAAAGTCTCCTTTCGCGAAAGGAAGGTTTCGGTTTGCTGGCGGTCTATATTGTTAATAGTTGTAACTGTGATTTGATTTCTTTCATTTGTGATATTTTGGGTGGGATTTAGGATCTGATTGTATCAGTTCTGGATCGTTTTAAGCAAAGACTTGGACAGGCTGATCTGAGTCATTTCTTGGGCACAGGTAAAACTCTTGTTTTTTTGTCGTGCACCGGTTCAAATGATGTAATCAAGTCAATCAAATCAACTCAATTATTGTATGGACGTATTTCAGAGTGTTGTTTTAATTATGTTTATATAAACCTAGTATAAAATTGATAAACTATCATGTACACGTGTCACCAATATTATCGTCTTTAATATCCAATATATAAAGATGAATAGATTCTAAAGTGTGCCACTTGTTTTGACAACAGAGATGCGAGTTCGATACAAATGATTTACATGTAGTTGTAAATGCGGTAAATAAATTAATGCTGAAAATATACATATTGGTTTGGAAATTGTACACAGACGATGTAGAAATAAATAAAAATCAATAAATGAATGAACGAATGAACAAATGATTCAGTCAATCGATCAATAAATTATAAAGATGGAAAATAAATGTCCCCGAAATTTCCACCAGTCAGTTAATTCATTCGCCCGTCCGTTCGATGGTTCGTTCGTTCGTTCATTCAGGGCATATCAGTTGTACATTTAAAAGTCTATTCCACTACTGTTGTTGTGTTTGAAATATTGCTGGATGAATGGGAAACAGGCGTTCAGCGACGTCTGAACTGGGTCTATACATTTTGCTCATGCCACTCTGTCCCAATATTTAGGTTTATTATGGTAAGAACGATATCAAACATTGTCATCTGAAAAAGCTAGTTCCACAGATATGAAAGACGCATTCCATAATAGAAAACATAAAATTAAATATAAAAAAGAAAAATCATCTTTTTTTTTTCTTTTTTTTTTTACATTCACCACCAATGAACGCTAAACAGTCTGGGCCAAAAATTCAGCAGACGATATATTGAAATAGTTTTCTTTTATTATATTATTATTGTTACTATTACTATTATTATTATTATACTGAAAGGAAAAAGAAACGCAGGGTAAATTTTATTCCTAAATTTCATTCAAGTTTGAAAAAGTTTGTTAAATATTTTACTATGATTACAAAACTCTACATGTATGGAACAAAAGTTCCAAATTTCAATGGTTTGTGATCAACAAGTCTCGAGTTACTGAAGTTCATTGGTAGCTACCCCACAAATCTTGAAATCAAAATCAAACTGAAAATCAATATCGGGTGTGCCCCCCTCTTGCTGCCATTGCTGCCCTAATTCTCCTTTGGATAGAGTTAACCAAAGCATTGACAGTCCGCATCGGGATGTTATTCCATTCATCGATCAACGCATTCCTTAGTTGTGCGAGAGTTGCGGGGGGATTTCGGCGCTTCCTAACCCTTCTGTCCAGCTCATCCCACATGTGCTCTATTGGGGTCAAATCTGGACTGTACGGTGGCCATGCTAGTGGTGCGATGTTATTGTTTGCCAGGACATCCTGACAAACTCGGGCAACATGTGGTCGGGCATTGTCCTGCAGCAGAATCAGATTACGTTGTTGCACAAGCGGGACTGCAACAGGACGCAAGATCTCATCCCTATACCTTACTGTGGTCATATTGCCCGCAACAATAATCAACTGTGATTTTATCACGTGAGCAATGCCTCCCCAGACCATAAGGAGCCACCCCAAACCGATCCCGTTCGACAACACAGGCGTCGGCAAAGCGTTCTCCGCGACGTCGGTACACACGACGTCGACCATCTGCGCGATAGAGAATGAACCTAGACTCGTCCGTAAAAAGAACTCGTCTCCACTGCCTCATCGGAAATAGCCTGGACGCATGCGCCGTCAACCATGCTATACGACACAACCTACGTGCCTGGGTCAGAGGCAGACCAACGTATGGACGACGAGCTCGAAGACCAATCTCACGCAATCGACTTCCAACAGTCTTCGGAGAAATTTGTCGATTATTACCTACTGTATTAAGGACAGTTTCGGTAGCAGTGAGATGACGATTCCGCAAATGTGCCAGACGGATTGTCCTGTCTTGACGTCGCGACGTCGCGACGTCACGCGTGGACGCCCAGACAGCGGTCGGTCTGCTAAATGCCCTGTCTCCCTTAAACGTCTAACAAGACGTTCAGTTGTTGAGACGTTAACCCCAAAATGATTGGCAACTTGCTGTTGCCTCTGATCCTGCATCAGCAACTCAATTGCCCTACCCCTCTGAACATCAGTCAGTCGTACCATGATTGAAAAAAAGTTCAAAGTAGCGTAAAAATGAAAAGAAAAATCGGTAAAAGAATCGAAGAGCGTTGTGTATCGTTGAAGTGTACCAAATGGTGTGAGGAAATCTTGTGCTGAAGGTTTAACCATGCTTGTTTTGCACGAAAATTTGGCTTTCCGTATTGTCCGTGCAATGCACTGTGTAGTGCACGGTTGAATGATTTCACACACCGGGTAGATAGCACATCGACCAAAGACTCGTATACCCGCGGTTCACATTCACAGGACAATCTGTAAAAGTGTATGGCTATAGTAAACACCGTAAAAAATGGTTAAAATAAGAAGGAAAAAACTCTACCCTGCGTTTCTTTTTCCTTTCAGTATATTATTATATGTATTTTTTTTTTTTCAGAAAACCGGATTTGATATTTCATGCAAATGTCTCCAGCTGGGGAAAAAGATAAGAAAATTAGTATCAATTTGTTGACTTCTGAATAAACCCAGAGAGTGATAAAGGTTCATAAAAAATAAATCTCCAAAGCAATTAGAACAAATAACATCAAACACTTCACGCTTACTTAACATTGTACAGAAGTTACAATTGGTCTGGTATTAACACTTTTTCACTCTTTACCTATATTGGCTGCATTCCCTATTACCTGTATAGTGGCTGCGTTTTTCCTATATTTTTAATACGGCTGCATTTTATACCCTCCCCATAGCATATACCCCGAATTTGACACCCGATTTTAGTTATATCATTGAATATGGCACCCTTTTATATGAAAACTCACTACCTGGGCCCCACAAATATCTTCCTTTCGTAGATAAAACCTTCCTTTCATAGACAAAAATCTTCCTTTCGTAGACGAAAATTCATTTCGTAATTTGTTCATTTCGTAACAAATATATGCAAGTGCAAAGCTATATACGAAAATAAAACCTTCCTTTCGTAGACAAAATCTTCCTTTCTGAGACAATACCTTCTTTTCATAGACCAAATCTTCCTTTCATAGACCAAACCTTCCTTTCACGAAATGAACTTTCCTTCCGCGAAATAAAAGTTTCATTCGATCTCCATATACCATAGTATATACCCCGAATTTGACAAAATACCCGATTTTATTTATATCATTGAATATGGTACCCTTTTATATGAAAACTCACTAATTGGGCCCCACAAATATCTTCCTTTCGTAGACAAACCTTCCTTTCGCGTAAGGAACGTTCCTTTCGCGAAATGAAGGTTCCTTTCGCTGTTTAGCCATACCGATGTCCGGGATGTATGGGGTAGTGGTGTGTTGCACTCAATATCTCTGCTGGTAGTGGTCAGAATTTAATAAAGTTGGTATCATTGAAAAATTTAAGCTCCATTCTAAATGATAATTAAAAAATATTTTTCAATTTTTATCCCCTTAAAGCCGATTTTGGACTTTAAAATGTCCGGGATGTTCCAGATGCAATGTCTGGGATGTATGGGTAGTGGTGCATTGTCCTTAATATCTCAACTAATAATAAACAGAATTTAATAAAATATGATTTTTTTTTAATGTTAAAGCTCTATTCTAAAAGAAAATTAAAAAAAAAAAACATTTTTATTTTATACCCTCTTGCAGTCCGTTTTTGACTTTAAAATGTCTGGGATGTCTATTTCGGACTTTAAAATGTACGAATGATCCCAGGTGTTAAGTGGGATTGACATGTTTCTTTAATAACATTCGTAAATGTAGTCTTTTATGTATCAACATTAACTTGTAACTACAGACTAATAAAAATGTTAAATTTGTAAGACAATTTTTACAAAATTTGAACATATATGATGATTTCAAGCATTTGGTATATGTCCGGGATCATTCAGGATCACCATCATGTTGCAGAAGTAAAACAACAAAGTAATATCAAATGCTATATGGTATGTTTAATTAGAAAAATTGGGTATTTATTTATTCTCTAAAACATGGATTGTGGGTATGAGTAGTTTTTTTTTTTCTTGAGTCTCAAAAACTGCACCCAAAAAGGAAAATTAAGTTTTCAGAATTGTTTTTTTTTTTTTTATCTAATTTCTGCTCAAAGCATAGATTGTGGATACTTTACCCAAAATCTTGGTTTTAGAGCATAGATGTTGTATTTTTTTGTTTATACAGGTTAGGCTGAGTAATTTTACGGTTCATTAACTTAATGACGGTGTTTAACGACTTGTAAAGCTTTAACGACGTTTGCTAATTGCATTATCTCTTAATTAATTGGACGCGTGCTGCAATCGAGTTATGAGTTGATTGATGCGTTTAACTGATGCTCATTCCAAATGGTATTCTCCACTGTTCAGATTCTTGTTAATGTTTCTATAAGAGGCGTTTATGTGGGGCGTGGTCAATCCCTTGGAGAAGTAAAGGATCACCATATCTGTGGAGTGAAGATGCCAAATCATCATTACGAAAACACGCCTATTCAAATATATAGAAAATTTTTTCTCCAAATACTCAAAATTTTCAGATAAAAAAAACTCAGATATTTTTCATATTTCTGCACAAAACATAGATTGTTGGTACTCGTTAGAACCGCCTCGCCAAGGTGGTTCTAACGAGTACCCACAATCTATGTTTTGAGCAGAAATAAGAAAAAATGTATACCCCTGTAAACCCCAGTTTTACTATATAAAAGTGGGGTTTAAGGGGGTCAAAATTATATAGGTATGTTTTCGTGATGTTGATCAGGGTCATCAACTGCATTTCACTACTTCTCCTCGCCTAGAAACCATGCTGGTAACCAGTAAGAATTTGATGATGCCCCACATGTTTCAATATGCTACTAATGATGATTTAGAAATCTCAGAAATCAATACTTTGTGGACAGAAATGTCCATCGTACAGACCATTGGCCTTGAAATCATCTTAATGGTCTATTTTGATATTGATTATATGTCCTATCCAAACAAAAAGTGGCTTAATATAGTACAGTTTTGTTTTATCATTCTTAACTTTAGATCGATCCGACAAAAAACATGGAAACAGCTGCTACAATTATTGACCATGTCAATGTAAGGACCCGGGTATCACTATGGGAAGTAAATTGTGCATTACCTAGTGAACCAACAGCAGCCAGGAACCCTTCATTCCCTTTATTTCTTTTTATTTGTGTGCATTTTGTTATCTTTATTAGTATCTAATTTGTGATTTCCCAATAGTCTCACTATTATCTTAATTATTCTGTTGAAATTTCTAACTGATTATATTCTTTTGTTGCTATCTTTTCTAGCTTCTGCCAGTTAATAGCCTCCTTCAACTTTCTGAAGATTATGCTATGTTATCATCTCTATCATGATAGCTCTATCATCATGTACGAAGTCTGATCTTACTGTAGTCTTACTGTAGTCCAACATCTATGTAGGCCACAATCTATTGAGTAATAGTCAGAAGTGATAGTTCAACACACTATATTAACCAGTTACATTTCTTAAATGGTGAACATACTTCTTTTTCTGAAGATTTTGATATGTTCTGCAATAAGTCCACACATATGACCCTTGCTATCATATCCAATATAAAGAAGCGGATCTATATACCAGAACAGAATCTGTAAGTACAACATAGAACTAGTCCGATCCTTTAATAAGCCCTTATTCAGTAAACTAATACATCTGGTACAATCCTACCAGGGTGTTCGATCGAAGGGTTCCCAGATTAAGTGCCAGACTATAGTCCGAATTAACACATCTTGTTCATTCGAGTACATGCAACATTCGCAGCTGATTGGTGTTTTGTGACTCATTGCGAAAATGTATAGAAAGTGACCTCGAAAAGTTGTTAGAATAGAATTTGAAAGTAGAAACTCGACACAGTAAGAATTAATAATAAGAAGGTAAAAATGCTTGTCTGTATTTGTTAACTCCATGTTGTTGTATTTCTCTGCTTATCAGCCTGGTTATATTATTATGGTCAATTAGGAATAAATTTTATCTGACAAGAACTAAGAAGGAATGAAAGAAAAAATAATAAAAAAATATTTGCACTATGAAAGTTTTGTTTTTGTTCAATCCAGGACCAAGTCGTTCCTTGATTTCTTCCCTAGGGCAGCCAGATAAAATGGTATCCTGACCCCTGTCAAATGGCCAATACTAATATTAGGAGAATCATTTTACATAATGACATTGTTTCTACAAGAAAACCTGCATTTTCATTAGGAGCTTAGAGAGGCACATCTAATGGGTATTTCACATCAATAAGTTTTTTTTTTTTTGAGAAAAAAAAAAAAAAAAAAAAGAAAAGTATCAATACTTTGGGTAAACCACAATATAAAGGCAGATGATCTGTTTAGTCCGCTTTATGGAATTTTTTTTTTTTTTATTTTTCCCAATTCAACTGTTTGAAAAAAAAAAATTTTCTGGAGATCACTGGTATCAAACTATCAAACTCCCAATATCTGTTTCTCTGTATAGAAACGATGTCATTAGGCAAATGTATTATTTTGTTTTTATATTTGCCCATTTGCCTGTGAAGGCTAAGGTACATGTAGTATTACCGGTATTATTTCTAACCTCTGTACTGCGACACCCCTCTGAAGATTATATGTGCTGTTCGTGGATATAAAAGAGTTGGCAACAAGCCGCCAGTGGTTGCGCTTGGTTAGTGCACTGGCCTATGGTAATTAATAGAGGTCTCAGATTCTATCTCTGCCTAGGGCGAGAAACTTTTTTGGTCCAAACATGTTGCATTGGCAGGGATGATGTTAATAAAGTCTAAGTCCTTGGGATCGGGACATTAATTTGAGGGCTCTTGTGCAGGTTAAGATAGAGTGTTTGGATGCAGCTCGGGGGGGTGGGGGGGGGTAATTTTGGTACGGGTGTGCGAGCCAGTATTTCAAACCTACCCCATTCATATACCTGGCCTTTGAAAAAACGGACACATTCATATACTTGGATCATCCAAAATGTTGACCTATTCATATACTGCCCTTTGATTTTTTGTACCCATTTTTTGCTGGTTGTTACACAAATATCACAGTCAATTCATGTAATACCAAGAGGATAAGCAGCCTCGAAAAATCTCTGAGCGAAAAATATGTGCATATACCAGGATGTCAGAAAAATGGGGCCTTTCACATAGGAATCCTGAAAAATCGGGCCATTCATATACTTTTTGTTGAAAAAAGGGGGCCAATCATATACCTGGCAGCGCTGAAAAAGGGGGCTATTCGGCAGGCACATCCGTACTATGCCATATATAGGAAGTTATCCTCCCCCCCCCCCCCCCCCCCCCCCCAGGGATGCAGTGCTGAAGGGGTTCGTAGAAATACCGGAACACACTGGTAATTACCCGAACACACTTTATTTATTTTATTTTATATTAAAGATCATTTTTATAACTTAATTGCTGTCTATTTGTGTGTCGGATGTTGTTAATAATAAATTTGATCTTAGCACACAATAAATTAACCTCCAGTGTTTTATAAAAATGTGTTCCGGTCCCTTTATGATAATGTATTTATAATGTCTTATATCAATACATTATTCACTCTCATCATTAATATTCCCTTATGAGGTTTAATGCAAGGTAACACCCATTATTATAAAATTAATCACCATCATGATATTTATAATGATTAATATTTTTTAATACCAAAGTGACAAAAATTTACCGGATCACACTGCCATATAATAATATTATTTATTTGATGCTTAACTGAGCTAAGGTTTATAAAGTATGTTCACGTGTTACAAATGATCAAACTAATACATAGAATATATAAACGGACCACATATTCCATTTATTAAGCCAAAAAAAAAAAAAAAAAAAACTTTTTTGAGTGTGTTCCGTAATTACGGTAAATTTCCTAAAATTTCGAACACTTTATTCCATACTCTTTTGGCTTAAACTTTGCTTTTTATGCAGCAGTTTCTTTAAATATTTTGTGGAATGGCAAACAGTGTAGACCCTGATCAGACTGCTCCTTCAGGAGCAGTCTGATCAGGGTCTACATTGTTTGTATATGTCATTTTGTCAGACAGTTTAGTGTTCGAATTTTTAGGACATTTACCGTACCAGTGTGTTCCGGTTTCAGTGTGTTCCAGTATTTCTACGAACCAGTGCTGAAGGTTGTTGGTTCAAGCCCAACTCAGACCATCAACTGAAAAACTCTTTGTTCACCCAGCAGTGAATGGGTACCATTGGGAGAAAGTTGAAGGGAGTAAAAGGAGGGGATTGGGCTTTGCCTCTCACTTTTTGCTGTTTTCTAATGATTTTATGTTTTCTAAGGTGTGATGGTTTAGTTCTTGCTTTGTCTATGCACTTCTTACATGTATGAGTACTCACAGTAGCCAGCCTCAATGCCTCAGTCGGATGTGCCTCTGGTTCTGGGTTTGATCCCTGCCAGGTCAGGCAACATTCCTTTCTGTAGATTGACCATAAAATATTTTCTACAGTCATTCTCTCCTTTCTACTGATTCAAGAAGGGCAGTTGTCAGTTTCTGGTGAATGAATGCACAAGTACTGGTTAGCTGCTTAGAGGACTAAGCCTGCCCAGGAAAAGTGTTGTTAGGTAAACTGACAGGTTCTACATGACCTTAATAGTGTTGACTGGGTCGTGTACCTCCAACTCAAACCAACCATTCAAAAGTACCCACAGTATGTGTTTTCATGTAGGAATAAGGAGAATAATTTTCTGGCTACACTTAACTGGAGTTAATACCAATGTTGAGTAATCTTGGATGGCGGTCCCTTGAGCTTCAGCGTTATGATTCGCGTATCGCGATGTTTTATAAATTTGTGTTTGGACTGGTCGCTATACCAGTTCCTCCATATTTTGAATGTGCCATGATACAGACACACCATCATCCTCTTGCTTACGGGCAGATCCATACTTCTGTTAGTTATTACTACTATTCATTCTTCTCAATGACGGTTATTCTCTGGAACAGGTTACCAGCTGATCTCGTCCTTGATTCAGATCTTGACTCTTTCAAATCAGGAGTCAGCAAGATCAACCATACATTCCCTTAAGGCATATACTGTTTTTTATCTTGCTTTTAAACTCTTCTTCCATACACTAACTCTTATCATCTATTCTCACCTTAATTTTACATTTTTTATGCTGCACTATCTCGCTTTTTTTTCTCTTACTAACACACAATGCACAGCACATTCAAATAATACTCGGAAGAGGATTTTGAATTATGAGAAGATAGATAGATATTTATGAGGTACATAGATAAGTAAATACTTTATTTCTTCAAGAAGCATAGGTGATGGGCTCTCAATAGAATAGAATCACCTCTGTGGGGGCGTTTTTGTAAGTACCACAGGGGCGGATTCAGAGGGGTTCAGGGGGATCAGTCAAACCAATTTCATCTTCATGGGAAATTTTGGATAAATTTAGAATACTGTATTTGCCTTAAACAGTCACACCTCTTATACTTCACCTTGTATGTCTCTTCAACCAGTCCATTTTACTCAATAGGAATGTAGAAAGAATTGCTGGATGAGTAGCAAACAGTGTAGACCCTGATCAGAGACAGCCTTCTGAGACGTCTGATCTTGGTCTGTTTGCTCAGGACGAATATATAGAATAAGTACTGTAATATAAAATTGAAGCATCCCTTACCACAATATCCAGCATCTTTGTATGTGTGAATGTGTGGAGAAATACGAGGAAAAGTTGCAATTTTTTTGGTCACAAAAGTGTCTTATCTGAGAATATGATTACTTGTATAATATTAATTAGTTACATGCATCATAATTAGTATGTAGGTGGGTGTTGTTTTATGAACAATTTGTCACCTACTGAACAAGACCTGTCAATTCTTACCTGTCTAACTGGGTCAGAAACCAGAAGACTTGTTGAGGAGGAGTATTTGGTGATAATTCTGGGATGATTTTCTCCAGTTCTCCATATAAACACATATTTTGGGTACCCATTGGAAGTGTCTCACAGAGATGCTTCCAGTGAAAACCCACAATGTATGTTATCGAATTATTATCAAATACAGTATTTACTGCATGTATTCTGACAGACAGGCCTGAGCAAACAGTGTAGACCCACATGAGTCGCCGCACAATGCGGCGTCTCATCAGGGTTTGCACTGTTTGCTACTCATCCAGCAATTTTCTGACACAACATCGTGTAGAAATTGTACTTGTTCAAATGTTAGAATAAGTATGGTAAGGAGTTGAGGTGTCCGAATACATGTACTGAGGGTAAATAGTGTACTACTCCTTAACAAAGTCATAAGTAATTCCAAAGTAAGAACTATATTACGGTAAATGTCCTAAAATTTCGTACACCAAAGTTGCCAATAGAATGACATTTGCAAACAATTCAGGCCCAGATCAGACTGCTCCTGAAGGAGCAGTCTGATCAGGGTCTACACTATTTGCCTTTCTGCTACGTATTTTAAGAAATAACTGTATAAAAAGCAAAATTTGTGCAAATAAGTGTGGAGTAAAATGCCCTAGTAACATTCAGCCATTTGTGCACCGAAGAAGGATTAAATTCCGAAACTAGTTTGCAGTAAAATTTCTTGAGTTGTGCTGATTTTTTCTCCCAAGAGTAAAATGTCCAAAATTTTAGGACATTTACCGTAACCTTTATCATTTTCTTGGTAAATTCAATTTCAGCAGATGACAAACTGATGACATTTGAGCCAGCACACCACAAAACCTACAATACGACCTGTGTGAACAGCAAAGACTCGGATCAGTCTGTACATCCACCCAGTTTGACAAGGGTTCTCATTTAGCCATTTTTAGATAGTCCACTTTAGAAGGCACACAGGCTGATCGGAGTCTTTGTTGGTGGCAGAAGTCTTATTGTAGGTTTTGTCATGCGCTGGCTCATTTTTTCTTATTTTTTCCCAGAAAACAAGGCTTTTAGTTTTCATGCACAATTAGCATTTTTTATGGAAAAATAAGAAAAAAATATTTCTAAATGTAGTTTGCTTAAAATTTAACGTTCAAATTATTGCGGAATGTCTATTATATAGAGCAGAAATAGTCTGCAAAAGTGCTGTTGCACTAAATGTAAGGCCCTAAATATAATATAATACTGTAATCCCAGACAGGTCTGAGTAAACAGTTTAGACCCAAATCAGATGCTGCAGAACATGGCATCTACTCAGTCTACACTGTTTGCCATTCTGTCCTGCAGTTTTTAACCCATTGTAGTCAGGAGACCCGTAAAAGGGTGCTTGGCAAACAGTGCAGAATGCGGCATCTGATCAGGGTCTCCACTGTTTGCAAATAGTTGGCCATTTTTCTCTAGGAATATGTAACTCTCATAGCTGGGCATACCTAAAATTGAAACTGGACTCTTCCAATATATAGTGTGGGAAAGTCTATTCAGTCTACAATGGGTTAAACAGATCAACTGGTAGTAAAATGGAGTTGTTGAAATATAGGCTATGCAAGATAAAAGGTTCAGGTGTCCCAATATTTAGAATTAATACGGTAGTAGTATGGTTTAGTACGGTAATTAAGCATTCCTGTTCAGTGATTAGGTATTCAGAGATGAACAGATAATCTTAACATCCTGCCCTTTAGTTGTCCTTTTTTAAATGGCTGAGAAAATTTAGCCAAAAATGACGTGAGATATTACATTTTTGTACTTTGGCTTAATTTTTCTTAATGAAATTTAGGTCACATAGTGGTTCCACGTGGGGTATTTACAAATGAGCCTTGCTACTGAAAAACCTACCTACCATATGCTATTTAACTCTTAGCAAGCTAGGCAAAAATGTCAGCAGATGACATTTTTTTATTTTCTTATTTTTCCCAGAAAATAGATTTTGACATTTTATGCAGATTGTCTCCTAAATGTCAAAGCCTGTTCTCTGGAGAAGTAAGAAAAATATCATCAGTTTGTTGCCTGCTGAATTACTCAAATTTAATCTCATTTCTGGATGAGGTGCTGTTTAAACCCCAAAAAATATTGAAAAAAAAAAAAATAATTTTTTTTTTTTTTTGTTTAATATAATTTGATATGATGAATATGAAAGATTGTGGCCAGGCTGATCAGTGCTTTTGCTCTTTGTATTTAGCATCATTTGTAACTCTGCATATGATAGAAACAAGACATGGCAAATCTACAAAACTTCATATGCTGTAGATTTATGGCCTTCAGTGGTCTTTATTTGGATTCTGTGATATCTTGATAATCATGTGTACATATGGGCAAGGGTCTGTGCAGACTACATTGGTACGCAGGTTTCCCAGTGTCCTCAATATTTACCTGTGGAATGGAGGTTTTCGCCGCCCCAACTATTATTTATAACTGTAAATATTCTAGGTTGTATAATGTTACCATTTAACCTTTAGTGCATGCTGTACAAATTCAGCAAATGACAAATTGGTGATATTTTTTTTTTATTTTCCCAGAAAACAGGGTTGGAGATTTCATGCGGAGACAATTTGCATGAAATGTCTAACCCTGTTTTCTGGAGAAAATAAAAAATGCAACAAAAAATCAAAATTTTGTCCGCTTAATTTTTCACGCAGCATGCTAAGTGTTAAAGTGGTAAAATTTCAGTTACAGAATAATAACCTTCAATACTTCAGATAAGATGGGAATTAAGATTAGTACTTTTTCCCTTGTTCTCCACGAAAACATTTGTGGTTACTCATTGGACACACCTCAGTGAGACATGCCCGCAATATTTCTTGAAGAAATTAGAAAAAAATGTCAGTAATTTTCCTCCCAAAATTTGGGTTTTTTTCTCAAAAAAGTGTCTTTAATCTGAGTTTTACCCTAATTAGACAGTCACTTTGGTATAAACCAAAGTACTGTACCATATTTACCATATGTATTTGGACAGACAAGCCTGTGCAAACAGTACTGACACAGAATGAGGCGTCTCATCAGGCTTTACACTATTTGTCACTCATCCAGCAATTTTTAGACACAACATCGAATAGTAAATTGTACTTGTTCAAATTTTAGAACAAATGTGGTAAGAAGCTGAGGGGTCAGAATAGGGTAAATATGGTATACTAATATATCCTAAGTGTTCAGATACTGTAACTCCTTATCATACTTATTTTAATAAAATTATTATCAAGTAATGATTTTAATTTTATTAAAATAAGTATGATAAGGAGTTACAGTATCTGAACACTTAGGATATATAACATTCTTTCGTGGAGATTGATCATGAAATATTTTCTACGGTCATTCTCTCCCTTCCGCTGATTCAAGAAGGGCAGTTGTCAGTTTTTGGCGAAAGAATGTGCACAGTACTGGTTAACCGCTTAGAGGACTAAGCCTGCCCAGTAAACGTGTGGTTAGGTAAACTGACCGCGCTCGACATGACCCCATTGGGTTGACTGGGCCGTAAAACCTAAACACAAACAAACAAATCAAGTAATGTGTCTGAAAAATGTTAATATATTGAATGGCAGATAGCATAGACCCTGATCTGGGTCTACACTGTTTGCAAAGGCTTGTCTGTCCAAATATTACAGATATTAATATATGGTAATTGCAGTTTATTACTCCCTGAAAAGTTTACTTTGATTTAGTACTCACTGAGAATTTACTTTGAATTAGTACTCACTGAAGAATTTACTTGTAGTACTCATTGAAGAATTTTCTTTGATTTAGTACTCATTGAAGAATTTTCTTTGATTTAGTACTCATTGAAGAATTTACTTTGATTTTGGTACTCACTGAAGAATTTATTTTCATTCAGTACTCACTGAAGAAATTACTTTGAGATTTAGTCCTCACTGGAGAATTTTCTTCGATTTGGTACTTGCTGAAGAATTTACTTCGATTTAGCATTTGGGTTTAATACTCACTGAAGAATTTACTTCGATTTAGTTCTCCCTGAAGAATTTGTTTTGGTTTTATACTCGCTAAAGAAGTTACTTTGAGTAAGTACTCACTGAAGAATTTATTTTTGATATTCACTGAAAAACTTACTTTGATTTAGTACTCTTTGTAGAATTTACTTTGATTTAGTACTCATTGATGAATTTCATTTGGTTTAGTACTCACTGAAGAATTTACTTTGATTTAGTACTCACTGAAGAATTTATTTTGATTTAGTACTCACTAAAAACTTGTTGGTTTAATACTCACTGAAGAAGTTACTTTGTTTTAGTACTCATGGAAGAATTTATTTTGGTTAATACTCACTGAAGACTTTACTTTGATTTAGTACTCACTGAAGAATTTACATTGATTTGGTACTAACTGAAAAAAAATACATTAAATTGTTTCTGCTTTGGTGTAAGCACTCAAGGGGTTGTCTCTTAACATTTAATTTCGAAATTTCTAGAGGTTTTTAGTTATAAATTAAATCTGTCATTTGTAACATGTTAAAACCAGTACAGCCATAGCTTCAGAAAAGACAAAAGGATTGGCCAATATTTATTATTTCTGATCCAAAACATATCTTGTGTGTACTCCACAGAATTGCATGAGCAATTCTGATGAGTACCCACAACATTTGGTGCAAAAATAATAATAATAAAAAACAAAATTCCCTTCTAATTACCCATATATCTGGAGAAAAATTATACAAAACATAGGTATACAGTCAGGTCTATTTATAACTATTAGATTTACCCCAAATATCCTTTGATGGCTACTGGGTAAACAATTTTACATGATAAAAGGACTGTATACCTAACACTTTATATCATAGATATTACTAGCAGGTTACGGATACACATACTTAGCAACTTTGTTTGACAGTGCAGTTATGTTTTTCATAGTAATTCAGTTCTCTTGAACTCACCTTAAAATCTGAGTAACTTTTGAACAGGTAATTTAATAGCAGAATCATGTATTATTAAATTTGATATTTTTTTAAGTGATAATTATGTGTCATAATATAATGTTACAGTAGTTATGCTGTTGAAATTACAGACTTAGGGTGAAAAAGCAAACGTGAGTTTGAAAGCATTTGTTATTGTTTAAATTGGTCATGTCTAAAAATAAAACTATTGAACTTGTGTATTATTTATTTATCGTTTTTATTATTTTAATATGCTTCATAGCAACAGATAAGGCGCTTTTTTCATCCGAAAAATGTTGATATCTTTCTTATTTCTCACGGAGGCGCTTCTAATGAGTACCCACAACAATGGTTTTCGTGGCGAAATAAGAAAACCCCTCTTATCTGTAGCTATGTGCTTGACTGACTGGCTGTTGTCAAGTGTTATACCACAAACATTAAAATTGTCTTTTCACTTCCTGATTTTCATCATTGTTGACTGCTGAGTGATGAAAAATTTCGCAAGTATTATAATTGTTTGAGGTTTAGTTTATGTTCAGTATAGTGGTCGTTTATAGCTCCAGATAAAGGATATTGGGTAAATATTTTTCTTATTTTTCCATGAAAACTTATGTTGCGGATTCTCATTTGAAGGGCCTTGCTGAGTGTACGCAGTCCTCTTAAATTACTGATGGACTGCGTAGCTCCTGCTTTTTGTTTTAACCAAAAAGTACTGATATTTTTCTTATTTCTGCATGAAATCATATGTTGTGGTACTCATTAGAAGTGCCTCAATGGGGCACTTCTAATGAGTACCCACAACTTAATGTTTTTATGGAGAAATAAGAAATTATTTTGCAGATATCCCCTCTTATCTGCAGCTATGGAATAGCAAACAGTGCAGTCCTTTGGAGCACTCTGATCTGGTAGACTGGGTCTGTAGTTTGCTCAGAGATAATCTGTCCAGATGTTTTGGGTAAATTACAGTACCATATGCTTTCATAAGGAAAAACGTTTATTTTAAAAGGGAAATAACTTTTCTGATGTCCTGTTAGCATTTTTGCCCACCGAATTCTGTCCTTTTAGAGTGAGAACCCTTTTCAGAAGGGGACAAAATAATTTTGAAATAGTTGCCTCTCCTGAAAGCCTATCAGTTTCCCTTAACTGGAACACTGAACAATATACATGTATATATTTGAATTGGAGCACTGGGCTATTTATACATCTGTGTGATAGAGTGGCAGTACTTGAAGCAGATTGGGGAAGTTGGGGCTCGCTGATTTTCCTTCTGTTTCTGCAGTCATTCGCTTTTTTCCCTCATCCTGTCTATTTCTTACTTTAATCTCCTCTTCTAGCATTTCTGACCCTTTCAATCCATTCTCTGGGAAATGAAACAAAATGACCCACAAGGGTTTATGTGTAATTAATCCATTGTAGAACTCCCCTACAATATATATTGGAAGAGTCTAGCTTCAATTTTAGAAATATCAGGCTATGTGATTTAGATACTCCAAAAGAAAAATGGTTGAACTATTTACAAACAATACTATGAATAGAGACCCTGATCAGACGCAGCATTGTGTGGCGTCTGATCTGGACTGTTTGCCAATTACCCTTTTAGAGGTTTCCGGACTACAATGGGTTAAACAATAACCTCAAAAAATTTATATTCTAGCACTATATTTGTCCTAAATATTTTGTTTTTTTCTTCTTGTTTTACTTTTTCCCTTGTAAAAACTGGCAGAATATCAAGTTGAGTTAATTAATGTGAGAATATTTTGGGTAAATAGGACATTTTATTTACTGCGATAAAATATGCCATATCACGAGGAAAGCCGCCTTTCTTCCATTGGTAAACAACAAGAATTCTTGATCACCTTATTCATTCATGCAGTCTGGTCAGGATCTATGGACCACACAGACTTACAGAGTCTAAATAACATACATTGAATGTCCTGATAAGACTGAGCCGGCAGGTCTTGGACTTTGCTCATTGTTTATATTTGGCATATAAGGCCAGTTTTATAGGTGGCTCAGATAACAATGTGTGTGACAATGAGTAAGCATTGTCCAGGAACTAATACAGTTGTGTTAACCCTGAGCATTCAGAAGACATACTGAAATATTTTTCATATTTTTCCCAGGAAACAGGTTTTGACATTTCATGCAAATTGTCTCCAATGGAGACAATTTGCATGAAATGTCAAATCCTGTTTTAGGGGAAAAATAAGAAAAATATTCTCCATTTGTCATCTCCTGAATTAGCTCAGAGAGTGGCAACAGTTAAATGTTTGAATGGTATGAGATGGCCTAATATTTTCTGTGGCCCCAACCCCTGCTCCCCGACCCTCTCCTCCTGCAGGTACTTTGTTGGGAGCTCTTATTCTTTCCTTCCCTTTAAGTCTGAATCATCTGCTTCTGACTTTGCTCCATGAGGCCCTGGGATTAAATCCCGCTAGAGACAGAATTCAGCTTTTGAATGTATTGAATGTATGGAGTTTCATCCCACAGAGCCTTTCATTATCACCTCTTCATCATTTTAGTTGAATTACCGTATTCGATCTAATTACTGCACATGCCCCTATAAGCGCACAGTCAAGAAGTTTCGTAGTCTTCATTACAGCCAGTGTACTTTTGGTCTACTACTTCATAAAGACATATGTTGTGGGTACTCATTTGAATTGCATAGACTTGTCGATGCAATTCAAATGAGTATCCACAACATGTCTTTATAAAGAAAATCAGAAAAAAAACTGCATAATTATAATCAAAAGTCTTCTGATCTTTTTTATAGTGTACCCTTAGTAGGTAGATACATATTTTACCACAACTGAGTGTTCCCAGTAATTTTGAAAAACCTAAGCGCACAGTGCGGTAATTAGGTCGAATACGGTAAATAATGTTAGGAGAGAGATAAAGCACCAAAACATCATTTGAATGTCAGTGATTGTCAAATTTTAATCAAAAAGTTTGTGTGAATCTGTCTTCTGAACCATTAAATGTAGTCCCCTGCCGAATCATACCAAAGACTAAAAATGGTACTAGCTGCTCTTTCGCTTGGCACTCAACATTAAGAAAGTAGAACTTATATATATAGGAATCAGAACTGGTCATCTCAGTGTCAGTATAATGTGACTGGGTGGAATATCATGTCAGGTGTCTGCAGGTCGTGATTTTCAGTGAGGCAGCACTCTAAAAGTGAGCATTGAGCTCCCTGCCACATCCAGACACCGTCACGATGACTGAAAGATTGTTGAAAGTGATGTTAAGCCCGAATAAAACAAACAAAAAATCATTGAATGTAATACTATGTATGTCTAAATTTGTATAGATACATCACTGGGATAGGGTGAAGAGCTGTGTAGATTTTGGTGACCATGACCCCATTTTCAAGGTGAGCACATGACTTAGAATGTTGGGTTTCTAGTTTCATCTGGTTTTGAAAGGCCATTTGGTAAATAGTAAATGCCACACTGACCCCCAACCAGTGCACCAGGATGATTAGACTGGCCCCAGGCTCCAGTGACAAACTGTTTATTCTTATAATTCTGTTTGATACATCCAGTAAAATAAAGCCGAAATAATAACATGACTGTAAAGGCTGGTCACTAGTAACCAGCCTTTAGAGTCATGATATTATTTTGGTTTTATTTCAGCAGATTATCAAAAAGGATTATAAGAATAAATATTCAGTCAATGGAGACTGGAGCCAGTCTACAGGATGATGTGAACATGAATTAATGAAGTGAGCTGTAAGACAAGAAAACATAATCTTCTGATGTGCTCCAATGAACACTAAAATCAGCCTGCGCATCAGCGCAATCAGATCAGAGTTTTTATTATCGTCTGAAGAAACTGTGCATCCTTGGCTATCCAAAATGTGCCAAGTGGAGATTCTGATCAGACTGCAAATGTGCAAGCTGATCTGAATCTTTGCAGGGCACATATGTCCAAAGGTACATTTTCTGTTGTTTCTGCTCAATTGTTTATGCATTTTAACCCATTGTATGTTGAAAAGACTCTCCCACACAATATATTGGAAGAGTCCAATTTCTATTTGAGGTACATCCGGCTAGGAGGTCTACATATTCCTAGAGAAAAATGGCTAAACTATTTGCAAATAGTGGAGACCCTGATCAGATGCCGCGTTCTGTGGCGTCTGATCTGGGTCTGCACTGTTTGCCAGTTACCCTTTTACGGGTATCTCGACTACAATGGGTTAACCATTACTGTGCTGTAGGCAACATTTTTTCCAAGAAAAATAAAATTTTATTTAAAATGTTTTTGCTACTTGCCATCTGCAGCAAGCACAAGGTTAATGAATGCTTAGACGGTGTTCATAGTTTTGGTTATACCAACTGGAGGTAGCAGGTTTGATCCCCGTCGAGTCCGGCATCATTCCTTTGTGCCGATTGAGCATAAAATACTTTGTATGGTCATTCTCTCCCTTCCGCTGATTCAAGGGCAGTTGTCAGCTTCTGGCGAAAGAATGTGCACAAGTACTGGTTAACCACTTAGGGGACTAAACCTGTCCAGGAAAAGTGTGGTTAAGTAAACTGACCGGCTTGACATGACCTTAATAGTGTTGACTGGGTCGTTAAACTCCAAACCAAACCCTAAATATTGGGAGACCTTAACTCTTTATGCTGATTGTCCTAAAATTTGAAAAAGTCCTATTTTAGTGTATAAAGACTACTGGATGAGTGGTAAACAGTGCAGACTATGATCAGACTCCATATTTTATGTTGTGGCATCTTATGATCTGGTTCTATGCTGTTCTGTCTTGTCACATAGAGTAAATGGCGTACATCTACTAATGCTTAGCATCACATTGGCTGTCCGTGTGTCCGTCCATCCGTCTGCTCTCCTCTGTCCATCCGTATTTTTGTTTCCGGACAATAACTTGAGTAAATGTCAATAGATTTTCACTAAACTGGGTGTGTGCATTGATATTGTGGGGATCTGGTTTGGGATTGTTTATGGGCAATTTTCATCAATTTTTCAGAGAGTTATCTGCGCGCTATGCATCTGTATTTTCATTTCAAGACGATAACTTTAGTAAATATTAATGGATTTTCACCAAACTTGGTGTGTGCATTGATATTGTGGAGACCTGGTTTGGGATTGCTGATGGGCATTTTGTCAATTTTTGAGAGAGTTATCTGCCTGCCACACGTCCATACTTTCATTTCTGGGCGATAACTTGAGTCATTATCTATGGATTTTCACCAAACTTGGTGTGTGCATTAATATTGTGGAAATCTGCTTTGGGATTGCTAATTGGCAAATTTTGTCTATTTTTGACAGAGTTATCTGCCTGGAATACATCCATATTTTACTTTCAGGAGAATAACTTATGTAAATCTCATTGGATTTTCACCAAATTTAATATGTGCATTTATATTGTAGAGATCTGCTTTTGGATTGCTCATTTGCAAATTTCATCAATTTTTGACAGAGTTCTCTGCCCGGATCATGATAAAGGTGGGGTATTATCTTTTCACGTTTTATTAACTCTAAACGGGCTAAGTAAAATTGTAGAAAACTGGGCCTGGTTGTTCAAAGTGTCGTTAGCTTAACGAGCTAGTTAAGGGTCATTTCATTAACTGTTTTAGCAGATTCAATACACAATATTCTGATATTTTTTGCTGAAAAAATATGAGTAGCTTTTGCACTGCAAAAGCTACTCACATTTTTTCAGCAAAAAATTTCAGCATATTTGCGTATCACTCGATGTAAATTTTAACGAATCGTTAACTAACGACATCATTAGCTTTGAACAACTGGGCCCAGAATTCTAAAGAGTTTTAATATTATTATTTTCAGCGAAAATAAGACTTGGCATTCCGTGAATCATCTGCTAGAAATGTCAAGCCTTATATTCTGTGAAAAAAAATTAAACTGTTGTCTGCTGCAATTGTGGTTGGTACTTTAAGGATTAATTCTAACTCCGTATTACCTGTAGATGACACATAACTTCGTAGAAAGCGTTGGGTTTTTTTTAACTAAAAGTACTACATTTTGTATATAATATTCATATTTCTCCATGCTGAGATGCTTCTAATGACTGGGGGCAGAGTGGGGCACAAGCTCTAAACCATAGGAGTTATAGAGCAATTTTTTATGCTGCTGCCATTTGGACAGTAGTGGAAAGGGCATATAGTGTTACCCCTGTCCGTCCGCGTCTGGGGTTAGCAGTTTGCGTTTAAGTTTTTCTGGTGGGGGGCATTTGTGTCCTTTGGACACATTTCTAGTTTTTTGTTAACTTCTTAGTCAGTTTCATAGTAAGAAAGTGGAAGTTGTACTAAAAAACTGTTCCTATCTATCTTGTCATAGTATGATCGAAAAATGACAGAAGATCGGGTTGTAGACCAAGGGAACTAACTGCTGCAAACAAACTCACAAAATTGTAACACAGTACTGCAAGGGAGATAATTACATTAACTTAACTCCACTGATTGTGTATTTGGATTCCTGTCCCATGACTCATAGTCCTTGTTGGATTTTACTGGCATATATCCTCATATATAGGTCTGTGCCTGAGGGCATATGTTTTACCATATTTACCATAATTATTCATACACCTAAACTCTTTACCATACTTGTCCTAAAATTTGAACAAGTCCATTTTATTACCTGTTAATGTGTCTAAAATCTACCAGATGAGTAATAAACAATGTAGACCCAGATCAGATGCTGCATTCTCCAGCGTCTGATCTAAACTGTTTGCCCAGGCTCGTCTGTCTGAATACTTAGGGTAAATATGGTATTATGTGTCAGAAGTGACTTTAAAATTAATGTGTAATTTAAATGGTTGTTAAAAGTCTAAATAATATGCAATTAACTTTTAGCATGCTGGAGGCTTAATCAGCACATACATTTGTAGAAAAGATTTTTTTTTTTTTATTCTTTTTTTCCTGAAATTATGGGCAAATTCAGCAGACGACAATTTGATGCTATTTTTATTATTTTTCCTGGAGAATACACTGACATTTTATGAAAATTGTCTCCTTTCTAGTAGACTTTTTCTTCCCAGAAAAAGGATTAGTCCATTAAGTTTTAAACAAATTTGTACCAGGCGACATTTTTAAATTGATATTGTTATTTTTCAGAAAAAATAAGACTTGACATTTCATGCCTAACAGGCAAATCACTTGAAATGTTAAGCCTTATTAATATGCTACTTATGTTCTCTGAAAAACAAACAAGCAATGTGTTATCTGCTGTAGTGCTTAAGGTTAGAGCCCTCTTTTAATGAGATGTTCCAACACACTTTCATGGAGAAAATAAAAAAAAAGGTTTGAATTTTTCTTTCTCACAACAAGAAGTTCTCAACAAGTATATTTAAGAAGAACAATAGTTATCTTAAATATTTGGCAATTCTTTCTCCTTATCAAACTTATCCAATTATTTTAACAATTTCTTTGACTACTGTACCACTATTACTTGGTAATGGGAGGCATAGAGACTTTCATTATCACACTTCCAGAGTCTCAATATCATCACGAAAACACGCCTATATAATTTTGACCCCCTCAAACCCCACTTTTATATAGTAAAACTGGGGTTTACAGGGGTATACTTTATTTTTCTTATTTCTGCTCAAAAACATAGATTGTAGGTACTTGTTAGAACCGCCTCACTGAGTACCCACTAACGAGTACCCACAATCTATATTTTGAGCAGAAATATGAAAAATATCAGAGATTTTTTATTTGAAAATTTTCAGTTTTTGGAGGTGAAAATTTCTACATATTTGAATAGGCATGTTTTCGTAATATGATTTAAATAATATTGAAGGGATGTAAAACACTGAATCATCAAGCTGGTAGTGTGTTTAGACAGTGTAACTCTGGCGTCCCTAGACCAAAACTATTCATTTGGGAGCAGTCTAAAGGGTCTGAATACACATAGTAGGGATAAAAGTTATCTCCCTTTAAAAGTTATCTCCCTTTGAAAAGGGAGATAACTTGTGACTTCCTTTTTTGTGTTCTTAACATCAAGCCCCTTCTGAAAAGGGATGTACTCTAAAATGAAAGAGTTTGCTCCCTTTAAGAGCAGATACATTCCTTTAAGAGTAGACCCCATTTTGGAAGAGGATAGAATGCTTTTGACAGAGTTACTACGCCTGAAAAAGTATCAGTTCACATTAATCTGCTCCTACACTGTTTTCACCAGAGGATTTGTCAATGAGGAATATTTTGATGATAATTATGGGATAATTTTTCTTATTTCTCCATAAAAACATATGTTGTGGATACTGAGGCGCTTCTAATGAGTAACCTCAACATATGTTTTCATGGAGAACTGGACAAAATTATCCCATAATTATCATCAAAAACTCCCCCTTAATAAGTTTTCTGTCTCACTCTTGGTATTTGGGGTAAATATATTAACAAATGTCTGTTTATTATGCAGGTTAGGGTACAGATTGATTTCATAAAGGGCACTGTGCATGCATATTTAATTTTGTTTATGCAGGTTAGGGTGCAGATTAATTTCATAAAGGGCACTGTGCATGCATATTTAATTTCAGTTTATCAGAAAAATTGATAAGTGAATATGATAATGTTAATGGACTGTAAACCTAATGATAAGTACATATGTCAAGATTAGAGTGGTATTCAGACAAGTATTTTTCTCTTCCATTAATTCGCCCTCACTTTGATGTCTGTTATTGTCTCTATGAGATGATTCTAATATTGCAATATTGTGTTTTCTGTAAGTATTCGGACACCTTAACTTCTAAAATTTGAAGGTACCTGTCAGTGTGTTAACACTTAGCATGCTGGGTAAAAGTTACAATGGAGGACATTTTGAAATGTTTTTCTTTGTCTATTTTCTCAGATAATAGGCATAGACATTTTAATATTAATATTGTACTATTTTTCCAAGACTAAACTCATTAGAAGCCCATCACCAAGTACTTTTAATGAGGCCCCACAACAGGCTTTTGTTAAGAAGTAAGAAAAATATTCACCTGGTTAGCCCTTTTAACTTGACCTGTGGTTCAAATTAGAGAAATACAAATACAAAAATATTTTTTGGTGGATAAAAGAAACAAATTCATACTTAGAAGTTTTATTCAGGAAAGCATTTAAGCTAGGATATATGTCTACAACTTGTTTAGTCAAAACCCTTGAAAAGCAGTTATTTTGGTGATAAAAATACTGATATTTGTCTTATTTCTCCTCGAAAACTTATGTTATGGTTCTCATTAGAAGCGCCTTAACAAGGCGCTTCTAATGAGTACCCATAACATATGTTTACGAGCAGAAATAAAAAAAATGTCAATGAGTCATGCGACTGGTGTACTGACCTAGAACCCTGTTCCCTTCTTTACTACCTGGTAGTATAACATGCAAACATTATATGAATGGTAGCAGAAATCTAAATTACATGAGTTTTTCCTGTGTTTCTTGACGTCATTCTGGTTAAATGAAGTTGTTGTTTTTTTCTGTCAAACTCTTCCTTGCTATGTGTTTCTCACATATTTCACTACTGTCTCAGTGGATTGTCTGAAAAATAAACGTTGAACGTTGAACGTAAGTCCAGCTTTTTACCTTGCATTGTTTTCTCTGAAAATCCTTGAAGATTTTTTTTTTTTTTTTTTTTTTAAAAATAAGGAAAAAAAAAAATCAGTGAGATTGAAATTCTTTTCATTACTGTAGATTGGGTTAATTTTGCATGTGCTTTATTTCATATCATTCTTCAGCATCTGATCTAGGTGTACACTGTTTGCTCAGGCCTGTTTGTCCAGATATTTAGGGTGCTTATGGTATTTTCAGAAAGTGTATTCAGGTTGGGAAAACTTACCGTATTTATCCAAAGTATTGGGACACCTTACCTACTTGCCATTATTTTACTTAAATTTGAAATAGTCCATTCTAGTACTTGTTGATGTGTCTAAAATATTACTATATGCATGGCAAACAGTGTAGACTCAGATCAGATGCCACATTCTGTGGCGTCTGATCTGGGTCTACACTGTTTGCAAAGGCCTGTCTGTCCCAATACTTAGGGTTATTACGGTAATCTTGATAAGAAAGTGATTACATCTTTCTATTATAGTAAGACTGATAATAATTCATACATGTGGTTTTGCCTATCATCAGCAAGACCCTAGTTCCAAATAGAGGGGTTATCTAGTAAATATTTTTCTTATTTCTCCATGAAAACATGTTATGGGTACTCATAAGAAGTGTCATAGTGAGGCTAACGAGTATGTACAATCTGTGTTTTCATTTAGAAATAAGAAAAATATAAATCCTTTTTGGCTGAAAAATGCACTTATCTGGAGCTATGGAAGACTCTTTTCTGGGTCTGATCTGGGTCTGCACTGTTTGTCAATGTCCTAGCCAACGTTTTATAGATAACCCTCTTAGCACGGCACTCTGACGTCACAGCGACAAGAGTAGCACAGCTATAAATAAGAGTTACCTGGATTTCGTACAAGCGTGCAGTTTGATTTCATTGGTCAATGATAATCATGTGGACAACAACCTTAAGGAAATTTTGGTGTAGTTATACTTTGGCTTGATTGTAAACAATCGACCAAAAATGCTGACTAAATGGCAAACAGTGCAAACCATTAGGTATTCAGGAGAATAAAAAATCTTAACGATTGCCTTTGGAAACAAAGAACACACAAAAGAACAAAAATCGGAGACTCGGGTTTTATTTTATTGTTAGCGGTGAAATCAGTGTATATCTGGTGAAAATAAAAGTGGTATCAATCACTAGTGAATTGATATCGTATCATTTCACTAGTGACTAGGGGTGTAATGATACACCTACCTCACGATACGATACGTATCGTGATACTTACCTCACGATACGATATGTATCATGATACTTTTAATCAGACAGACAGACTGACACACACACAGCCTGGCCATGCTATAAGCTTGTTCAGCTGTTAGATTCTTGGGTTTTGACTCGGGTTTTTGAAGGGTTATTTCTGGGTGTTTCCTTTTCAGATAAGTCGTAATATTAGAGGTATTACCACTACTGTACGACACTGACCCTTTGCAAATTTTGCAAATACTTTTGGTTTTGTCAGTTTCTCGTACTCCTTTGTCGGACGTAATTTGAACAAATCCAAAAGTACTGGCGACTTAAAAGAAGCTGGCGGGTCAACCAAGTTCGGTTCTTTGTCTTTTTGGCCCCTAAACATGCTCATTTCCTCCGCTCTTTCACTTGAGTTCGCCGCGATCAGCTGTGACAAAAATTTCGAAGGTCAAGGTTATGGATTCGGCCTTAATGCATTCATGACAGGAGCGTTCGGCGCCGTAAAAATAACTGTAAACTTAATATTTTTTAGATGTCTGACTTTTTTTTATTTCATTCGAAATCTGTTAATAAGCTAATATAGAACCATGTTATGGAAGATTTGATCATTAAAACAATATTTCTTTCACGAAAATTGAGATATTTTTATGGGCCGAACAGTCTATTGTTGCGAGTGCTTTTTAGCCAAACGGAATACGGTAGTTGTCGTAAGGTGAAAGAAGACGCTTACATCGATAATTAATGTATCAATAAAGCAAAATTAAGTAGGATTCAACATAAAAACAACATTTAAGCAGTTTCTCTGCTATTTTTGTTCTTAATTTTGTCATTCGAAGAAATTTTTTTGGGTGAACCGAACCGAAATTACCAAAAAACGGACCGTGAACCGAACCGCCAGCTTCGTACCGCGGTGAACCGTACTTTCGGTGAATCGTTACTCCTCTACTAGTGACTGATACGATTTATATTTTCACTCCTCGCTTTGGACGACTTCGGTCTTCTTCATTGTTTCAGAAATGGATGTTACCTCCACTTCAGATTTTTGAACACCTCTAACTTCTTTGTTTCTGAACTAAACTATTAAGTGTTGGTATGCATTTTCTTAGTTAGAAAGTAAGGAACATTTTGGTATCAAGTTTATTTTGATTTGTCGATTTTTTTTAATTTTTTTTTGTCTCTCCAGCGTTTCACAAGTTAAGCACTGAATGTCGACGCCATGACATTCATGTTCTCTTTGGTGATCTTAGATATGATGTCAGAAATGCGCATTGGCATGTAAACAATAAAATAAATACCATAAAATTTTCATCTCGTGTAATGAAAACATTCAAATTTTCACTCGTGCTTCGTACTCGTGAAAATACTGATGTTTTTATTTCACTCGATGACAATATTTATGGTATTCACAGCAAAAGAGTAAATATCCTCTATTTATTAAATCTCTTCATATGCAGCAATGTAGTTTGTGAGGCTGCAGATGCCTCCTAGCATCAGATTAAGTGGTATTCAATTTTCAAAAAAAACCAGAGTGGTAGAAGAAGTCTGGGGAAACATTCTCTGGCTGCCTAATGGCACTTAACACCAGCTGCTGCAGTGAAGTAGCATAAAAATCTAAACGGTTGCCTCTGGAAACAAAGACCACACAAAAAGAACGAAAATCAGAGATTCAGTTTTATTAAAATCTCTTCATATGCAAGAATATAGTTTGGGAGGTTGCAAATGCCTTATATGGCTTTGCACTGTTTGGCACACAGAGTAAAATTTTCAGCAGACGGCATATTGAAATATTTTTCTTATTTTTCCCAGAAAAACAGGATTTGGCATTTCACGCAAATTGTCTCCAATGTAGACTGTCTAATTTGCATGAAATGTTGAGTCCCGTTTTCTTGGAAAAATAAAAGAAAAATATCACCAATATGTTGTCTTCTGATTTAGCCCAGAGAATAGTGAAGGTTAAAGGAATGACCATATATCTGGGTAAATATGTTGTTATGCCGGCCTCGGTGGCTCAGTTGGATGCGCCGTCCGACTGGAGACCAGGAGGTCGCGGGTTCAACCCCCGCCGAGGTCGGCAACATTCTTTCGTAGAGATTGATCATGAAATATTTTCTACGGTCATTCTCTCCCTTCCGCTGATTCAAGAAGGGCAGTTGTCAGTTTCTGGTGAAAGAATGTGCACAATACTGGTTAACCGCTTAGAGGACTAAGCCTGCCCAGTAAACGTGTAGTTAGGTAAACTGACCGCGCTCGACATGACCCCATTGGGTTGACTAGGCCGTAAAACCTCAACACAAACAACACAAACAAACAAATATGCTGTTATACAGATCTGCATGTTGGTTTATGGTTATGCTTAGCATTTCTGTGAAAATTTCCAGACAACATTTTGAAAAAATTTTCTCAGAAAATATGCTTTGACATTTCATGCATATTGTTGTCTCCTTTGGAGGCAAATTGGATGAAATGTCAAAGCTTATTTCTGGGGAAAATAAGAAAAATATCACCAACATGCTGTCTGCATTTGCCTAGAATGTGGTAATGGTTAATGAACCTACATGTAGAGGGCATGGAGCTGAATGATGCAGTTTTCTTTGGAGTTTGTCAGTTTGCACTAGAATGATCTAAAATGATGTATTCGTGGGATGTGAAACCCACTTTTCCAGTAAGCCTTCCAGCACTCTTGTCTAATGAGTAACAGGTGTACTACAGATTCTATTTTTACCATCGGCTTACCTTTATATTTCATATTTTGACATAGCTACAGCTGAAGTATGTATCCACATGTCACTTTTCTTATTTCTGCACAAAAGCATATGTTGTGGGTACTCATTAGAAGTGCCTCGCTGAGGCACTTCTAATGAGTACCCACAACATATGTTTTTGTATAAAAATAAGAAAAATATCACTACTTTTCAGATGAAAAAAATGCCTTATCTGGAGTTCTGTTTTGATCCATACTGTGCATGTAATCGGTTATATAATGTGCATTCTGTGGTTGTTAAGGCGTTTGTTTGGTTTTGTAGGTTTTTTGGTTCCTTGCTTTGATGGCTTACCTGGATGAGTTATTATTGCTATAAATAGACCATCGTGGGCCATCCACCCATCATAAGTTCAGCCATACTTTACTCTAGATAAAAGCAGTTTTCAAGTATTTTTTTTTTTTTTTTTGAGGTCTTTTTGAATACAAGTTTTAATTGTTTGGACCTGGCTTCAAGTACACCCCACTCCTTCTGGGGCCTCATCTTGGAGTTTTTTTTTTTTTTTTCTTTGTTTCAATTTACATGCATACCTTGCTTGTCCTAAAATTTGATAACATCATTTTATTACGATGTGTCTAAAAATGCTGGATTGAGTGGCAGAACAGTGTAGACCTTGATCAGATGCTGTATTCTGCAGTGTCTGAACTGAGTCTACATTGTTTGCTCAAGTCTGCATGTTCTAATACTTAGTCTTCTCAAGAACTAATGAATGGATTTTGCTGATACTGAATTTATGTGAGACTGTGGAATGGTTTGTAAATAAAAAAAAAAAAACTACCTCAGTGCACAGGTTTATGTAAAAAAGATTGATATAAAAAGTATAGTCAAAACTTCTTGAGAGCCTCTGAAGGGAATTTGTTGATACTTTTGATTTGATAATTGACTTCATTGGAGACAATTTGCATGAAATGTGAATCCTCTTTTCTGGGAAAAATCAGAAAAACTATTTCAGTATGTTGTCTACTGAAAATTTTACCCAGCAGAGTTCTTACATGGACCTGGAGTGTATTTTTTTACACTAGCTAATGTTTTTTTGCATCAGGTAAGCGCTTTGTGATTGATAGGTCTCTTTTAGTTAGCTCCACCACCCACTTATTATATTGACAATATATTATGAGTCATCATCAACAACAATCTGACATGACAATGCACTGTTGTAAAAGCTACTATCATAAAAAGTGGTTTAGTCTGGTTTACTCTGCTCTGGTACAATAATTTAAGCCAGCACACGTCAAAACCTACTATAAGACTTGTGCGACCAGCAAAGATTCCAATCAGCCTGTGCATCAGAGTCTTCGGAGATGGCATGTGCCTTTTACAGCCCCTTGGCTATCCAAAAGAGGGATAAACAAGAACCCTTGCCAAACTAGATGGAGGTACAGACTGACCTGAGTTTTTGCTGGTGACACGGGTCTTATTGTCGGTTTTGTTGTATGTTGGCTTATTTCATGATTATTTCATTGCTCCAGATAAAACAAGAATTAAATTTATACCTTATTTGCCTTAAATATAAGAACATGCATCTAAACACCTTACCTTATATTGTCTTATTTGTTCTGAAATTGTAACAAGTCCATTTTACTACCTTTGGATATGTCTTAAACTGCTGGACTGAGTGGCAAACAATATAGACCTTGAATAGATGCCACATTTTGTGGCATCTGATCTGGTCTACACTGTTTGCCCAGATGTGTATGCCCCAATGCTTAGGATTAATACTGTATACATCAAAACACATCGTATTGGTATTGAATGGAATTGCCAAAGGTTGATGCCATTATTGTTGATGCGGCAATAACAAAAAATGTATCCTATATAATCCCCAATATCTGGAGCTATCAATTTTCTAGACTGGCTCCCGTCTAACTGATATATGTCAATCAGCATAAAAACATAATTTTACAAAAATCCTGGCCCAGTTGTTCAAAGCATCGTTAGTTTAACGAGCTCGTTAAGGGTCATTTCGTTAACTATTTTAGCAGATTCAATATAAAATATTCTGATATTTTTTGCTGAAAAAATGTGAGTAGCTTTTCACATTTTTCAGCAAAAACTTTCAGCATATTTGCGTATCACTAGATGTAAATTTTAACGAATCCTTAAAACATCGTTAGTTTTGAACAACTGGGCCTCTATCTTTTGGAATGTCCCTCTCTCTGATTTGGCTGATCAGTTATGAGTTTCTGACTGGTAAGGGAGATAATATGTGCAGAAAAATAGTCAAGGAGGAGTATTTTACCTTTTTAGATTTAGAAACGTAAAACTCATAGTGGTGCCAGGCTATCAGTTTTCATGTCGTTTTGATTTCACCAGTATAAAGGTTCATGGGTTCAGCACACAAATAGACCCAGATCAGACATCACAGAACACAATGACTGATCAGGGTCTGCACTGCAACTCATCAAGCAGTTTTTGGCACATCAGTAGGTGGTGAAATCAATGTACATGTACAAAGTTTAGGGCAAGTATGGTAAAGCATTAAGGTATACCAGTATTCAGGTTAAATGTTGTAGGTGGGGTTTGATTTGTGGCTCCCAGGAGAAGGCTTAAAACCCTAGTCCTGCTGAGCCCGGATATACCCTGCATTTGCAAACAGTGGAGATCCAGATCAGTTGGGGTCTGAAGAGGCCAACTGATTGGGATCTGCACTGTTTGCCATTAAGTTTGTGAATTTATATCAACTGTCTGGTTCAAGTAATCTGATTGGCTGAAAATTAGAAGTGGGTATGACAACCTTAATTTATTCAGCATGACAAGGGTTAACATTCTTAACACAGGAGGGTTGAAATAACAAAAAAAAAAAAAAACAAAAAAAAAAAAAACATAAAAAAATGGAGACTGAAAGTGGAGGACGACTAAAACATAAAAGTGAAGAATAATGAAAGTGGAAAAGGGGGATAACTCAGGATAAAGCACCAGTGACAACAGCAGACAACATTCTGGATTTTTTTTTTTTCCAGAGAAAATAAGTTGATATTTCAGGTGAATTATCTGCTAGCACAATTCACATGAAATATAGAACATTTTTCTCCTAAAAATTAAAAAAGAAATGTATGACTGTGTAATCAGCAAGAAATTGAAATGAGGCTCAAAGGGAAATGCTCTTAACTGCAGAGTATGCGTTACCCTTGCCATGCTGAATAAATTAAGATGCCCTACCCTCTTCCAATTTTCAGCCAATCAGATTACTTGATCCAGGTTGTTGGCACAAATTCACTTACTTAATGACAAACAGTGCAGATCCAGATCAGTTGGCTTCTTCAGACAGAAGCCAACTGATCTGGATCTACCTTGTTTGCAAAGGCAGGGCATATCCAGGTTCAGCAGGACCAGGGTTGAAATGTTCAGCTTTAGAAAACAAGCTTCTTGGCACAGATTTAATCAAACATGGTTAAGAAATAAAGATATTGTTTGCTGATAACATAGGTGCTGCTATTTTGATAGTCAATTAGATATTTAATTTTTGTAAGACACAAATAAAAGCTCCTTGTTGACAGGAATATGTTGCATAATGAGCTATTGATAGTTAATTAATGATCCTCATGCTTCTTTAAAAAAGCAATGGGTAGATTGTGAACTTCTCTGTCCATCTGTCATTCATGCTATCTCCTCCTAAACTATGGGCAGAATTTAACCAAAATTCCTACTTGACTTCCCCATGTGGTAAGGGTGTGCAAGAGCAACATTATTTTTCTGTCTGTTCATTCTTCTGTCCATCCATTCATCTGTCCATCACACTATTTTCATAAACTACTTTGTGGAAGTTAATCAAAATTGCTGCATGGATTCTCCTCATGGTATAGTAGAAAATGTATGCAAGAGTGAGTCAGTGCCTGTGTGAATCTGTCATGCTATTAGCAACATTAGCAAGGAGCATGGTGATTTTTGCGATGGCGTGGCATCTACTGTGCATTCTAGTATGCCAATGAACACTTTTACGAGTACATAGCAACAAAATTTTGTTTCGGTTTTGGTCTGTTTAAGATTTGACATTACTACTGGTAACTAACAAAAAATGGTGGCTTCTATGATAGCATTTTCTAGATGGCTTCCACGATAGCCTTTCCTAGATGGCTTCCATGATAGCATTTTCTAGATGACTTCCATGATAGTATTTTCTAGATGGCTTCCATGATAGCATTTTCTAGATGGCTTCCATGATAGCATTTTCTAGATGGCTTCCATGATAGCATTTTCTAGATGGCTTCCATGATACATAACATTTTCTAGATGGCTTCCATGATAGCATTTTCTAGATGACTTCCATGATAGCATTTTCTAGATGGCTTCCATGATAACATTTTCTAGATGGCTTCCTTGATAGCAATTTCTAGATGGCTTCCTTGATAGCATTTTCTAGATGGCTTCCATGATAACATTTTCTAGATGTCTTCCATGATAGCATTTTCTAGAAGGCTTCCATGATAGCATTTTCTAGTTGGCTTCCATGATAGCATTTTCTAGATGGCTTCCATGATAGCATTTTCTAATTGGCTTCCATGATAGCATTTTCTAGATGGCTTCCATGATAGCATTTTCTAAATGGCTTCCATGATGGCATTTTCTAGAGCTTCAAAACCCAATAACTTTCTTATTTTGCAACTGATTTTGCAACTAATTTTTAACCATAACAACTCAACTCAGCAGGCCCTTTATCTTCTAATTTGCTTATCGTTTGTGTGCATTTTCCTTTTAAAGGATATACATGTATGAGAACTTGGGTGGGTGGAATTTAGTGGTTGGGAATAGGGATTATTGACTAGACACAGAATACAGGAAGAAGAAAAGAGAAAAAAATTACTAAAGCTCACAAGATATGAGAAATTTGTTTCTAAATTTAGTTGACTAATCTAAAAGGTTAATCACTAAATCCATAGCTCTAGATGAGATTTTCTTTTTATACAAAATACTGACCAAACTATTGATATTTTTTTTATTTTCCACAAAAGCACATGTTGTGGGTACTCATTTTAAGCACCTCAGTTAGGCACTTCAAATGAATATCCAAAATTTATGTTTTCATCGAGAGATAAGAAAATGTTTATCTGAATAATCCATTTATCTAGAGCTAAGTTAAATCTACAAACTAATGCTTAGCATGCTGAGTAAAATTTTCAGCAGATGACATATGGAAATATTTTTCTTATTTTGTCCAGAAAACAGGTTTTGACAGTTCATGCAAATTGTCTCCTTTGGAGACAATTTGCATAAACTGTCAAAACCTGTTCTCTGGAAAAAATAAGAAAAAATTATCAATTTGTCGTCTGCTGAGTTAGCCCAGAGAGTGTTAAAGATTAACTAAAGAAAAGCATGAGTCACTCAGTAAACAGCCAGGGTAACCTATGATCAAAGTATTGAAGTTCAAATCTTCAAATATTTACAAATTGTTGTGTGGAAAGTGGCTGAGCTGTATTTCCTTGCACTGGTAAGAAATTTCAGTTTCAGTCATACTTAAAAAAGCTCCTGGTAATGTAGACTGAGACTAATTTTTTTTTTCTTATTTTGATAACCCACTAAAATAAAACCAAAATAATATCATGACTATATTTAAAAGGCCGGTCACTAGATATATTACTTTGGTTTTATTTTAGTGGCTTACCAAACTAGATTATGGAAAAAAATATTTAGTCACTGGAGACTGGAGCCAGTCTACTGGTAATGAAATGATTTTGGTTACAGTTTTGGATGTTTTTGTTATTAATTTTTCATTGAAACAAATTGCCTCAAACTAAAGGTTCATCCTGCTTTTATAGTTTTCATGCATATATGACTTACCATTGTAGCATTTTCAATACCAAACCAAGTTAATATACCATTTTGACGCAAATGACCCCCATAGGTGATGTGTCGTTAAATCTGAACTCATCATTATCATCAAAATAAAGGGTGGTAGGGTCGGTGCTAAGGGATTGCTGTACTTGCAACAGGTGGGGTAAGTGGGTATGTTAGTTTTTCTACTGTTTCTGCACTTGCATACACATTTTCTGTTAGATTCATCTATTTCTCTCTTTCCTCTCCTCTACTAGGTTTTCAGTCCCTTTTCACCCATTCTCTGGGCAACAACACAAAATGACCCACAAGGGTTGGTGTATTGTTAAACAAAAATTCAAACCTCAAAACATAAATTACTGCATTAAATATTGGGACTTAGCAAACAGTGTAGACTAAGATCAGAGCAAACAGTGTAGACTAAGATCAGTTGCTGCATTCTGCAGCATCTGATCTGAGTCTACACTGTTTGCCTCATCCAGCAGTTTTTAGACAGATCAACAAGACTTAGTAGTAAAATTGACATGATAAGGCGTTTAGGATCCCAGTATTCAGTGTAACTATTAAAGGTACCTCAAAAGATACTCTTGGATATAGGGATCAAACTTTTCAATGCATTAACATTCGCCAGGTCCCTAGGGAGGTGTTAGAAACCGCGGCCTTCGGCCTCGGTTTTCAACACCTCCCTCGGGACCTGGCGAATGTTAATGCATGAAAAACCATGTTCGATCGCTATTATTGCATAAAAATTGAAATCTTTTGCTACATTTCGCATTATTTCTTGCACTATTTTGTTTCGCCTTTTCACTGATATCTTGCGTATGCAATTTTCACGGACTATGCTTGTTCTAGGGCCGGGAACTACATATCTCGTGACGGCAGCTATTCTGTGGCCCCGGTACAGGCATATAGAAAGTTGCGTAACCGTGCATTGACAGCACGTGAATTGCCTTGTTAATACACGGCTTTTCGCCGGTTAATGCACAGCTGTTAATAATGTGCGGCACTGCTTTTTATGCAATAATAATTATTAAAAACACGGCCTCTGCTCAGGCTTGTCACTGTTTGCCACACATGCAGCAGTCATCAGAAACATTAGTAGGTAGTAAAATCGGCTTATTCACGTTTTAGAACAAGTACAAGTTAGAGTTTTAGAGGTCCGAATGCTTATGGTCAATATAGTATTGTAAAGGTTACAAAATTTTGTATGCCAAAGTTTCTGACAAAATGGCATATGTAAACAGTGCAAACCTAGATCACACTGCTCCTAAAGAAAACACCTGCATAAAAAGCAAAATTTGGTAAAAAATATCTGAAATAAAGTGCTCAAAATTATAGGACATTTACCATATGACTGACTGAAGATTGTATATTTTATTTTTGCAGATGAAAAAAACATGAAGGGACAAGGGGAAAAAGCTGATCTCATGACTAGACTGCTTTTTGGAGGATCAATGGTCTCATCCAATGCTGTAACGCTTGGTTTGCAGTAGGGACGAACATTTTACATACTCAATTATAATCATGTTGACAGTTTTATAGAAGACGAAAGAACCTAGATTGTTTGACTTCATAATGGATGAAGTTGATGGTGCATTTATTCTGCATGCGAGTAGTCCACGTCCATATAAACGCTGGTCGTCTGCGGTGAATGCTTCCTCGGAAATAAAGGGCTTTGATGAAGTAGATGCCTCCATACCCTTATTGGCTGACAGATCCAGTGGCGTAACTTTACCATCTGCTGCTGTGACAGAAGATAAGGGTCCGGATCTTCACGACTATGAGTTGGTGACCCCAGCAGAACTTGCTCTGCAGCTGAGGGCTGGCTTAGATAAGGTACATTTGGAACTATTGTAACCATCATAACAGCAGCAGATGACATTTAAAAACTCTTTTTCTTCTGAGAAAATAAGGCTTGACATTTCATATGAATTGTTTGATAGATAGATATTTTGCATAAAATGTCAAGTTTATTTTCTCAAAAAAAAAAAAAAATATGAAAAAGTCTTTCAAATGTTGTCTGTGGCAATTTTGCATGGCACTTTAAGGGTCACTTTCAGCTTTATGAATTCATATATTAACCCTTGTCCTGCTGAACCCCGATATACTCTGTCTTTGCAAACAGTGTAGATCCAGATCAGTTGGCTTCTGAAGAAGCCAACTGATCTGGATCTGCACTGTTTGCCATTAAGTATGTGAATTTATAACAATAATCAATATCAAGTTATTCTGACTGGTTAAAAATTAGAAGTGGATGTGGCATCTTCATTTATTTCAGCAGGTCAAGGGTTAACCAACAACATTTTGAAATATTTTGCTTACTTTTTTGCCCTGAAAATCTGTTTGACATTCGACTCAGTTTATTTCTTTTGATGACTGGAGATGATATTTGAATGAAATTTCAAAAAATATGTTGGTTGAAAGTAAAAAAAAAAAGAATTCCATTCATTCATCACCATTACAGCTTGCAAACAAATTTTACAAACTTAACAAGGTTATAGATAATATTGTCCTTGAGCATTCTCTGGGCTAATTCAGCAGATGGCAAATTGATCATTAGTTTTTATTATTTTTCCCAGAAATTACTATTGTTTTGACATTTCTTGCAAATTGTCTCCAAAAGAGATAGTTTGTAAGAAATGCCAAATCTTATATTCTGGGAAAAATCAGAGATGCATTTTAAAATTTTACCTGAAATTTTTACACAGCATGCGAAGCATTTACCCTTTGCAGTGTTGTGGATAGACTGGCTCCAGTCTCCAGTGACTAAATATTTTTTCTTATAACCCTGTTTGATAAGCAACTAAAATAAAAATCACAATAATATCATGACTTCAAAGGCTGGTCACTAGTGACCACAGCCTTTATAGTCATGATATTAGTTTGGTTTTACCAGCTTTTATAGTCATATTATTTTGGTTTTAGTTTAATGGATTATCAAACAAGTTTATAAGAAAAAATATTTAGTCACCGGAGACTGGAGCCAGTCTATGTTGTAGAATATTGGCTGCATCATAAGAAATATCTGAGTGTATCCGAACAGGTTAGGCCAAGACCATCCAACAGATTTCTGCAGTCAGAGCGGGGCCTTTTCTGTTCATTGATATCCTTGTGGTATCCATTGATTCTGTGTGATGAGCTCTTGGTCAGTGTTAGACATTCTGTAGACTGGCTCCAGTCTCCAGTGACTAAATAATTTTTCTTATAATCCTGTTTGATAATCCAATAAAATCAAATCAAAATAATACCATGACTATAAAGGCTGGTCACTAGTGACCAGCCTTTATAGTCATGATATTATTTTGGTTTATAAAAATAATTATTTAGTAACTGGAGACTAGAACCAGTCTATACATTCTTCTGTGGCAGTTAACTAGAAGACCTGTGAAAGAAGAGTATTTGATGATAATTGTGGGATAATTTTCACCAGTTCTTCTTGAAAACTACCATTGTGCATACTCATTAGAAGCACCTCTAATGAGTATCCACAACATATGTTTTCTTGGCGAAGTATGAAAAATACCAACCATTTTTGGTTGAAAAAAATCACCTTATTCGTATATGATACCATTTTATGAGTGTTTGCATATTGTTCCTTTGTTTGTTTCAGTACCTGTTGATTGACAGTCGCTCATTCCTGGAATACAACACCAGTAATATCCAACAGTCATGCAATGTCTATTGTTCCAAGATTGTCAAAAGGAGGCTCCAGAGAGACAAGGTTTGTACCCATTTCCCACCGCCCACCCCACCACACTCCCACAAAATATGCTGATGTTTTTATTTCTTATTCCATGAAAAAACGAGTTATGCGTACTCGTTTGAAACCTCTCATTGAGGCTCTTCCAATAAGTATTCACAGCATATGTCAAAGCATTTCTCCACAAAAAATGGGTACTCATTAGCACCTCATTGTGAGAACTTAACCCTTGTCATGTTGAATAAATTAAGATGCCACGCCCACTTCTGATTTTCAGCCGATCAGATTACATGATCCAGATTGTTGACATAAAGTCACATACTTAATGGCAAACAGTGCAGATCCAGATCAGTTGGCTTCTTCAGAATCCCAACTGATCTGGATCTACACTGCTTGCAAAGGCAGGGTATATCGGGATTCAGCAGGACTAGGGTTAAAGTGCCAAGGTGAGTTCCCACAGATGCTCATTTTTAGAGTGCTCCCTGGCTGTTCTGTCACAAGACAAAAGTCGGCCTCGATGGCTCAGTTGGATGCGCCGTCCGACTGGAGACCAGGAGGTCGCGGGTTCAACCCCCGCCGAGGTCGGCAACTTCTTTCGTGGAGATTGATCATGAAATATTTTCTACGGTCATTCTCTCCCTTCCGCTGATTCAAGAAGGGCAGTTGTCAGTTTCTGGCGAAAGAATGTGCACAATACTGGTTAACCGCTTAGAGGACTAAGTCTGCCCAGTAAACATGTGGTTAGGTAAACTGACCGCGCTCGACATGACCCCATTGGGTTGACTGGGCCGTAAAACCTCAACACAAACAAACACAAGACAAAAAGTGCTGATTTCTTTTTCTTATCTCTTCATGAAAACGTGTTGTGGGTACTCCTCCGAAGCATCTCCTGAAGCACTCCTGATGTGTACCCACAACATGTTTATATGGAGAAATTAAAAAAATATTTATCTGTAAATTCTGTTTCACAGTTCTTGCTAAGGTGAAAATGGAGATAATATTTTAGGATAATTTTTACATCAAAATATATCAAGTGGGTACTATGACAGAGGAATTGTCTTACTGAGGTGGTTCCAGCAAGTACCCACAAGATATCGTTTTGGTGCATATATAAAAAAAAGAATCTTCTGAATATTAAAGCTGTCTAAGAAGAGTCACAGTTACAGAATAGCTTACCAACATATTCTGGACCTACCTTATTTACACTCATAGGCCTAGATAAGAGTGGGTATCAGGTAAATATTTTTTCTTATTTCTCCACGAAAACATATGTTGTGGGTACTCATTAGAAGTGCCTCATTCTAATGAGTACCCACAACATATGTTTTCATGGAGAAATAAGAAAAATATCAATACTTTTGGATTGAAAAAAAACATCTTATCAAGAGCTATGTCTACACTCAAACAGTATAAACCAAGATCAGAAGCCACAGAATGCGGCATCTGATCAGGGTCTACACTATTTGCCATTCATCAAGCAGTTTTTAGACACATCAGGTAGTAAAATGGACTTTTTCAACTGTTACTACAAATATGATAAGGAGTTTAGGTGTTCAGATACTTTGGGAAAACCGGGTATGTACCTGTAAAATTAAAGCCAGCATCGGTGGCTCAGTTGGATGCTCGCCCAACTGGGGATCTGGAGGTAACGGCCTTGTTCCCCACTGGGTCTGGCAAGATTCTTTCTTGGAGATTGATCATGAAATATTTTCTGTGATCAAACTCTCTCTTCCGCTGATTCAAGAGGGGCAGTTGTCTGTTTCTGGCAAAAGAATGTGCACAAGTACTGGTTAACCTCTTAGAGGACTAAGCCTGCCCAGTATAAGTGTGATTAGGTAAACTGACTACCCTCGACATGACCTTAATAGTGTTGACTGGGCAGTTAAGCTCCAAACCAATGGACCTGTAAAATTATTTGAACCTGTTGCAAATTACTAAGAAGTGTTATTGTATATTTATAAGCACTCATAGCTCCAGATATGAGGGGTTATTGGGGAAATATTTTTCTTATTTCTGCATGAAAACATACGTTGTGGGTACTCATTAGAAGCACCTCGAAGAGGTGCTTCTAATGAGTACCCACAACGTTGTTTTCGTACAGAAATAAGGATATCGATACTTACCAGTTGAAAAAAGCACCTTGTCTGGAGCTGCGGCACTAATTTGCCACAGGTATTACTAATTGTATGCCAGGTATTAGCTGTTTTTACTAATATTAGTCTACAAGGTGGTCATTAGATAATATAGCAGATTCCATAAGAATGAATTGTCTCAAATGAGTCGAAAATATTGTATCTGGCAAGGTTCAGAGATGTTGAAGAATTGGCAGATGTATGGCATGAAATAAGTTTACCTTTTCCATTACCACTCTCTGGGCTAATTCAGCAGACAACAAATTGATAATAATTTTCTTAATTTTTTTTTTCTAGAAAACAGAGTTTGACATTTCACGCAAATTGTCTCCTGTTCTTTTATCACACTCCTGGCTAATTCAGCAGATGACAAATCAACGATAATTTTCTCATTTTTCCTAGAAAATAGAGTTTGACATTTCATGCAAACTGTCTCCTATGTTGCATGATATGTCAAAGTCTATTTTCTGGGAAAAAATAAGAAAAAAATATTTAAAAATGTCGTCTGCTGAAATTTTTACCTAGTATGCTAAGCGTTACCTTACTGTGCAAAACTGTACCAGACGACATTCTGATTTTTAAAAATAAATGGAAAAGAAAGTTTGACATTTCATTTGAATCATCTGCTAGTAGATGATATACATGAAATGTTAAGCCTTATTTTCTCTGAAAAATGAAACATTAGTTCAGAATGTGGTCTGCTGCTGTTTTGATATAAAATTAACTTTTTCCTAAAATATTAGGCCATATGTTCCGTAAGACTTATTGGTTCATTAGTGAGTCAGACTGTTGATTTATGGAAATCAGGGCTAAGCAAAGTCATTTACAGATACATTTCAATCCTGATTGCCAGACGACTGGCATAATCTCCAAATGACCATTAATGTAGATAGAATGTGCTTCAAGTTCCATTTAAAATGACAGTATTATTATAGCAGGAACATGAAATATTCAAGACTTCATTTTGCTTGAAGTACGATAAAAGTCCTAAAATTTTGTACACTAAAACTTCTGTGAAAATTGCATATGCAAACAGTGCAGACCTAGGTCACAGTCTGATCAGGGTCTACACTGTTTGCCATTCCCATAAGTAAGGAAAGAAATAAGAGTATAAAAAAGCAAAATTTAGGCACAAAACGTATGGAATAAAGTGTCCGTAGTTTTAGGACGTTTGCCATACTACCCCAAAGTAATAGTGTTATAGAAGGAACATGAAATATTTCAAAATGCCAGATTTTGTTCTGCTTGAAGTACCACCCCAAAATGACAGTATTATAGAATATAAATCAGTTCAAAATGCAAGATTTCATTTTGCTTGAAGTACCACCCCAAAATGATAGTATTATAGAATATGAATCAGTTCAAAATGCCAGATTTTAATATGAATCAGTTCAAAATGACAGATTTCATTTTTCTTGAAGTACCAATCAAAATGAGTGCTTATAAGTACACAATATCAGATCTAATTTTTATTTATATTGCCATCCCTGTCAGAGGTAGGAGGGGAGATATTATTTTCAGTTTGGATCTATTAATGTTAGCATCAGTGTTGGCTTCAGCAGGACAGTTTTTAGTTTCATTTTGTATGATTTTTCTTGGATTTTCATCAAACTTACAGGGATGTATCACTAGTTACAGCTTTTAAGCTGATTAGATTTTGGTGATCTTGACCTCATTTTGTGAAGTCAGCACAAAATAAATACTGTCACAATTTACACCAAATTTACATGGTGGGGACATCATTTTTTTTTTTTTCTGAAAAAAGCAAGTCGTCTTAACTTCAAGAATCTTGTGCACTTAATTGTAATTGCTGTGATGTTCGTGATCTACTTATAGTCTCAAATTTGGGAGTCACGATAAAAGCACAGTTTTATACCCACCAGCACATGGTGTTAATTATTGCAAGCAATTAAATGAGTTTGTACCCATGAATAAAAAAATCATCACAAAAGTTTATTCCCTGCTAAATCCTGATCAGACTGTACAGATGTACTTGTCACTGATGAGCTGCGATATGAGATAATTGGCAACATTCTTTCGTGGAGTTTGATCATGAAATATTTTCTAAGGTCATTCTCTCCCTTCCACTGATTCAAGAAGGGCTAAGCCTGCCCAGTAAAAGTGTGGTTAGGTAAACTGACTGCGCTCGACATGACCCCCATTGGGTTGACTGGGTCGTAAAAACTCAACACAAACAAAACAAACAAATATACCTTCTGATATGTGCCCAACAAAGACTCCAGTCAGTATGTCATAGCTCCATGAAAACATATGTTGTGGGTACTCATTAGAAGCACCTCGGCAAGGCGTTTCTAATGAGTACCCACAATATATGTTTTCGTGGAGTTACAGGAAAAATTTCAATACTTTTGGATTAAAAAAATCATCTTATCAAGAGTTATGGTATATGCATCTACAGATTAATCAGTCTTTGCAGTGTGCCTGAAGATGCCTTGGGTCCTTCACTGTCAATAGAGCCACCAGTGATCAGACTGTGCCATAGCTTCAGATAAGAATAACCACATAATATTTTTTTTATTTCTCAACGAAAACATATGTTATGGGTATTCATTAGAAGGGCCTCGGTGAGGCGCTTCTAATGAATACCCACAATATATATTTTTGTTGAGAAATAAGAAAAATACCAGTACGTTTCAGTTGGAAAAAACCACCACTCTGGAGTTTTGCTATGCAGAGACATATGCGGAATGCTGATCTGATTCTTCACTGGGCACGTGTCAGAAGGTATATTTTCTCATGTTTTATTAGGAGGGGTCATCTATTTTTGTTGGGGTGGATGGGTGAGTTTAAGGTGTCATTTATCTTGCGCCAACGGGGTGTCCAACTGATTATGGCTTACAGTTGGGTAAGGCCAGCTATCCTTGCAGCAGGTAAGAGTAGAAGAAGAATGTTTTATTTCTTCAGTTTCTTCACTTTTATTCATTTTCCTCTTTCTCCCGTCCCTCTCTTTCATCTCCTCTACTATCTCTTCTATCTCTCTTCACCTTTTCTCTGGGAGACGACACAAAATGACCCACTAGGGTTGACATGTCGTTAAAGCCCAACACAATCAATCAGTCACCTATTTTTGCAGGTTTTGATTAAGGATCTGCTTACCCAGACGTGTCACATCGATATTGATGAATTTCAAGATGTTATTGTTTACGACCAGTGTACAGAGAACCCAAATCATCTTTCTGATGACAACTTCCTGTGTGTACTGCTGAAGAAGTTAGCGACAGCCTTTAAAAATGTGATGCTTCTGAAAGGTAAGCTTTTGGTACCATATTTATCCTAAGTATTTGGACATATCAATTTCTTACCATACTTGTCTCTAAATTTGAATGTCCATTTTACTACCAGTAAACCCTTGTCCTGCTGAACGTGGATATACCCCGTTTTTGCAAAGAGTGTAGATCCAGATCAGTTGGCTTCTGGAGAAGCCAACTGATCTGGATCTGCACTGTTTGTCATTAAGTATGTGAATTTGTATAAAAAATCTGAATCAAGTAATCTGATTGGCTGAAAATTAGAAGTGGGTGTTGCATCTTATTTATTCAGCATGACACGGGTTAATGTGTCTAAAATTGGTGGATGATTGCCTGATCAGACAGCGCATTCTGTTGTGTACATTGTTTGCTCAGGCTTGTCTGTCCAGATATTTAGAATAAATTCTGTTTTCCTTGTAAATATGGGAATTACCCAAAATATTTTTGTATTTTCATAATTCCTTAGCTTGTTATCCTAAAATTCTAATAGAACATCTTAGCTCCTGATAAGAGAAGGTATACATATTTATTCTTTTTCTCCAGGAAACATGTTATGGATACTCATTGGAAGTGTCTCACTGAGGCGCTATAAATGAGTACCCACAGCATAAATTTTTTTGAGAAATACGAAAAATGTCAATGCTTTTTGGTTGAAAAAAAAACAACAAAACAAACTTATCTGGAGCTATGAATCATATGACTACCCGGTAGTGTGTCTTCATAGCTTTTGAGAAGTGACTTGTTTTCAACCCCCACAAAAATATTGGTATTTTATTTCTCAATTAAAACATGTCGTGGGTACCCATTAGAAATGCCTCTACAAGATGACAGATTTTTCAGAGAGAAATAATGAAATATTTATCCAGGATACCCATCTTACCTGGAGTTTTTGAAAATTCTTGTAGAATGGCAAACAGCAACAGACTGTTCTTTCAGGAGCAGCATGTCCAACTGTAAATACTACACAGCTAATGCATCTGCAATCTATTTGGGATAAATAAGGCCAGAGTTTTTTTATTTTTTGGTTCTTGGGAAATTTCTGACTAGACCTTGGGTAAGAGGAGGAAATAAAGATAAAAATAAAATGATGATTAAACATGATCATCAAAAATTTTATTTTTCTACCACATTGAAATTTTTAGTTTCATGACATTCATCACGAAAACACGCCTATATAATTTTGACCCCCTGAAACCCCACTTTTATATAGTAAAACTGGGGTTTACAGGGGTATACATTATTTTTCTTATTTCTGCTCAAAACATAGATTATGGGTACTCATTAGAACCGCCTTGACGAGGCAGTTCTAACAAGTACCTACAATCTATGTTTTGAGCAGAAATATGAAATATATCAGAGTTTTTGTCTGAAAATTTTCAGGTTTTTGGAGGTGAAATTTTCTAAATTTTTGAATAGGCGTGTTTTCGTAATGTTTTTTTTAAAAAAAGAGAAGGTAAATGAATAAATAGGCTTTCTTATAATGGAATGAATGGTTTTTAGCATAAGTTATGTTTATGTGCAAGTTGCCACTCAGGCCTGACTTAACACATTTAAATTGTTTATTTTATAAGATTAATAAATACTTGACTCGAACTGCTATTTCATTTCATTTTGACAGAAAAACATATGGTCAGAGGAAATAAAAAATTAAAATTGACTGAATGCATTTTTTTTTTCGTTTGGATTTTGGAAAAAATAGGGTCGGCTCTCCTAAGAACAAGACGATAAAAAATCTGGCAGTAGACGATTTTTTAACCTTTAAAGCGCCAAGCAAAATTGTAGCAGACAACAGTCTAATTTTTTTTATTATTTTTTTAGAGAAAATAAGACTTGACATTTCATGTGAATTGTCTGCCTAGCAGACAATTCACATGAAATATCAAGTCTTATTTTCTCTGAAAAAAGGATAAAAAAAAAATGATGTCTACTGCAGTTATGATTGGTGCTTTTAGGGTTACATGTAAATGCAGGAATGCTTTGATGCAGCATAAGGCACAATAAGTACTTTGAGGTCTGATCCATTCCTCTGGCATTTCTGAATCATGCAAATTAATCCAGAAATAAACTTTATACTAGCCAATGGCTAAATTAAGACTGTCACATGACCAGTCACATGACCAGCACCTTCGTGGTTTACCCCATGGGGAGAAACTGATTCACAAAATCAATGAACCCAGTCACACAGACCAATCATTGTGGTTTTTATTGAATCACATTATCATTCATACAGACTGGTTTGTGGTTTTGGGTGTTATGAGAATGACTGAATACCTGTAATTTTGTGGTTAGACTCTTTACATAGCCTTCCACATTCCCGGACAATATTGTAAGAGTTTTAAATGAGTTAAAAAATTACATCAGTTAATCTTTATAGACATGCTTACCTCTTCAAGCACCCATCACAAATGTAATGGTAGCAAACAGCATTTTGATTTTATTTATTATATTTATTTTTTATTTTATTTTTAGAGTAAATAAGACTTGACATTTCATGTGAATCTCACATGAAATGTCATCATATTTTTCTCTGAAAAATGAAAAAAAAAAAAAAAATGAAAATGTTGTTTGCTGCAAATCTGCTTGATGCTTTAAGGGTTAAAACAAGTTCTGCTCCAAAACTGAAAGCTTTATAATACCTTTGACTGAAAAGCAAACTTAACCTCCACCATGGACGGGCTCCCATCTAACTGATATATGAATTGGCATAAAAACTATTTATATTTTACAAAAAATCCATATCTTTTGGAATGTGCTTCTCTCTGATTTGGCTGATCAGTTATGCTTTTCTGACTGGTAAGGGAGAGAATATGTGTAGAAAAATAGTCAAGGATGAGTAGTTTACCTTTGTTAGATTAGAAATGTAAAACTCATAGTGTGGTGCCAGGCTACCTCCACCACTTTCTGGGATAATACAGTAGACGACAAATTGACAGTATTTTTCATATTTTTGCCCAGAAAACAGGCTTTGACATTTCATGCAAATTACTTCCTAAGGAGACAGTTTGCATGAAATGTAAAACCTATATTCTGGGAAAAATAAGAAAAATATTTTAAAAACTATGTTCTGGGAAAAATAAGAAAAATATTTCAAATTTTGTCTGGGCTAATTCTGCAAGTAACAATACTTTTCTTATTTTTCTAGGCAATATAGGCTTTGACTTTTCATGCAAAATGTCTCCTTAAAGACTATAGTAGTTTCTGGAAAAAATAAGAAAAGTATTCTGAAATGTAATCTGCTGAAATTTTTAACCAGTAAGCTATGCAGTAATTGACCATTTTCATGCAGAAAAGATAGCATACCGGTAATCTTGGATTTTTGCAATAAACCATTCATTGCTCCAGATAAAAGGCTTTGACAAATGTCAAAGCCTATTTTCTGTGGAAAATAAGAAAAAATATTGTCTTCTGCTGAATTTGCCTAGATAATGGTAATGGTTAATTATACTATTTACTATTGTGGAACCATGATATCACTGATATAGGACCAAATAAAGGGAATATCTAGAAGATAATTTTTGAGGCAGTGGCGGATTTAGAGGGGGTTGGGGAGGGGGAACCATTGAGGAGTCCAAATTATTTCATTTCCATGGGGGAATTCTGAGAAAATGCTGTCAAAATCATCAAATAGAACCCCCTCAGCAAAGTTGAAGCCCCTTTTCAAAATTCCTGGATCCGCCCCTGAGTACCTACAAAATAGTTTTGAAGCAAAAACAACAGAAGTCATCTTAAATTATCACTTCAACCCTTATCAGCTTAGATTTATCACCTCATCTGGGATAAAATACATGAAGTGACCTTAAACTCGGGTCACTAACCCTGGAGGTCAGCATAACCCAGAACCAAAAACGGAACCATCTGGCAGAAATAACAAAAAAATAACAACAAACAAGGCTAAAGAAATGAGATCATAACCTCAAAACACAATTCTGAACAAAAGTCAGAAACTAGTATTAGTTTAACAAGAACCACAAAAGCCACACAAAGGGCAGTGACTCAGGAAGAATATTTAATGCTTGGCATGCTGGGTAAATATTTCAGCAGACAACATTTAGAAATATTTTTCATATTTTTCCCAGGAAATAGGCTTTGACATTTCATGCAAATTGTCTCCTGTGGAGACAATTTGCTTGAAATGTCAAAGCCTTTTTTCAGAGAAAAATAAGAAAAATATTGTTAATTTGTCATCTGCATGCTAACTGTTGAATAACCAGCCAGGAACGAGGCAAATCCACTTCATGAGTCTGCAGTTGTGAAGAGTTGTGAGAAAATGATGACACAGACCTCAGTGTAGACTGGCTCCAGTCTCCAGTGACTAAATATTTTTCTCATAATCCTGTTTGATAATCCACTAAAATAAAACCAACAAAAAATGTCATGACTATAAAGGCTGGTCACTACCAGCCTTTACAGTCATGATATTACTTTGGTTTTATTTTAAGTGGATTAATAAAAAGGGTTATAAGAAAAAAATATTTAGTCACTAGAGACTTGAGCCAGTATAACCTCAGTGATCCAGATGAATATTTTCCTTATTCCTCCACAAAAAAAGTTGCAGGTGCTCATTAGAAGTTGACAGATCATTAGAATGGCTCAAGTCTAATGCTAGTGTAGCTGGATCTCTTACAGAAAATTTCAGAGAGTTGGCCCCAGCATCATTGGCTTTCAACAGGAAGGATTTAGCTTCGCCTGAAGAAAGAGCAGAGTTTAGAGCCTTTTTAGCTCGCCTGTACGAAGTACAAGGAGAGCTATTGTAGTCACCCCGGTCGTCCACGTTTGCGTTTGCGTTCCCGTTCCCGTCACACTGTGTTAAAGTTTTTCAAATGCTTATATCTCAACAGTCACTCCTCACAGAGGCATCAAATTTGGAACTTAGGTACCTTGGAGGGTCTTCTGAGATTCCAAGAGAATAAACCCCTGGGTTCATGCCCCTGGGTGGGGCTAGGGGTCAGAATCTAGGACACCTTTGTAATACTGTGTTAAAGTTTTTCAAATTCTTATATCTTGACTTTCACTCCTCATAGAGCATTCATATTTAGAATTTGGGTACCTGGACGAGTCTTCTGAGATTCCAAAAGAACATACCCCTGGGTTCATACCTCAGGGTGGGCCTTGGGGTGGGGCTAGGGGTCAAAATCTAGGACACATTTGTAAAATCTTATATGCCTACAGGTTATAGACACAACTGGTTATACATCAGCTAACTATGTGACATCAGTTTAAGTGTAAGAGAGTGAAGGTCATGGTGACATACATTTTACGGTCAAGGTCACCTAGATTTCACGGTCCAGTGATTTTGCCTTATATCTTGAATACTATTTGTTGGATAAATGTCACACCTGGGATATTACTTCCATGTGACCCAATGAATGACCACTTACTATATCTAGGTCATTGTGACCTATATTTCATGGTTCAGTGATTTTGCCTTATATCTTGAATACTTTTTGTTGGTTAAATGTCACACCTGGGATATTACTTCCATGTGACCCAATGAATGACCACTTACTATATCTAGGTCATTGTGACCTATATTTCATGGTTCAGTGATTTTGCCTTATATCTTGAATACTATTTGTTGGATAAATGTCACACCTGGGATATTAGTTCCATGTGACCCAATGAATGACCACTTACTATATCTAGGTCATTGTGACCTATATTTCATGGTTCAGTGATTTTGCCTTATATCTTGAATACTTTTTGTTGGTTAAATGTCACACCTAGGATATTACTTCCATGTGACCCAATGAATGACCACTTACTATATCTAGGTCATTGTGACCTATATTTCATGGTTCAGTGATTTTGCCTTATATCTTGAATACTATTTGTTGGATAAATGTCACACCTGAGATATTAGTTCCATGTGACCCAATGAATGACCACTTACTATATCTAGGTCATTGTGACCTATATTTCATGGTTCAGTGATTTTGCCTTATATCTTGAATACTATTTGTTGGATAAATGTCACACCTGGGATATTAGTTCCATGTGACCCAATGAATGACCACTTACTATATCTAGGTCATTGTGACCTATATTTCATGGTTCAGTGATTTTGCCTTATATCTTGAATACTATTTGTTGGATAAATGTCACACCTGGGATATTAGTTCCATGTGACCCAATGAATGACCACTTACTATATCTAGGTCATTGTGACCTATATTTCATGGTTCAGTGATTTTGCCTTATAGCTTGAATACTATTTGTTGGATAAATGTCACACCTGGGATATTAGTTCCTTGTGACCTGATTATTGACGTCAAAATATATCTGTTGGTGTGACCTATATTTCATGGTTCAGTGATTTTGCCTTATATCTTGAATACTATTTGTTGGATAAATGTCACACCTGGGATATTACTTCCATGTGACCCAATGAATGACCACTTACTATATCTAGGTCATTGTGACCTATATTTCATGGTTCAGTGATTTTGCCTTATATCTTGAATACTATTTGTTGGATAAATGTCACACCTGGGATATTAGTTCCTTGTGACCCGATTATTGACGTCAAAATATATCTCTGTTGGTGTGACCTATATTTCATGGTTCAGTGATTTTGCCTTATATCTTGAATATTTGTTGGATAAATGTCACACCTGGGATATTAGTTCCATGTGACCCAATGAATGACCACTTACTATATCTAGGTCATTGTGACCTATATTTCATGCTTCAGTGATTTTGCCTTTTATTTTTATTACTATTTCATGGAGAATTGTCATACCTGGATTATTATATCTAAGTGACAAAATGATTTACATACAAATACATCTAGGTCATTGTGACCTATATTATATGGCTTAATGATAAAAATGTTACAATATAAAATGTACCCAGCAGGCGAGCTCGCTGTCCTCCGACAGCTCTTGTTTCTTTTCTACCCTTTTCTTTTCTCTCTCCCTTTTCCTGTGGGAGGGTCCATCTTGACTGAAATATTGTTAACAGAGGCACTATATATTTAGGTTAGTTGTATTTTTTTTCAGTATAAACAAACACAAACGAAAAAAAAATGTCTTATGCAAGTGCTACAGATTCTCAAGGTTTCCCACAAATTTTGTGTGGTTTGTTACTTCAAAGAGTCCTCTAGATTATCTATAATTTAATGCTTGTAACAGTTTGCTTTTATGGATAACCTTATTTTGAAATTACCTTTTTTTTCTTACCTGTATGAAAGGTTGGAAAGATCTGTTGTACTACTTCTAGACTGGCTCCAGTCTCCAGTGATTAAATATTTATTCTTATAAAATAAAACCAAAATAATATCATGACAAAAAAGGCTGGGCCCAGTTGTTCAAAGCGTCGTTAGCTTAACGAGCTCGTTAAGGGTCATTTCGTTCACTGTTTTAGCAGATTCAATGTACAATATTCTGATATTTTTTGCTGAAAAAATGTGAGTAGCTTTTGCATTGCAAAAGCTACTCACATTTTTTCAACAAAAAATTTCAGCATATTTGCGTATCACTCGATGTAAATTTTAACTAATCGTTAACTAACGACATCGTTAGCTTTGAACAACTGGGCCCTGGTCACTAAAGACCAGCCTTTATAGTCATGATATTATTTTGGTTTTATTTTAGTGGATTATCAAACAGGATTATAAGAATAAATAGATAAATATTTAGCCACTAGAGACTGGAGCCAGTCTAGTTTAGTGGCAAATAGTGTAGACCGATCAGACACCACATTCTGCAGCATCTGATCTGGGTCTATACTGTTTGTTCAGGCCTGTCCATCCAAATAATTAGGGTAATCATGGTAGTATTATACATCCGGGAATGAGGATATACAATTTTCATGCAGAAAGAAATAGGTAGTTTATTGCATTATTGTCAAAGTTATGGCATTTCGAGAAGAAAATTTCAGGCATAGGCATTTTATTATTTTCGGTAGTTTTTTGTTCTTACTTTAATTTGACTCTAGGAATATGTAAATCTCATAGCCGGACATACCTAAAATTGAAATTAGACTCTTCCAATATATAGTGTGGGAGAGTCTATTCAGTATACAAGGGGTTAAAGCAACAATAATTGTTGCAGCAGATGGCATTCTAATATATATTAACCCATTGTAGTCAGCAGATCCGTAAAAGGGTAACTGGCAAACAGTGCAGACCCAGATCAGACGCTGCAGAACGCGGCGTCTGATCAGGGTCTCCACTGTTTGCAAATAGTATAGCCATTTTTCTCTAGGAATATGTAAATCTCATATATATTTCAGAGAAAATAATGTTTGATATTTCAGTTGTGAGTCATGCAAACAATTCACATGAAATTGCATGCTTATTTTCTCTGCCATCTGCTGCAGAATAGTGTGTGTTGTTGATTAGTCATCATTTAATTTCCTTTTGTTGATAAGATCTTTTTTTATCCATGTATATTTAATTAAAGCATAACCAATAGATTGCAATCACTCATGTTTTTGTGGTTTATTGCATCCTTGTTTCCGTCATTGATAACACATGTACTTGAACAAAGGAAAACTTCAGCCTCACAGTATATGGTGAATGATCTAAACTTTCATTCATCCTACAGTTCTAGATATAGCTGGCACGATTAATCGGATAATCGATTAATTGATCGATAAATTCCACAAAAATGACCATCATTACAGATTTGCTAATAATCCATCATTTAATTTCTGTGTTTGGTACCGTACTTTTCTGTATTTACCCTTCGTATTCAGACACCTCAACTCCTTACCATACTTTTATCTAAAATTTGAACAAGTTCAATTTACTACCAACTGTTGTGTCTAAAATAGCTGGGTGAGTTGCAAACAGTGTAGACCCTGATGAGATGCCATGTTTGCGGCGTCGCATCTGGGTCTATACTGTTTGCTCAGGCATGTCTGACAAAATACATACAATATAGTATAACATATGATAGAGTCATGCCCAAATAGGTAAAATAATGATCAAATCTTCAGGGATTACTAATCGATTATCAATCACAATGACAGGACTGATAATCGATTATCTTTTCAGCTCTGATTAGCCAGCCTTAGTTCTAGATGCCTACAGTTATTGCTACAAACAGTTCTGAGCCAACCTTGAAATTCAGTGCAATGTAAAGATGAAGTTTTAGCCATTTATAAGAGTAAATATTAGTCACTGGAGACTGGAGCCGATCTACCCTTAAAGCACCAGTCGTTGTAGCCGCAGACTACATTTTAAAATAATTTATTTTTATTTTCAGGGAAAATAAGGCTTGACATGGAATAAATGCCTTATTTTCTTTGGAAAATATTTAAAAAAAATGAGTTTTTAACACTAGCCACGTAACTCCGAAAGCATTTTTCTCACCTTCTTTCATGATCTTTACAGGTCATATACCTGTTTTTTGGTAGTAACACAGCATAATTATGTTTTTATGGTGAAAGAAGAAAAGTATTCACTTTTCACCCAGTTCTTGACAATGACATTGATACCATGAGTTGTCTCACATAGGCAGACTTTTGTCGTATTCTTAATATGCTTTGAATATAAAATTTAGAATAGAAAGTGGTTTTATCTTCACAAATTCTTGGTAAAATCCAATGTTCTTTTCCATGATTATAGATGCCTGTGTGACTTGGGTGTTCAGAAATTGGAATTTGAAATTGGTTTAAACTAAGCTGGGCAAAATGTTTAGTTGTTTCAAGATGGCTGAAGAAGGGAGGCAAATCTTTAAAAAACTAATCTAAGCACTGTCTGCTTTCTCTCAGAAGATGGAGATGTATCTGAGAACAGTGGCCTCAGTGGCTCAGTTGGATGCGCCGTCCGACTGGAGACCAGGAGGTCGCGGGTTAGACCCCGCCGAGGTCGGCAACATTCTTTCGTGGAGATTGATTATGAAATATTTTCTACGGTCATTCTCTCCCTTCCGCTGATTCAAGAAGGGCAGTTGTCAGTTTCTGGCGAAAGAATGTGCACAATACTGGTCAACCGCTTAGAGGACTAAGCCTGCCCAGTAAACGTGTGGTTAGGTAAACTGACTGCGCTCGACATGACCCATTGGGTTGACTGAGCCGTAAAACCTCAACACAAAACAAAATCTGAGAACAGTGAAGACCCAATCAGGCTGATTAGGGTATGAGAAAAGGAGGTATAATGACATGCCATAGCTTCACATAAAAGATGGTTTTGGGTGAGATTTTGTGAGTTGCGCGAAGGATGGTATCGTATCTTCTGTATACTCCCTTAACCCTTGTCCTGCTGAACCCGGATATACCCTGCCTTTGCAAACAGTGTAGATCAGGATCAGTTGGCTTCTGAAGAAGCCAACTGATCTGGATCTACACTGTTTGCCATTCAGTATGTGAATTTATTGCAACAATCCAGATCAAGTCATCTGATTGGCTGAAAATTAGAAGTGGGCATGGCATCTTAATTTATTCAGCAGGACAAGGGTTAATCTGGATCTGTGATTGTTTGTTGTTTGCAGATTTTCTCATCGCAGGACTAAAGTTTAACCCTTAAAGCTAATTACAACTGCAGCAGATGACATTATGATTTGAGGATTTTTTTTTTTCAGGAGAAAATAAGGCTTGACATTTCATAGCAGATGATTCACATGAAATGCCAAGTTTATTTTCCCTGAAAAATTTTAATATAAAAAAAAAGATGATGTCTGCTGCAATTTGCTTAGGCTTTAGAGGTTAATAAAGAAGGATGAGTCATGAAATTTGAAATATTTTACCTGACACAGTTTTCTTTCTGACCTCAAAATACACTTTATTTACTTTACACCTGGAGACTGTACTACCTGTAACTGAAGTTAAACCTTAAAGTGCTAATCACAACTGCAGTAGACGGCATTTTGATTTTATCTTTTTGTTAGTATTTTTCAGAGAAAATAAGGCTTGCCATTTCATGTTTCATGCTTCGACTTTGCTTAGTTCTTTAAGTGTTAACATAGTTAACCTTTACCACTCTCTGGGCATTTTCAGCAGACGACAATTTGAGGTTATTTTTCTTATTTTCCCAGAAAACAGGATTTGATATTTTATGCAAATTGTCTTCTAAGGAGACAATTTGCATGAAATGTCAAATCCTGTTTTCTGGGAAAAATAAGAACAGTATTTCAAAATGTTATCTGCTGAAAATTTTACCCAGAGAGCTAAGCGTTAAAGTCCCTTAGAACTGCATTAGTATATTTATGAAAGAAAAAACAAACAAAACTTTTAGCTGTTTATACGCCTTCAGAGCAGCAGACTTCACATGTTTTTAATTTGGTCACATTTCCTACAGTTTAATGCTTTGCAGGCTAGGTAAAATTTCCAGCAAATGATATTTTCAAGTATTTTTCTTATTTTTCCATAGGGCTATAAGCAGACAATTTGCATGAAATGTCAAACTGTATTTTCTGGTTGGGGAAGATAAGAATTTCATTAGTTTGTTGTCTGCTGAATTTGCCCAGAAAGTTTAAAAGCTAAGAAAGTACTAAATATGTTCAACCCCTAAAGCATCATGCAAATTTTTTGCAGACAGTTTTGTTGTTGTTTATTTTTATTTATTTTTTTTTTCAAAGAAAATAAGGCACATGAAATATCAAACCTTATTTTCTCCGAAAATTAAATACTATCTGCATGTGAATGCATGTGAATCATTAATCAGGTTGCTTCTGCTGCTGCTGTTATTGGCACTTTATGGGCTAAATAATTTTGACACACATACACTGAACTCAGAAGAAAAATATGTTTGATTTTGTGGAAGGATAAATCTGTTACTGTGAAAAAGAAAACCATGTAATAAATGTCTAAATATCAAATAAACTGAAATTACTTCCTTTCTGAATTGATTTTCAAGTTGTCAATATATGGTTAGCAACGGTTCAGGAAATGTTAGTCATCGTGTCTAAATATTGAAACTGTCAATACAAACTTGTCAGGGCTGCAAAACTACTTAACAGCAGACAACACTCTAATAAGATAATGCCTAGCTTTTAGATAAGGCTATAATTTGGTATACATTTGCACCAAAAGACATTTTGTAGATACCGGTACTCATTGGAATTGTCTCCAATCAGTACCTACAATTTTTATTATTGTTACCTTAATTATATGCCCGTTTGAAAAATGGGACGTATTATGTTACGGGGTATGGCGTCCATCCGTCCGTCCGTAAACTTTTTCATTTCTGGCTAACTCCTCCTACAGTTTACATCTGATCAAGCTGAAACTTGGTATATAGTTAGACCATGATGTGGCGCAGCGCATATTGTTTCGGGGTTACAGTCCACCAAATGTTTGCAGAGTTTTGCCCCTTAGAAAATTTCTGTAAACTTTTCATTTCCGGTTAACTCCTCCTACATTTTACAGCCAATCAAGCTGAAACTTCATATATAGTTAGACCATGATGTGTAGCAGCGCATATTGTTTCGAGGTTACAGTCCACCAAATATTAGCAGAGTTATGCCCCTTTGAAAATTACAGTTGACTTTTCGTTTCCGGCAAACTCCTCCTACAGTTTACATCCGATCAAGTTGAAACTTGATATGCAGTTAGACCATGATGTGGAGCAGCTCATATTTTTTTAAGGTTACAGTCTACCAAATATTAGCAGAGTTATACCCCTTTGAAGATTTCTATTAATTTTTCGTTTCTGGCTAAATCCTCCAACAGTTTACATCCAATCAAGCTGAAACTTCATGTACAGTTAGACCATGATGTGGTGCAGGGCATATTGTTTCGCGGTTACAGTCCACCAAATATTAACAGAGTTATGCCCCTTTGAAAATTTAAGTAAACTTTTCGTTTCCGGCTGAATCCTCCTACAGTTTACATCCTATCAAGCTGAAATTTTATTTGCAGTTAGACCATGATGTGGAGTAGCGCATATTGTTTCTAGGTTACAGTGCACCAAATATTTGCAGATTTATGCCCCTTTGAAAGTTTTTGTAAACTTTTCGCAGCATATTGTTTAGAGGTAATAGTGTGCAAATTTTATTTTATAATTGGTATATTTTTTTGCAAATAACTAAAGTTTTGGTCATATGGGCAAGATATTGATTTTTTTTTTTTTTTTTTTTTCTTTTATTCAAGGAAAGGTTGCCATTTAATCTTTATGAATACATAATTCTTTTTGGATTTTTTTTTTTTTTTTTATAATACTCTTCTGATTTGGCTCCCTTGAAGAGGAGGGAGAAGTCACTTCTTCCTAAATTCCTGGGCCAGCTTGGTCGCTTAGGTTACAGTTCACCAAATATCAGCAGAGATATGCCCCAATGAAATTTTTTTAATTTTTTTTTTTTTTGTAATTCCACTTACAGTTTATATCTGGAGCACTGAATTATACAGGAGCCAGTTTTTGTGCTACATCTTTTTACTTGCCACGGGCGTAAAATGCCCTGCTTGGCAGAGCTCTTGTTAACCCTTGTCCTCCTGAGCCCGGATAGACCCTGCCTTTGCAAACAGTGTAGATCCAGATCATTTGGCTTCTGTTTACCATTAAGTATGTGAATATATAGCAAAATCTGGATCTAGTAATCTGATTGGCTGAAAATTAGAAGTGGGTGTGACATCTTAATTTATTCAGCAGGACAAGAGTTAATTGGTTCCTCAGCAGGACCTATTGGCCCCTTAGATGTTTTTCTTATTTCTCCACAAAATCATATGTTGTGGTCTAATTGGAATTGCCATCTTGAGGACCACAACATATCTTTTTTGCAGAGATATAAGAAAAAATATCCATAGTATTAAATTTATTTTGATGGACATTGTTTTATCTAAAGATATGGTAGATTTTGATCTTCAAGAGATGCTCTCTAGATAAAACTACAAAGAGTAGGATGGGTGGAGAAAATATTCATTTTGTGGGCAGCTTATAAATATAAGCAATGCTTTGAAAACAGCGAGTCTCCAAACAGCTGCAAGTTTCCAGGTATCACTAACTTTTGAAAATCAAAGGGCTGAACAGCCCTGAAATGACAGATTCTATGAGAAACTAATAAATTCCAGGTATCATTCTGTTCTCCATTTAAATTTGTGAGACACTTCTTCGTCGAAAACAAACCAGCTATAGCGAACAACAAAGGCGCTGATCAGCCTGAGCGGATGCGCAGGCTGATCTGCACCTTTGTTGTTCGCACATGTATTAAGGCGGGTTTTCTCAGCGACTCACCATAGATCAAGCACAAGTCACACTACTTTTGTATGGATAGCTCTTCAATGACATACTAATATACACACAGTAAAACTGGTCTACTTTTGTGCACGGATAAATACGAAATTTAATAGTAGTCAAAGTCACTTTCTCTAAAACCATGCGTGGCAACAAAAAATGACAGATAGAATCTGTCATTAAAAATATGTCCCATCTTCTTCCTGTTGTCAAACTGCAGTTTATAGATTTTACTATGCTTCTTTTTTTAGCTCGCCTGTACGAAGTACAAGGAGACCTATTGTAGTCACCCCGGTCGTCCACGTTTGCGTTTGCGTTTGCGTTCCCGTTCCCGTTCCCGTCACACTGTGTTAAAGTTTTTCAAATGCTTATATCTCAACAGTCACTCCTCACAGAGGCATCAAATTTGGAACTTAGGTACCTTGGAGGGTCTTCTGAGATTCCAAGAGAATAAACCCCTGGGTTCATGCCCCTGGGTGGGGCTAGGGGTCAGAATCTAGGACACCTTTGTAATACTGTGTTAAAGTTTTTCAAATTCTTATATCTTAACTTTCACTCCTCATAGAGCATTCATATTTAGAATTTGGGTACCTGGACGAGTCTTCTGAGATTCCAAAAGAACATACCCCTGGGTTCATACCTCAGGGTGGGCCTTGGGGTGGGGCTAGGGGTCAAAATCTAGGACACATTTGTAAAATCTTATATGCCTACAGGTTATAGACACAACTGGTTATACATCAGCTAACTATGTGACATCAGTTTAAGTGTAAGAGAGTGAAGGTCATGGTGACCTACATTTTACGGTCAAGGTCACCTAGATATCACTGTCCAGTGATTTTGCCTTATATCTTGAATACTATTTGTTGGATAAATGTCACACCTGGGATATTACTTCCATGTGACCCAATGAATGACCACTTACTATATCTAGGTCATTGTGACCTATATTTCATGGTTCAGTGATTTTGCCTTATATCTTGAATACTTTTTGTTGGTTAAATGTCACACCTGGGATATTACTTCCATGTGACCCAATGAATGACCACTTACTATATCTAGGTCATTGTGACCTATATTTCATGGTTCAGTGATTTTGCCTTATATCTTGAATACTATTTGTTGGATAAATGTCACACCTGGGATATTAGTTCCATGTGACCCAATGAATGACCACTTACTATATCTAGGTCATTGTGACCTATATTTCATGGTTCAGTGATTTTGCCTTATATCTTGAATACTATTTGTTGGATAAATGTCACACCTGGGATATTAGTTCCATGTGACCCAATGAATGACCACTTACTATATCTAGGTCATTGTGACCTATATTTCATGGTTCAGTGATTTTGCCATATCTTGAATACTATTTGTTGGATAAATGTCACACCTGGGATATTAGTTCCTTGTGACCCGATTATTGACGTCAAAATATATCTCTGTTGGTGTGACCTATATTTCATGGTTCAGTGATTTTGCCTTATATCTTGAATACTATTTGTTGGATAAATGTCACACCTGGGATATTAGTTCCTTGTGACCCGATTATTGACGTCAAAATATATCTCTGTTGGTGTGACCTATATTTCATGGTTCAGTGATTTTGCCTTATATCTTGAATACTATTTGTTGGATAAATGTCACACCTGGGATATTACTTCCATGTGACCCAATGAATGACCACTTACTATATCTAGGTCATTGTGACCTATATTTCATGGTTCAGTGATTTTGCCTTATAGCTTGAATACTATTTGTTGGATAAATGTCACACCTGGGATAATTGTTCCTTGTGACCCGATTATTGACGTCAAAATATATCTCTGTTGGTGTGACCTATATTTCATGGTTCAGTGATTTTGCCTTATATCTTGAATATTTGTTGGATAAATGTCACACCTGGGATAATAGTTCCATGTGACCCAATGAATGACCACTTACTATATCTAGGTCATTGTGACCTATATTTCATGCTTCAGTGATTTTGCCTTTTATTTTTATTACTATTTCATGGAGAATTGTCATACCTGGATTATTATATCTAAGTGACAAAATGATTTACATACAAATACATCTAGGTCAGTGTGACCTATATTATATGGCTTAATGATAAAAATGTTACAATATAAAATGTACCCAGCAGGCGAGCTCGCTGTCCTCCGACAGCTCTTGTTTGATTTCTGAATTTATGTTCTCACCTGAAAACTGTTTATATTGGAATAATGAATAATTATTCCATTAACCTTTAGCAAATTCAGCAGATGACAAATTAATAATAATTTTTCTTACTTTTCTACCAGAAATAAGGTTTGGCCTTTCACGCAAATTGTCTCCTTTTCATAGGAGTCAATTTGCATGGAAGGTCAAAGTTTGCTTTCTGAGAAAAAAAAAGAAGAATTTTTCATGTCGTCTGCTTAATTTTTTACCTAGCATGCTAAGTGTTAACATTTTTCCTTGTCATCCCATGGGCATGTGGAGATCAACAGCCATGTCTCTGTTTCTGTAATATTAATTAACTTCACGATTGCTCCTCACAAAATTACCAGATGACAGATGACAAGTTCGAATCCCAGCTCAGCCAAGACTGATCATGAAATCGTTTCACGCTTCCTCTGATTCAAGAAAAGCAGTTGTCAGTTACTGCAAAAGTATGTGCACAAAGTACTGGTTGAACACTTAGAGGACAAAGTCTGCCCAGGAAAAAGTGTGAGAATGTTTACTGACAAGCTTTGTATTACCATAACAGTGTTGACTGGTCAGATAAGTGACCAGCTTGAAAAGTCATGATAGTTTAGTATTTTAGTGGATTATCAAACAGGATTATAAGAGTAAATATTTAGTCACTGGAGACTGGGGCCAGTCTATGGTCAGACTTGCAATGGATTTTGTTCTGAAAACATACTGTAATTACCCTAAATATTTGTATACAAAAGCTCCCCACCATACTTATCCTAAAATTTGAACAAGTCCATTGAACTGCTTGGTGTTGTGTCGAAACAGTGCTGGCAAAATTTGCAAACAGTGCAGATCTTGATCAAACTGCTCCTTTAGAAGTTGTTTGATCAGAGTTTACACTTTGCCAAGGTAAACCTGTCCAAATATTAAGGCTAAATATGATAACCAGCACAAGATATCTTGGTTCAGCAGGCCCTTTTTTCAACCGAAAAATATTGGTACACTACAACCTCTTTATAACACGGTTCATTATAACACGGTTTTGGATATAACACGTTTCAAAGATGGATCCCAAAAATGTATAGATTATATTGAAAAATGACCATAAATGGTCATTTTTCAATATAATCTATACATTTTTGTTTGGATATAACATGTTGTTTAACTAACACGGTTTATGTTATGGACCCCAATGTTAGTGTGATAATGAGGTTGTGGTGTATTTTTCTTACTTCTCCATGAAAACATATGTTGTGGGTACTCATTAGAAGTGCCTTGCCAAGGCAAGGCGCTTCTAATGAGTACCCTCAACATACATTTTCGTGGAGAAAAAAGAAAAAAAAATATTTATCAGATACTCCCCCTCATATCTGGACCTATGAAATATTCAGATATTGTCCAATATGCTTTTACTTTATATTGGGTACTAGCTTTTAGATGTGAGAAACTGCTGCCCAATAAAGACTTTATATGTCATAAATGACTTCATGTTGTCATAATTTTGTTATAAATCTTCATTTCTGCCAGTAAGGCAATCAGAACTGTGTTAAAATACAATTAAGACTTAATGCTGAGCATGCTTGGTAAAAATTTCAGCAGACGACATTTTGAAAGATTGTTTCTTATTTTTCCCAGAAAATAGGCTTTGGCATCTCATGCAGTTTGTCTCCTGAGGAGACAAATTGCATGAAATGTCAAAGCCTATTTTCTGGAAAAAGTAAGAAAACTATTGTCTATTTGTTGTCTGCAGAATTAGCCCAGAGAGTGGTAAAGATTAAGGGGATTCATTACCCTTCTAGATTGATTTTTCCCTTCTATGGTCTTAAATTAACCCTTAAAGTGCCAAGCAGAATCATAGCAGATGACAGTCTAATTTGTTTATTATTATTTTTCGAAGAAAATATGGCTTGATCTTTTATTATTAACATGAAATGTCTTGTCTTTTTTTCTGCGCAAAATAAAAAAAAAAAATCAGAATGTAGTCTGCTGCAGTTGTGATTGGCGCGTTAATTGTTAATGTTTTTTCTGTTTTTGGGGCTTCCAGATATTTTATGTCTAGGTTCATCCAAACTGTGATGGCATTTTTTCTTATTTCTCCATGAAAATATATGTTATGGGCACTGGTTAGAATTTGCCAGTAATGAGTATTGGTTGAGAAATCGAAAAAAAAAAAAAATAAAAAAAAAAAAAAATAAAATGTGTTTGCTGACTCAGCTCTTATGAGTACTGATTACCTGTATGTAAGTTTTTGTGGAAAAATAAAAGTCCCTATGTAAGTTCTTTGTGGAAAAATAAAAGTCCCTGTGTAAGTTTTTGTGGAAAAATAAAAGTGCCTGTGTAAGTTTTTGTGGAAAAATAAAAGTATTTTTTGTGCCTCAGAATGCAACATCTGATCAGGATCTGCCTGGTTAGTCATTCTGTTAGTAGTTTTTGGGCACATCTCTTGGTAGTTTAATGGGCATGTTCATATTTTAGAATATAGTAACAAATTAATCTTAACCCATTGTATACTGAATAGACCTCTCCCACACTATATATTGGAAGTCCAATTTTAATTTTAGGGAGGTGAGGCTATGAGATGTACATATTCCTAGAGAAAAATGGCTAAGCTATTTGCAAAGTGGAGACCTGATTAGACGCCACATTCTGCAGCGCCTGATCTGGGTCTGCACTGTTTGCCAATTACCCTTTTACGGGTCTCCCGACTACAATGGGTTAATGCAAAAATTGTATCAGATAACATTCTAAGTTTTCTTTTTTATCATTTTCAAAGAAAATAAAGGATTGACATTTCATGTGAATTGTTGCCTCAGAAAATAAGACATTTCCTGCGTATCATTGCTAGGCAGACAAGTCACACAAAATGTCAAGCCTTTTTTTTTTCTGAAAAACCAAAAAAAAAAAAAAAACAAACAAATTAATAATGTCAAAGCATTTCTTTGATTTATTCAGTCATCCTTGCCTTCATTATTAATCCTTGTCATACGGAATAAATTAAGATGCCACACCCACTTTTAATTTTCAGCCAATCAGATTACTTGAATGATCCAGGGTGTTGATGCAAATTCACATACTTAAAGGCAAACAGTGCAGATCCAGATCAGTTGGCTTCTTCAGAAGCCAACTGATTTGGATCTTCACTGTTTGTAAAGACAGGGTATATCTGGGTTCAGCAGGACTAGGGTTAACCCCCCTCTGGGCTAATTCAGCAGACGACAAATTGGATTATATTTTTCTTGTTTTTCGCAGAAAACAGGATTGGCATTTCATGCAAATGGTCTCCATTGGAGACCAATTGTATGAAATGTCAAATCCTGTTTACTGGGAAGAATAAGAGAAATGTTTCAAATTGTCCTCTGCTGAAAATTTTACCCAGAGTGCTAAGCGTTAAATACCTGTGGATTATTGTTGGTTTTTTTCTGTGTACCATTCAGACAGGTTTTTCCGAATTAATGTCAGAGTGTTTGGTTCACTTGTCAAAGTAAACAAACCTTTCAGCTGTAAACAAACGAGTCATAAAGAAAACATTTCTTGGTCATTCTTCACAACTTTATAAGGTGGCTTGAGTCATTGTAGACTGATCGTGGGAAAATAGGCCTGTGTCTGTTTTGCAGGCAGTGAAGATACAGACCAGTCTGTGCATCTTTGCAACCTAGCCAGGCTCTTCACTGATCATCTACACAAGGATTTTATATATGTAAATTGATTTTACAGAATGTATAAGACTTGGATTGAGTGCATGGACTTGCAACATGGTCTAGGTCTATGGGATAAGGCTGTGTCTCAGTCCTAGCTCTGAAAAATGTTGTTGATTTTTTTACTGTTGTTTTTTTTTTCAACCGCCACATATTGATAATTTTCTTATTTTACCTTGAAAAGATATGTTGTGGGTACTCATTAGAAGTGCCTCACAGAGGCACTTCTAATGAGTACCCACAACATATATTTTCACAGAGAATTAAGAAAAATATTTATCTGGAAATCCACCCATCTTTATGTGTCATCTCAGTTCATTGGCCAAAATGAAAGCAAAGCTCTAGAAAAGATGTTTTTTCTTTTACCACAAGGTTGAGATTTCTGCAAAAATTTATATTGAGAGGATTCATTATAGCTGACGTGACATTACCTACCCTATGTTTTTGTGGAGAAACAAGAATCTGGGTACCCCCTCAGACCTAGAGCTCTGTGAAAGGTCCTGGTCCTAGGTTACTGTGCTATTTGTTTTGGGTGATAAATTTAAATAGCCGATTCTATCTAAAAGTGATTGTGAGTCACTGTTTGTATGTGTCTCTCTATGAAAACGTAAATTGTCCGATTTATTCAACTCTAGTTACTTATTCAAAGATTTGTTAAGGAGGGCTATTTGGTAATAATTCTGGGATAATTTTTCTTATTTCTCAATAAAAACATATGTTGTTGGTACTCATTAGAAGGGCCTCACTGAAGCGCTTCTAATGATTACCCACAGCATATGTTATTATGGAGAACCAGAGAAAATTATTCCAGAATTATCCTTAACCCTTGTCCTGCTGAACCCGGATATACCTGTCTTTACAAACAGTGTAGATCCAGATCAGTTGGCTTCTAAAGAAGCCAACTGATCTGGATCTGCACTGTTTGCCATTCAGTATGTGAATTTATAGCAACAATCTAGATCAAATAATCTGATTGGCTGAAAATTAGAAGTGGGTGTGGCATCTTAATTTATTCAGCATTACAAGGGTTAACAAGTCCTGGTTTGATGAAGTAGTTATTCCTATATTTATACATGATACACACAATTAGTCTGTTACTCATAGATTTCACATATTTTTCATTCAAATTGTAAAAGTGTCCAACCCCCTCTATATTATGACTTTGTTCTTAATTATAATGATTATCTCAGTTACTGAGCCATCCTACCATCTAAATTTAAAACTGATTTAATCCTGTTACCAGTTAATGATGCTTTGAAACTTACCTGCTCCATCCTTTTGTTCTTCTGCATCATTTATAGATTTTTGTTATTGGAGCCTCGATTTGAGAAAAAGGACCTTACGGCATTATGTGAACATTGAATTCCTAGTTTGGGCTCAACATGTGTACAGTCTGATCAGGCTTACATGTAGTCATAGATAAGAGGCAGAAGACTTAAGGAGGAGTATTTGGTAATAATTCTGGGATAATTTTCTTCAGTTCTTCATAAAAACATATGTTGTGGGTACTCATTAGAAGTGCCTCACTGAGGCACTTCTAATGAGTACCCACAACATATGTTTTCATGGAGAAATAAGAAAAAATATCCCAGAATTATCACCAAATAGTCCTCCTTAAGTCCTTTGAGAGGGTTGTCGCATTTGCCCTAAATTCAATGGAACCTCTATATGAGATGGTGCATTACAGCATGGTTTCAGTTATAAGATGGCTTAAAAGTAGGCCCCAAAAGTGTTGTATCCAAATTAAAATGTATAGATTATATTATGGAAAAATGACCATTTATCCAAACAAAAATGTATAGATTATGGCCATTTATGGTCATTTTTCTATACAATCTATACATTTTTGTTAGCCAACACAGTTTTTGCTTTGGATACCAGCAGTAGTGTTAAAAGAGGTTCTGGTGTTCCATATTTCCATATGTATTCAGACAGACAGGCCTGAAAACAGTGTAGACTCAGATGTCACAGAACATGGTGTCTCATCAGGGCTTACACTGTGTCACACATTGAGCAATTTTTAGACACAACATGGGTAGTAATTTGTACTTGTTAATATTTTAGAACAACTATGGTAAGGTTGAGGTGTCCAAATTCTTAGGGTAAATATGGTATTAGGCCCTTAGGAAGATAGGGACACCTTAACTCCTTACCATATTACCATATTCGCTCTAATTACCGCACTGTGCGCTTAAGTTTTTCAAAATTATTAGAAAAACTTGTAGTAAAATAGCCTGCTAATACGAGTACACTTAAAGAAAGATTAGCAAAGAACTTCATGAGGGGTGTATTTAGTGATACTTATGCAATATATTTCTGATTTTCTTCTTAAAAGCATATGTTGTTGGTACTCATTTGAATTGCCTCGACTTGTCGAGGCAATTCAAATAAGTACCAACAACATATGTTTTTATAAAGGAGTAGATAAAAGTACACTGGCTGTAATCTAAAGACTTCTAAATTGCTTGACTGTGCACTTATATGAACATGTTGGGTAATCAGGTCGATTATGGTAATCCTAATTTTGAACAGTTCCATTCTACAACCTGTTTATATACGTAAAAGCTGATGCATATGCCACAAATGGTGTAGACACTGATCTGATCCTGCATTCTGTGGTGTCTGATCTGGGTCTTCACTGTTTTTGCTCAGGCTTGTCTGGCCCAGTACTCATGGTAATTGCCGGCCTCGGTGGCTCAATTGGATGCACTGTCCGACTGTTGACCAGGAGGTTGCAGGTTCAACCTCCACCGAGGTCGGCAACATTCTTTCGTGGAGATTGATCATGAAATATTTTCTACGGTCATTCCCTCCCTTCTGCTGATTCAAAAAGGGCAGTTGTCTGACGAAAGAATGTGCACAATACTGGTTAACTGCTTAGAAGACTAAGCCTGCCCAGTAAACATGTGGTTAGGTAAACTGACTGCACTCGACATGACCCCATTGGGTTGACTGGGCCCTAAAACCTCAACACAAACAAACAAACTCATGGCTATTATATTTCTTTTAATATTTCGCCATGAAAATGCATGTTACGGCTAATCATTAGAATTACCCCACTGAAATGTCAAATCTGGTTCAAGAAGTGTCCGGGTAGCTGAGTTGTTAGCATTTCTGACCTCCGATCATGAGGTCCCCGGTTCGAATCCCACAGGAGGCAGAATAATGTATTCCTCTCATGATTGTATGGCAGCGCTTCATTGCACAGAGTCTTTCATTATCACCCTTCCATTGTCTCGATGTGACTTAATCATGTTGAAAGGGATGTAAAACGCCAAACCATCATCACATGCAAATGATCATGCTGTTTTCTTAGCAAAGAAAGAAAAATGTCCCAAATTCATAGTCCGCTAATGTTACGTTAAGTGTTCTGAACCATAAGAGGATTTGTGACGGCCTTCCAATTATAAAGAATTATAAAGAACATTTAGTCAGTCCATTTTAATGTACTTTGTTATTTGCTGGTGAAAGGATTTAAACTTTACCACTCTCTGGGCGAATTCAGCAGACAAAAAATCAATTATATTTTTCTTATTATTCCCAGGAAATGGTGATTTCACATATCATGCAAATTGTTTCCATCGGAGGCAATTTGCATGAAATGTGAAATCCTGTTTTCTGGGAAAAATAAGAAAAAAAATATTTCAAAATGTTGTCTGCTGAAATTTATACCTAAACCAATAATGGTGTCAGCTTGTCCTCATTAAATTCCACAGCAAAACCCAATAATGAGTTCTGAGTGGGTGGAGAAAATTGAGCTATTATTATAGCTCTCTGAAGTGTTATATTGAGATTCATCATCCTGTTTAACACTTAGCATGCAGGGAAAACATTTCATCAGACGACATTTTAAAATATTTTCCTTATTTTTTCCCAGAAAATAGGCTTTGACATTTCATGCAAAATTGCATGAAGTCTATTTTCTCGCAGAAAAAAAATTAAAATGCTAAAATGTCTGTTGAAGTTATTACCCAGCATGCTTAGTGTTAAAGTGGCCTCATTATTTCTGTCGAAGTTAAATCAATAGAGATATAATTCATATAGAAAACTACATGGATACAGGAACAATTATAAGAAATCAAATTCATGGAAATAACGACTGAGTCACAGTGCTTCACAAACGCCCATAAAACTCCAATCATGGAAGCATCTACATGAAAATGATCATGAACGCCCATAAAACTGCAAACACGGAAGAGTCTACATGAAAATGATCATGAATACCTTGAACTTGTTAAGGAGGAATGTTTCGTTATAGTTCTTGGGCAATATTCCTTATTTCTCCCAAAAAACATATGTTGTGGGTACTCATTAGAAGTGCCTGGGTGAGAAGGGTCTTCTCTGAATGGGAGTAAATTTTTTCCTTTTAGAGTAGATCCCATTTAGAGAAGACCTTTTGTGATGAAAACATAAATTTGGGTGCTCATTCGAAGTACCTTTGTCAGGCATTTCTGATGAGTACCAACAACATTATCTTTTTATGGAGAACTGGGAAAAAAATTTAGAGTACTCCTCAACAAGTTCTCTGAAATTTAGCTGCAATTCTGGAAGCAAAAATTTCAAATAAGGCCTTTTCTGATCTTTTTTTTATAGTGTATCCTTAGTATTTTACCACAACTGAATGTTCCCAGTAATTTTGAAAAAAACCTAAGCGCACAGTGCAGTAATTAGGTCAAATAAGGTGCTTAAAAATTTTGATAGAGAAATGCAGTAGTGGCTAAACTTTTTAAGGTGGATGGGGGTGTGGGTGACTGGGGAGGGGAAATTGGAGGGGGTGTCAATTTAGAAAACTGAACACAAAAATTCAAAATGTCATTTGCTGCAGTTCTGATTGGTGCTTTAAGAGTTTAACCCATTGTAGACTGAATGAACTCACCCACACTATATTTTTGGAAGAGTCCAATTTCAAGTTTAGTTAGGCCAGGCCATGAGATTTAGATATTCTTAGAGAAAAATGGCTTAACTATTTGCAAACAGTGAACACCCTGATCAGACGCCACATTCTGCAGCATCTGGTCTGGGTCTGCACTGTTTGCCAAATACCCTTTTAAGGGTATCCCAACTACAATGGGTTAAACTAAAACTATGAAGTCTGTAGTGACTATGTTATATAAATACAAACCATGTCATTGGTAATATGGACAATTCATTGTTGGTAATATGGTCAATTCATTGTTGGAAGTGACAAATGTTTGTAAGTATGGTTTCATGACTAAAATTAGATAATTACTTTGGAACGTTCAGAATCAGTCATAACTCCATATAAAGAACTTTTTACAACCAAAAAGTATTGGTTGTTATCCTTATTTCTTAATGAAAACATGTGAGTACTCATAAGAAGTATGTGGGTACTCTTTAGAAGCGCCTCAGAGAGGTGTTACAAACATAGGTCTAGATAAGAGTGGGTATCAGGTAAATATTTTTCTTATTTCTGTACGAAAACATTTGTTGTGGGAACTCATTAAAAGCGCCTTGGAAACATATGTTGTGGGTACTCATTAAGAGCACCTTGCTGAGGCATTTCTAATGAGTACCAACAGCATATGTTTTTGTGTAGAAATAAGAAAAATATCAAGGCTTTTGGTTTGAAAAAAGCATTAATTTTATCAACAGCCATAGGCGTAGCGCTCATTACGCAAATATGCAGGTGCGTACCATGCGTAAGAAACATTTTTACAATAAAGGGACACTTATATGAAATATTTGGTTCTTTACATTAGAGGTTCTTTACATTAGAGGTTCTTTACATTAGAGGCTTCTCTTAAAGGAAAGAATTTGCTCCCTCTGGGAGCAAATTCTTCCCTTTAAGAGAAGCCCCTAATTTAGAAGAGCTTCCAGGCATACGTTTTCAAGAGTTTGTCTGGATTTGCGTACAAATACTTCCGTTCTGGCTACGCCACTGACAGCTATGTTCAAATTAGCAGCCATGACATACGAGTATGTTTTATTGGAGATATAAGAAAAAGGCTATACTGTGTGGTTGAAAAAGAAAAATGTCTTGTGTCATCATTTGAGCATTAAGCATCATCGCTAAAAATGGCAAGCTTGGTGACAACTTTCATAGTGCTGCTCTCCTGAAATATCACGCACCAGACCCCTTTGCACACCACGTTATCACACTAACCCGATGCTTGGCTGTCCAGACCTTGATCTCTTCAGGCTGAATACCGAGCAAAAGATTATGTAGTATTTGTTTTGACTTGGCCAGGGTTTGAACCCATGACCACCCACACACAAGTTTGACAAAGTCAAGTGAACTTCAGATGCTCAAGATGTCAGAAGATAACAAAACTTTTCATTGAGTCAAATCAAAGCACTGATGGGTCAATTGTCTCTGATGGGAAAATGGCCTAATTTAAGCAAACAGCTGATGAGCCACATGAAATGTCAAGTCTTATTTTATCTGAAAAATATCAAAGTCAATTTTTACAGTGTTGTCTGATTGGGCTGCTTCTTTAGAATTATTTTTGTCTGAGTCTGCACTCTTGGTTCAGGCCTATCTGTCAGAATATTTAGAGTGAATACAGTTTTCATTCTGCCTTTTAACAGATAAGGCGCTTTTCTCAACCAAAATGTATCTATATTTTTCTTATCACTGGGGTGCTTCTAATGAGTACCCACAACATATGTTTTCGTTGAGAAATAAGAAAACAATTTACCCGATACCTACTCTTATCTAGACTTATGTAATGTTAGCATAAAAAATATCAGATTATTTAATGAATTAAATATGTAAAACAATGAATGCTTCATAGAAAGAATGTGTAACTTAAATTTAAGTGTTGACCTTCCCGACTTGCTGTAGTTTATAGAGTTTATTTTTGTGGTATGTAATGTTTGTCACTTGTAATGCAGGTTTTGTCAGTGTTTATCAAACATGAAGATACAGTTGCGGTCACCTTTGGGAAAAGGATGTGGTGGTCTGGCTGAACTAACACTAATTGTAAAAATGTACATGGTGTCCAAATATTCACGTTTTTACCGGGAACAAAATCCATTCACCTTAATAACGCTAAATATTTGGGCAAAACTCCTTACCCAGTCTACACGAAATCCATCACTTAGGACCGCCGGACATGTCAGACAAAAAATTGTTCAGTCCGGCAGAAAATCTAAGAGTTTCAAGTACATTTGAATCATTTGTCTGACCAGTATCAGACAGACTTTGAAAAGTTTTTGTGTACTCTGCTCACCATACTTGTACTGATTGTTTGTCTGATTCCTTAAAATATTTACGATAAATGTCCTAAAATTTCAAACATTTATTCCATACTTTTTGGCCTAAATTTTGCTTTTTATGTATTTGTTTTTCAAAATACTTAGTGGAATGTCACACAGTGTAGACCCTGATCAAACTGCTCCCTTATGAACAGTCTTATCTGTGTCTATGCTGTTTGCATTCAGCATTCTGTCAGAAGTTTTGGTGTGCGAAATTTTAGGACATTTGCCATATAGTATAGCAATAAAAATTGATTTTCTTGAGCAAACTTTGGATTTTAAAAAAAAATGTCTTTAACAAACATACATATACAAAGTATTACAGTTTTAGCAGTTACAGTTACAACTGCACTACTTTTTGTCAGTGTAACTCGAGGGTTGAGCGCAAGACTGGCATAAGTCAGATGGTTGTTTTTCCCCAAACCTAATCTCCTCACCATGAAGGCGTTATGAAGATTACAACATTTCTTTCTGTAAACAATGAAAATTTTGGTGCCATTGCTCATATGAGCAATGGCACCTAAATTTGCATTGTTTACAAAGGGGTCCAAGTTGCCCCTAAACAAGGGTTTCAAAAATATGTTTGAGTTACTATAGTCTTGCGCTCAACCCTCGAACTGTAAAACATTTATCAATAGTAGGATTTAACTCTTTCCCCATTAGTGGCGACTTTTGTCGTCTGCTGATAACCTTTGCAAACAGTTTGGACCCAAAACTTCAGGCCTGATACGGATTCAAACTGTTTGAAACTTTGATGGTATTCCTGAAAGATTTTTTTTGAAAAAGATAATTAAAAAAGAAAAATCCACAGATGGCAAGAAAGCATGCAAAATTACCCAGCATGCAAAGAGTGAATTATGTTCACCCATGAAAGGGGGGAAATATTGTTTTTGGTGTGGATCCTTTAGGCATTGGCATGACACTATCTTGTCTGCATGATATTTCATGAAACAGTAAGCTGATTCTTAACCAAATTTGTGTAAGTATATCATTAGGACTAGATATTGAACTGATTAGGATTTAGTTTGGTGACCATGACCTAATTTTCAAGGTCACTGCCGCACTAAAACTGTCAAATTTCAGCAGTAGTGTGCTTGAACTGCTGAATCAGTGGTGGGACAGCAGTTTTCTCTGAAAACATGGTGTTGAAAATTTAGATGATTTAATTGGTTGAACTGTGACACTTATTTTGTCAGTTCTGATATAACTACCAGCGATTCTGTTTGTATCAATGACATTGTTTATGCTCTGTATTTCCCATTTAAGCCGCTTCATGCAGAAATTATGGTTACTTCACATGCTCAGGCTACCCTGCCCATCTGAACACTTTAATTGAGACCCAGGCATACGGTTTTCATGTAATGTCAAGCCATATTGTTCACGAAAAAAAAAAAAATAAATAAATAAAAATTCAGAATATTCTCTGCAATGAATTTGAACAGTACTTTACCCTTAAAGAGATTCAGCTAAAATGCAGCAGAGGCAGTTGCGATTAGTACTTAGAGGTTAAAGGTTAACCCTTGTCCTGCTGAACCCGGATATGCTCTGCCTCTAAAAACAATGTAGATCCAGATCAGTTGGCTTCTTCAGAAGCCAATGGATCTGGATCTGCACTGTTTGTCATTAATTATATGAAATTGTATCAACAATCTGGATCAAGTAATCTGATTGGCTGTAAATTAGAAGTGGGCGCGGTATCTTAATTTATTCCATATGACAAGAGTTAAGGTCTTTTTCCCTTGATGTGGCCCATTGCTTTTGTTTTCCCATTGCTGTTGTTTTACTATAAACTTGTAGTAGAGTAATGGAGTATGTTAGGCTAGAGTGACACATGGAGCAGGAATGTTAACTCCCTATGTTTTTGTTAAAGCAATAATCCTCTCCAGTCAGACTAGTGTACTGGATAATCCTTACACACAGGTAAATCCTTTCTTACATTATTGAACCAGTCTATTTTAGTTTAGCGCAAAGCAAAATTGAAGCAGATGACGTTTTATTATTCTTTTAGAGAAAATAAGACTTGACATTTCATGTAAATCTGTGAAGCAGATGATTCATATGAAAGGTCAAGCTTTATTGTCTCTGAAAATACAAAAGAATCAAAATGTTGTCTGCTGGAGTTATGATTAGCGCTTTAAGGGTTTGCACTTAGCATAGTGTGGGCAAATTCAGCAGACGACAAATTAATGATACATGTATTTCTCTTATTTTTTTTTTTTTTTTTTTTTTTTTTCAGAAAATAGGCTTTGACATTTCATGCAAACTGTTTACTAGGAGACAGTTTGCATGAAATTTGAAAGCCTATTTTCTGCAATATGCCATCAAATGAAATTTTTATCTAGCCAGCTGAGTATAACTGAATATCAGCATGTCAGAAAAAGGGGTCAGGTTATTTGGGGATAGTGGGTGAGGGGATGAGGGATGTGGGGATAGAGAAGAAACCTGGTCCAAGTTTAAGTGGGAGGGGTACATGTATACAGACTCATGAAATATGTGTCTTTAACCCTTAAAGCACCAAGAAAACCTGCATCTGAAAATGTCATCTGTTTATGTCGTCTGCTGATTCTTGCAAACCTTTCAAACTTATTTTTGCATACAGGCAAACAGTGTGGACCCAGATCAGACTGCTCCTAAAGGAGCAGTCTGATCTGGGTCCACATTGTTTGCAGAAGTGACTTTTGAAGTAACTGACAGAAGACAAAGCAGACGACAATAGTTGTGATTGGCGCTTTAAGGGTTAACTTCTGAGCCTAATTGTTCGAAGCATTGTTACCTCAACGAAGTCAGTGCAGGAGTAAACAATTTAACATAAAAAGATCCATTCATTTAGAAAAAATCAAAATGTCATCTGCTGCATCCGTGCATTTTACAACTACCATTTGATGAAAAAATGCATGAGCTTTTTACAATATTCAAAAATGTGTATCTAACAGGGCCTATTGTTGACATACAGACATGTCTGAGAAGCAGGCCTTAGTGGCTCAGTTGGATGCGCAGCCGACTGGTGATCAGGAAGTTTCGGGTACGACCCCCGCAGTCAGCAACACAGGGACATGGTTCATGGACGTTTTTTTTTTGTTTTTTTTTTTGATTAAAACAAATTATATGAAATAGTGCCTTCAGGGTAGTTGTATGATCAATCATACAACTACCCTAAAGGTGCTATATCGTAAATTTCTGCTTTAATCGAAAAAAAACAAAAACATCCATGACTCGTGTGCCTGTGGTCGGCAACTATTTTCTACGGTCATTCCCTTCCGCTGATTCAAGAGGGTCAGTTGTCAGTTTCTCGTGATAGAATGTGCACAATACTGATAAACTAAGCCTGCCCACAATAAATGTGTGATTATGTAAACTGCGCTAAACATGACCCCAATGGTTTGACTGGGCCATAAAACCTCAACACAAACAAACATGTCTGAGAAAAATAGTTTCTTTTTAAGAATTAACTTCTTGTTTTGAGCTACAGAAGAACTTTGAACACATAGAATAAGCTGGTAAATGTGAAAAAAAAAAAGAAATGGCCCCAACTTCTCCCATAACATGCCTTGTCAGGCATAGCTTCCCCCTGTTGCCTTCATAGTAGTAGGTAAAATAGAATAGAATAGTCATAGTCTAGTTAGAATAGAATAGAATTGCTGGAATCTTTGATTACACAAAATAGGGTCACTGTAGAACCTAAAGGATGAATGTTGAAGAGCCTGGACCAGTCTGCATGGATGTACTCTGCAGCTTTTATAGCCCACCTTTACCAATCTCCGGGCAAATTCAGCAGATGACAAATTGATGATGTTATTCTTATTCTTCCCAGAAAACATGATTTGACATTTCATGCAAACTGTCTCCATTGCATGAAATGTCAAATCCAGTTTCCTGGGAAAGATAAGAAAAATATTTCAAAATGTTGTCTGCTGAAAATTTTACACAGAGGGCTAAGCTTTAAAAAAGTTTTCACTTGATGTATTGACTGCTGTGTTTTACTGATAAAAATCTGAGAAATTCCACAGAACCGTGATATAGCTGATTCATTGATGAAACAGGTTGTTTTGGGAGTCTAGAGTAGAGTAGAACAGTAAACAGAAAACAAAAACTCAGTCTTTTGACGGGTGATGAGCTAGCTAATCCTACCCATTTGTGTTGTCCGATTAGGTTCTTTACTGTTCATGAGCTCAATACATGTACACAGATTTTACAATGTTTGTGAAGGGAACAGAATAGTGTAGATACAAACACAATAATTTCATTAAAAGGCAGCAGGCAGCTAAATTGCCTTCTACTCTAGCAAAGTGTTCTACTCCTTCCTAAGTGGTGGTTTTGCATATCTTTATGGTACCTGCCCTCTGCTTACATATTTTAGAGCCTCCTACTTCAAAACTTAATGAAAAGGCCTCAGTAGGTCTTCTCCAAAATCTGTTATATGCAAGACAGGAGCCTTAACCCATTGTAGTCAGGAGACCTGTAAAAGGCTACTTGGCCAACAGTGCAGACCCAGATCAGAGGCCGCAGAATGCGGCGTCTGATCAGGGTTCCACTGTTTGCAAATAGTTTAGCCATTTTTCTTTAAGAATATGTAAATTTCATAGCCAGCTATACCTAAAATTGAAATTGGACTCTTCCAATATATAGTGTGGGAGAGTCTATTCAGTCTACAATGGGTTAACCCATACGGAAGCATTTGGGGGGCCAAGCAGACCTCCTGACTACAGAATACAGAATCCCGTTTTCTTTATATTCCCATGAAAACATATATTGTGGATACTCATTAGAAGCACCTCAGCATTATGTTACATGCAAAAGCCTCTTTTCTGGAGCCATGGACTGGGATTTTTCAACAACACCACAGGTGTCTGGAACTGGGCCATTCTATCTGTTGATTGCTTTCAGATATACTATTAAGATTTAGCTCCCTTGAAAACTTGCACTCCATCCTACCAATGCTTAGCATGCTGGATAAAAATTTCAGCAGATGACATTTTGAAATAATTTTTCCACAAAAATACTGACATTTCATGGAAATTGACTATTCAGGAGACTATTTGCACAAAATGTGTGAGCATATTTTCTGGGAAAAATTACAAAAATCATCAATTTGTCATCTGCTGATTAGTAGACTTGCCAAAGTCTGTTCATTGATTTCCTTTTTATATAATTATAAAATAATAATAATAAAAAAAATCAAGTCCTATTATAGGCTATAATGTGATGCTACTGAAATGCTTACATTCAAGCCATAAAAGCTAAAAGGGCTGTTACAATATTTTGTTTAAAGAGACATTTCCAAAAACAGAGAGCAAATACAAATGTAGGGACTTGGGCAAGTCTAGTGGTAAAAAAAAGGTCCATTGTGGGTACTCAATATAAGTATGTCAGTGAGACTCTTCTAATGAGCACCCAAAACATGTTTTTTGATGGAGATTTCGAGAAAATTTCCCCAGAATCAAGTATTCCTCTTGCTATGACAATAAGCTTATTTGTCATCAGTAATGGTCTGCAGCAAATTAATGGTTTACAATGGACGTGGCTTGTAGCAAACAAACCCAAAGTTGTTGTTAAAGCTAACAGTCATGGTTATTAATATTTTTCTGCGATTTGACATTATAAACCATTTAAGTAGCTCCATCTCAACACGAAATCTCTAATAGCGCTGCAGGATAGAACTGTAAATAAGCTTATTATTCCTTGCATCCTGTCGTTGAACCGAAAACGGCATAATCCAGAGGTATCTTCTGCTTGGCTCTAGTTAAGGTCATAATTTTAGCGATATTTTTAGAAAATGTTTATTTTTGTATAGAAACATATCATGTGGGTACTCATGAGAACTGCCTCTGTAAGGCAATTCTAACAAATACTCACAAGGTATGTTTTGGCACCAAAATAACAAAAATACTCACTAGTACTGTTTTTTTCTTGAGCGTTGCTTTTAGCTTCCAGGCATCATTTCAAGACTGTCTCTAATACTGTCATTTTTAAACCTCAATAATTAGCTTAGTTAAGATAGGAAAAGTCTTTTAGTGATGACTCATAACTGGAGCAGGCAAACTAGCAGATGGGGAATGAGCGGTATTTTTTGAACTTCAGGAAAAATGGTGTCCAAATGAGATGATTCAAATGGAATAATCTTCTGTTGGTTTTGACCCTTATAATGCTTAGCATGCTGGACCCAGTTGTTCAAAGCATCGTTAGCTTAACAAGCTCGTTAAAGGTCATTTCGTTAACTGTTTTAGCAGATTCAATATACAATATTCTGATATTTTTTGCTGAAAAAATGTGAGTAGCTTTTGCACTGCAAAAGCTACTCACATTTTTTCAGCAAAAAATTTCAGCATATTTGCGTGTCACTCGATGTAAATTTTAACGAATCGTTAACTAACGACGTCAGAAGCTTTGAACAACTGGGCCCTGGTTAACAATATCAGCAAATGACATCTTTTCCTCAAAAATGAATCATCTGCTAGACAGGCAATTCACATGAAATGTTGAGCCTTTTTTCCTCTCAATACTAATTAGTAATAATAATAATACAGTCAACCCTCAGTATAATAGCATTCATTATATAGCAGCAAAATTCTTTATATCTACAAATGCATTCTTCTGTTATAAATTTACATTCTTTATAACAACAAATTCACTTTAATGTCAAAATATTGGGGAACAGAATGCTGATGTTGTTAAGTAATAATAACAAAATATATTTTAGAATGTACTCAGCTGCTGATGTGAATGGTGTTTTTTAACCCTTGTCCTACTGAATAAATTAAGATGCCATGTCCTTTTCAAATTTTTAGCCAATCAGATTCTTTGATCCAGATTGTTGATATAAATTCATATACTGAATGGCAATCAGTGCAGATCCTCTTAGAAGCCTGCTGATCTGGATTCTACACTGTTTGCAAAGGTAGGGTATATCCGGGTTCAGCAGGTCAAAGGTTAAGTCCTCCTCAATAATTGAAGGGTTTCATTAGCAACTATAGCTGATGGCATTTTAGCCCATATTTTTCTGATAGTGTTCACAAGATGGACATCATGTTTGATTAACACTTAGCTTGCTGGGTAAAAATTTCAGTAAAAGACAGTTGGACCACTTGAACCTTAAAGCGCCAAGCAAAATTATAGCAGGTGACATTCTAAATTTTCTTTCTATTAGTTTTTCAGAGAAAATAAGGCTTGGCATTTCCAGAAAAATGAATCATTTGAAATGTAAAAAATTTAACATTTTCTATGAAAAATCAAAAAAAAAACATCTTCTGTAGTTGTGATTGGCAGTTTAAGGTTGAACCTTTCCTGCTTACTTTAAGCAGATTCATTAGACAACAAATTGACTTTTTTTTCCCCCCAAGCAAACAAGCTTTGACATTTCATACAAATTGTCTCCTCAATTTGCATGAAATATCAAGGCTTATTTACTGGAAAAAAATAAGAAAAATATTTTAAATTATCAACTGCTGAATTTTTTACCCAGCATGCTAAGCATACAACTTTGTTTGAAAGGTAAAGTCCTATTTTCTGGGAAAAATAAAAAAAACAATAATTCAAAATGTTGTCTGCTGAAATTTTTACCTAGCATGCAGAGGGTTCAGCATTTCCTGTTGGGGTATGGATTCGAATCAGTGTCTGTTCTTTCGGGTTTGATGCGAAAGCAACATAAGCTATGAGTCACATTGGAACAATGATTCCTATATTCCCATAGCTCCGGATAAGAGTGATATCCACATTAATATTTTTCTTATTTCTCCACGAACACCTATGTTGTGGGTACTCAATAGAAGCGCCTCGGCGAGGCGCTTCTATTGAGTACCCTCAACATAGAATTTCTTGAAGAAATAAAAATATAGCAATATTTTTCATTTTAAAACAAGTACCTTATCTAGAGTTATGATGTATATTATATGTCTGTTTTACTCTGAAATTGATGTTTTTATACTGAAAAAGTGACATAACAGATTTTCTTACAGCATAAATGCTGCAGATATAAAAACCTCTTGGTATGTTGATGTTGAAAACAGCAGACGACAAAAGAGTGATATTCTTGTTTTTTTTTTCAAAGAAAATTAAGTTTGACATTTCTTGTGAATCTTCTTCATAGGCTGAAATGCTCGGGCCAACGAATTAGCACACCTGACTTGAGGTCACCAGGGCCTCGGTTTCAATCCCACTAGAGGTGGAGTTTAACTCATGACTGTATGGCACTTCATTGCAAAGAGCCTTTTATTATCACCTCTTCATTGTCTTGGTACGACTTAAATAGTTTTGAAAGAGACGTAAAACACCATACCAGCACAGTGGCTCAGTGGTAGAGTGTCCGCTTTGTGACCGGGAGGTTGCGGGTTCGATCCCGGCCAGGTCATAACAAAGGCTTTAAAAATGGTACTAGCTGCTCTTTCGCTTGGCGCTCAGCATTAAGAAAGTAGAGCTAGACCTGGTCAGCTCAGTGTCAGTATAACGTGACTGGGTGGAATATCATTTCAAAGTGTCTGGGGCATGATATTTCAGTGAGGCAGCACTCTAAAAGTGAGCATTGAGCTCCCTGCCACAACCAGACACCGTCGCGATATGACTGAAAGAGGTTGAAAGCAACGTTAAGCCCACATCAAACAAAGACATAAAACACCAAACCATCATCATCATTAATTTAAATGATTTGCCTTATTTCTTATTTTATTTGTCAAGCCTGGTTTTCTTCTTTCTTCTTCTTCTTCTTCAAAAAAAAAAAAAGAATATATATACATATAATATAATCTTGTCCGCTAGTATTTAAGGGGAATGCATACACCAGAAAGATCTTACCACCATTTTATAAAGGGAGACAACTTTGCATACAGGAAGTTGGCTCTCTAGTATTTGAAACCTTTCAAAACTGGGGACTGCTCTTAAAAGAATTTGCTAGGGAGCAAATTCTTTTCTTTAAGAGTAGCCTCCCAAAGAAGAGAGCACTAAATTTTCCCATGTCAGAGTTATTTCTCTTGGACATGCATGCTTTCCCCTTAAATTCAACATTTAAAAGATAGGTATTACATAGAAACAGCTGTTTGAACCATTGATATTAATACTTAGCATGCTGGGTAAAAAATTCAGCAGACAACACTTTGAAATATTTTTCTTATTTTTCCCAGAAAATTGACTTTGGCATTTCATGCAAATCCTATATATGGAGACAATTGCCTAAAATGTCAAAGCCTATTTTCAGAGAAAAATAAAAAAACCTTTCAAAATGTCGTCTGCTGAAAGGTTTACGCAGAGTGCTTAGCATTTAATAGTGTTATGCAACAGCTGGTTAAGCTTCATAATCTGCTTTTAAATTGTTTAACTGGGTGTGTAAATGACTTAAACATTTTCAGATAAAAAAGTCTACAGATGTAGTAAAAGACTACTGCAGTTTCCCTAACGCTTAGCACTGGGTAAAATTTTCAGCAGACAGCATTTTGAAATATTTTATATTATTATTATTTTTTCCAGAAAGCAAGATTTGACATTTCATGCAAATTGTCTCCACTGAAATGTCAAATCCTGTTTTCTGGGAAAAATAAGAAAAATATTTTGAAATGTCCTCTGCTGAAAAATTTACTCAGAGTCCTAAGCTATAAAAGGTATATTTCAGTAACAAGATATAGAAGAAAAATTAAAGGAAAAACTTTAAGTTTAATAAAGATATTCCAAGTACAGTATAGCTATGTCAGATTAGTAGTAAGAAATACATGTACTGTTAAAAAACTTTCCACTCAAAGGAAAACTTTGCTTGAAAAAAGAAATGTACATTCATTTGGATTGGGAGAGGGCATGGTTACTTACAAGAAAACTATAATTAGCAGACTGGCTTTTTTAATGGCCATTCTGTTGCTTAACCCTTGCCTTGCTGAATAAATTAAGATGCCACGCCCACTTCTAATTTCCAGCCAATCAGATTGCTTGATCCAGATTGTTGATATAAATTCACAGACTGAATGACAAACAGTGCAGATCCAGATCAGTTGGCTTCTTCAGAAGCCAACTGATCTGGATCTACATTGTTTGCTAAGACAGGGCATGTCGTGTTCAGCAAGAGAAGGATTAAGAGTAAAACAAAAAAAAAAAAAAAAAGAGAGAGAGAGAGAGAGAAAGCAAATTTTCAAATATTACAGAAAAACTGAATGGGAGAGAAAATATAAAGAGTAAAAAGCAGAATGCCTATCCCGAGTTTGTAGAATTTCAACAAAAAGTTGCTGAAAGTTGATTTTGCACATTCCTTATACATGATCAGAATGTAGGGAGTGATGAGGGTCTTTTGTGGTGGTTTATTCACAGTAGGATGCATAGATCTAGATAAGAGTGGGTATCAGGTTAATATATTTCTTATTTCTCCATGAAAACATATGTTGTGGGTTCTCATTAGAAGCGCCTCGCCAAGAGTTACATACTGTATCATATTTACCCTAAATATTCAGACACAACAACTTCTTCTCCAAACCTTGAACATACCATGTTTGATCTAATTATGGCACATACCCCTATAGGTGCACAGTCAAGCAATTCTGTTGTGTTCAGATTACAGCCAGTGTACTTCATATCTGCTTCTTTATAAAGGCATATGTTGTGGGTATCCATTTGAATTGCATCGGCTTGTTGATGCAATTCAAATGAGTATCCACAACATATGCTCATTTAAAGAAAATCAGAAAAGAAAAAAAAAAAAAAAAAACACAAAAAAATTGCATAAGCATCATTTGATAAGTCCTTTGCTGATTTTTTTTTTTTTTTTTTCAAAGTACCCTTAGTTTAGGTAGGTGCATACTTTTACCACTTTACCATATGTTTTCCCAGTATTTTTGAAAAAACCTTAGTGCACAGTGCAGTAATTAGGTCGAATACGGTTTTAGTTTTACAACCTGTTAGATATGTATAAAAGTGCACGATGTACGGCAAACATTGTGGACCCTAATCAGATGTTGCATTCTGTTCTGGGACACTACACTGCTCAAGCGTGTCTGTCCCAGCCTGGCTTGACATGACCGTAACAGTATTGACTGGGTCATAAGACTCCAAATCAAAGTATGTCCCTCCACCTAAGGGGAGGGGGACATATTTTTTTTGGTGCAGATCCCATTGGGATTGGCGTCAGCATCAGTGTTGGCGTGATACTTTCTTCTCAGCGCAATATATTGTGAACCGGTAGTTGGATTCTTACCACATTTTCATGGCTATATAATTGGGACATAACAAAGAACTGAATAGATTTTTGTGACCTTGACCTAATTTTCAAGGTCACAGTAGTAGAAAAACTGAAAATACAAGATGGGGACATCTATTTTCTCTGAAAACACTGTTTAACTTAAAATGCCAAGAAAACCTGCATCTGAAAGTGTCATCTGTTTATGTTGTCAGCTACATCTTCTTGCAAACTTTTCAAACATACTTTTTGCATATAGACAAATAGTGTGGACCCAGATCAGACTGCTCCTGCTCCTAGAGGAGCTATCTGATCTGGGTCCACACTGTTTGCAACAATGACTCTTAAAGTAACCGGCAGAAGACAAAGCAGATGACAATTGTTGTGTTTGGCATCTTAAGGGTTAATGTTAAACATGTCCCAATACATATGTACTCAGGTAGATAAAGTATATTCCATAGCTCAGAAAGGGGTATCATGGTAAGTAATGTTCTTATTTCTCCTTTAAACTTTAATTGTGGGTACTCATTAGTACTAATGAGTGGATACTCATTAGTACTAATGAGTACCCACAAGATATATTTTTGTAGAGAAATAGAAAAAATATCAGAACCTGCACTGTGGCTTAGTTGGTAGAGCGTCCGCTTTGTGACAGGGAAGTTGCAGGTTCGATTCCTGACTGAGTCATACAAAAGACTTTAAAATGATACTAGCTGCTCTTTGGCTTGGCGCTCAGCATTAAGAAAGTAGTGCTAGGAATCAGAACTGGTCAGCTCTGTGTCAGTATAATGTGTCTGGGTGGCATATCATGTCATGTGTCTGGGATGTGATATTTCATTGAGGCAGCACTCTAAAAGTGAGCATTGAGTTCCCTGCCACATCCAGACGCAGTCGGGATATGACTGAAAGATTGTTGAAAGAGACATAAAGCCGGAATAAAACAAACAAACAAACAAACAAGAAAAATATCAGGGCATTTCTGTTTAACCCTTAAACTGCCAGTCACAACAATTGCCGGCTGCTTTGTCATCTGCTTATGATTTTAAAAGTCATTCTTGCAAACAGTGTGGACCCAGATCAGACTGCTCCTCTAGGAGCAGTCTGATCAGGGTCCACACTCTTTGCCTGTATACAAAAATAGATTTGAAAAGTTTGCAAGAATATTCAGCAGACGACATAAACAGATGACATTTTCTGATGCAGGTTTTCTTGGCATTTTAAGAGTTAAAGAAAAGGGGTTTACCTGGATCTATGGATTCCTCTGCACACAGTGATTCTGTAAGCATACATTGAAGGCCCTGGTCCAACTGTCTAGGCTTTTGATGTCTGTCTGTAAGACACATTTTTACTTGGCATTGCTCATTAGTAAATAACCTCAAGTCAAAGACAAAACCCAAACATTATTAGACAGTTCTTAAGGCTTAGCATGCTGAGTAAAAATTTCAGCAGACAACATTTTGAAATATTTTTTTTTTAATTTTTTTTCAGATAATAGGATTTGACATTCATGCAAATTGTCTTCTAAGGAGACAATTTGCATGATATATCAAAACTTATTTTCTGGGAAAAATAAGAAAAAATATCATCATATTGTCTGCTGAATTTGCCTAAAGAGTGGTAAAAGTTAACAGTCATTTTCTGCAGCATTTTTCCACACTCTGGTCATAGTGATAAGGGTAAACCAGATAAATTTATTTCTTGCATTATATCTCAACAAAAGCATTAGAAATGCCTCGGAAACTTTCTTCTATTGACCCTTGCCATGCTGAATAAATGAAGATACCACACCCATTTTTAATTTTCAGCCAATCAGGTTACTTGATCCAGGTTGTTGATACAAATCCACATGCTGATTGACAAACAGTACAGATCCAGATCAGTTGGCTTCGATCAGTTGGCTTCTTCAGAAGCCAACTGATTTGGATCTACACTGTTTGCACATGCAGGTCATATCCGGGACCAGCAGGACCAGGGTTAAGTATCCACGACATGTTTTCAACCAAGATGGCCAGCATGACCATATACCCTAGAAATCATTCAATTGCTTCTTCTTGGAAACTGCAAGGTTAATTGAACTCAAATTGTTTGGAAACATCCTTTGGACAAGATCTTTCAAGAAAATAGTCTGAACCAGTGTCGAAGATGGCCACCAAAGTCAATCTTTTCTCATCATTAGTCAGTGGTCCTTACACAGTTTCTTTATTTCTTTTATCATTTTATCTCTATCAGAACAGAACAGAACACAACTTTATTGAAAATAAACTCAGGCCACACGCAGGTGGCGTAAGAGCATAGTATACAAACAGACAAACAAAGGCATGTAATAAACAGACATGTATAAACGTGAGCAAATGCAACAATGAAAAGGAAGCAGAAGCATCACACCACCACGTCTATGCAAAACAGTCACATTATTATGGCACTGAAAAATGAAGACTTTCAGATAGAAAATGGTGATATTCCTCCCATCCCCACCCCAAACACAGACCGCAGGTCCCATCAGAACCACCTCATTTAGGCAGTTCTAACAAGCAGCTACACTCCAAGTCCGGGGCAGAAACTAGAAAATAATGTGTACCCCAGCAAACACCTCTCCTTCCTCTATAAAGTGGGATTTATCAGGGTCTACTAAATGACGATAATACTGTTGATGGGAAGGTAAAACATTAAAACTTTTAAATCAACTTTAAGGGTTAATATAGCATTTTGACTCGATTGACACACAGTTAGCATGTTTGGTAAGAATTTCAGCAGACGACAGTTTGAAATATTTTTTTCTCATTTTCCCCAGAAAAAAGCTTTGACAATTCATGCATGTAATGTCAAAGCATGTTTTTTTGGTAAAAAAATAAGAAAATGTCATTGTCATCTGCTGAATTAACCCAGAGAATGGTACTTAAGGTTAAACATGGCTCTTGCCAGTTACTGGCAACAGTATATGCACAAGTACATGTACTGGTTAACCACCCAGAGGGCTAAACCTGCCCAGGAAAAGTGGATGTTAACTTACTGGTTTGATATGACTGTAACAATGTTGAATGGGCAGTAAAACTCCAGCTCAAGCTTAACCCTTAAAGCGCCAAGAAAAACTGCATCTGAAAATGTCGTCTGTTTATGTCGTCTGCTGAATATTCATGCAGACTTTTCAAACCTATTTTTGCATACAGGCAAACAGTGTGGACCCTGATCAGACTGCTCCTAAAGGAGCAGTCTGATCTGGGTCCACACTGTTTGCAAAATGACTTTTAAAATCACAAGCAGATGACAAAGCAGACGACAATAGTTGTGACTGACGCTTTAAGGGTTAAGACACATCTCTGCCATTTATGGAGGCATTATTGTTATAACCACCAAACCAAGTTAATGGGTTGGTGTGTCTTTAAAGTACACTATGTGGCATATTATTTGGGTGCCTTCTCCATAATTGTTATCACCATGATCAAAGTGTTTCATCACCAAAATCCATTTTCTCCTAACAATGGAGTTGTGATAGAGGGGACTATCATATGTAGTGGAATCAATATAGACATTTACAGAGCTGCAAACAAGCAGAGTGCGTTCTAACGCACATCTGTTTAATTTCACCATATATATTTATTCTAGAATCTTGTTAAAGTCATCTCACTGCGGCTACCTTGATGGCATTTTAGAACATGTTTTCATGTGAAATAAGTGAAAAGAATCGGTAACTTTTGTGCTCAAAATAGCAGTGTATCTGAAACGTAGATTTATCTAGTTGTCTCCAAGTTGAGTGCTGATTGACAGGTGACTCATGATCAGCGGCTTTAGATAAGACCGATATCTAGATAAATATTTTTCTTATTTCTCGACAAAAGCATGTGTTGTGGGCACTCATCAGAAGTGCCTCAGAGAGGCGCTTCTGATGAGTACCCTCAACATATGTTTTTAGTGAGAAATAAGAAAAAATACCAATATTTTCTTTTTTGAAGAAAAAATTGTCTAATCTAGAGTTGTTCTCACTTCACTAATGGTGCCATGTAGCTTAGAACTGAAGGCAAATAAAATGTCATGAAATATGAATGCTTTTATTGTTGTATACAACAGATACTTATAGGGCAGTGTTAATTAACTTTTAGCAGAGCTGGACAAGCTACTTGAGACAAGCACCCTGAATGCTTTGCACTCTGGGTAAAATTTTGAGCAAACGACATACTGAAATATTTTTCTTATTTTTCCCAGGAAAAAGGTTTTGATATTTCATGCATGCATGAAGTGTCAGATCCTGTTTTCTGGGAAAAATAAGAAAAATATACTCAATTTGTCGTCTGCTGAATTAGCCCAGAGAGTGGTAAAAGTTAAAGTGCTAAGTAAAAGTTTAGCAGAAATAATTCTAAATTTTGCTTTACTATTTTTCAGAGAATATAAGACAATATATTGACATTTCTGCCTAGCAGACAATTCACATGAAATTTCAGGTCTTATTTACCAGGGGTCATCCTGGAGCTTTCAGAGAGGGAGAAGTTTTGCAACAATTTCAGGAATTACATGGAACAGTTTTGATGCAAATTTTGGATTTCCCTATACTTTCTATACATTTTCACTTCTCCCTCAGCTCAAGATAGGGAGAAGTCAGCCAGCTTAGGGAGACTTTTTCTCCCAAAACACCCTCTAGGATGACCTTGATTTACTCTAAAAAGTACAAAAAAAAAAGCCGGCCTCGGTGGCTCAGTTGGATGCGCCATCTGACTGGAGACCAGGAGGTCACGGGTTCAACCCCCGCTGAGGTCGACAACATTCTTTCTTGGAGATTGATCATGAAATATTTTCTATGGTCATTCTCTCCCTTCCGCTGATTCAAGAAGGGCATTTGTCAGTTTCTGGTGAAAGAATGTGCACAATACTGGTTAACCGCTTAGAGGACTAAGCCTGCCCAGTAAACGTGTGGTTAGGTAAACTGACCATGCTCGACATGACCCCATTGGGTTGACTGGGCCGTAAACCTTCAACACAAACCAAAAAAAAATAATAATAATAAAAAAATAAAAATGTTGACAGCTGCAGTTGTGATTAGCACTTTAACGGTTAATGAGAGATCTTTAGTGGACTCATGTTTTTGGATTGACATGTGCTTTTTATTAAAATACATGGCATGATGAAGTTAAACAGCCAGTATTTTATTTCTGGCAAGCATGAAAACTCAAGTAATCGTGAAGAAATATTTTTATTACTTCCTTTTTACCCAGTCAGTTGTGAGAAAGCATTGGTAACAGACACAATGAATCAAATGCCATATTTTACCTAGATATTGGGATAAGCAGGTCACAGTAAACAGTGTGCTTAGATCTGGTGTCACAGAGGAAGGCATCTGATTGGGGTCTGCACTGTTGGTCACTCATCCAGCAGTTTTAAGACAAATAAGCTGGTAGTTAAATGGTCTGGTTAAAGTTTTAGGACAAATATGTTAACGCTTGTCATGCTGAATAAATTAAAATGCCACCCAACTTCTAATTGTCAGCCAATCAGATTCCTTGATCCAGGTTGTTGATATATATTCACATACTGAATGGCAAATAGTGCAGATCCAGATCAGTTGGCTTCTTCAGAAGCCAACTAATCTGGATCAACATGTGTTTGCAATGGCAGGGTATATCTGGGTTCAGCAGGACCAGGGTTAAGATGCAACCCCATTTCTAATATTGTCAGCCAATCAGATTCCTTGATCCAGATTTTTGATGTAAATTTACATACTGAATGGCAAATAGTGCAGATCCAGTTCAGAAGCCAACTGATCTGGATCTACACTGTTTACAATGTCAGGGTATATCAGAATCTGGGCTCAGCAGGACAAGCATTAAGACAAATCAGCTAGTAGTAAAATTGTCTGGTTGAAGATTTAATTTTAGGATAAACATGTTAACTCTAGTCCTGCTGAATCCAGATATATCCTGCCTTTGCAAACAGTGTAGATCCAGATCAGTTGGCTTCTTCAAGCCAACTGATCTGGATTTGCACTCTTTGCCATTAAGTATGTGGATTTTTTATATCAACAATCTGAATCAAGTAACCTGATTGGCTGAAAATTAGAAACGGGCATGGTATTTTAATTTATTCAGCAGGACAAGGGTTAATGAGTTAAGATGTCCCAATATTTAGGGTAAATATTAGGCAAAAACAACAATACATTATCTCTGGAGTCAGTTACTAAAAGTATGACACGGAAACTGTTTTACAAGCAAATTTTCAGTATCAGTCTTTACATAACTTTCATGGAGATGTGTTATGAAATCATTTCTACAGCCAATCATTTAAGAAGAGCAATTGTCAGTTATTAGCAAAAGTATGTATTAACCATTTAGAGGACTAAGCCTGGCCAGTAAAAGTGTGAGTAGGTTAATTGACCAGTTGGATATGACCTTAACAGTCTTGACTGGGCCGTATAACTCACTGAAAAAGAATTCCTTGATCCTTGGCTGTCCAAAGAATCCTTACAGAGTCATGTGCAGGCTGTTGTGAGTCTTCACTGGCCGCTTACTTGAATTCCAAGGTATATTTTCTCACTTCGCGTTTCAATTTATCTTGTATTCCACTTCCTGCTGATGAGAAGATATAGATGCAATAACAATTGTAATAGTAAAATTTTGGGCCATTTCTTGCAAAAATGTACCTTAAGTGATTTCACAATGCTCCAGAAACATGTTGATAATTTTCTTATTTCTCCACGAAAACATATGTTGTGGGTACTCTTTAGAAGCGCCTCACTGAGGCGCTTCTAATGAGTACCACAACATATGTTTTTGTTGAGAAATAAAAAAAAGAAACAACTATTTTTCTGAATAAGCCTCTCTATCCAGAGTTTTGGATCTGTGAACTGTTCAGATTAGCCTTCACTGTTTTACAGTCTGATCTGGTCCTTTGGAAACAGCTGACAGAAACTTAAGATTCTGTAGAAACAGATGGATGCACTGGCTGATCAGGATCTTCGCTGTTTGAAAATGCTGTCAGGTACATTTTCAGGTGAAACTGGCAATATTTGCTATTCATGAAAACATGTTTCAATCAGTTACAATAGATCTAATTGACAGGCAACTAATCATTGTCAAATATTAATTAAATTTTCCACCAGTTAGCAGCCGCTTGTCACCGCAGCCATTCGGGGACAATGCATGATTCACTCCCTGGAGATAGAGACATGCTCCATATTGTATTCCTGATAGCCCTGTCACTGTGTCAGTCAGGGCTGCAGATGACAGGGTTTTAGAAAAATATTTGCCTTATTTCTTCTTGAGAACATGTGTTGTGGTTACTCATTAATCTTTAGCCTTCTGTAGGCTACCAATTTTATGCTGTTTATTTTTTTTTCTTTTCACAGAAAATAAAGATTGAGGTTTCTTGCAGTTGTTTCTTTAGGCTTGATATTTTCATTTTGTCTCAAAATAATTTTAGATAAAATGTCAAGACTTATTTTCTGTGAAAAATAAGAAAATATGTTTTAAGACATCTATTGCTGCTGAGCTGGTTAACCTCCTAGCATCATTCCTAGCATCCCATAAAATGACATTGGCAAACAGTGTAGACCCAGATCAGACTCTGCAGAACATGGCATCTGATCAGGGTCTACACTGCACTAAGTACAGGCATTTCTATAGAACATGTAAATATTAAAAACTACTCAGACATCCCTTGTACTGGAAATGGACCTGTCCAAAAAGTTGAGGTAGGAGAGTCCACTAGGCATAAATGGGTTAAAAGAAATTTTAAAGATTATATTTTTGTAGGAGGAGAAAACAAACTGAAAACAAGTTGATTATCTCTAGTCTTGCTAATTTCATTATGCTCCTTTCTGAGTTTAATAGATGAATGAATGTGCAGTCATGAGGGCAACAAACTCTGGTTGATATCAATAATAAAGCAGCAGGTAGCAGAATAAAATGCTAGCAAAATGCCTGCAGATTTTAGGTCTTTTGTATGAAAGTACAGCAAAATGCTAATAGATTTTAACTCTCCTTTATGAAAGAACAGCAAAATGCAGCAGTCTTTAGCCCTTCTGTATGAAGAACCAGCAAAGTGCCAGCAGTTTTAGCTCGCCTGCATGAAAGTGCAGCAAAATGCCAGAGTGATTAGCTCTTGTTTATGAAAGTACAACAAAATGCGAGCAGTTTTTAGCTCGTCTGTATGACAGTACAGCAAAATGCCGGGAGATTTAAGCTCTCCTGTATGAAAATACAGCAAAATGCCAGCAGTTTTTAGCTCTCCTGTATGAAAATACAGCAAAATGCCAGCAGTTTTTAGCTCTCCTGTATGAAAATACAGCAAAATGCAAGCAGTTTTTAGCTCTTCTGTATGAAAGTACAACAAAATGTTAGCAGTTTTTAGCTCATCTGTATGAATGTACAGCAAAATGCCAGCAGTTGTTAGCTAATCTGTATGAATGTACAGCAAAATGCCAGCAGTTGTTAGCTCATCTGTATGATGTAAGCAAAATGTTAGCAGTTTTTAGCTCATCTGTATGAATGTACAGCAAAATGCCAGGAGACTTAAGGTCATCTGTTTGAATGTACAGCAAAATGTCAGCAGTTTTTAGCTCTCCTGTATGAAGGTACAGCAAAATGCCAGCAGTCTTTAGCTCTTCTGTATGAAAGTACAGCAAAATGTCAGCACTGTTCAGCTCTCCCCTATGAAAGTACAGCAAAAGCTCTCCTATATGAAAGTACAGAAAAATGCTATTTGTTTTTAGCTTTACTGTATGAAAGTACAGTAAAATCCCAGCAGTTTTTAGCTCTCCTGTATAAAAGTACAGCAGAATGCCAGCAGTTGTTTGCTCTCCTAAATGAAAATACAATGAAATGCTAGCAGTGTTTTGTTCTCCTGAATGAAAGTACATGTACAGTAAAATGCCAGCGGTTTTTAGTTCTCCTGTATGAAAGTACATGTACAGAAAAATGTTAGCAGTTTTGAGCTCTCCTGAATGAAAGTACAGAAAAATGTCAGTAGTTTTAGCTCACCTGTATGAAAGTTCAGCAAAATGTCAGCAGGTTTTTCCTGTCCTGAATGAAAGTTCAGCAAACTGCTAGCAGATGTTTCTCTCCATTGTGAAAGTACAGCAAAATGCTAGCAGTGTTTAGCCCTCCTTATGGAAGTAAAGCAAAATGCCAGCAGTTTTAGCTCTCCTGTATGAAAGTATATTAGAATGTCAGCAGTTTTAGCTCTCCTATTTAAAAGTACATTTACAGCAAAATGCCAGCAGTTTTAGCTCTCCTGAATGAAAGTACTGGTACATTTACAGCAAAATGCTAGCAGTTTTTAGCTCTCCTGTATAAAAGTACTGTAAAATGCCTGCAGTTTTTAGTTTTCCTGTATGAAAGTACATTTACAGCAATAATGCCAGCAGTTTTTAGCTCCTGTATAAAAGTACAGTAAAATGTCAGCAGTTTTTAGCTCTGTATGAAAGTTCATGTGCAGCAAAATGCCAGCAGTTTTTAGTGCTTCTGTATGAAAGTACAGTAAAATGCCAGCAGTTTTTAGCTCCTGTATGAAAGTTCATGTATAGCAAACTGCCAGCAGGTTTTAGCTCTCCTGTATGAATGTACAGTAAAATATACCAGCAGTTTTAGCTCTTCTGTATGAAAGTACATGCACAGCAAAATGCCAGTAGATTTTAGCTCTCCTGTATGAAAGTACATGTACAGCAAAATGCCAGCTGTTTGTAGCTCTTCCGTATCAAAGTACATCTACAGCAAAATGCCTGCAGTTTTTAGCTCTCCTGTTTGAAAGTGCATCAGAATTGCAGTAGGTTTAAGCTCTCCTGTATGAAAGTACAGCAAAACTGCAGCAGGTTTTAGCTCTCCTGTACAGCAAAAGATGGGAGAACACATCATATAGACTTGTTAACATAATGATAAAATTGGTATACATTAAATGATATGGAGGAAATTATTTTAGAAACTGAGCAGGTCTTTGTTCCTCACTGCTTTTAAAAAGACACTGAGAAAATTATGTCTCACTGTAGTTGGAAAGAAGAAAATAACAAAAACAAATAAACAACAACAAAACAAATGAGGGTATGTTGTTATGGTTCTGTTGGCTTGCTCCAAAAATAGGATATGTTCTCTTTACAGGCAGCAGACGATTAATCATACTTCCTAAATGCTTAGCACTCGAGATAAAAATTTCAGCAGACAACACTTTAAAATATTTTTCTTATTTTTCCCAGAAAACTTGTTTTGGCATTTCATGAAAATTGTCTCCAAAGCAGAAATGTCAAAGCCTATTTTCTGGGAAAAATAAGAAAAATATCAATATCATCTACTGAATATTTCCAGAGAGCGGTAAAGGATAAACCACTAAACCAGCTGTTGCTCCCTCAACATCTGGAGCAGAAACTGGGGAAATTTTCTTGCTCATGCTAATGAAATCAAAGATATTCTTTTGTTATTGACAGGTCTGTAAAAGTGATTGAAACTGTAGTGGAAAAACAATATTTATGAGAATGCAAAGAGGGAAAGAAGGACATACCTTATTTACCTTATACATCAGGACATTTAAATTTTCTACTATACTTTGTACTAAAATTTGACTGGCCATTTTACCACCAATTGATAAGGCCAAAAAACTGCTTGATGAGTGGCAAACAGTGTAGACTGGGTCAACACTGTTCAGGCCTGTCTGTCTGAATACTTTGTGTTATTACAGTATACCAGTCTGTGTGGTCTCATCTGGATGTTCTTTGTTAACTTTGTGTACTCAACTATACAGACCAATAGTAAAACTCCTGACTAGACTCCAATAGACACAGACAGACCTGGATCTTTGCTGTTCAATGTGTTCATATTTCCTTCAGCAGGTGTGTCATTGATAAGAGGACTGTCCAGATAAATATTTTTCATATCCCTTCATGAAAATGTGGTTACTCATGAGAAGCACAACTTGAAATGTCAATCCATATGCAGATGATTTACATGAAATGTCATGCCTTATTTTCATGGGATTAGAGTAATATTAAGAAGACTACTCCAAATCAGCCTTTAACAGGCTATATATAAGGCTTTTTTATACAAAAACATTTAATTTGAGTACTCATTAAAAGCACCACCGAGGTGCTTCTAATGAATATCCACAACATAAATATTCAGTGTTGTCAAGTAATATTTTTTTTTATGTGACTTCTTAACTCTTTCACTGCCACAGGCGATAACAATAGGCTTTTGCAAACAGCATAGACCCAGATGAGACACCTCAATGAGCAGTCTCATCTGGATCTATGCTGTATGACATTCAGTCTTTCAACTTTACATATAAACGTCTTTCTAAACGATTGTTTGTTAAAATAAAAAAGCAGACGACAAATGACGTCTGAAATTTGGCGCCAAAAGTGTTAAAGATTGTGAATTTATCTGAAGCTCTGTAAAAGGAGTCAGAACATACAGCATGAGTGTATATGTATAAAATCACCATGAATACCGAATAACATTGCTCACAATTCTAAGGAAAAATTGATCATATTTGGTGAAAAATGAATCATTAGTTTGTGGTATAATTAACATAGACAGCCGGGCATATGGCTGTCAGTCTGGAAGTCATATTCTGGAGAGGTCTTTCAACTGCAAATGACAGTACAGAAAATGCAAATTAGGATCAGCCTGCTCTTCCAAGCAGTCTGATCAGGCTTTGCACAGTGTTTGGACCATCCGTGATTTTTGTGCATGCTGAGTTAAAGTATTAGCTGAAATATTTTTATTTACCCTAAGTATTTAGTATTTAGACAGACAGGTCTGCACAAATAATGTAGACCAAGATTGAGTGCTGCAGAATGTGACATCTGATCAGGGTCTACACTATTTGCCACTCATTCAGTAGGTTTTAGACACATCAGTGGGTAGTAAAAGGGAGTTGTTCAAGTATGGTAAGGGGTAATGGGTGTCTTAACCCTTGTCATATGAATAAATTAAGATGAAATGCCTACTTCTAATTGTCAGCCAATCAGATTACTTGATCCAGATTGTTGATATAAATTCATAGACTGAATGACAAACAGTGCAGATCCAGATAATTGGCTTCTGAAGAAGCCAACTGATCAGGATCTACACAGTTTGCAAAAGCAGGTCATATCCAGATTCAGCAGGACCAGGGTTAATATTAACCCTTAAAGCGTTTATCAAATTTGTCACAGACAGCATTCTAAAATTGAATTATTTTTCGGAGAAAATAAGACTTGACTTTTCATATGAATTGTCTACTAGACAGACAATTCACATGAAATGTCAAGCATTCTTTGAAAAAAAAATATATATAATTTATATTTCAAAGTTTCGTCTGCTATAGTTGTGATTAGCACTTTCTGGGTTAAGGGTAAACAGGGTATCTGGGGATAAAATAGAAAAAATATCACTCATTTTGTCATTACCATGAAATCACCTTCAGCCTACTGATTTTGGCTGGCCAAAGTGATCCATTAAGTGATTAGGAACTGTGTTTTTTTGATGCTGTTCAAATATTGTAACCTTTAACCCAAATTCGATAAAATTAGCTGGCAGCAAATCAGTGGTATTTTTCTTGTCTATTTTTTTTTTTTAAGTTTTTGTTTTGTTTTGCTGGGCATTTCATTTGAATCATCTCTGCAGATGAATTAAGGTGTAAGCCAAAATTTCTGAGCTAAGGAGAGGGCAGAAAGTATTTTAGAATGCAGTCCACTAGTATTTGCTAGTAGCATACTGAAAAAAAAAAGAAAAATCAGTTTCCAGTGATTGGCTGGTAATTGCTGGACAAGGGGTTAACTGTCAATATGACACAGGATCATAATTTAGCTTTTGATTGATTATGACCCTGGATAATGATTAGAAAATTTATTGCTGTTGATCATTTCATTAGTTGGGACAAATACTGATACTAGGCAGTTAGTTGTACTTGTACAAAAGTGCAGAAAGAGCTGACTTGTGCAGCCCCCAGCACTGGCGTTGGTGTTGAGTTGGGGTGTCGTTAGCATCCACAGTTCTAAAGGTTTATACATTAAGTCAAAATGTTTAAGACGCCATATTATCCAAACCCCATACTATATATAGTTCATAGTGGACCTGTTGGTTGATTTGTTTGTTTGTGTTGAGGTTTTACGGCCCAGTCAACCCAACTGGATCATGTCGAGCGTGGTCAATTTAACTAACCACACTTTTACTGGGCAGGCTTAATCCTCTTAGCATTGAACCAGTATTGTGCACATTCTTTTGCCAGAAACTGAAAACTGCCCTTCTTGAATCAGTGGAAGGGAGAGAATGACAACAGAAAATATTTCATGACCAATCTCCGCGAAAGAATGTTGCCAACTTGGTGGGGGTCGAATTTGCAACCTCCTGATCACCAGTCGGACGTGCATCCAACTGAGCCACTGAGGCTGGCTATTTGTCCATAATTTTATAAAGTACCCATCTCTGACCTTGAGGTCAAGGTCACTACTCAAACACATTGAACTAAATAAATCAAAGTCAGCTTAGCCACTCTGCCTTTCTAACCTATTCCCTTCAGCTTCTGCTTTTAAGGTATTTAGATGTTTATCTCATGAATTCCTGAATGGATTTTTATCGCACCTGCTTGTAGCAGGGTGCGATATAGGCGTCCGATTTTCCGTCCGTCCGTCCATCTGTCAACATTTATGTCGACGTTCGACATTTATGTCAAAGTTAGTATTCTAATCAACTACAAGACTAAACAACCATCAAACCTTGCATGAAACATCTCCCTGACCTCCTGACTTTGCGACATAGGTGCCCACTTTTCCATTTGTCTGTCTGTTCGTCCGTCCGTCTGTCTGTCTGTTAACAGTTCTGTTATGTCGAACTTCGACATTTATGTCAAAGTTAGTATTCTAATCAACTACAAAACTAAACAACCATCAAACCTTGTATGAAACATCTCCCTGACCTCCGGACTTTGCGACATAGGTGCCCGCTTTTCCATTCGTCTGTCCGTTCATCCGTCCGTCTGTCTGTTAACAGTTCTGTTATGTCGAAGTTCGACATTTAGGTCGAAGTTAGTATTCTAATCAACTACAATTCTACAACAACCATCATACCTTGCATGACACATCTCCCTGACCTCCTGACTTGGCAGGTATGTTGACCCAGTGACCTTGACCTATATTTTGCGCTCCATTGACTTTGACACAATTTACGTTGACGTTCCATATCTTCTCAACTATAAGGCGTACAACTACCAAACCTTGCATAGTGCTTCTCCTAGATGTACTGACTTGGCAGGTACCTTGACCCGATGACCTTGACCTATATTTTGCGCTCCAGTGACTTTGACATATTTTGCGTCGACATTAGATATCTCCTCGACTATAAGGCCTACAACCATCAAACCTTGCAAAGTGCTTCTTCTCAATGTACTGACTTGGCAGATACCTTGACCTGGTGACCTTGACCTATATTTTGGCTGCAGTGACTTCGACATAATTTACGTCAATGTTCCAGATCTCCTCAAGTGTAAGACCTCTAGCCACCAAACTTTGCATAGTGCTTCTCCTAGATGTACTGACTCGGCAGGTATCTTGACCCGGTGACCTTGACCTATATTTTGCGCTCCAGTGCCTTTTACACATTTTATGTCAACGTTTGATATCTCCTCAACTGTAAGGCCTACAACCATCAAACCTTGCATAGTGCTTCTCCTCAATGTACGGACTCCGCAGGTACCTTCACTGGGTGACCTTGACCTATATTTTGCGCTCCATTGACTTTTACACCTTTTACGTCACCCTTCCATATGTCCTCAACTGTCCCGAAGGCCTTCAACCACCAAACCTTACATAGCACTTCTTCTTGATGTATTGACTCGGCAGGTACCTTGACCTGGTGACCTTGACCTATATTGTGCACTCCAGTGACTTTGACACATTTTATGTTAATGTTCGGTATCTCCTCAAATATAAGACTTACAACCACTAAACCTTGCATAGTGCTTCACCTCATTGCACTGGCTTGGCAGGTACCTTGACCCGATGACCTTGACCTATATTTGACACATTTTACGTTGATGTTTGATAACTCTCAACTATAAGGCCTACAACCACCATACCTTGCACTGTGCTTCTCCTTGATGTACTGAATTAGCAGGTACCTTGACCCGTGACCTTGACCTATATTTCATGCTCCAGTGACTTTTACACATTTTACGTCAACGTTCCATTATCATTGGGCTGTATGATACGAAAAGTCAGTGCTGAAGATATAGCCATTAGAGGGAATGGGACTGGCATGGAATATATGTGCCCCACTAGGCACTTTGTCTACATTTTTTTCAACCCAGTTTTCCAAGTAAGCACTGCTAAGAATGAAATAAACTTATTTAATAACCACGTTCTGATTGTGGCTCCTGTGACTTTTGCCCCAGCAGGTGCGATGACGCCTTCCGCGGAATTCTTGTGTTGATACTTGGGCTATTACATACTGGTCCAGAGTTTGTTTCAGTGCTATTTTCTTGAGGTCAGGGTCACATACTTACAATATTCATGTTAAACTTTTATCTCAAAGTTTTAAAATTTAATGTCTCCTGAATGCAAACATCACTAATCTGTGGTAAGTGTCCTAAAATTTCTAATATTTTATTCCATATTTTTTGGCCTAAAAATTTTGCTTGTTATTGCAGTTGTTTCTTAAAATGGACGTATATCAAATGTGCAAATTTGAAACCACCACCATGTTTTAAAAGCATGAAAAATTGTTCTTTCAAATGCAAGACTTACCTGTCTATTTATTAATGGGCTTAAAGCTTATTAGGACAGAGCTGCATAAGCTGGCCAATCAGTCGATAGTCTCATGACAGCTCGCGCAGTCACTATACAGAGAAGGAAGGAAAGTGTATCACTCACTACCAAGCAGTTGTGAAGACGTGCGTCATGCTCTGGAAGCTGTGGATACCAAACCAGTAAATACGGTCGACTCTCGTTATCTCGAATTCCAAGGGACTCACTGAAATACTTCGAGATATCCGTAACTCGACATATTGCCGGCCTCGGTGGCTCAGTTGGATGCACCATCTGACTGGAGACCAGGAGGTCGCGGGTTCAACTCCCGCCGAGGTCGGCAACATTCTTTCGTGGAGATTGATCATGAAATATTTTCTACGGTCACTGTCTCCCTTCCACTGATTCAAGAAGGGCAGTTGTCAGTTTCTGGCAAAGGAATGTGCACAATACTGGTTAACCACTTAGAGGACAAAGCCTGCCCAGTAAACGTGTGGTTAGGTAAAGTGACTGCACTCCACATGACCCCATTGGGTTGACTGGGCCGTAAAACCTCAACACAAACAAATAACTCGACATATCAGAGTTGAGAGAGTGAGTAAACAATAAATTGAACAACCACATTTAACAAATGAATATGTAATTTGACTCCTGAAGTTAGAAATATATATATAAAATAATGTGGAAAAGAGGAGAAATTGCTTCTTAGGAGCAATTTCTCCTCTTCTCTACATTATTTTTGTTACCTGTTGTCATAGTTTCTTGTTAAAACAGGGACCAGATTTTTCACTTCGAGATAAGCAGTAATTCGAAATAAGCGAGTTCGAGATAACGAGGTTTGTCTGTATGAAGAGTATGTTTTCAGAGAACTTTTTCCAAACACATTGATAAAATGCTGTAGATTTCATCTTGGTCAAGCTTGGTGGCGTAAAATACAAAATCTGAATTTAAGACAACAACAATGACATAGGCAATCCTTCTTCAACCTCCCTGTGGTGAGCAGAGAGCAACACACGTTAACTATTTCCTTTCATGCATTTGATATGAAAAAAATCACGCAATCAGAAACTTTGGTTTATGAAATTTAAGCACATTTAACCTGCTCTTTAAAATATTAATTGTCATGGTATCTCTATTAATAGTAATACATTTGTTTGCGTTTTGTAAACAAACTATGGATGAGTAAGTATGTTACAGTGTCTAACAAAAATGGTTACTGTATTTACCTTAGATATTAGGACACCTTCACTTCTCATGAACAAGTTCATTTACTACATCATCGCAGCTGACGTGTCTAAATCACTGCTGATGAGTGGCAAACAGTGCAGACCCTGATCAGATGCCACAAGAATTTGGGATATGATCTGAGTCAATATGTTTGCTCAGGCCTACCTGTCTGAATATTTAGGGTTATTATGGTAATTGTATACCCTATGCAAGATATGCAGTTGTAAATATTTAGTTGGAATTATTGAAGAAAATAATCTCTCTTTTTTTTATGCCCCCAACTTCAAAGAAGTTGGAGGGGCATATTGCTTCTGGGTTGTTCGTCCGTCCGTCCGTCCGTCCGTCCATCCTTCCGTCCGTCCGTCCGTTCGTCACGCTTTTTGATGCATAGCATAACTTTAAAACCGTGAATGCTACTGTTTTGAAATTTCATATATGGATTCCTCATGAAAAAATAGCTGACACGTATTTTTTTTCTTGACAGGATTATGCCCCTTTTCTGAGTTATGGCCCTTTGAAAAAATATGGATGCAATCTTGTCAGCAAAATATCTCAAAAACTATTAAAGCTAGAGCCTTGAAACTTGATGAATAGACTGGTAGTGATGAGTAGACTACCTGATTAACTTTTGAAGAAATTTTGAAAAATACTTCTTGAGTTATGGCCCTTTGTAATTTTTGGCAATTTTACCTTGTCAGCAAAATATCTCAAAAACTGTTAGAGCTAGAGCCTTGAAACTTAGTAAATGGATTTGTAGTGATGAGTAGATGACCTGATTAACTTTTGAAGAAATTCTGAAAAATACTTCATGAGTTATGGCCCTTTGTAATTTTGGGCATTTTTATCTTGTCAGCAAAATATCTCAAAAACCGTTGGAGCTAGAGCCTTGAAACTTAATGAATAGACTGGTAGTGATGAGTAGACAACCTGATTAACTTTTGAAGAAATTTTGAAAAATGCCTTTTGAGTTATGGCCCTTTGTAATTTTGAGCATTTTTACCTTGTCAGCAAAATATCTCAAAAACTGTTTGAGCTTGAGCCTTGAAACTTAGTAAATGGATTTGTAGTGATGTGTAGATGACCTGATTAACTTTTGAAGAAATTCTGAAAAACACTTCATGAGTTTGTAATTTAGGGCATTTTTAACTTGTCAGCAAAATATCTCAAAAACTATTGAAGCTAGAGCCTTGAAACTTGATGAATAGACTGGTAGTGATGAGTAGACAACCTGATAAACTTTTGAAAAAATTTTGAAATATACTTCTTGAATTATGCCCCTTTGTAATTTTAGGCATTTTTATCTTGTCAGCAAAATATCTCAAAAACTATTAGAGCTAGAGCCTTGAAACTTAGTAAATGGATTTGTAGTGATTAGTAGATGACCTGATTAATTTTTGAAGAAATTCTGAAAAATACTTCATGAGTTATGGCCCTTTGTAATTTTGGGCAATTTTACTTTGTCAGCAAAATATCTCAAAAACTGTTGGAACTAGAGCCTTGACACTTGATGAATAGACTGGTAGTGATGAGTAGACAACCTGATTAACTTTTGAAGAAATTTTAAAATATACTTCTTGAGTTATGCCCCTTTGTTATTTTGGGCATTTTTATCTTGTCAGCAAAATATCTCAAAAACTATTAGAGCTAGAGACTTGAAACTTGGTGAATTGATTGGTAATGATGAGTAGATGACCTGATTAATTTTTTTGTAAATTCTGAAAAATATTTCATAAGTAATGGCCCTTTGTAAATTTGGGCATGTTTCCCTTGTGAACAAAATATCTCAAAAACTATTGAAGCTGGAGCCTTGAAACTTGATGAATAGATTGGTAGCGATGAGTAGATGACCTGACTATGCCCCCAGTTTCGAATGAAATTGATGGGGCATATTATTTTGCCTTCATTTGTCCATCCGACTGTTTGTCCGTTCATCAAGCTTTTTTTGTGCATGCCATATCTTAAGAACCCTGCACGCTAGGGTTTTGAAATTTTATATTTAGGTTCCCAATGAAAAAATAGCCGACCCGTATTTTGTTTCTTGTCTAGCATGTTTATTTAAAGTTATGCCCCTTTGAAAAAAATCAGAATTAAATCTTGTGAGCAAGATATCTTGAAAAGTATTTAAGCTGGGTTCTTGAAATTTGATACAGTGAGTGGGAATGATGTGTACATTACCCGATTATATTTTGAGAGAATTCCATGAAAATATTGATAAAGTTACGGCCCTTTGCAGTTCTGCTCATTTTGACCTTGTGAGCAAGATTTCTCGAAAAGCACTTAAGCTAGGGTCTTGAAATATTATATGCTGATTGGGGATGATGTGGAGATTACCTGGTTTGTTTTTTAGGGAATTCCATGAAAAATTGATGTAGTTATGGCCCTTTGTAGTTCTAGGCATTTTGACTTTTTCAGCAAGATATCTCAAAAAGTATTTAAGCTAGAGCCATGATATTTGGTATACTGATTGGGATTGAGGAGGAGATCACCTGAATAAATTTTGAACCAATTAAATGAAATGTTGGAGTTATGGCCCTTCGCAATTTCGGGCCATTTAATGTCGTTGCTTTATTGTGTATAGCATAAGTTTAGAACCATGTATGCTAATGTTTTGAAATTTCATGTTTTGATTCCTCATGAAAAAATAGGTGATCCGTATTTTTTTCTTATCCCAATCATCTCCTATTTTAGAGTTATTTCCCTTTGATAAAATAACATTGAAATCATATATTTGTACTGTTGTTACCGTCATGGCTAAGCAGTGTTGGAGTCAAACAGTGTTAGAGTCAGGCAGTTGGGGGCATAGTGTTTTACAAACACCAGCTCTAGTTCATAATGGCTTGAAGAAAAAGGGTATACATGTACTTATTTAACACAATGTCATATAAGGTGCTAATCAGTACGGAACCCGGGAAGTTACCTGTTGGTTTTTATTTTTTAAGTTGTGACAACTTAATATCTAGTTCAGACCAACACATCCCTTCCAGGTTCCGTAAATCAGTGATAATTCTGGATTTTTGGACAGGTTTTTCAAAAATCCGCCCTTTAAAATAGCCATGTTCGGGCAGGCAGGAGGGCGTCGAGTGTCGTCCCAGGTTAACCTTTTGGTTAACCTTTTTTCAAAGTTATATGTTACCATTATTCTTCAGTGGATTGCTTTCATATTTGGTACGGATGAAGAGGAGGACCAGTAGGTGTTTCACATGCAAGAGAGACAACTCTCACTTTCTTCATTATTTAAAAAACCCGTCCATAATGCCGTTAGGTGTTTTTCTTGTTTTTTCCTTATTATTTTAGCCAGAAAATGTATCTTGTGGGTACTCATTGACAAGGAGATTCAACTGAGAAACTAATAAAGATTATCTCTTGAATACTCATTTTGTAAATAAATCTTACCAGATATGTAAACATTCAAGTGATTGCTGTCAATGACATTCAAAATCTGTCATGCAGTGAATTGCATGACGTTACTTGATTAACCATTACCACTCTCTGCACTGGTTCAGCGGACGTCAAATTGATGATATTTTTCTTTTTTTGTGTGTGTGTTTTTTTTTTTGTTTTGTTTTTTTTTTTGGAAAATAGACTTTGACATTTCTTATAAATTGTCTCCTAACTTGCAAATTGTCTTCTTAGACAATTTGAAAGAAAGCGGACGTCAAATTGATGATATTTTTCTTTTTTTGTGTGTGTGTTTTTTTTTTTTTTTTTTTTTTTTTTTTTGGAAAATAGACTTTGACATTTCTTATAAATTGTCTCCTAACTTGCAAATTGTCTTCTTAGACAATTTGAAAGAAATGTCACTGTTTTCTGGGAAAACTAAGAAAAATATTTGAAAATGCCATCTACAGAAATTGTCCCAACATGTTAAGCGTTAAACTCTTTGCACCATGAATAAGTAAAATATTACTCATTTATCATCGTCTGCATTCACTTTTGGCATGAAAAGAATATATGATACTGAATTGAGCTCCTTTGAGCCATAATAAAAACTTCAGAATTCTTTGATACAAACACGAAAATGTTTTAAAAGTTAAATTAACCCTTAAAGTGCCAAGCAGAATTGTAACTGACGGCACTCTAGCTTTGAAGAAGTTGCCATGGCATACTGCTTTGGGCTTGTCCATCCGTTCGTCTGTTTTTCTGCTTTTGAGACCTCTCATATCTTTGGAACCATGTATGCTAGGATCTTGAAATTTCATATATGCGTTGCTTATGAAAAATTAGCTGAACTGTATTTTTTTTTCTTTTCTGTCAAATTCTTTGTGGTGGAGTTGTGCCTCTTTTCAGACAGGCATTTTAGCAAATGGAAATCTTGTAAGGAAACTATCTAAGGACACCACTTGAGTTAGGCTCATGAAATTTTGCAAGTACACTACAACCTCTTTATAACACAGTTCATTATAACACGGTTTTGGATATAACACGGTTCAAAGATGTTTTCTCAAAAATGTATAGATTACGACCGTATACATTTTTGTTTGGATATAACACGGTTGTTTAATAACATGGTTTATGCTATGGACCCCAACAGTAGTGTTATAAACAGGTTGTGGTGTAGTTTGTAACCAATGTGTAGATGACCTGATTTAAATTTTTGTGAACTTTTATAGATATTTGATCAAATTATGCCCAGTTTTCAGACTTGGGTATTTTAGCATAGGAAAAACTTGTACCAGTAAGCAAAATATCTCAAGGACCCCTAGAGCTAAGTTCATGAAATTTTGCAAGCAACTAGGGATCATTGTGTAGATGACCTGATTAAATTTGGTGAAGTTTTATAAATATTTGATCAAATTATGGCCCCTTTTCAGACTTAGGTATTTTAGCATAGGAAAATCTAGAGCTAAGTTAGTAGTATAGGGTGGCACTATGGGGACTAACATGCCACCCTATACTACTTAAGTTCATGAAAGTTCATGAAATTTTACAGGCAATCAGGTATCATTGTGTAGATGACATGATTAACTTTTGGTGAAATTTTCTAAATATTTATCTAAAATATGACCCTTTTCAGACTTTTGCGACCTCTCATATCTTTGGAATCATGATGCTAAGGGTTTTGAAATTTCATATATGCATTGCTTTTGAAAAATTAGCTGGCCTGCATTTTTTCTTCTTTACATTGGATTCTTCATTCCGTTGGCCTTTCAGTTCCTGAGTTTTGCCCCTTTATCCACTCATGCATTGTAAGCCTGTGGGACCTAATGAAATCTTGTGGGCAAGATATCTCGAAAACTATTTGAGATAGTTTCTTGAAACTTGGTAGGCTTATTGGTGATAATAAGTAGCTCACCTGATTAACATTTTTAAAAAAATCAGATTAAAGAGTTATGCCAATTTCCAGCTTTGACATTTTGTTTTGATAAGCATATATAGTTGGGAGCATAGTGTTTTACAAACACATTTCTAGTTATAGCCCCGCTTTGAAAAAGTGGGGCTATATTGGATTTGCCATGTCCTTTTGTGATTCCGTCATTACACGATTCCATGACTGCAAAATTAAAATGCAGTTTGCTTAATAACTTCAATGTTTGTGGTCCTACTTCAGTGAAACTTATACTACACTTGGTATCAAAGGTAAGTAAGGTGCAGTCGCAGAATAGTGGCTAAGGGCCCATAACTCTTGGAGTTATGTCTCTTGGTAGGTTTTCAAAATTTAAAATGCATTTTGCTTAATAACTTTTATGTTTGTGGTCCTACTTCAATGAACCTTATATCACACTTGGTCTCTAAGGTAAGGAAGATGTAGTGGCAGAAGATGTAGTGGCAGTATGGTGGCCAAGGGCCCATAACTCTTGGAGTTATGTCCCGTGATAGGATTGCAATTTTCTTAACAGATTTCTCAGGAAATATGAAAGCTAGAAAGATGAAAGTTAGTATAAACATGGACAATGACTAGATGTATAGTGTATACCAGAATAGGAGCCAGGGGTCCATAACTCTTGGAGTAATGTCCCTTGGTAGGTTTTCAAAACATTAAAATGCATTTTCCTCAATATCTTTTATGTTTGTGGTCCTACTTTGATGAAACTTATGCCCCACTTGGTCTCTAAGGTAAGGGATTGTAGTGGCAGAACAGTGGCCAAGGGCCCATAACTCATGGACTTATGTCCCTTGAAAAGTTTTCAAATTTTGCCATTCTTGAAAATTTTCGTAACCGATTTCTCAGAACCTAAGAAAGCTGAAAGTTCTTATAAACATGGACAATGAATGGATGTATCGTGTATACCGGATTAGCGCAAAGACTCCATAACTCTTGGAATTATGTCCCTTGGTAGATTTTCATTTTCAAATTTGGCCATTCTTGAAAATTTGTGTAACACATTTCTCAGAACCTAAGAAAGCTAGAAAGCTGAGAGTTTGTACAAACATGGACAATAACTGGATGTATCGTGTGTACCAGAGTAAGGGTCAAGGGCTCATAACTCTTGGAGCTATATCCTTGGGTAGCTGCTGCTTATTCATCCCATCTTTCTCTCCAATTTTTAAACATCAAAATTTTTCAACACACTTCTGTATTTCTCCTCTGATGGCACTGTAGTGGGGCTATAGTCAGATCCTCTGACAGCTCTAGTTTTCGTCTGCTGAGAAGATGATACACATGAAATATCAAGCCTTATTTTTCTGTAAAAAAAGGGCAAGAAAAAAAAATGTTTTAGGAAGTTGTCTGCTGCTGTTGTGATTGGAGATTTTAGCATTAAACCTTGCCATGCTGAATAAATTAAGATGCCACGCCCATTGCTAATTTTCAGCCAATCAGATTATTTTGATCCATATTGTTGATACAAATTCACATACTAAATGACAAACAGTGCATATCCAGATCAGTTGGCTTCTTCAGAAGCCAACTGATCTAGGTCTACACTGTTTCCAAAGGCAGGGCATATCCGGGTTTAGCAGGAGTAGGGGTAATTTAAATGATGCTGAATTCATGATAAATTTAACAGAATTGTTTGATGCATGCACCAAATGTAACAGCAAAATAGCCCTTAACGACAGAGGAAATTTGTTGCGGACAACTTTATATATACCATATTCAACCTAAGCACAGTTGTTTCAAAAATAGTAGGAAAACATGTGGTAAAATATGTACCTACCTATATATACTAGTTTCACTTCAAAAAAAAAAAAAAAAAAGATCAGCGAAGGACTTATAAAATGATGCTTATACGATGTTTTTTTTTTTTTTTGTGTGTGTTTTTTTCAGTCTGATTTTCTTTATAAAAGCATATTTTGTAGGTACTCATTTGAATTGCATTGATAAGTCAATGCATTTCAAATGGGTACCCACAACACATGCCTTTATAAAGAAATAGTCAAAAAATACACTGGCTTTAATCTGAAGACTACTGCTGTTGTGATTGGAGTTTCAAGGGTAAATGATGCTGATTTGAGCTCGTGAAATCCATAATAAAATACTTGGATTATATAGGTATTTTCGTCATTTACAAACAAACGTGAGGCTTGACATTTCATGTGAATGGCATCTGCTGCTGTTTCGATCTGTGTATAAATTGCTGGTAAATGATGCTGAGTTGAGCTACTCAAATCCATAGTTAAATACATCTGTTGATCAAATGATTCACATAAAATGTCAAGCCTTATTTTCTCTGAAAAATGAAGAAGATTTTTTTTTTCAATGTAATCTGCTGCTATTGTGATTGGCACTTTAAGGGTTAACACTTACCACTCTATGGGCAGGTTCAGCAGATGAAAAATTGGTGATATTTTTCTTATTTTTCCTAAAAAATAAGATCTGATACTTCATGCAAATAAATTGTCTCCTTGGGAGACAATATGCATGAAGTGTCAAATCCTATCTTCTAGGAAAAATAAGAAAAATATTTCAAAATGTTGTCTGCTGAAATTTTTACCCAGCATGCAAAGTGTTAATGATGCTGAATTGAGCTCCAGTCCCTTTTATAATAAAAACTTCAGAATCCTTTGATGCAAACAGAAACTTTAACTTTTAAATTAATTTAAATTTAATATGTCTATATTTGGTTGAAATAATGATATTGTATATTCTGATGCACTAGAAAGTAAATTGATGACAACCCTTAAAAGTGGATAATTTGATAATTTAGGTGATACTTTTTTTTTTTGCTTGTTTTTTTTTTTTTATTTTTGCACCTTGATACAGTTATATAATTATCAGATTTAATATTATTATTTCATACCTAAATTGTATTATACAAATAAATAAGTAAAATAAAATAAATGAAGGAAGAAGGAAAAAAATATAGTGCGAGTGTTGGGTAGGGAGTGGTGTGTATGCAATAAGAGGTCTTGTGGTCAGCTTGGTGACAGTTCTGTTTCTCATCACGAAAACATGCCTATATAATTTTGACCCCCTTAAACCCCACTTGTGGTAAAACTGGGGTTTACAGGGGTATACATTTTTTTTCTTATTTCTGCTCAAAAACATAGATTGTGGGTATTCGTTAGAACCGCCTCGCCGAGGCGTTTCTAACGAGTACCACAATCTATGTTTTGAGCAGAAATATGAAAAATATCAGAGTTTTTTACCTGAAAAGTTTCTATTTTTGGAGGTGAAATTTTCTATATATTTGAATAGGCGTGTTTTCGTAATGTTTTTGCTCTATTCAGTTCAATAATGTCCTCGTTTTCTTTATCGTACACTACTCTATGGACAAATTCAACAAAAGACAAATTGATATTTTTACCAGAAATAAGGCTTTGACCTTTCATGCAAATTGTTTCCAAAATGAGAAAAAATATTTCAAATTGTTGTCGGTTGAAAATTTTAGCAGCATGATTAGCATTAACCTGATCAATCTGAATTTGTAGTTTTATAAATAGTCAAAAGAAGAAAAAGACAGAATAAGAAGTAAAGAAAAAGTCTTGATTAAAAAAAATAAATAGTAATTCTGTATCTTTAGAAGATACAAAAACTTAACTTGAAAAGATATTAACCATATGTTAACCTTTAGCATGCTCATTACGAAAACACGCCTATTCAAATATATAGAAAATTTCACCTCGAAAAAAACCTGAAAAATTTCAGATAAAAACTCTGATATTTTTCATATTTCTGCTCAAAACATAGATTGTGGGTACCCACAATGTATGTTTTTAGCAGAAATAAGAAAAACAATGTATACCCCTGTAAGACCCACAATGTATGTTTTTAGCAGAAATAAGAAAAACAATGTATACCCCTGTAAACCCCAGTTTTACTATATAAAAGTGGGGTTTAAGGGGGTCAAATTTATATATGCTTGTTTTTGTGATGTGAAGGTAAAATTAGTAGATAATTGATAGTATTTTTTTATTATTATTTTAAATTGATAGGACAAGTAAAAATAAAAAATCAAAAAAAAAAATCAACAACACAAAACACTAAAATAAAGACAAGTAACTCACTTTCTGAAAGAAAAAACCTCACTTATGCATTAAGTTTCAGCAGATATTTTTTTTTTCTTTTTTTGCTGATGACATTTCATGTAAACTGACTCCAAAGATAAATTGTATCAAATTTCAATGCCTATTTCTGAAGAAAATAAAAAAAAAAATAAAAAAAATATCACCAGTTTGTCGTCTGTTGAATTTGCCCAGTGAGTCGTGAAGATTAAAGGAAATAGTTCACAGCAACAATGTGGTTGATTTTTCATGATTTGACACAACCCATGTGAGTCCTTGATAATGAGTAAGTAGATCAATGATCGATGATGTCATCGAGTCATGATTATTATTGGGTAGATTTCACATACTGTGTTCCGTTAGTGTTCACTAGATATCACAACGTGGCTCAGGATTATTATTATAACACTGTATATTTGTATGATCTTGTTATGAATCATAAAGAAAACTATGTGTAGTGAAATACATGTATTATCGTAATGTTGAATGGACTGGTTAATGGTAACATGTGGACGTAAGGAAAACTTAACAGATGGCTGTCTGTCAAGAAGGTAATATTTTAAATCTTTTGATTTAAAGGATTTACTATTGATACCTTGAAAGATTTGTATCTTTTTTTTTTTCAGATGTTTAATAGTAAAAAAAAAAAGTAAACAAAGAACCTTTGTCTTGATATTAATCACAAATCCAGATGAGCTGATTATTTTAGTGATGGTTTAGGATCATTTTTTTGTTTATTAGATTTTGCTCTGAAATATATTTTTTGTGATAATTGTAAAAAAAAAAATTGTTTTCTGAATGTCCAGTATGTGGAGCTATGTTTTTGTTTTTTTTTTGTTGTTGTTGTTTATTTTCTTTGTTTTTTGTTCATTTATTATTATTATTATTAGTAGTAGTAGTAGTAGTAGTTAAGATCGTACAATATAAAAAAAAAATCAGTTTTTAAATATAGATTAGATGCTCTCAATGCATTCATTTGTGGGGGCTGAGAGGAGTGTTGGGGTGGGAGTCATAATTCCAGATAAGGCACATTTTTTCAACTAAAAATATTCATATTTTTCTTATTTCTCTACAAAAAATATATATTTAGGGTACTCATTGGAAGCACCTCAACTAGTATCCACAACATATGTTTTCATGGAAATATAAGAAAAATATAATCTGGCTACCCTCCCTTATCTGGAGCTGTGAGGTGTGCAAACTTGTTAAAACAAAAAAGAGGAGTACCAACCATAATAACTGTAAGTCATTACTCCAGGAAAGAGGTAGCTCCAGGAAAGAGGTAGCTCCAGGAAAGAGGAGTATCCAGAAAATTATTTTTCTATTTCTCCATGAAAACATATGTTATGGAACTCATTAAAAGTGCCTCTCCGGTTTTTGCCCACCTTTGATGAAAAATCGGCTAGATATAAGTGAAATATTCTTGAAAGGGCCATAAAACCCAAATAAAAAACAAGAAAAAAAAGAATGACTTCAGAAATTCGAACCAGTTTTGAAGTTTTAATTTAATTCAATGTTTTATGTCAAATTTGCATTTAAAATCCAAATAATTGTTAAATAACTGCATTAAAAGTATATCTTTAACCCTTGTCCTGCTGAACCCGGATATGCCCTGCTTTTACAAACGGTGTAGATCCAGATCAGTTGGTGGCTTCTAAGAAACCAACTGATCTGGATCTGCACTGTTTGCTATTCAGTATGTGGATTTTTATCAACAATCTGGATCAAGGAATCTGATTGGCTGACAATTAGAAATGGCCTTTTTTTTTCTCATTTATTACATAGAACATACTGGTATATTGCAGGTACACATTAGAATTTCTTTTTTGGGGCAATTCTCATGAGTACCTTAATATGTTGAAGTGCAAATAAAACAATTTCCTAGAACTTTTATTTGAACTTAACTATTACCACTCTTTTGGCAGATTCAGCAGATAACAAATTGTTGACATTTTTCTTTTTTTTTTTTTCGAGAAAATAGGCAATGACTTTTCATGCACATTGTCTCCTATGCAGTGTTTAAGTCTGTTTTCTGGGAGAAATAAAAAAAAAAAAAAAAAGTTTCAAAACAATGTCTGCTGATTTTTTTTCCCCAGCATACTGAGTGTTGGTAATCTAGAAATTGTGAGGGCAGGTAAACTCTTCATTTTCTTGCTGAACTGAAAAAATGTACCATGTTAATGAACTGAAAAAATGCACCATGTTAATGCTTAAATTGCACTCTGGGTAAAATTCTCTGCAGGCGATGTAATATTTTTCTTTTTTTCCCAGAAAACATGCAAGCTTGACATTTTAAGCAAATTGTCCCTTTAGGAGACAATTTGCATGTAATGTCAAAGCTTGTTTTCTGGGAAAAAATAAGAAAAAACACCATCAGTTTGCCATCTATTGAATTTGCCCAGAGAGTCAGGTAAAGGTTAAATAAGAACCTACTGAACCAAATAGACATGAAATTTGTAACGCTGTATTTAATGTTGTGGTGGTAAATTTGGCAATAGTTTTATATAATTCGTTGGTAGTGCATATCTGTATGTGATCGTTCAGTTTAAAGCGAACTTTCAGCACTCCAACGAACTTGTTAAGGAGAAGTATTTGGTGATTATTCAAGGATAAATTTCTCCAGTTTTCCATAAAATATATACCATATAAGACCTACCGTATTCGATCTTACTGCACTGGGCGCTTAGGGTTTTCAAAATTACTGGGAAAACTTATGGTAAAATATGTACCTGCCTACTAAGGGTACACTTTAAAAAAATGATCAGCAAGGACTTATTCAATGATGTTTATGCGATTTTTCTGATTTTCATTATAAAAGCATATGTTGTGGGTACTCATTTGAATTGCAGTGACAAGTCAATGCAATTCAAATGAGTACCCACAACATACGCCTTCATAAAGAAGTAGACAAAAACTCCGTCTGCTGTAATCTGAAGATTTCGGAATCGCTTGACCGTGCGCTTATAGGGGTAGGTGCAGTAATTAGGTCAAATACGGTAATTACCGCGCATACCCTATAAGCGCACAGTCAGACAATTCCATAGTCTTTAAGTTACAGTCAGTGTACTTTTTGTCTACTTCTTTATAAAATCAGAAAAAAAAAATTGCATAAACATCATCAAGTAAGTCCTTTGCTAGTCTTTTTTTAAAGTTTACCCTTAGTAGGTAGATACATATTTTGCCACAAGTTTTCCCAGTAATTTTGAAAAACCTGAGTGCACAGTACTGTAATTAAGTTGAATACAATATGTTATGGGTACTCATTAGTACACACAACATGTTTTTATTTAGAAATAAGAAAAAGATTATCCCAGAATTATCATCAGCTACATCTCCTTAACAAGCACGGAGCCTGATGAAAATGTGTTTGATCTAGAGCTACCCTGTTAGCTCAGGCATGTCTGTTCTAGCATGTTGACGCTAAAGTACAAAATACGGTATTTGAATTGTATAAGTTGAAATTGTGCAGGTTCATCAAATCACAAGGAAGCACGAGTTTGTCACATTTTCCACCTTGATAAAAAATTGGGTCGAGTCTCGCAAAAAGGGTTTTTGTTTATCGTGTTGAGGTTTTACAGCCCAGTCAACCCATTAGGGTCATGTCTAGCGCGGTCAGTTTACCTAGCCACATGTTTTCCTGGGCCGGCTTAGTCCTCTGAGCAGTTGATGTGTACATTCTTTTGCCAGAAACTGACAACTGCCCTTCTTGGATCAGTGGAAGGGAGAGAATGACCCTAGAAAATATTTCATGATCAATCTCCACGAAAGAATGTTGCTGGACCAGTTGGGGATCGAACCCACGACCACCTGATCACCAGTCGGACGTGCATCCAACTGAGCCATCAAGGCTGGCATGCAAAAAGGGTGGCTATAAGGTACTGAACAAGTAAAGCCCAGGTCAAATTATTATATTTTCATAGAGTCTGATCAGGTCCTTTGCTTTTGATAAGTATGCATAGCTCTTGATAAGGCGCTTTTTTCAACCAAAACGTATCTATATTTTTCTTATTTCTCGACGAAAACATATATTGTGGGTACTCATAAGAAGCGCCTCGACGAGGCGCTTCTAATGAGTACCCACAACATATGTTTTCGTCGAGAAATAAGAAAACTTTTTGCTTGATAGCTCTCTTATCTAGACCTATGGTATGGTAATGACCTTACGTATTGGGACAGACAAGCCTGTGCAAACAGTATATATCCAAATCAGACGCTGCAGATTGCAGCATCTGGTCTGGGTCTACACAGTTTGCAACTCGGTAAGCAGTCTTTAGAAGCATCATCAAGTACAGTAGTCAAGTGGATATCTTCAAAGTTTAGGAGAAGTATGGTAAAGAGTTATGGTGTCTGAATGTTTAAGGTTATTTAATACGGTACTTAGGCAGAAGTAGGAGAACAGTGAAGCCCTTGGTTAGAATGTAATGTCTAAATACCATAACTCCGGATAAGAGGGGGTTATGGAAAATATTTTTCCACGAAAACATATACACTACAACCTCTTTATAACGCGGTTCGTTATAACATGATTTTGGATATAACACAGTTCAAAGATGGATCCCTAAAATGTATAGATTATATTGAAAAATGACCATAAATGGTCATTTTTCAATATAATCTATACATTTTGGTTTGGATATAACACGGTTGTTTAACTCACACGGTTTATGCTATGGACCCCAACAATCATGTTATAAAGAGGTTGTGGTGTATTGTTGGTACTCATTAGAAGTGCCTCAGTGAGGCACTTCTAATGAGTACCACAACATATGTTTTCGTGGAGAAATAAGAAAAATACCAGTAATTTTTGGTTGAAAAAAAAATGCCTTATCTCGAGCTATGAGATACTAAGGCTGATTAGGGTGTTCAGTTTTTGTTTAAAAAGAAATGGCCCTTTTTGCATGACATGGCCTAAGGTTGATAAATGATGATAATTTTCGGAAAGTTATAATGTCATATGATCAAGGGAAAGAGAACATCTTGTCATAGCACCAGATAAGGTGTTTTTTTCAACCAAAAACTGCCAATATTTTTTCATATTTCTCCATGAAAACATATGTTATGGGGACTCAATAGAAGCGCAATATGTTTTTATGGAGAATTAAGAAACTTATTTTCCTGGGAACTCCTTATCTGGAGCTATGATCTGGAACGGTTTTTGGGGTTTTTTTTGAGCTTATGAAAGAGTAAAATTTTAGAGAACATCTAGTACTTCCTTTTTAGAGCTTATGAAAGAGGAAACCTATAATTTATTTAAAGTTGTTGTATTTACCTTAAATATTCAGACACATTAGTTTCTTGCTATACACCACAACCTCTATATAAACACTGTTGCTGGGATCCAAAGCTAAAACCGTGTTAGCTAAGCAACCATGTTAAAACAAAAATGTATAGATTATATTGAAAAAATGTAAAAAAATGTATAGATTATATAGAAAAATGACTATTAAGCTATACATTTTTGTTTGGATACAACATATAGAAAAATAACCATTTAGCTAAACAACCAAGTTGTATCAAAACAAAAATGTATAGATTGTATAGAAAAATGACCATTTATGATCATTTTTCTATATAATCTATACATCTTTGTCTAGATACATTATATAGAAAAATGACCATTTATGGTCATTTTTCTATATAATCTATACATTTTTGTTTGGATACAACATATTTTGGGTCCATCTTTACACCGTCTTATATCCAAAACCGTGCTACAAAGAATCATGTTAAAGTGAGGTGGCTGTGTACTCCATACTTGTCCTGAAAATTAACGAAGCCCATTTTACTACTTTTTTATGTGACTAAAGACTGCAGGATGAGTGGCATACAGTGTAGACCATGATCAGAGGCTTTGTTCTGCAACATCTATGAGTGTCATACAGTGTAGACCATGATCAGATGCTGTGTTCTGCAACATCTGATTGGAAGCAATCTGCCTTGAACAGAAGTTGAACCCAAGATCACTGAAAAGCAGGCTTGCAGTAACTTACTGTGCTGCCTAAGCTGCTACAATGAACAGGGGTTGGGGGCTTCTTGGCCAAGTAGTTTGTCACTGCTGGATTCGATGGTATGGTTCTCTGGCCTTTCATATTGGCCTGTTGTGCAGATACTGAAAACCTGATCCAGACTACATAAAATTTGATATGTAGTGCAGGCTGATCTGGGCTGTCATTCACCCTTGGCGTAAAGCAGTTTCACATTCAATGACCTACTAATAAAAAAAGGGGTGTTGTCAAATTTTGATGCAATGAGTAATCAGAAAGAAGGCAAGCTCCTCCTTAACCCTTGTCCTGCTGAATAAATTAAGATGCCACGCCCACTTCTAATTTTCAGCCAATCAGATTACTTTAATCAAGATTGTTGCTATAAATTTGCATACTTGATGGCAAACAGTGCAGATCCAGATCAGTTGGCTTCTCCAGAAGCCAACTGATCTGGATCTACACTGTTTGCAAAGGCAGGGTATATCTGGGTTCAGCAGGACAAGGGTTAACACATGCTAGGTAAAATTTTTCAGCAGACAGTTTGAATTTTTATTTTCTTATTTCATCCACAAAATTGTTTTTGACTTCATTCAGGTTGTCTGCTAAGGATACACTGCATTCGGGGAAACAGAAAGAAAAATATTTAAAATTGTCATCTGCTGAATTTTTTACCAAGCATGCTATGTGTTTATAACAAATACTGTATTTGCCTTAGAAATTGGGATATCTTAACTGCGGACCATACTTGTACATATTCTGTTTTTCATGGAGGAAGAAGAAAAATATTAAGCTTCAAGTGCTAATCACAACTACAGCAGAGGACACTTTGATTTTTTTTCAGAAAAAAATAAGACTTGGCATTCATGTGAATCATCTGCTATTCACAAGAAGTGTCATCTTATTTTCTCTAAAATAATAGTCAGCTTTAGAATGTCATCTGCTACAATTTTGCAAAGCGCTCTATTAACCTTTACCACTCTGAATAAATTCAGCAGACGACAAATTGACAATGATTTGACTTATTTTTCCCAGAACATAGGCTATGACATTTCATGCAGATAGTCTCCACAGGAGACAATTTGCATAAAATAGCCTATTTTCAGGAGAAAATAAGAAAGTTATTTCAGATTGTCGTCTGCTGAAATTTTTACCCATCATGCTATGCGTTAATATATATTCGGTTTAGAGTCGTGACGATCCAAGATTGGAGGACTCCAATAGATTATTGCAGTGTTAGTTAAAATGTGCAAAGCTGGGTGATATTATATACATATAGGCATGAGTCATTTCTTCCAATGGAGGTTCAATATTTTGCTAGGAGAATATTGATCGGAGCTAGTACAGTTTCCTACGTAAAACCATATTGAACTCCGAAACTCCACTATGCTGCTTGTTCGACTGCTGCTACGGGATTTCAAACTAGCGCAGTTCATGTAAACAAACATGGTGGCTGTAACCCGTAAACTTTGTGATGTGGCGATACGATTACATAAAAAACAGTGATCAATGACTTACAATTTATGAAAAATGTGATTTCAAATGATTGATTTATGATTTTAATATGTCCATAAAATTTAGTTACTTATAGAAAGAGGGCAAAAGATAGTTTTGATGGATATGTAAATCATAGATTCAGGTAATAATATATTGATCAAAATTTTGCTCCAATTTCATGTTTAGAGTGTTAATGAAAATGTATTGATTAATACTTTTTATAGTACTTCATATATCAACCCATAAAGTGCTTATCATAACTGCAGCAGACGACATTTTGATCTTATATTTAGTATTTTTCAGAGAAAATAAGACTAGGCAGACGATTCACATGAAATATCAAGTCTTATTTTTACTGAGAAAAAAAAAAAATGTCTTCTGCTGAAATTTTGCTTAGGGGTTATTATCATTATATGGGCAGATTCAGCAGATGACAATTCTTATTTTATCCCCAGAAAGTAGACTTTTAGTGTTCATGCGAATTGCCTCCTTAAAAGAGACCTCAAAGCCAATGTTGTCTGAAATTTTTACCCAGCATGCTAAGCATGAAGCTATCCATGCTAAATTTAATTTTTTAGCACGTTTTTAAGGGGAGTTGATAAATGACAGTTTTTCTGCCATTTCTTTTACATGGAAAACAACTTTTATGACTTCCTGTTTACCTCCCTGCATACAAGGCCCTTCTGAAACTGGTCTACACTGAAAGAAAAGGGTCTACTCTAAAAGAAAAGAAATTAGAACATTTTTTATATGCTTTACTTTTAGAGTTGAGCCCTTTTCATAAGGGAGGCAAAAACAGTTTGACTGAGTTGCCTTCCCCTGAAAGTATATTCATTCTTTAAACATTTTTCGTCTTCTTCTTCTTCTTCTTATTTTTTTTTTTTTTTTGTTCATAAAATAGGACTCAACATTTTATATTTGAATTGTCTCTCTATTTTTTCTTTCTGATTAGCCTTTCACACTCTCTGGTGGTGAGGGTGGGGTGGGGTGGAGGTGGGTGTGTGGAGGCAAAGGTGTCGTGTATCTTATGCTACTGGGGCATCCAACTAAGACTGGTTTACAGTTGGGCAAGGCTTGGTATCCTTGCAGTAGGTAAGGGTTAAGGGGAATGTTTTTATTTCTTCTGTTTCTTCACTTTCATTCATTTTCCTCTTTCTACCTTTCCCTCTCTTTCATCTCCTCTACTATCTCTCTCTTCTCCCCTTGGGAGACTACACAAAATGACACACAAGAGTTGACGTGTCGTTAAACCCCAACACAATCAGTTCACGTTCTCTGAGCAAATTCAGCAGTGAACAAATTGATGCTATTCTTATTTTCCCAGAAAATAGGGTTTGTAAATTTGCCTCGAAATCTGAAATATTTTCTCAGCATTCAAAGCATAATATAATAATCTATTCCTTGATGTTGATATGGACGCTTTTGGTTTTACATCCCATGAACATTTTGTCATTTTTTAACCCTAGTCCTACTGAACCCAGAAAGGTCCTGCATTTGCAAACAGTGTAGATCAAGATCAGTTGGCTTCTGAAGAAGCCAACTGATCTGGATCTGCACTGTTTGCCATTAAGTATGTGAATTTATATCAACAATCTGGATCAAGTAATTTGATTGGCTGAAAATTAGAAATGGGAATGGCATCTTAATTTATTTAAAGGACAAGGGTTGAAGATTTACCCTGAGTGTTTTTATAGAAAGCCCAGACAAAATAATGTACATTTGCTTCCAGGGTCTGAGCAATTAGCTCGGCTGACTTCAGATCACAAGGTTCCAGGTTTGAGTCCTGCTAGAGGAGTTTAGCTCATGATGCTTCACTGCACAGAGCTTTTCATTATATCCACTTTATTGTCTTGACATGACTTACATAATGTTTAAAGAGAGGTGTAAAACACCAAGTCATCATCATCAAAACTGTTTGCCACTAATCCAGGGGCTTTAACCCTTTGGAGCCAACTGATCTGGATCTGCACTGTTTGCTATTAAGTATATGAATTTATAGCAATAATCCGTATCAAGTAATCTGATTGGCTGAAAATTGGAAGTGGGCATGGCATCTTAATTTATTCAGCATGACAAGGGTTAAGCACATCAACAGGTAAAATTTTGGGATAAGTATGGTAAGGAGTTAGGATGTCTGAATGTTAAGGGTAAATACTCAGAGGAATTTGTGAAGGAGAAGTATTTGGAGATCATACTTGGATAGTTTTTCTTATTTCTCCATTAAAAACATACATTATGGGTATTCATTAGAAGCGCCTCAGCCAGGCACTTCTAATGAGTACTATAACATCTGTTTTTACAGAGAACTGGAGAAAATTATCTAAGAACTCCTTAACCCTTGTCCTGCTGAATGAATTAAGATGACACACCCACTTCTAATTTACAGCCAATCAGATAACTTGATCCAGATCGTTGCTATAAATTCACATGCTTAATGGCAAACAGTGCCGATCCAGATCAGTTGGCTTCTTCAGAAGCCAACTGATCTGGATCTGCACAGTTTGCAAAGGTAGGGTTCAGCAGGACAAGGGTTAATAATACTATAGAATTTCGATGAACTCAGAAAAATGATGAGGTGAAATGATGTACAGTTTGATGCATGATTTGCTGTGCAGTCATCATCATGATGGATACCTTCAGTGATTCAAACTCACAGCCTTGTGATGTGAAAAGCATTGATAATTTTTCTTATTTCTCCATCTCCATCCCAAGTTATGGGAAAAGAGCAGTTAACCCAGGTGGGAGACCCGTAAAAGAGTAATTGGCAAACTAAGTGCAGACCCAGATCAGATGCCGCAGAATGCAGTGTCTGATCAGGATCTCCACTGTTTGCAAATAGTTTACCCATTTTTCTCTAGGAATATGCAAGTCTCATAGCCAGACATACCTAAAATTGAAATTGGACTGTTCCAATATATAGTGTGGGAGAGTCTATTCAGTATACAATGGGTTAAAATATATGCAAACAGCAAAGGTTCAGATGAGCCTGCACATTTGTGCTGTCACGCTAGAACCCACCTCGGTGGCTTAGTCAGATGGATGATGGACTGGTGATTAGGAGGTTGTAAATTCAATTCCCGGTGCTTTCGCGAAAATTAATCATGAAATTTTTTCTATGATCATTCTCTCCATTCTGCTGATGCAAGAAGGTAGTTATCAGTTTCTAGCTCCTTTTGCTGATTCAAGAAGGGCAGTTGTCAGTTTCTGGCGAAAGAATGTGCACTGTGAATACTGGTTAACCGCTTAGAGAACTAAGCCTGCCCAGTAAAAGTGTGGTTAGGTAAACTGACCATGCTCGACATGACCCCATAGGGTTGACTGGGCGGTAAAACCTCAACACAAAACAAAATCAGTTTTTAGCAAAAGAATGTGCACAAGTACTGGGACTTGGCCTCCTCATGAAAAGTGTGGTTAAGTAAACTGACGGGTTCAACATGACCTTAATGTTGTTGACTGGGCTGTTAAACTCCAAACCAACCAAATTTTCTTAATCCTAATATTTTCTCAGAAAAAGGAAACAAAAAAATTTTTTTTTGAAGGTATCGGCACCTTGATTTGATACCTGTAAGAGCAGTTTGTTCTGAGTTCACTGTTTCTGTCCAAATAATTAAAGGAAATATGATGTAAGCATTTTATGTTTTGTATTCGACCTAATTACCCCACATACCCCTATAAGCGCATAGTCAAGCAATTTCTGAGTCTTCAGATTCCTTCTTTCTAAAAGCATAATGTGGTGTTCTTTTCGAAGCAATTCAAATGAGTACAAACATCATAAGTTTTTATATTAGAAAAAATACTGCATAAGCATCTAAAAGTAATCCTCTCATGAAATATTCAGCTGATTTTTTTCTTTAACGTGCCTTATTAGGTGGTTATTTTACTAAATGTCTGGTCAGTAATTTTGAACAAGCTGTAAGTGCATAGTACTGTAATAAGGTCAAATATGGTAAGTATGAAAACTTAACCCTTGTCCTGCTGAATAAATCAAGATGCCACGCCCACTTCAAATTTTTAGCCAATCAGTTTTCTTGATCTTGATTGTTGCCATAAATTCACATACTTAATGGCAAACAGTGCAGACCCAGATCAGTTGGCTTCTTCAGATGCCAACTGATCTGGATCTACACTGTTTGCAAAGGCAGGGTATATCTGGGTTCAGCAGGACAAGGGTTAAAAAAAAAAAAAAAAAAGGACCATTTAAAATTTGATGTGATAAAGTATAACCTTATTTTCATTTTCAGTAACTTGAAGAGTTTTGATAATTTATTGATCATAAATTGTTGCTATAATAATCAAGTGAAAGTAAAGATGATAAAGTTACTCAGATGGAACAAGAGAAAAGGGTTGTTATGTCATTTGCTATTTGTGAAGACCCAGATTAGCCTGCACGTCTATATATATAGTTTAATGCCTAGCATGCTGGGTAAAAATTTCAGCAGATGACATTTTGATTTTTTTTTTGTTTTATTAGAAAGTAGGATTTGACATTTCATGCAAGGAGACAATTTGCATGAACTGTCAAAAATTTATTTTCTAGGAAATATAAGAAAAATATCATCAGTTTTGTCATCTGCAGAATCTGTCCAGAGAGCAATAAAAGACCTTAGTTTGTTTGTCAACTCATATTATCAGCTGAATGTTTGGTTTGAGATAACAGTAGTTTGAGATATGGGAAGCTGACATTTTAGAAACAAAACCTGTATTGCCTTTTATTTAGTTTGACTCAAAGACTAGTTTGTGTTATCAGGGTTTGAAATAATAAGAATCTGCTGTATTCTACAGTTTGCTAGTGCTGAAGCGGACAGTGAAGGTTCTGATCAGACTGTGGATGCGCAGGCTGAGTTGGGCCTTTGCTGTCAGTATTTTGCCACAAGGGCCCTTGTCTCATGACGTCAGTCATCTATTGTGTAAAAACCGGTAAAATGACAGTGCAAGTTTAGAGGATGAATCATTCAGGTTTACCTTTACAGGGGTCCAGGTGAGATGGGTATTGAGATATGGTAAATACAGTATTTTCCCTAAATCATAGCTCCAGATAAGGCATTTTATTCAGCTGGAAAATATTGATATTCTTCTTATCTGTCCATGAAAGTATACATTGTGGTACTCGTTAGAAGGGCCTTACTAATGTATGTGCGCAAGTACTGGTTAACCGTTTAGAAGATAAATAAGCCTGTCCAGGTTAACTGACCGGCTCAATATGACGTTGACAGTGTTGACTGGGCTGTAAAACTCCAACTAAACTCAAATTTCATGCAAATTTTAATATATTGTATGTGAAAATTTTACCTAGCATGCTAAGCATTAAATGAGCCGATTTTCCATGACAGAAAGGAAGAAACATGAAATATAATACTGTGTAAAACAAAAGCCACATGAAAAAGGTACTTCATGCCACAGGCTCAAATAGCTTTAATCGTACAGCAAGATAAGAAGGCGTGTCCATTTTTTTTTTTCATATTTCTCAATGGAAACATGTGGTACTCATTAGAACGGTGGCAAAGAGATTTATCGTTAACATATAAATTTCTATCGTTTAGAAATAAAAAAAATGTCAATACCTTTTAGTTAAAAAAAGCAGCTTATTCACAGCTTATATAACCATAGCTCTTGACAAGACTCTTTTTTTTTTTACCAAAAAATTGAATATTTTTTCTTATTTTTCCATGAAAACATATATTGTTGTACTCATTGGAATTGCCTCAGTGTATTCCAGTGAATACCAACAATATATGTTTTCGTGGAGAAATAGAAAAATATTTATATGATTACCCATCTTGTTTGGAGCTGTGCCGCCATAAATAGAAAAGATAGCATAATGTTATGACATGAAAGTAGCTCGGAAGCAGCTTCATCAATATTTCATATGAGAGGTAAATAACCCTGCTTTAGAACTCCATATAAAGACAACACAGAAGTATTTGTATTTTTCGTATTTCCCTGTCAAAAACAAACTGTAAGGTACTCGTTGGAATAGCTTTACTGTGTAAATTTTAACAAGTACCCAGAGCATCTTGTTTTAGAGAAGTAAATAAATGTAGTCCTAATATATTTGGACCACTGATCTGTTAGATAAAAATTCTGTCAAAACTGCAGACGATGCTCTATTTTGAGAAATACAGTAGTGCGATAAAAATTTGTTTCTAAATCAGACTGTAGTTCTTTTTAGAACTACTTTCTGATACAAGCAGTGGCTTTTAAATAAAGTGATTATTTCTTCACAATATCATACTTGCGTTGTTGGTTCTCATTAAATGGGTACCAGCCTTGTAAAATGGGTTCATACCAGATGTCTGTTCTAATGAGTTCCCACTTGTTTCTCTTTTAACATGTACCATGCTATGGGCAAATTCAGCAGACGACAAACTGATGATAGTTTTCTTATTTTTTTCTAGAAAATGGGATCGGACAATTCATGCAAACTAAGGAGACAATTTGCATGAATTGTCAAATCCTGTTTTCTAGAATAAATAAGAAAAATATTTCTGTGTCGTCTGCTGAAATTTTTACTCGGCATGCAATGTGTCAATAAGTTATCTGACTTTTTTAGTATTGATGAAGAATAAGTTTCATAGGTAGTATAAGTAGAAAAAATCAATGATAACTATGAGTTAAATGTACCATGTGTTTTGTATTGATTGGGAGTTGAAGGCGGGGAGTGGCGGATTAATGACATTGTCTTCCACTTTACTATGATTAGGGTTTGTAGCTCTAGATAAACTTTAGTGCTTCCAGATGAATATTTATTTCTTAGAGAAAACAGATGTCGTGGGAAGTCATTAGAAGTGCCTCAGTGAGACACTTCTAATGAGCTTTTTTATACCCCGCCACGGCGGGATATTATGGTTTCATGTTGACTGTCCACGTTGTCCCTTAATCTGTCTGTCCATATTTTCGTTTCCGGATGATAACTTCAGTAAATATCAATGGATTTTTATGATACTTGGTATGTGCATTGATATTGTGGAGATCTGCTTTGGGGTTGCTAATGGGCAAATTTTGTTAATTTTTGACATCTGCCCACGGCATGTCCCTATTTTCTTTTCTGGACGATGACTTCAGTAAATATCAGTGGATTTTCACGAAACTTGGTATGTGCATTGATATTTTGGAGATCTGCTTTGAAATTGCTAATTGGGAAATTTCATCAATTTTTGACAGTGTTATCTGCCCAGGACACATCTGTGTTTTCATTTCAGGTCCATAACTTGAATAAATCTCAATGGATTTTCACCAGACTTGATATGTGCATTGATATTGTAATCTGGTTTGGGTAATTATCGTTTCACATTTTTATTTTGTTTTTGAGTTCTTGTTTATCGACATGTCACCCCTGGTGGGTTATTTTGTGAATTGTCAATCACTATTTCCCTAATCTTCTTCTAGTTCTCTGTTTCTCTCTTCATCATTTTCTCTCATTCCCTGAAAGAGGGAAAATGGACAGAAGAGCTAGTAGAGAAGAAACAGATGTAATACTAACTTGCCCCCTTCCATTACCTGTTACAACTTCTAGATTGCGCAATCGATGACAAGCCATCGCAAAATCCCCACACTCGGTGCTAATGTTGCTATAAATGTGACAGATGGATGGAAAAATAATGTTGCACCGGCACACCATTACCACATGGGGAAGTCATCTAGCAAGTTTGGTTAAATTCCGCCCAGTGGTTTAGGAGGAGATAGGGTGACAAACAGATGGACAGATGGATGGATAGAAAAATAATGTGCTCTAACACACCCTTACCACATGGGGAAGTTTTGTAGCAAGTTTGGTTAAATTCCGACCAGTGGTTTAGGAGGAGATAGCATGACAGACAGATGGACGGATGGAAAAATAATGTTGCTCTCACACACCCTTACTACAAACACATACTTAATGACAAACAGTGTAGATCCAGATCTACACTGTTGGCAAAAGCAGGTCTATCCCGGTTCAGCAAGCCCAGGGTTAATACTTTTTGATTGAAAAAAAGAGCCACACCTAAAGATGGGAGCAGATAAGCTGTTTTTCCTGGAGGAAGTAAATGTTAAGATTTTGTTGTTGTTGTTGTAAATCTTCATAAAAATCTATTCTTGAGTTACCATATTTTTACCATAATTACTCCTTACCATACTTACCCTAAAATTTGTAACAGTATACAAATGGTGATTGAACTATATTAACCCTTGTCATGCTGAATGAAATAAGATGCCACACCCACTTCTAATTTTCAGCCAATCAGGTTACTTGATCTGGGTTGTTGATACAAATTTGCATACTTAATGACAAACAGTGCAGATCCAGATCAGTTGGCTTCTTCAGAAGCCAACTAATCTGGATCTATACTGTTTGTAAAGACAGGGTATATCCGGCTTCAGCAGGACTAGGGTTAACCCAGTGAACTGAACCTTATGATCCAAAATTGGGAGTGCTAACCACACTGCCAGGTGGATGCTTCTTATCATCTCATCAGAGGACTTCTTATGGAGGAGTTTTTGGTGAATATTCTGGGATAATTTTTCTTATTTCTCTGTAAAAACATATGTTGTGGGTACTTGTTAGAAATTTGAATATAGCTGTGAAAGCATAGAAAGGACGTGTTTTGGTGAATATTCTGGGATAATTTTTCTTATTTCTCCGTAAACACATATGTTGTGGATACTTGTTAGAAATTTGAATTTGGGGATATGAAATCATAAAAGGTACAGTCATGTTTAAGAGGAGTTTCTGATGATACCGGTAATTCTAGGATAATTTACTCTATTTCTCATAAAAAAACATGTTGTGGGTACTCATTAGAAGCACCTCACTGAGGCACTTCTAATGAGTACCCACAGCATATGTTAAAACAAGTTGTGGGTACTCATTAGAAGCACCTCACTGAGGTACTCCTAATGAGTACCGACATTTTTTTATGAAGAACTGGAGAAAATGATCCCAAAATTAGGAACTCCTCCTTAACAAGTCTTCGCCGGTCCAGGTGGCTCAGTTGGATGCGCCGTCCGACTGGAGACCAGGAGGTTGCGGGTTCAACCCCTGCGAGGTCGGCAACGTTCTTTGTGGAGATTGATCATGAAATATTTTCTACGGTCATTCTCTCCCTTCCGCTGATTCAAGAAGGGCAGTTGTCAGTTTCTGGCGAAAGAATATGCACAATACTGGTTAACGGCTTAGAGGACTAAGCCTGCCCAGTAAACGTGTGGTTAGGTAAACTGACCGCGCTTGATATGACCCCATTGGGTTGACTGGGCCGTAAAACTTCAACACAAACAATTAACAAGTCTTCTGTCTCACCAAAGTGATTCTGGTGAGATCCATTTAAAGTGTAGAAGCTATTGTATGATCAAGGCGTAGGGGCTTTCAGCTGTGGACCACAGAGTCCTGGGTTCATATCCCACTTGAGGCAAAATTTCTCACATTGCACAGTCTTTTGTCTTCTCAACATTATTAAAATAGTGTTGAAAGAAATGTAATGTACAAAAAGTTAGCATCACCATTTACCTTTTTGTACTGGCTGATCAGGTTCAGCAGACATAAAATTCATACTTTTTTTTATGTATCCCAAATAATAGGGTTTGACGAGATAATTTGCATAAAATGTCAAAACCCTTTTTCTGGAAAAGTGAGAAAAAAAAATACCATAGGTCTAGATAAGAGAGGGTTTCCGGTAAATATTTTTCTTATTTCTCCACGAAAACATGTGTTGTGGGTACTCATTAGAAGCGCCGCCTCAGCGAGGCGCTTCTAATGAGTACCCACAACATACGTTTTTGCGGAGAAATAAGAAAAATATCAATACTTTTGGATTGAAAAAAGCATCTTATAAACTAGTGCTATGAATACTTCAGATTGTTGTCATATGCCAAAATTTTTACCCACCATGCTGAATGTTTGAATATGCATTTTTTCAGGAAAGTAGGATAAGTGCATCTTGTTACTCACCTTATCTGGAGCCTTTAATTATGTAGTAAATTATAAACCTATTGTTAATTATTAACCCTTGTCCTGCTGAACCCGGATATACCCTGCCTTTGCAAACAGTGTAGCTCCAGATCAGTTGGCTTCTGAAGAAGCCAACTGATCTGGATCTGCACTGTTTGTCATTTAGTATTTGAATTTGTAGGAACATCTTGGATCAAGTGATCTGATTGGCTGAAAATTAGAAGTAGGTGTGGCATCTTAATTTATTCAGCAGGACAAGGGTTAACAAGATTGTCAGCTTGGAGTAATTTCTATGAAGTTATGTTTTTTATATTTTGTACCACACATGTTGTAATAAGTATTAGTCATAGGTAAAACTGTACCAGAAAAGTATCTGAATGCTTAGCAAACCTGCTGATAACTTCAGCAGACAACATTTTGAAATATTTTTCTTATTTTTCCAAGAAAATAGGAGTTGACATCTAATACAAATTGACTCCATTGGAGACAATTTGCATGAACTGTCAAATCTTGTTTTCTGGGAAAAATAAGAAAGTATCATCAATTTGTCGACTGCCGAATTTGCCCAGAGAGTGATAAAGGTTAACTAATTAACCTTTGGCATGTTGAATTTTAATATTAGCATGTCGCATTTTAAAATATTTCATATTTTTCCCTGAAAATATGTTGTGTTAGTATTCTTTGGTGCCACTTTCTTGAGAGACAGTTTCAATAAAATATCAGTCCTATTTTTTCTGAGGAAAACAAGAAAAAAATATCACTTGTCGTCTGCTCATTACACCTAGAGCAGGACCAAGGTCAGTAGCGTTACATATGACTGTAATAGGCTTAGTACTTTATGACATTTCCAAGAGTGTTCTGTCAAATTGTTTAACCCTAAAAGCACCAGTCATAACAGTAGCAGATAACATTCTGTTTTTTTTCCCAAGAAAATTTGATTTGACAGATGAGTCACATGAAATGGCAAGACTTATTTTTTCACAAAAAAAAAATCAGAATGTCGTTTGCTACAGCAATTTTAACCATTACTATTCTCTTGGCTAATTCAGCAGATGACAAATTGGTGATATTTTTGTTATTTTTTCCAGAAAACAGGATTGGACATTTCATGCAACTTGTCTCCAATGGAGAAAATTTGCAATGGAGACAATTAATTTGCATGAAATGTTAAATCCTGTTTCCAGGGAAAAATAAGAAAAATATTTCAATATGTCATCTGCTGAAAATTTTACCAAGGTTATCTATCCCTTTGCAAGATGAAATTAAATTTCAATTGAAGACATTTAAAATTGATTTTCCCAGAAAATAGGGTTCTAATATACACCCAGGGGTGGGGGGGGGGGGGGGGGGGGGCATTGCAATTCAATGCTGCTAAAATGACAGTATTGAGTCCAAATTTGGGCCAAAAATAAGGTATTTTGATGGCCTAAACTCAATGTTGCATACGTTAGTAATGCTTTTCTCCTAGAAAGTAGGATCAGGAGGGTGTGTTTATTAGAGAGGGGGCTTATCTGGCACCTTATCTGAAACTATGACCCATTTCATCTTGAGTTATGATATTTGTGGTCCATTTATTTGGTGATATTCATGGTCCATATTATTGGTGATATTCATGGTCCATATAATTGGTGATATTTATGGTCCCTCGTCCATATAATCGGTGATATTCGTGGTCCATATAATTAGTGACATTCGTGGTCCATATAATTGGTGATATTCATGGTTCATATAATTGGTGATATTCGTGGTCCATATAATTGGTGATATTTGTGGTCCATATAATTTGTGACATTTGAGGTCCATATAATTATTGGTGATATTTGTGGTCCATATAATTATAGGTGATATTCAAGGTACATATTATTGGTGATATTTGTAATATAATTGGTGTTATTTGTGGTCCATATCATTTAGTTTTTCTTCTAATCTATTTTCAGGTGGTTTCTTGGCTTTTCAAGCCATGTACCCGTCGCTGTGTGAGAGCAAGACAAACAATTACAGATGTGCAGCCTTGACGTCTCTCTCCCAGCCCTGTCTACCTGTGAGCAATGTGGGACCAACAAGGATTTTACCCTTTCTTTACCTAGGATCACAACAAGATGCTCTTTCTCAGGATGTCACTCAGGTAGTCTTCCTTTTATTTTAGGAAAAAAAGTTTGATTCTTAGGCGCTGCCATGTCTGTCAAAATGGTCCCACTAATATCAGGACTCAGATAAGAAGGAGTAAAGGGTACAATGTATTTCAGCATTGAATTTTTGAAAATCAGCATTAAAATTTAAGTAGAGGGGGTGAAAATACTCAATGAAATTTTAGATTTCAGCATTGAAATCAAATTTAAGGAGTAAAAATTTTCATTCAGCTTTATGTCTTTTAACATTAAGCAATTTATGTATTCTCGGTTGTTTTGCTGTTGTTGTTTTTCAGAGAAAATAAAGCTTTGTATTTATTGTGAATTGTCTGCTGAAATACAAAGCTTCATTTTCTCTGAAAAATATTAGAATTTGGTATGCTACATTTGCGCTTGGTGCTTTAAGAGTTAAGCATTACAAATGGGCATTTAAATATTTAGCTTAAAACCAGGAGGTACAATACTCATTGTACCAAAATTTTATCTAGAGCACTGAATATGTTTTGTTTTAGTGGATTTTTTTTTTTCAATCTACGAAAATATATGACACAGGAGTTTTCTTGCTTTACTATAAGAAAATTATTTTTAACGAGATTTTGATCCAGACCACAAATGTATAGTATTCTCACTTGCTTACTAAGAAAATCAGTAAATTACGATTTGTTTATGTTGTTCGAGACTGGTAACAAGCGTTTCAATAACTCTCTGTAAAAGGCCGCTGTTTTGTTTTGCCAAATGAACCAAAATGTCCAAGAATGTGTCCAAATCGAAAAATAAAAAGTCACCAGCATTAACCTATTATTTTAAAAAAATTGCCTAAGAATCTGAAGACTTTTTTTTGGCCTAAGTACCCACAAGATACTTTTGATGCAGAATATGTAACAGTCTTGGTGCAGTATTGCATAAAGTGTGTTTATTTTGGAGACTTACTTTGAAGAGCCTGAATTTTAGGCAAAACATGTTACCCTTATTATACTGTTCTTATTTATTGGTCAAATTAATTATTAATTTCCTTCAATCCAGTTTATCTGAAAGAATGGAAGCCAGACCATTACATGACTCATCTGGAAGTTTTATTGCTATTCTGGATTCTGGCAGATCAGCTGATCTTGGAAGCTCCTATACAGCTGTAGCTGACATGGTTTCATAATTGGGAAAACTAATTACATTTCTAATGTTTGATGTAACAGTATCTGTCATAGATAATGCCATAGACTGGCTCCAGTCTCTAGTGACAAAATATTTTTTCTTATAATCTGTTTAATAATCCACTAAAATAAAACCAAAATAATATCATGACTATAAAGGCTGGTCACTAGTGACCAGCCTTTATAGTCATGAAAGTTTTTTTTTTGTTTTATTTTAGTGAATTATCAAACAGGATTATGAGAAAAATATTTAGTCACTGGAGACTGGAGCCAGTCTAAATAGCTCTAGTGACCAGTCTTTATAGTCATGATATTTTTTTTGGTTTTATTTTGGTGTATCAAACAGGATTATGAGAAAAATATTTAGTCACTGGAGACTGGAGCCAGTCTGATAATGCCATTGCTTAGGATAAGAGGGGTAGCCACTTAACAGTTTTCTTATTTCTCCACAAAAACATATGTTGTGGGTACTCATTAGAAGCACCTCAAAAACATATGATTATGTGGAGAAATAAGAAGAATTTTGGCTCTTTTTGATTGGAAAAAGCGCTTTATCTGGAGCTATGGATAACACCAAATTTCCATCCGACTGGAGACCAGGAGGTCGCGGGTTCAACCCCCGCCGAGGTTGGCAACATTCTTTCGTGGAGATTGATCATGAAATATTTTCTACGGTCATTCTCTCCCTTCCGCTGATTCAAGAAGGGCAGTTGTCAGTTTCTGGCGAAAGAATGTGCACAATACTGGTTAACCGCTTAGAGGACTAAGCCTGCCCAGTAAACGTGTGGTTAGGTAAACTGACCGCGCTCGACATGACCCCATTGGGTTGACTGGGCCATAAAACCTCAACACAAACAAAAACACCAAATTTAGGTGAAGTTAAGTGGCAACAGAACTTACTTTTACTTTTTCCTAAGCAGGCGTAACCCTTACCCTGCTGAATAAATTAAGATGCCACACCCACTTCTAATTTTCAGCCAATCAGATTACTTGATCTGGATTGTTGCTATAAATTCATATACTTAATGGCAAACAGTGCAGATCCAGATCAGTTGGCTTCTTAGAAGCCAACTGATCTGGATCTACACTGTTTGCAAAGGCAGGGTATATCCGGGGTCAGCAGGACCAGGGCACATTCTTTTGCCAGTACTTGACAACTGCCTTTCGTGAATCAGCAGAATAGGGAGAAGTCGCCCACAGTGGCTCATTCGGATGTGCGTCCGACTGGAGATCAGAACGTTGGGGGTTTGATCCCCACGGGGTCTGGCAACATTCTTTTGTTCATAAAATATTTTCTACGGTCATTCTTACCCTTCTGCTGATTTAAGAAGGCAGGTTGTCAGTTCCTGGCGAAAGAATGTGCAAAAGTACTGGTTAACATACATGCCATATCTCATAGTATCTCACACTGTGAGATAAAATCTTACAGAGTTTGACCCATCTGGAAGGCAATTCCACCCCCAAAAACAATTCAAATCTCACAGAATTTTCAGACTATTTTACAACAGATTTTATGAAGAAATCAACATAAATCACACACTATTGTGGTTTTCACAAGCTTCTTACATGAGAAAAAAGACTTTAGGCTATATTGGGGAAGCTCCAAAGTGATGTTTAAGAAAATCTCACAGAATTTTGTCAAATCTCCCTTAAAATTTTGCCTTATCTCTCAGATTTGTCCACAGCTTATGGCACCACTTAGAGGACTAAGCCTGTCCAATAAAAGTGTGGTTAGGTAAACTGACCACACACGACATGACACGAATTGGTTGACTGGGCCGTAAAACCTCAACACAAACACAAACAAAGCTTAGGGAGAATGACCATAGAAATGGTTTCATATCAATCTCTATAAAACTTAAGTGGCTGGGCTGGGATTTGAAATTGCGACCCCTTGCATCTGCAATCAAACACACTACCGATAGTGCTATGGGGCCCAAATCTTACTGTTTAGATTTTAGTACAAGTCTGTATGCAGTGTAAGGGTCTTGGTCAGTCTGCGCAGTATAGAAGATTAGTCAGGGTGGTTGCTTTTGACATACATGTACATGTATATTATTACCATAATTACCCAAAGTATTCAGACACCTTAACTCCTTACCATACTTGTCCTGAAAATTAAACCATTCCAATTTACTACCTGTGGATGCATCTGAAAACTGCTGGATGAGTGGCTAACAGTGTAGACCCAGATCAGATGCCACATTGTGCGGCATCTGATCTGGGTCTACACTGTTTGCTCAGGCCTGTCAGGAAAATATGGTACAGCCTTATAGGGAAGTTTTCCCCACGAAGTTACTGAAAATTGATTGAATTTCAAGAAATCAATTCTCCTTAAAAGTAGACAAGTAGACAAGTTTATCTTCTTTTAGGTAAATTACAATTAAATTCAGTTAAATAATTGAGCAACCCAAGTAAACCATAATTTACGCTAAATTTTTGGGCACCATGATGCCTTACCATACTAAGAAATTTGAACAGGTCCATTTGACTAACTGGTGATGTGTCTGGGAAGTGCTGGCTGACTGGTAGACACTGCAGAATCTGATCACTCTGGTAAGGTCAAGTTGACAAATACACGTATAGTTAGGATCCCGTCTTGCTTGCATAGTTTGAGATAAGGGGTGTACGATACTTACCCTAAATATTGGGACACCTTAACTCCTTACAATATGTGCATCCAACTTGTGTTCAGGAGGTTGTGGGTTTGATCGCCCCCACCCTACCCCCAGGTCCAGCAAATTCTTTCATGGAGATTGGGAGATTGATTATGAAGTATTTTTTTGTGGTTATTCTCCTTTCCGCTGAGTCAGGAAGGGCAGTTGTCAGTTTCTGGGGAATGAATGTGCACAACTTAGAGGACTAATTGCTTAGAGGACTGAGCCTGCCCAGAAAAAAATGTGGTTAGGTAAACTGACCAGCTCAACATGACCTTAATAGTGTTGACTGGGCCGTTAAACTCCAAGCCAACCAACCACCTACACATTTATGTTTTAAAGTCAGGAAAAAGATTTTATTTATTTATTTATTTATTTATTTATTTATTTATTTATATTTATTTTATGACACCATGTTCCCGCCATGGTGATTCACATGAGTATTTGGTGCTAGCATACCAACGCCTTATCCTAAATTGGAGCTATGAAATAATGCAGTGGACTCATTAGAAGTGCCTCAGCGAGGTGCTTCTAATGAGTACCACAACATATGTTTTTATGGAGAAATAAGAAAAATTATCCCAGAATTATCATCAATTACTCCTCCATACTAAGTCCGCTGGATATATACAGGCTGGCTTACGTATATGCTGTACTCATGAGAAAAGTATTGTTTTCCCAAAGTGCCCCACATCTTGAGAAAATCTTGTTTTGATGACACATCGTGAAGAAATCTCATTAAAAAGACACTTGGAAATTGATTATCAGAGCTCCCGCTAATTTGCACGGGGTTTAAATGACTTGTACGGAGGCTGCCACACGGATTTAGCAGATTTGCCTAGGCTTAGTTTAGTTCTTCCGAAATGATGAAGGCTATTTTGACAAACTCCTACTTTTACCCTGCAGCAGGCAAAAAAAATAGGTTGACAAATGAGTGATATATATTTTACTCCCCCAGCTGCAGGCATTGTCAGTTTATTGAAGACTTTATAAGAATGACATTCACACAGTTTTGAATGAAATAATGATCCTTTTTTGTAATGAAATAACATTCATGTTTTGGCAGGGAAACATAAAAAAAAAAACTATTTAAAATGTTACATTTTTTTTAGGGAAAAAAATATGTTCTGCTGATCTTCAGAGCATTCAGATGTTTTAAAGGTTGATACCCTGAGGTACTTTTTACTTTTTTGTTAACTGAAAATGCTATTTCCAGATGAAATTCAGCTGCCCCTAGTTTGCTATAAAATGCTAATTAAGCCGTGTTAAATAGGTAGTTTACTAACTAGACTACATAGCCAAGTTAGGTCAAGGGAGATAAAAATGTTATCAGTTAAGTGATTATTATCTAGAGGCATAAGGTTTGTGGTATATTTGTATTTTCATGTATTTTTTTGATAAGCATGATTATGTTTCACGTTTATTGTGTAGATTCTTCAGAACCTCATGAAAAGCATAAATTATTTTTGTGAAAGTTTGAGTATCAGGGCCCAGTTGTTCAAAGCTAACGACATCGTTAGTTAACGATTCGTTAAAATTTACATCTCGTGATACACAAATATTCTGAAATTTTTTGCTGAAAAAATGTGAGTAGCTTTTGCAGTGCAAAAGCTACTCACATTTTTCCAGCAAAAAATATCAGAATATTGTATATTGAATCTGCTAAAACAGTTAACGAAATGACCTTTAACGAGTTCGTTAAGCTAACAACGCTTTGAACAACTGGGCCCAGAACACTTATTCTTATTGATTTTACAGTGAAAATAAGTATAGAACAACAGTGAAAATCTTTTGATGATTTAGCCCCTATGTGTCTCAGTTGCTCAGCTACGTTAAAACTTTGACTAATTCTATATCTTTTGATTTTTGTTACATCTAAAGTAGCTCAGGTATCAACCATTCAGGGAAGGAATGTTCCTCAAAGAGAAAAGTCTCTAAGAAGGGAGTTTTTACCTCCCTTTTCAAAAAGAGACCTCTCCAACAGTACTAGTGTATGAATCATTCTAAAAAGGAAAGAATCTGATCACAGAATGGTTGTTTTTATGTGGGAAACTTGGTCACTTTTACATTGTGTTCTCTTCTGCAAGTTGTTGACTGCAGCAGGGTGAAGGTTAATTAAAAAAAAAAAAAAAAAAGAGATCTTGTCATTTCTGTCACTGGACAATGGTTCTAATCAAATGTTGTTCAAGCTTACAGAATCTTATTTCATGCTCTTGATTTGGTATAGTAACCTTTAACCCTTGTCCTGCTGAATAAATTAAGATGCCATGCCCACTTCTAATTTTTAGCCAGTCAGATTACTTGATCCAGATAGTTGCTTACTTAATGGCAAACAGTTCAGATCCAGATCAGTTGGCTTCTTCAGAAGCCAACTGATCTGGATCTACACTGTTTGCAAATGCAGGGTATATCCCGGTTCAGCAGGACAAGGGTTAAAATGCCAATCACAATAGCAGCAGCTGACATTTTGAGATATATTTATATTATATAGAGAAAATAAGGTATGACATATCATGTGAATAGCAGATAATTCACATGAAATATCAAGCCATATTTTCTCTAAAAAATAAAAAATAAATATCTATATAATAATTGATAGCTCTTAAGCTTTAAGCAATATTGTAGCAGAGGACATTTAGTTTTTGTTATTATTATTTTTAGAGAAAATAAGACTTGTCATTTGAGTAGATTCACATGAAATGTCAAGCCTTATTTTCTTTGAAAAATACACACACAGAAAACCAAATGTTGTCTGCTGCAATTATGATCAGCATTTTGACCTTCAGCACTTTGACCTTCACCACTCCTTGGCAAATTCTGCAGACATCCTAAGGAGACAGTTTGCACAAAGTGTCAAAGCCTGTTTCCTGGGAAAAAGTAAGAAAATATTTTGTCATTTCATTTGCTGAAAATTTTTACCCAGCATGCTAAGCATTAAGGGCTTAAGGTTTTAAAATGTCAAGGAGCTTCTGTCTGTCCCCTGGGGATTGGTCAAAGAAAACAATTAATCTTCAATAGATGTCTGTTGTGCATCTTTTTTTCTTTGAAACTTTCAGTAATTCTTCTTGTTTTCTAAGGACATTGGCAGTTATTGAAAGCCACAGTTTTATCTTTACAACTCTCTTGGCTAATTCAGCAGATGACAAATTGATGATATTTTTTCTTATTTTTCCCAGAAAATAGTATTTGACATTTCAAAAATTCATTCAAATCAGAGACAATTTGCATGAAATGTTAAAACCTGTTGGCTGGAAAACATAAGAAAATTTTGATATGTCGTCTGCTGAAAATTTTACCCAGGGTGTCAAGCATTAATTTGGATGCTAGAATTAATATGAAGACAAATTTATAACAAAAACAACAATAGCAACAAGTTTTTAGACAAGAACTGATGTCCATCCCCAGCTACACCCCACCAGCAACATGTAAATTTGACTCTTATTTGTCCTATGCTGACCTTGAAAATGAGGTCAGTGTCACTAAATCTAATCAGCTCCAAAGCTCTGACTGTATCATTGTTTGATTAAAATCTGTCTACTGGTTCAAAGGATAGTTAGACTGGCTCAAGTCTCCAGAGACAAAATATTTTGTCTTATAATCCTGTTTGATAATCCTCTAAAATAACACAAAAATAATATCATGACTATAAAGGCTGGTCACTAGTGACCAGCCTTTATAGTCATGATACTTTTTGGTGTATTTTAATGGATTATCAAACATGATGATAAAAAACTTGTTTAGTCACTGTAGACTGGAGCCAGTCTAAGGGGTAATGCGCACACAAGAAACTGTCTAATGCTAACAGGATCCAGACTGAAACAAATATGTCCCCCTCTGGCCTTGAGGAGGGGACATAAGAATGGGCAGTTTGTCATATATTATACACACACACACGTGCACATACACACAAACATAAAGTCTGGGTGGCTGAGTTGGGATCATGAGGTCTTGTGTTAGAATCTCATTTGTGTAATTCAGCTTATGACAGTATGGTGCTTTATTGCTCAAAGCCTTTCATTATCACCCTTCCATTGCCTCAGTATTACTTACCCTTCTCAGCCGGCCTCGGTGGCTCAGTTGGATGCACCGTCCGACTGGAGACCAGGAGGTCCCGGGTTCAACCCCCGCCAACATTCTTTCGTGGAGATTGATCATGAAATATTTTCTACAGTCATTCTCTCCCTTCCACTGATTCAAGAAGGGCAGTTGTCAGTTTCTGGCGAAAGAATGTGCACAATACTGGTTAACCGCTTAGAGGACTAAGCCTGCCCAGTAAACGTGTGGTTAGGTAAACTGACCGCGCTCGACATGACCCAGTTGAGTTGACTGGGCCATAAAACCTCAACACAAACAAACTTACCCTTCTCATGCTGAATAAATTAAGATGCCAGGTCCACTTCTGATTTTCAGCCAATCAGATCACTTGATCCAGGTTGTTGATACAAATTCACATACTTGATGACAAACAGTGCAGATTCAGATCAGTTGGCTTCTTCAGAAGCCAACTGATCTGGATCTACACTGTTTATGAAGGCAGGGTATATCTGGGTTCAGCAGGACAAGGGTTAACTAATGTTGACACAAAACACCAAATCATCATCATCACGCACAAACGCACACAAATGCACATGCACACGCATACACAAACACACACACACCACAGACAGAAGTGAATCATATTTCATATATTTCATCATCATCATGCCACTCTCTGGCCTAATTTAGCACAAAACAAATTGCTGACATTTTTCTTATTTTTCTCAGGAAAAGGATTTGACATTTCATGCAAATTGTCTCCACCAGAGACAGTTTGTATGAAATATCAAAATCTTCTGGGTAAATAAAGAAAACTGTTTCAAAAGTTCTGCTGAAATTTTTACCCAGAGTGCTAGTGTTATGGGAAAATGGAAAGTATTCATTTACTGACTGTTAATTTCATCTTGAGCATAATATGGTCAACCTGCTGATCACAGTCAACTACAGCTGCCATTTTTAATAACTTCCTCTCAAAACAGATATTGTCTGATCCATGATGAGCAAACATATACCTTACTCATATGCAGATGATAAACACTCTGCATGCTGGGTAAAAATTTCAACAGAGGACATTTTGAAATATTTTTCTTATTTTTCTAGAAAACAGGATTTGACACTTCATGCAAATTGACAATTGGCATGAAGTTTCAGGTCCTATTTTCCATGCATGGGGTTTGATATTTCATACAGATTCTCTTTAAAGGAGAGGTTTGCATGAAATGTCAAGTCTTACACATATTTGAAAATCATCTGCTTATGTTTTTTTCATACCCATGCAAGAGTTAATATACATATCTATAGCTGGCCTCGGTGGCTCAGTTGGATGTGCCGTCTGACTGGAGACCAAGAGGTTGCGGGTTCAACCCCCGCCGAGGTCGGCAAAATTCTTTCGTGGAGATTGATCATGAAATATTTTCTATGGTCATTCTCGACCTTCCGCTGATCCAAGAAGGGCAGTTGTCAGTTTCTGGCAAAAGAATGTGCACAATACTGGTTAACCACTTAGAGGACTAAGCCTGCCCAGTAAACGTGTGGTTAGGTAAATTGACCGCGCTCGACATGACCCCATTGGGTTGACTGAGCCGTAAAACCTCAACACAAACAAACATATCTATACAGTCCTGTCAGAGCCTTGTAGCTCAGATACGGCATTTTTTTTTTCTGCCAAAAAGTATTGATATTTTTTCTTATTTCTCTGTGAAATGCTGTGGGTACTCATTTGAAGTGCCTCAGGGAGACCCCCCACTCCTCCTCTTCCACATGGAGTGTACAGTGTCTATACAGAAAGTATAGAGTCCATTTTGTAATTGTTCATATGTTCTGTCTGCAAACAACTATAGAATCCTTGTCACTCTTTCTTGATACAATGACTTCATTAGTTACCTTTTTGCTGGTTATGGCTTATTTAATCACGGACCAGTATTGCTTACAACCCTCGCGTTATCTAAACAGAAGCATTTCGTTTGTTTGCAGAGCAGTTTTAAAACATCATTACAACAGGGCTCTAATATTGCATTGTTTTCATTATCACTTAACTTCAAGGGTTTTTGTTGCACGAAGTGCATACAATGAAATGTGTTATTTCTAGGTTTAATCAAGTTGTGGCATTAATATAAGCAGACACGTGCTGTTGGAGAAATAATATTTTCACATTGCTTAAAAAGGGCTAATTACGTCTGCAGCTTTTTCTTCTTTTGAGAAGTTCCACATTGCTGAGCACTTAGTGCTCCTGATGTGGGATCACGAGGTCCCACATTCGATTCCCACCATGGCAGATTTCAAGTCCTGACTGTTTGGACCAGCTTTGCAGAGAGCCTAACATTATCGCTCTTTCATTGTCTCAGTGTGACATAACCCTTGCCATGCTGAATAAAGATGCCATGCCCATTTCTGATTTTCAGCCAATCAGATTACTTGATCCAGGTTGTTGATACAAATTCACATTCTTAATGACAAACAGTGCAGATCTAGATCAGTGGCTTCTGAAGAAACCACCTGATCTGGATTTACACTGTTTGTAAAGGCAGGGCATATCAGGGACTAAGAGGACCAGGGTTAACCCCTGTCCTGCTGAATCTGGATATATCCTGCCTTTGCAAACAGTGTAGCTCCAGATCAGTTGGCTTCTGAAGAAGCCAACTGATCTGGATCTGCACTGTTTGCCATTAAGTGTTAATTTATAGCAAAAATCCGGGTCAAGTAATTTGATTGGATGAAAATTAGAAGTGGGCGTGGCATCTTAATTTATTCAGCAGGACAAGGGTTAAGAATGTTAAAATTGACACAGTTGGCAGAGTGTCCACTTTATGTCTGGGAGGTTGTGGGTTCAATACCCGGCTGAATCGTACCAAAGAATGGTACTAGCAGCTCTTTCACTTGGTGCCCAGCATAAAGCAAGTAGAACTAGGAATCAGAAGTTAGTAACTGTATAATTCAACTGGCTGGAATATCGTGATATTTCAGTGAGGCAGCACTCAAAAAGTGAGCATTGAGCTCCCAGCCACATCTAGACACTTGGCGCCATATGACTGAAAGATTGTTGAAAACATCATTAAACCAGATTAAAACAAGCAAACATATGTATTTATCAGAACTGGCATATGAACACTGAGCAGGCTGATCACCTCAGGCCTAGTTATTGGTATATGTTTGAAGGCATATATGGCAGATTTTCCTATGATCAGTCTTTGTATTTTCATTGCGGGTCACTCTGGCGAGCCGCATGTATATGAATAATGTGCTAATCACACATCGAATACCACATCCAGATCAGTTGTCTTCAGAAGGCAGCTGATCTGGATCTACACTGTTTGCAAAGGCAGGGCATATACGGGTTCAACAGGACAAGGGTTAAGGTTAATCTTTAGCATTTTCTGGGCAAAACCAACATACAACAAATTTATAATAAATTTCTTGCTTTTCTTAGAAAGTGGGTTTTGACATTTCTTATGGAGAGTATATTCAAAAGAAATGTCAACTCTTTTTTTCTGGACAAAATAAGACAGGTATTTTAACCCTTGTCCTGCTGAATAAATTAAGATGCCATGCCCACTTCTAATTTTCAGCCAATCAGATTACTTGATCCAAGTTGTTGATACATATTCTCATACTTAATGACAAACAGTGCAGATCCAGATCTTCAGAAGCCAACTGATCTGGATCTGCACTGTTTGCAAAGACAGGGTATATCTGGGTTCAGCAGGACAAGGGTTAACCCTGGTCCTCCTGAACCCAGATATATCCTGCCTTTGCAAACAATGCAGATCCAGATCAGTTAGCTTTTAAAGAAGCCAATTGACCTGGATCTGCACTGTTTGCCATTAAGTATGTGGATTTGTACCAAAAACCTGGATCAAGTAATCTGATCGGCTGAAAATTAAAAATGGGCATGGCATCTTCTGTCTTAATTTATTCAGCAGGACAAGGGTTAAAATGTTGCCTCCAAGCTATTACCTGCTGTTTAAGTCAAGCAGGTTAATGGTGAAGACTGTTGTTTCTGGCTTCTGTGGATAATAAAGTTTATTTATTGCACAGAAATGGGTAAAAGTATAATATATTGGACAAAAATACATTATTCTTTCACAGGAGCTTGACAAAATATACCCAGAGGAGAATCTGACCCAAAAGTCTGACTCATACTAACCTTTAACACTTAGCACGCAGATGACGTTTTGAAATATTTTTCTTATTTTTCCCAGTAAACAGGATTTGACATTTCATGCAAATTGTATCTAATGAAGACACTTTACTTTGCATGAAATGTCGAATCCTGTTTTCTAGGTAAAATAAGAAAAATATCATCAATTTGTCGTCTGCTGAATTAGCTCAGAGGGTGGTAAAGGTTAAAGCCCATTCATAACAGCAACATTCTAAAATAGTTTTATTTGTCAGAGAAAATAAGGTTTGACGTTTCACCCTGATCAGACTTGTTTTTATTTGATGTCATGCTTTTGTTTGCTCAGCTAGATATTCTTTTCACATAAGTATAATTTGTTATCTAGGTTAGGGTGTTAATAAAAGTCAAAGCACTTTTTGTCAATAATTGCTTGGCCCATTTACCATAAGCTACCATAAGCGCTCCCTTTACAAAATCAGCAACTGACAAACTGATGATATTTCTATTGTTTTTCTGAGAAAAGAGGGTTAAATATTTTATGCAAATTGTCTCCCAAAAGTGATAATTTGTATGAGAGATATTCAAGCCCTATCAGAAAAATAAAAAAAAAAAGTTTCAAAATTTAGTGCCCTGAAATTTGTACCAGCATGCAAAGCATTACCCTTAAACCGCTAAGGAAAAATTATAGCAGATGACATTCTAAGTTTGTTTAATTATTTTTCATAGAAATTCACATATGATTCACATGAAATGTCAAGCCTTATTTTCTCAAAATAAAAAAAAAAAAAAAAATTCCCCAAAAAATCAAAATGTTGTCTGCTGCAGTTGTGATTAGCGCCTTAACCTTTACCACTCTCTGGGCATTTTCAGCAGACGACAGATTGATGATATTTTTCTTATTTTTCCCAGAAAACAGGATTTGACATTTCATGCAAATTGTCTCCTAAGGAGACAATTTGCATGAAATGTCATATCCTGTTTTCTGAGAAAAATAAGAAAAATATTTCAAAATGTCGTCTGCTGAAAATTTTACCCAGAGTGCTAAGCGTTAAATAAATGAAGTCCTGTAACATATAAGATTTGATTTAGGGCATAAAGAGGTGGATGAGTCATTCTGCTTCATTAATTGTAGGTTTTCTTTACCAGCAGAATTTAAATATTACCAGACAACATTTCAAAACAGTTTTCTTATTTTTCTTTTCATATGTCAGGTCAGTCTGTTGAAAGTATAAGAAAAAATTCAGCTGTAGAAAGCTTGCAGAAGATAATTTTAACCCTTAAATCACATGGCTGCAAAATAAGCAAAAAAAAAAAAAAAAATCAGTAGGGTAGCTAGTTTGGATGTAGACTTTCATCAAGTTTCACTTGTTTAAACTATCTGATATTTTCACATTATTGTTATGGAACATCCATAATTCAAAATTAGTAAAGAAAAGCCAAAAAAATTTTAATAAAAAAATTCCAAAAATCCAGTTTACTATTGAAATTGCATATATCAGACCCCATTTTTGGCCATTAAATTAATTTTGCGGTAAAAATTTGAAAACAATACACCGGGACAGAAACGACAAATGGTTTCTGATAAGAAAACAAACCATTTTTTTTACATTTAGAACAAAACATCGAATAAAAACGCCTTTCCGAAGGATGTGGAAAATACAGCACATGTAGTTAGTTGTAACATGAAAAGCAATCAAAATTAACCCTTGTCCTGCTGAACCTGGATATACCCCACCTTGACAAACAGTGTAGATCCAGATCAGTTGGCTTCTGAAGAAGCCAACTGATCTGGATCTGCACTGTTTGCCATTAAGTATGTGAATTTATATCAACAATCTGGATCAAGGAATCTGATTGGCTGAAAATTAGAAATGGGTGTGGCATCTTAATTTATTCAGCAGGACAAGGGTTAAGTCTTATCTGAAGCTTCGACAGATGTTACAGGGTGACTCAGAGATCCTCAACAGCAGTGATGGGAGGCTGCTGTGAGTTTGTCATACCATTGATCCAGCTTACAAGCCCACTAGGAGACCGAAAATGAAAGGGATGTATGCAGATTATTCGCAGAGATAACTGTGACACTCTCTTTGCTCAGCTTCGCTCCATCTGCAATCTGCAACATGCAAAAATAGTACCTTATCACAAGGTCTTAGTTTCCATAATTAACCTGAGTATTCAGAAACACACAACAGTCTCTTTACCTCAAACCCTGATAACTCAAAGTATTGCTTAAGTCAAACTAAATGTGTTTTGTTTGCTGTGTGCCTTTCACTTCCACTCTTTTTATCTCAAACTACTGTCATCTCAAACCCAAAAATTCTAGGCCCTTGGAGATTGAGATAAGGAGAGAGTCAGTTGTACTTTCTCTAAATATTGGGTATCTTAATGTTTGAATAGGTCCATTTTACTGCCTCTTGATAATGTCTAATGCTTAGCACTCTGGGTAAAATTTTCAGCAGAGGACATTTTGAAATATTTTTCTTATTTTTCCAAGAAAATAGGATTTGATATTTTATGCAAATTGTCTCCAATTGAGACAATTTGCATGAAATATCAAATCCTGTTTTCTGGGAAAAACAAGAAAATTATCAATTTGTCGTCTGCTGAATTAGTCCAGAGAGTGGTAAAGACTAAAATCTGCTGGACTGTGTGAAATGGTGTAGACCCTAATGAGATGATCAGCCAATATATCTGTACAGTCTGATCAGTCATTACTGAGTGCTCTGTGAATAGCAAAAGATATAAATCTTCTTAAGACAGACTGTGATGCACCGGCTGATCTGTGTCTTTCCTGTGCACTTTTGCTATAAGGTAAATATTCTCTTGTTGCTGCTCAAAAGGTACCATGTGATTTTTTTTTTTTTTCAACAAAGAAGTTTGTAGGGTATATTACTTTTGGTTTGTTGTGAGTCCATCCGCACAGTCATACATCAGTCCGTCCGGGGATAGTACGGTGAGGCTAAGGTGTCCTGTAGCTTTTGTCACTGGGGTGCCCAACTGATACTGGCTTACAGTCGGGCAAGGCCTGCTTTCCTTGCAGTAGGTAAGGATAGAGGGGGAATGTTTTTATTTCTTCTGTTCCTTCACTTTCTTTCATTTCCCTCTTTCTTCCCTATCCCTGTAGCCATCTCCTCTACTATCTCTTTTCTCCCTTTCTCTGGGAGACGACACAAAATGACCCACAAGGGTTGACATGATGTTAAACCCCAACACAATCAAAAACATGTCTGTTCATTCGTCACACTTTTCTTGTGAACAAGATAACTTGACAACTATTTGAGCAGGGCCTTGAAGCTTGGTGATCTTACTTGGGGTGGGGAGTAGATCACCTGATTAAATTTAAAAAAAAAAAAAAAAAATAGTTGGGGGCATGTTTTACAAACACATATTTCTAATTTTCTTATTTTATTACAAAAACATCTGAAGAGGTACTCATTAGAAGTGCCTCACTGAGGCACTTCTAATGAGTACCCACAACATATATTTTTGTGGAGAAATAAGAAACTTATTTATTTGGTTACTCGTCGTATCTGGAGCCATGAAGATGTAAGCTGCGATAAACTAGAACATTACCGAATGAGTCATAATTAAGGTTTAGTATGGCGCTTGTTATTAATCGATGCTAATTGGAACTCTGGCTTTTCTAGTTGGAAGTGGAAAGAACTATTACAACTGGAAATATGCTTCGGTAGTTTAGGGATCAGTCATTTAATCATCAACAGGGGAGTGATAATTAGTGCAGATGGAGCATTTCTGGGTGGACTCAAGTGTATCCCCTTTGTGAATGATTTAGCCGTGAATCAGAGAGACCGCATGTTTTTGTGATTAATTGTAGGACTGATTAGGGCATATTTCATTATCCCTTTGATGAATATTACCAAAGATTTTCGTTGAGCTTTACCGCTCTTTGCGAATTCAGCAGACCACAAATGTATGATATTTTTCTTATTTTTCCCAGAAAACAGGCTTTGGCATTTCATGCAAATTTTTCCCAAAAGGAGACAGTTTGCATGAAATGTCAGTGCCTATGTTCTGGGAAAAAATAAGAAAAATATGTCAAAATGTCATCTGCTGAAATTTTTACCCAGCATGCTAAGCGTTAATAAACTTCTGTGCTTAATGAATATATTAAATACATAATTCATAAAGAGTTTTATTGATTTAAAGGGAAATTTTTTCCACATGCTGAACTAAATAATTACAAGAAAATAATATCCTGTTTGAAGTAGATTATGAGTAAATGAGCCATGCTGGAGCAAAAAAAAAAAAAGCAAAAAAACAATCCCACATCCATAGAGACTTCAACACTCCAGATAAGATTGGGTGTCCAGATAAATATTTTCCTTATTTCCTCACAGAAATTCAACATATAACATGTTCCATAGCACAGTGAGTAACGCATCTCACTGCATATCCATGGGTTGCAAGTTCAAATCCTAGCTCGGCCATATAATTTTCTTGGATGCTGATCATGAAATATTTTATATGATCATTCGTATCCTTCCGCTGACACAAGATGGGCATTTGTCAGTTACTGGCACAGTATGTACACAAAGTACTGGTCAACCACTTAGAGGACTAAACTTGCCTAGGAAAAGTGTGAGAGGTTAACTGATCAGATTGACATGACCTAAACAGTGTTGCCTGTGCCATAAAATGCAAGCTGAGAGTTCTCCTCATGACTGTAAGGAGCTTCATTGCAAAGAGTCTCATTATCATCCCATCATCATCTCAGTATGACTTAACCCTTGTCCTGCTGAACCCGGATATACCCTGCCTTCGCAAACAGTGTAGATCCAGATCAGTTGGCTTCTGAAGAAGCCAACTGATCTGGATCTGCACTGTTTGCCATGAAGTATGTGAATTTATATCAACAATCTGGATTGAGTAATCTGATTGGCTGAAAATTGAAAGTGGGCATGGCATCTTCTGATTGGCTGAAAATTGGAAGTGGGCATGGCATCTTAATTTATTCAGCATGACATGGGGTAAAATAATGTTGAAGAGATGTAAAACACCAAATGGTCATCTTCTTCAGTGAGGCACTGCTAATGAGTATTGACAATATAATTATGATTTTGTGAAGAAGTAAGAAAAATACCAAAGTACTTTTGAGTTTCAAAACAAATGTCTTCTATTAATATGACATGTTTTTGTAGCTCAGTCAGTGTAATACAGAGGGTTAATATGTTAGTTGATTTTTATTTCAGGTTAATGATATCTCATATGTACTGAACGTCAGCACGACTTGTATCAAGCCCCCACATATACCAGATGGACACTTTCTCCGCATTCCAGTTAATGACAACTACAGCGCCAAACTTCAACCCTACTTCAACGAAGCATTCCAGTTCCTTGGTATATTCTTGTTTTATTGTAAATCTATATGGGCGTGTGCGCACACACACACACACACACACACACACACAAATCTCAAACACACAACACATATTTATGCACACATAAACACAAATGCATAAACACAAACAGAGAAAACACATTGTAATACAATTATGGCAGTTACAAATGTAGCCTTTACCACTCTCTAGGCTGATTCAGCAACAATGAATGGATGCTATTTTTTCATATTTTTCCCAGAAAACAGGATTTGACATTTTGTGCAAATTGTCTCCTAAGTAGACAATTTGCATGAAACATCAAAACCTGTTTTCTAGGAAAATAATAAAAATATTTCAATATGTCGCCTGCTGAAAATTTTGCCAAGAATGCTAAGCATTACATAAAGCAGAATACAGTAAGCAGCTAGGCAGTTCACATTATATGGCAAACCTTGTTTTCAATGACAATGTCGTCATCTTTTATTTAAATGCAGTATGCTAACAATTAACTATTAAATTAAATTAAACAGCAAGTTTTTAATGCCTTTGTTTATAATTATGTACTGTAATTACCCTAAATATTGGGACAGTTTAACTCCTTACTATACTTGTCCTAAAATTTGGAAAAGTCCATTAATCTTACTGTTGATGTATCTGAAAGCAGCTGAATGCGTGGCAAACAGTGCAGACCCTGATCAGATGCTGCATTTTCCAGCATCTGATCTGGATTGATACTGTTTGCTCAGGCCAGTCTGTCTGCATATTAAGGATTATTACGGTATTTGTTATTTTATTTTTTTCATAGTATGTATGTAATCAACAGCAGTTAAAACAATCATTACAAGTTTACAATTGGTTTAGCACAGTTACTTCCCTTTGACCAAAATCAGATTTTTTACTGCACTCCTAATGACTTGTACTTTTGTAACAAATCGGTCAACTTATGTAAATTATGCTATTCTGAATGCAGCTGATAAAAAAGAAAACTGTTAATTGGGAATCTAGATAAGTAAGTCCACTTGTTAAGAATGGGAATTTGAGGATAGTTTTCAGATCACAGAGGCACTCTGATCAGTACCTACAACATAATAATGAATGGTCTGGGCAAATTCAGCAGACAACAAATTGATGATATTTTTTTTTTTACTTTTCCTAGAAAATTAGTCTGGCCCCAGACCCTTTCTTTATTTTTCTTTTCCCAGACCCTTTCTTTATTTTTCTTTTCCTTCTTTTTCTTCTTTTTTTTTTGAGGGGACACAACACTTGTATGGCTTGTTGAATTTTTGTTTACTTCAGTCCCTTGGTTTTTGTTCAGCCATAGGTAACCTGTTGGATTAAAGAGGATCATGATAAAAAAAATAATGTAGAGAAAGAGAGAAATAGATATAAAACAAAAACGACTGGAGCCAGTCTACTAGAAAATAGGCTTTGGCATTTCATGCAGATTGTCTCCTCAAGAGACAATTTGCATGAAATGTCAAGGCTTATTTTCTGGGAAAAATAAGAAAAACATTTCAAATTCTTGTCTGCTGAAATTTTTACTCAGGATGCTAAATGTTAAAGCATGTTGTGATTTTAGCCGCCCTCAGTTGGATGGCAAGTCTGACTGATGATCAGAAGGTTACAGGTTTGACCCTCCCCGGGTCCGCAACATTCTTTCGTGGAGATTTGATCATGAAATATTTTCTACGGTCATTCTCTCCCTTCCGCTAATTCAAGAAGGGCAGTTTTCAGTTTCTGGCGAAAGAATGAGCACAATACCGGTGAACTCCTTAGAGGACTAAGCCTGCCCAGTAAAAGCGTGGTTAGATAAAATGACCGTGCTCAACATGACCCCATTGGATTGACTGGGCTGTAAAACCTCTACATAGATGTTGTGATTTTTTTTAGAATTACCTAATTATGTCTGTGACACACATATAATAAGATGCCACAATGTATAGTTTCATCAAGCTGCAAGAAATATAACAATTTTTTAATATTTTAACCTTAGTCCTGCTAAACCCAGATATATCTTGCCTTTGCAAACAGTGTAGATCCAGATCAGTTGGCTTCTAAAGAAGCCAGCTGATCTGGATCTGCACTGTTTGCCATTAAGTATGTGAATTTATATCAACAACCTGAATCAAGTAATCTGATTGGCTGAAAATTAGAAAAGGGCGTGGTATCTTAATTTATTCAGCATGACAAGGGTTAACATCAGAGCCTTATTATACTGCTACTCATTGCAGGGGTGGATTCAGGATGATATCTGAGGGGGTTCGATTTGATCAAATTACCGTACTTTACATATTTGGAAAGACAGGCCTGAGGAAATGGTTTAGACCCTGATCAGACGCTGCAGAACCTGGCATCTATTCAGGGTCTACACTGTTTGGCACTCATCCAGCAATTTTACACACATTCATAGGTAGTAAAATAGATTTGTTGAAGAAAAGTATAAGGTAAAGAGTTAAGGGTAGTGAATATCTAGGGCAAAGGTGAGGTCTCAAATTTATCAACTGTATCCAAAATTTCCCATGAAAATTGAAATTTTGAGTCAAAGATGGGTTTGACTGAACTCCACAAACCCATTCTTAATCTGCCCCTGCATTGTAATGTTTTTTAGGGGTATTAACCCTTGTCCTGCTGAACCCTGATTTACCCTGCCTTTGCAAACAGTGTAGGTCCAGATCAGTTGGAGTCGAAGAAACCAACTGATCTGGATCTGCACTGTTTGTCATTAAGTATTCAAATTTGTATCAGTAACCTGAATCAAATAATCTGATTGGCTGAAAATTAGAAGTGGGCATAGTATCTTAATTTATTCAGCAGGACAAGACTTAAATAAGAAAACTCCAGAGAAAAAGAAAAAAATATCAGCACATATTGTTTGAAAAAGGCTATGAAACTTTTAATCTCATTATAATGCTGAAACTTATAATGAAATGCCATTCCAAAGACCCCAACCATTGCAGAAAGAGAGGACAGTCCAGTATTTCTAAAATAATAATCTGTGGACCGTAGCTCCCGATAAGAGGGGTATCCAGATAAATATACATTGTGGGTACTTTACTCATTAGAAGGGTCTCACTTTCTCCACAAAAATAAGTTGTGGGTACTTACGGTAAATGTCCTAAAATTTCCTATACCAAAGTTTCTGACAAAATGGCATATGCAAACAGTGCAGACCTAGATCAGACTGCTCCTGAAGGAGCAGTCCAATCAGGGTCTGCACTGTTTGCCAGTCCTCTAAACATTTTAAGAATCAATGGCATAAGAGCAAAATTTAAGCCAAAAAATTGTGGAATGTAGTGTTTGAAATTTTTGGATTATTATGGTACTAGAAGCCATTCATTGGTACTCTTTAGAAGTGTCTCACTTTCTCTACAAGAACATAAGTTGTGAGTACTTGTTAGAAGTGCCTCGGCGAGATGTTTACAACCTACAATTTGTTGAGAAGTAAGAAAAACTGATATTTTTGCATTGAAAAAAAAAGCATCTTTTCTGGCGGTATGATGGACATGGATAGCCAGCTTTGAGTTAAGCCATAATTTAAAGCTGCTTGGCAGGTCTAGATAAGAGTGGGTATCAGGTAAATATTTTTCTTATTTCTCCACAAAAACATATGTTACAGATACTTTCTCCACAAAAACATATGTTATGGGTACTCATTAGAAGCGCCCCACCAACATATGTTTTTGTGGAGAAATAAGGAAAATATCAATACTTTTGGAATGAAAAAAAAAAAAAGCAAGAGCTAGGCAGCTCATATGAAACATAAAGCCTCATGCTGGAAAATAAAAAAAAGAAAACAAATTTAAATTGTCATCTGCTATATTTTTTTGAATAGTGCTTTAGTGCTTTAAGGTTAAAGCTGTATTTATCTTTCAGATAAAGTACGAGAAGCCAATGGGTGTGTATTGGTCCATTGTTTGGCGGGTATATCGCGCTCCCCGACCTTGGCTATTGCTTACATCATGAGACATCTCAATATGACGTCTGACGAGGCATACAGGTTAGTAATGGGAGCCATTTTTGTAACAGATTTCCCTAAAATTAGCTCTAAATTCCAAGTGGTTAGTGCTCCCACTTCAGCTCATGAGGTTGCGAATTTGAATCCTGCTAGAGGCGGAACAAAGTCCACATGGAGCAAATTCTATCCTTTTAGAATAGACCCTTTTGCAGAAGGCAAAACAAATTTGAAAAAATTGCCCTGCACCAATGAACCCATTAACGTATTTTAGTATGACTCGCTATTTTGCTTTTGATGAAGGCAAGAAAATGTGATAAATTTCTGTCATTTGATGGCAGTATTGACATTTTTGACCAAAATGTTGACCAGTCTTGGATGGAAGTCTCTTGGGAATCAATGCTACGATGCACGTCTCGCCATATTGTACAAGATAGTGCATGGCCTGTTTGCCATACCAGTTCCACCATACTTTGAACAGCTCACAAAATACACCCATGACATTCATTCCCTTTCTTTCAAATAAATTCACACATCCGTCTGCTACTATAAGTACTCGTGCCTCGTCTTCATTCTCTCCCTTCCGCTGATTCAAGAAGGGCAGTTAGTTTCTGGCAAAAGAATGTGCACAATACTGGTTAACTACTTGGAGGACTAAGCCTGCCCAGTAAACGTGTGGTTAGGTAAACAGACCGTGCTCGACATGACCACATTGGGTTGACTGGACCATAAAACCTCAACACAAACAAACAAACAAACTCGTGCCTGGTCATGACCATTGTTCTTTTGAACAGACTACTAGCTGATCTCGTCCAAATCTCAGATCTTGTCTCTTATAAAGCAAGAGAAGGTCAGATCACCCACAGTCTTCCCGGAATCTATAGATACAGTTTTCATCCGGCTTTTAAACTCTCTATACTAAGACTAACTCTTTCACCATGCTTTTAAATTTCCATTCTGTATTATCAGACTTTTTTACATCTTTTACTAACACACCATGCATCAACAAAATTTTTAACCCTTAAAATGCCAAGAAAACCTGCATCTGAAAATGTCTTCTGTTTATGTCGTCTGCTGAATATTCTTGCAAACTTTTCAAACCTATTTTTGCATACAGGCAAACAGTGTGGACTGGAGGAGCAGTCTGATCTGGGTCCACACTGTTTGCAAAAATGACTTTTAAAATCACAAGCAGATGACAAAGCAGGCAACAATTGTTGTGATTGGCAGTTTAAGGGTTAATAATACATGAACTTGCAAAGAGGTTATGGATTTTGTGAGGATATCTTCAATGACTCAAACAGAGTAAATCTTCAATGACTCAAACACCGATGGCTTATTTACCATGGCTGATTCGAACTCAATTTTTGAGTATCTAGGAAATTCTTCTGGTTGCTCAAGAAAACTGGGCCCAGTTGTTCAAAGCTAACGATGTCGTTAGTTAACGATTCGTTAAAATTTACATCGAGTGATTCGCAAATATGCTGAAATTTTTTGCTGAAAAAATGTGAGTAGCTTACTCACATTTTTTCAGCAAAAAATATCAGATTATTGTGTATTGAATCTGCTAAAACAGTTAACGAAATGACCCTTAACGAGCTCGTTAAGCTAAAGACGCTTTGAACAACTGGGCCCAGATATTTAGGAATATTTTAGGGAAATTTTCTTATTTTATCAAGGCAGTTCTAATAAATATACTCAACATACCATTATTTTATAGATCATTGAAAAAACATCTCTAAATTATCCCAAATTGCCTCTTGACCTGGTGCTATGATTAAACCTCAGTGGCTAGAACTACCATGTCTGGAACAAATTTCCGTGATCCCGTTTTATTGAAGTTCGACTGTAGATAAATGCTAACAATATTTTATTATACTTTCAGATATGTTAAAGACAAAAGACCAACAATATCTCCAAATTTTAACTTTCTGGGTCAGCTGCTAGAATTCGAGAAAGAATTGAAACGAGAAAAAGAACTGAACAATAACAGTTCCAGCACATCTGCTCAGAAAAGTGAAACCAGAACTTGGTCTAATTATGTAATGGATCTCTCCTCTCACAGTCCCTCCTCCCCGGTTGCAAAAAATTTACGACCATTTGTATTTGAAACTTGTGGATCTCAGGGTTTAAATTCAGGATCAGTATCTCGAAATGTTTCTGACAGTAAATCAGACACAAAAGAGCAAAAATCAACAGAGAAGCATTCGAGAGCCGAACAGACAGACAGACTGGTTCTGCAGACAGACTGTTCTTTTCCTTCTAGTGCGGACACAAAAGAGAACCAGTCAATAAGCAAAAGTTCAATGGTTGTAAAGGATGTGCTGTCATTCACTTTTCCGTTAGATTCTACAAAAGCAAGGTCACATCCATGTAGTTTAAATTTAGATACATCAAAACGTTCTCCATTTTCATTTCCTAGTGAAATGAACACATCAAAATCATTGACGCAAATATCGGAAGTGACTGAATGTGAAACTCCTTCACCACTGGCTTTGCCAAGCGGAGAAAGTACTATTTCTACCTCATTTGTGCAATATCAGTCAAAATCTACAGGATCGTTTAAACCATTATTTCCATATGGTGAAACTTCAACTGTTCGGAAAGATTCATCAAAAATGGACGTGGACCAAAGTTATTCTAGCTCATCTTGTTTTGGAACAAAGCAAACATGTTCTGGAAATGTTTTAACTTCACCAGATATGACAGAAAGTGAAAATAAATTCGGATTTTTACGTAAAAGTAAATCTTGTATGTCTCATATATCAGATGTCAGTACTAGTCACTATTCTTCTAGTGAGACAAAACCATCGCACACAGACAGTTTAGTGACTTCTGGTGTAAAATACACACCTTTTACACTCCCAAAGTTCAGTGGGAAGAAACCATTACGAACATCACTTTCTTTGTCCTTATCACCTATCGTACCAACAAAACCATCTAAAACTGTAGTTAACTCAGGGGAAAATAAATCTCTGTCACCAGTGAACCCTAAAAACATTGCTCTGGAGGACAGAACTGGAGTACAATTAAAGGAAAGCAGTGTAAAAGAAGAACCAGTGAAAAATGATCTTAGAACCTTAGACACTTCAAACAACATTCCTTCTTATTGTAACAAGACAACGGTAACAATGAGTCAAAAAGTGACACTGAAATCTTTCAGTGGCACATCTTCAACATGTCTAGCATTGGCAGCTCACTCTCCCACAACACCAACTAGGTCCCTCGCAAAGCTTAATTTCAGTGTGTCTGATAATGAAAAGGTAGCGAAAAAATATGAGACAAAAGTGGAAACCTTTGTGAATGAAAATCCAGCAAAATCAAATGAAAATGACAATTTGACTAGTAAGTCTGATCAATCGGTTCGTTTTTATAGCTTTCCTACTACCTCTCTTGATAAATTAAACTTCACTCCATGTTTCTCAAAAATGTCCGAGAAAGATTTTAAGAATGATCAAAATATTGTAAATACTAGTCCACCAAGAACTTCTGGTGTAAAGAGACCGTTAAATAATAACGTGATAGACTTACAGGATGAGGATGCAATATCTCCAATGTCGGTATCAAGTACAATGAGTACTTCGAGCAGCAGTTCTCATACCAGCAGCTCGGTATCCTCCCCTTTGACCAATGGTATCCCGACAAAGGTTGCAGTGCGTAAACGCGAGAGAAAATCAAATAGACCAAATGTGCGACCAAACAGCATTGCTTTCTCTACTTACCCAACTTTTGATTTAGGTTCTGACTGTCAGGATTCACCTAATTCTAGTAGCAGTACAACTTCACAGGACGACTCAGCAGAATTATATATTCAAAACGGTAAGAAGTCAAAGCCATCAGAGTACATGTCAGATATTCGGTTTAGGCTCGGGCGGTATTGTGAGCGTGAAGTATACATGCAGATTACGGCAGCTATGGAATCAGCTATGATGAAAACTCAATCGTTTGAAGCAACTCGTAAATCACGCAGCTTGGACGACATTCTAAGTTCGGAGGATGATTCTTCTAGTCCTAATTGTGAGTGTTCTACTTTTGATCGTGTGTTACGCCATTGTGCTATGACTCGTGATAGGTATTCCGCTCCAGCTATGTTGTTTGAAAGTCTGGCATGTCGTGGATCCTCCGATCCCTATAATTCAAATAGTAGCTTGTCGTCTGGTGGAAGTAGAACCTCCCTGCATGGGAGTATGGAGCTTATTCAAGTCTCATAACACTACAAAACTAATGTTTTACAGTAAATGTCCTAAACTTTCTAACACTTTATTCCATATTTTTTGTGCCTAAATTTTATCAATTGTTTCTTAATATACTTAGTGCATAGCTCCAGATACGGTGCTTTTTTTTAAGCGAAAAGAATTGATAGTTTTCTTATTTCTTAACAAAAAGATATGTTGTGGGTACTCATTAGAAGTGCCTCAGCGAGACGCCTCTAATGAGTACCCACAATAGATGTTTACTTCAAGAAATAGATGTACAAAATTTTAGGACATTTACAGTTTTTTTTTTTTTCCTTGCTGTAATTGTATGGCAGATAAGAGACTTCAGTCAAGTATTTGCTTTATTTCTTCACAAATAAGAGAATCACATGAGAATTGTTTCTTGAGATGATTCCATTGAGACCCAAAGTGTTTGTTTTTTTTCCAAGACAAACCTAGAGTGCATTTTTTTCTTTTTTTGGAAGTCTGAAACTTTTTATTACCCTAGAGGCTTTGGATAACTTGTAGGACTAGAACTGATACAGGCATATTTTTTTTCTTCTTCTTCTTCTTCTTTTTTTTTTTCCCCCTTTTATTTTTGTTACTGTACTGTTAATATCATTCATTCAGTGAGAATCACAGGTTATGCAACACAACTTCTGTGCAGCCCTGTACAGTGCATCTTAAATCCTTCTTGTCTAATAGTACCCTTAGTATGCTTATATCAAAATTACCACACAATAAATGTTGGATGCTTTTCTTATTTTTTCTCAGAAAAAAAAAAAAAAAAAGGATGTTGCCTGACATTCAGTGTCAAATGAAATAATAAACCTTATTTTCATAGAAAGATAAGAAAAATATTTTAAATTTGTTGTCTTTTAATATTTTGTCTGGTGCTTTAAGGGTTACAATTTTGAATGTTATGAGACTTGAATAGGATCATTGACAGTTAATGTTGGGTTTGTATTTCCTTGTTTTTGTTTATTTTCTTTATTTTGCTTGTTCCTGCTTACATTCAGTGCTCCAGATAAAGGTAGTTTTGTTAAAGATAAATATTAGGTAAATGTCCTCAAATTTGCTGTATGTTATTCTGTCCCCTTTTTTTTTTTTTTTTTTTTTTTTTGCGTATTACTATTTTTTTATTTTTTTTTTGTGCATAAAATCATTATGAAAACACGCCTATTCAAATATATTGAAAACTTAACCACTAAAAACTGAAAGTTTTCAAATAAAACGTCTGATATTTTTCATATTTCTGCTCAAAACATAGAGTGTGGGTACTCATTAGAACTGCCTCACCGAGGCAGTTCTAACGAGTACCCACCATCTATGCTTTTGAGCAGAAATAAGAAAAATAATGTATACCCCTGTAAACCCCCGTTTTACTACATAAAAGTGGGGTTTAAGGGGGGGGGGGGTCAAAATTGTATAGGTATGTTTTCGGGATGCTTGTTGGAATGGCAAACAGTGTAGACTCAGATCAGACTGCTCCTTAGGATCAGTGTGATCTGGGTCTGCATTGTTTTTATCTGCCACTTTGTTAGAAAAGTTGATTACAAAATCTTAAGACAACTACTGTATTTTTTTTTTTTTTTTTTTTTTTTTGCAAATCCTATACATTGAATACTCACTGAGGCATTCGCAGAACAAGCTTTGGTGCAAAATGATAAAAACTCACTTCTTAGCATCACTTCAGTCTGGAGCCCTGACCAGTTAAGACTCTTTATTGACCTACATGCTGTCTGCACAGGTTAGATATCTGTGCAGGTTTTCTTTTGGTATGTCACATTTATTTCTGGGTTCTGGAAACCCTGATTTTGGAGCTGTTTTTCAAAATTCTTACCACAATTTATGTTGATCTCCATTCCTTCAAAGAATGCTAACTTGATCTTAACCTTTAAAGTGCTAGCAAAAGTTTTTTATGTTCCCTAAAAAATAAGTTTTATCATTTCATGTGAATGGGCAGAGGATTCACCTGAAAAAAATCAAGCTGGAAAATTATGAATAAAAAATTTTAGTATGTTCCCTCCTGCAATTTTGAAACATGCTTTAAAGGTTAAGTGATAATTTCTGCTTTCTCTCAAAGATCTCAACATTTAGTTTTGAAATGATTTAATGAAAAGTCATTGATTACTCAGTTGCAGGGAATTGCATTCTAAGATTTTATCTTGGTTGATTTTTTTTCGCAAAGATCTCAGATCATGTGTAATATGCCACACAAGCAAATAGCTGGGTTTAGTTAGTTAATTTAAAATCTCAAATCATTTAATTTAATGAAACCATGTTTGTTTTCACAACTTTGCAATATGTCAAATAAAAGTTCTCAGTAAGATTTTTTTTTTTCTTTTTTTTTTTTTTAGTTTTTGTGCACACTATATTGGTAATGAAAGTAAACATTTAAGTTCGAGTAGGCGCTCTTCTGAAATAATGCTATAATTAACCCTTGCTATGCTGAATAAATTAAGATGCCTTGCCCACTTCTAATTGTCCGCCAATCAGAGTATTTGATCCAGAATGTTGATATAAATCACATTCTGAATGACAAACAGTGCAGCTCCAGATCTGTTGGCTTCTTCAGAAGCCAATTGATCTGGAGCTATACTGTCTACAGAGGCAGGGCATATCCAGGTTCAGCAGGACCAGGGTTAATATTTTTGATTATGATTTTTTTTTTTTTTGTAATAATAATTTTATGTATATAACATTTTTTAGCTTTCAAATGTTCAGAATAGTTATGTAGATGAAAGCCGGAGTAGTTGATATTGTAAATTATTTCATCTTGTTTCTCTGTTGTTAAACTGTCCCATTTGTTTATACATTGATATGAGACAGAGCAGTAATTTGTGATTTTTCTGCATGCTTGTGCCATCCTTTTGTGATCACCTGTAATTTATTCCTGTTTTGTTCATCCTGCACTTGTTGTGAAATTGTGTTACATTTTCCATGTTAATTTTCATTTGGCTGTAGCAAGCAAAATTGATCAGGGCCCTGTCATTCAAAACTAACGATGTCTAGGTTAACATGTCATTAAAACTTTGATCATTAAATATCGGCATATATGCTAATATTTTTGCTGAAAAATGTGAGTAGCTTTTGCATTTGCAAAAGCTACTCACATTTTTTCAGAAAAATACCTGTGAATTAGATATTGTACTTACTAGATCAGTTAACATTTTGACCACTAACGAACTTGTTAAGCTAATGACGCTTTGAACAACTGGGCCTAGAGCTCTATATAAGATGTTTTTTTCTTCCTAAAAATAAATCTTGGTATTTTCCATATTTCTAACAGGCACTACCTGCACTTGTTAGAAACAACGTTCAGGGTTTCTTCAAATGACTACCCACAACATGGTTTTGTGGAGAAATAAAGATAAATATTTATCTGGATACCCTGCCCCTATCTAGAGCTCTGCTAAATCTTGTGAAAACTGTACAATTAAACCCCCTTGTTAAATCTGTGCAGTCTGACTTGCATCTGAATATTTTGCAAACTCAGTATCTGGGCCTTGTGTACTGTAATAACCCTACATATTTGGACACTCTTATTCTTTATGGTACTTCTAAAATTTGAACTATTCCAAAAATGACTACCATATTTATCCTAAGAATTCGGACACCTTCTTACCATACTTTTTCTTAAAATTGAACAAGTGCAATGTACAACCTATTTTAGTGTCTATAAATTGCTGGATGTCCGGCAAACAGTGTAGACCCTGATGAGATGCCGTGTTCTGCCATGTTCATGCCTGTTGTCCGAGTACATATGGTAAATACGGTATATAGTAACATGTCCAAAAATTGCTGATGGAATGATAAACAGTGTAGCCCCTGATCAAACTGCTCTGTTAGGGTCTACATTGTTTGCTCGGGCCTCACTGTCCAAATATTTAGGGTATATATGATAATCAGACTGAGCAGAAACATGGGCTGATCTGGGTTTATGATAATGCTGTTCGCATTGCTCCACTTTTTTTCCATCCAAAATGAATTTGTATTTTCCTCATTTCTCAACAAAAACATATGTTGTGGGTACTCATTGGAAGTGCCTCACCGAGGCGCTTCCAATGAGTACCCACAACATATGATTTCGTCGAGAAATAAGGAAAATATTTCCAGGATACTCATCTTATCTGGAGCTTTGTATTGGCATATGCAGTTGCAGCCCTATTTGCTTGTTGCAGTTCATTTTGTTTATTGAGCCGCAACATGAGAAGACGTACCTTCTGACACATGTGCCTAATAGAGACTCAAACCGGCCTCTGCAGTCGATCGTAATCTTTGTTGTCCGTGTAAAGAAACTTCGCATCCTTGGCTTTCCAATATGGGCCCAGGGAAGATTCGGATCAGATTGTGAGAATGCTCAGGCTGATCTGAATTTTCGTTGGGTACACATGTCCTAGGGTACTATTTCTGATGTTGCGGCTCTGTTGATTTTGTTGGGTATTGTGCATGTCGTTTTTTGTTTTCGTTTTCCCAGACATTGGATAAGATGCTTTTTTTTTTTTTTGCTAAAAAAATATTTATATTTTTCTTATTTCTCCACAAAATTATATGTCATGGATACTAATTAGAATTATCTAGAAGAGACCGTTCTAATTAGTACCCACAGTATAGAATTTTGTGGAGAAATAAGAAAACATATTTACATTTAGTTTCATACCCGTCTTATCTGGAGGCTTGTTTTCTGTGAATGATAGAGGATAGTTCATTTTGTCTTGGCATTATGGAAACTAAATGAATTGTTTTGCAAGAACTGTGCAGTCTGATCTGAATTGAATCTTCACTTTAACCCTTAAAATGCCAAGAAAACCTGCATTTGAAAATGTGGTCTGTTTATGTCAACTGCTGAATAGTCTTGCAAACTTTTCAAACCTATTTTTGCATACAAGCAAACAGTGTGGACCCTGATCAGACTGCTCTTAGAGGAGCAGTCTGATCTGGGTCCACACTGTTTACAAAATGACCTTTTAAAATCACAAGCAGATGACAAAGCAGACGACAATTGTTACGAATGGCAGTTTAAGGGTTAAGCTGTTTAGAACCTTAAGACCTTGAATACCACGATTTGTGTTAAAACAAGTAGAAAGAAAATTCAGTTGAAATTAACACATTTGAAAGCTTTAAATACATGCCTGTGAAACTCAGAACTGCATTTGAAATGGGCTCTCTTGGGAATGGCCTGCTGTTTCACTCACATCATTTCTTAATGTGTGAAAATCTTTGGTTTCCAAATATGATATTTATATTAATTATATAACAGCTTTGCAGAAACAAAAACCAAATTTTATGCTCCCGTTAATAAATTGATTTCACTTTTTTTTTTTTTTTTTTTCAACTTAAGTCGAATAACATCTTGCGTAGGTATTTTGGTGTACATTGTAATATACTCCAATGAGAATTGAGTTACAGTTGTGAGTAAATGTACCTTATAATGTGTCCAGCAAAGACTTGGATCAGACTGCTGGAACTCAACTGAGCATGAAATTTCACTTGGTCATAAAAATAAAAATACCCAAATTTAAAACTTTTTTCATGCTCAACTCAGCTGAGCTTGCTCAGCTGAGTTGAGCATGAAAGAAGTTTCAAAATTTTGTCAGTTTTTCAAGATTTATAAACAAATTTCATGCTCAGCTGAGTTGAGCATGAAAAAAGTTTTATAACCTCAGGGCCTGATCTGTGTAGTCAGTTGAGTCTTTGTTGACTGCATGAAGAAGTCTTGGATTTTTGGCTGTTTGACAGGATGCACAATGAAGACTTATCGGCTACGCAGATGCATAGCTGATCAGTCCTTGCTGCACAAACAACCTTTGTGGGGCGGTACATGCTCTTATTCGAAGCACAAATAATATTAAAGTACGTTATCTTTGAATCATAGGACCTATTATAGAGGAGTATTTGATCATAATTCTGGGATAATTTCTTATTTCTCCATAAAAAAAAAACAAAAAAACATGTTGTAGGTACTCATGAGAAGGGCTTGCTGATGCACTTCTAATGAGTACACACAGCATACTGAAAGGTTTTCACAGGGACGAGAGAAAATTATCTTAGAATCATCATTAAATACTCCTTAACCCTAGTCCTGCTGAACCCAGATATGCCCTACCTTTGCAAACAGTGTAGATCAAGATCAGTTGGCTTCTGAAGAAGCCAACTGATCTGAATCTGCACTGATTGACATTAAGTATGTGAATTTGTATCAGCAACCTGGGTCAAGTAATCTGATTGGCTGAAAATTAGAAGTGGGTGTGGTATCTTAATTGATTCAGCATGGCAAGGGTTAACAAGTCTTGACTGAAATAATGCCCCTAGGTCCAGGTAAATTGATATTTTTGGGGATAGTCGAACATGGCTCTTTTTTTATTCAACCAAAATATGTTGATATTTTTCTTGTGTCTCCACAAAAACATGTTAGGGTATTTATTAGAAACTCTTCACTGAGATCCTTCTAATGAGTAATCATAGACTGGCTCCAGTCTCTAGTAACTAAATATTTATTCGTATTAACCTGTTTGATACAGCCACTAAAATAACACCAATATAACATCATGATTATAGAGGCTGGTCACTAGAGTGACCAGTCATGATATTACTTTGGTTTAATTTTATTTCAGTGGATTATCAAACAGGATTATAAGAATAAATATTTAGTCACTGGAGACTGGAGCCAGTCTAGAGTAACCACAGCATATTTTTTTCCATGGAGAAATAATAAAAATATTTGAGTGGTTGGTGCTCCTGACTCCTGTCCCAGGTTTGAGTACTGCTAGAGATGGCATTCAAGTCATGACTGTACAGCGCTTCATGCCACAGTGCCTTTCATTATCACATCTTCATCATCTCGATATGATTTAATTAACACTTTGCATGCTGGGTAAAAATTTCAGCAGATAAAATTTTGAAATATTTTTTTTAAAAATAAGATTTGACATTTCATGCAAATTGTCTCCTTAGGAGACAATTTGCATGAAGTGTCAGATCCTATTTTCTAGGAAAAATAAGAAAATATCATCAGTTTGTCTTCTGCTGAATTCGCCCATAGCATGGTAAGGGTTAATCATCTAAAATAATACAAATGAAGCTGTAATTTAGGAAAAATAAAATACCTCCAACTTGTCATCTCTTAGGTAAATGGAAGGCTTATAGGTTAATTCTTTGTTGTTTCCGTTCCTTTTAAGAGCATTTACACAGGGTATTTCTATAGTTCTTAGTTAGATTTCAGGATTTTATTTCCGTCGACCTCTACTTCAGCTTGAGTAGCAAATATAGTTACGTAAATCTTTCCTTGCTGCAGGAAATATTAGCAGATGGCATTCATATTAACAGACTACATTTTACTGAATTTTTTTTAAAAATTTGCCCGCCAAGGTCGGCAACATTCTTTCGCGGAAATTAATCATGAAATATTTTCTACGGTCATTCTCTCCCTTCCGCTGATTCAAGAAGGGCAGTTGTCAGTTTCTGGCTAAAGAATGTGCACAATACTGGTTAACCGCTTAGAGGACTAAGCCTGCCCAGTAAACGTGTGGTTAGGTAAACTGACCGCGCTCGACATGACCCCATTGGATTGACTGGGCTGTAAAACCTCAACACAAACAAAATTTTAAAATTTGGTTTTGCATTTTGTTTGAATTGTCTCTTAGTATGTGATTCAGATAAATGTCCAAATGAAATGTCCGAAATTTTTTTATGTACAGAAGTAAAAAAATAAAATATTCCATTTGTTGTCTGCAGAAATATTCCACTTGTCATCTGCAACAAGGTTAAAGGTTAAACTTATGACAAAGCAGGGGGAAAGAGGCAAGAAATGGTGACCTGGACCATGTCTGATCTGGGCCTTTATTGTCTGTATATTACAATAAGAGCCCATTTCTTATTGTATGGATCCTTCTGATATCCTTTGTCCGCTTGTATCTGCTTGTGACTGCATCTAAAAGTGAGGAAAATCAAGCAAAATAGGCCTATTGTTATTGGACACCATTACAGACAATGTTCAACTTTGGCGTTTGTGCAGTTTGTTCTGATCTACCATTCGTGCAGCTCAGGGCTCTGGAGGGAGTATTTGGGTAAATCAGTAAAATTTCACTGTTAAGACCATTAAATAAAAAGACCACACTGCTGATAAGACCAGTTTTTGCCAGTCCCAAATGGGTTTCTTTGTTATACATAGTTTCAGATAAAAGGGATAATATTTTTCTTATTTGTCCACAAAAAATATGTTGTGGATACTCATTAGAAGTACTTCATTGAAACTCTTCTAATGAGTACCCACAACATATTTTTTGTGGAGAATAAGAAAAATGTCAGTTTTTTTTTGTAAAGCACCTTATCTGGAACTATGTTTTACATTCAATATTGAGACCGCCCCGCTAATAAGACCACTTTTAAGCAGTACCAAATGGCAGAATATTACTGTATATTTTTTTTCTTATTTTTCCACCTGATGATCTTAATTAAAAGCACAACATTTCTGTTGTTGAGAAATAAGGAAAATTTATATATTAACACTCAGCATGCTGGATAAAGATCTCAGCAGACAATATTTTGAATTTCTTATTTTCCCAGAAAATAGTGTTTGACATTTCATGCAAATTATCTCATCAGAAGACAACCAACCTTATTTTATAGAAAAAAAATTTTTTTCTCTCATAGGCTGCTGATTTTTGGCTGGAGGTGGTTAAAGAGTAATAGTTTTGTCTTCAGATAAAATGACTTATCTAGAGCTCTGTGTATATGTCTGCTTCCCTCCTACCTTCAGATAAGAGTGGACCCACGTAAATATTTTTTTCTTATTTCCCCACAAAAACATATGTTTTCTTGGAGATATAAGAAAAATAACAGTACTTTCCAATTAACCCATTGTAGTCTGGAGACACCTAAAAGGGTAATTGGCAAACAGTGCAGACCCAAATCAGATGCCGCAGAATGCGGCATCTGATTTTGGTCTCCACTGTTTGCAAATAATTCAACCATTTTTCTCTAGGAATATCTAAATCATACAGCTTGACATACCTAAAATCCAAATTAGACTCTCCCAGTATATAGTGTGGGAGAGTTTATTCAGTCTACAATGGGTTAAAAAAAATGCCTAATCTGGAGCTCTGTGTGTTTTGTGGGATAACAAGGCTAAATCAGAGCAGACTGTATAGACATGCAGGTTGAACTGGTACAGTTTTGGTTGCCATGGTCACAGGTTGCCATGATGACAAAGTTGCCTGGATTCAGAACCTTGAACCTGCTTAAATACATTGCAACTGAAACCTGCTTGGCAGGATGTCTTGTAAGTACTATGATGTCATCATAATCAGAAACCTAATTTGCCAATTTCATTCAATTTTTGCTGATTTGTTTTTTAGTTGTAATAAATCTGTCCATTTCTACTTTTCTTTGCTTTTGTTTTGATCCCTTTCTTGTGTTGTGATTTGTGTTGTTTTCCTTATTCCCACAATGTTACAAGGCTGTTGGTCCAGAAATTCCAATTTATATGTTTCTTATATAGCCATGAAAACAAATGCCTCAACATCTCAATATAAGTATTCTTTTCCACAACCTGTGTATAATACTACCTCTTCATAAGATCATTACTGGGATCTGAAAAAAAAAAAAAATTTTGTATCCAGATGAAATGTTCAGATAACATGTATTAAGAAAATGACCAAAAAATAGTCTTTTTCTTTATAATCTAAACATTTTTGTTTGGATACTCTTTTTTTTTTTGTCCATCTTTAACCCTTAAGATGCCAAGAAAAACTATATCTGAAAATATCATCTGTTTATGTCATCTGCTGCATCTTCTTGCAAACTTTTCAAACATACTTTTTGTATATAAGCAAACAGTATGGACCCAGACCAGACTGCTCCTAGAGGAGTCTCATCTGGGTCCACACTGTTTGCAAAAATGACTTTTAAAGTAACCGTAGCAGACAACAATTGTTGTGTTTGGCATCTTAAGGGTTAAATCTTGTTCAATTCAGTGCAGTAATGAATCATGTTATAAAGAAGTTCCTGTATGTTTTCGGCATTGATTCGTACATCGTGATCTTCATGGTGAACTAAGAAACGTATCAATATTTTTGTTTTTGACATATTGTAACAGCTTACCTGTAGCCTTGAATAACCTTCAACATATTGGCAGACAACATTTTAAAAAAATATTTTTCTTATTTTCCCAGAAAACGGAGCTTGACATTTCACCTAAACTGTCTCCTTTAAAGAAAATTTGGGTGAAATGTCAAACTGCTTTCTTTATAAAATAAGAAACTAAAATTACTCATTTGTCATCTGCTGATATTGCTTAGAGCATGCTGAAGGTTGTTTTGTACTGCTTTATCCATATGAGTCACTCTAAAGCAAAATATTCTTGATTACATACAGTCTAGACAGGTTTACAAGAACTAGTACGAAACCTTATACAAGCTGCGGCAAAGCGAAAAATTAAAGTATCACACACACACAAAACATGAAGGTTCTGATCAGCTTGCTTTTACATGCACTCTGATCAGGAAGGCCTTGTTATTGAGGAGTATTTGGTGATAATTGTGTTATAATTTACTTCAGTTCTCCATTAAAAAATAAAAAACAGCAAACAAGAAAACATGTTGTGGATACTCAATAGCAGCTCCTCATTGATTAAAACAGTACCTTTTTATGAGAAAATGAAAAAAAAAAACAAAAAAAATATTCCAGAATTATCACCAAATACTCCTATTTAACAAGTCTTCTGTTTATGCCATTTGTAAATGGAATTAGGAAACTTGGTTGTTGCAGTCGAGGAAGCAGTCACATAGCACTAGATAAGTGACTAAGTGACTTCTTTTTTTTTTTTTTTTCAACCATACCATATGTTTTCATGAGGAAATAAGAAAATTATTATAGAGCTTTGTATTCACATGAACACTACGGTCAGTGTCCTAAAATTTTGAATTTAAAAGTGTCTGACATAATGACATCTGCAGACTGTGCAGACCCAGATCAGACGGCTCCTGTTTGCCATTCCACTAAGTATTTTAAGGAACAGCTGCATAAAAAGCAAAATTTAGGCCAAAATAGTATAGAATAGTGTTCTGGGCCCAGTTGTTCAAAGCTAACGACGTGGTTAGTTAATGATTCGTTAAAATTTACATTGAGTGAACGCAAATATGCTGAAATTTTTTGCTGAAAAAATGTGAGTAGCTTTTGCAGTGCAAAAGCTACTCACATTTTTTCAGCAAAAAATATCAGAATATTGTGTATTGAATCCACTAAAACAGTTAAAGAAATGACCCTTAACGAGCTCGTTAAGCTAACAATGCTTTGAACAACTGGGCCCAGAATTTTAGGACATTTACTGTATTTATTTCTTCTTCAAAACGCATTCTAGATATTGGTAGAGTTACCAACACAGTCCTAATGGAACACATAAACAGTTTCAGTGCATTCATATTTCCCATCTGATCATGGCTTTTGCCTACTTACTAATGTTCATTGAGTTCTGTAGAATCTATAGCTAGCAAAGGCTCAGATCAGACTGCATGGATGCACAGGCTGATCCGAGCTTTTGCATGTGCTCAAAAATGCCTTTTCTTCTGGTAAGGTTTGTAATTTTCCTGGAAAAGTAGGAAAAATATAATACACTACAATCTCTTTATAACATGGTTTTGGATATAATACGGTTCAAAGATGGATCCCAAAAATGTATAGATTATATTGAAAAATGACCATAAATGGTCATTTTTCAATATAATCTATACATTTTTGTTTGGATATAACACGGTTGTTTAACTAACACGGTTTATGTTATGGACCCCTATGTTAGTGTTATAAAGAGGTTGTGGTGTATATCAACCACCTGAATAACATTGTCTGAATCACTGCAGTCTCTTTGAACTGTCTGAACCATCTTGCACATCAAGACAATACTGAGTCCTGCTCTTTAAAAGTTTGTCGCTTAAATAGAAGTAGGGGCACAGCAAGACCTACCAAGTGCCATATGCCAGCGGAAGGCCTAGGTCAGTCTGCATACTTGTACAGTCAGGTCTTGCATAGCTCTAGATAACAGAAGTGTCCAGGGCCCAATTGTTCAAAGCATCATTAGCTTAATGAGCTCATTAATGACAAACTCATTAACTGTCGTAGCTAAGGTATTTTCAAATCATTGATATTTTTGCTGTAAAAATGTGAGTAGCTTTTGCAAAAGCTACTCACATTTTTTCAGCCAAAAAAAAAAAAAAAAAAATCAATGTATATGTCATATTTCAAGATAGAAATTTTAACGTCACGCTACCTAACAACTTCGTAAAGTTTTGAACAACTGGGCCGCGATAAATATTTTTCTTAATCCTCCATAAAAATAGGTTAAGGTTACTCAATGGAATTGTCTCTGTAAAGTGATTCAAATGAGTACCACAATATATGTTTTCATAGAGAAATAAGAAAATTTCAATACTTTTTGGTCAAAGGAGTCTTATTAGTGGCTGCCTACAACACATTTTTCATGGAGAAGTACGAAGAATTTCAATACTTTTTGGTGGAAAGAGGTGTCTTATCAGTGGGTACCAACAACCTGCATTTTTTTGGATATATAATTAAGAAATAAATTATTCCAAACCGTGCTCAAATGCCTAAGATAAAGCACAGTTGAGTTTGGGTTGTATCAAATGGATACAAACCAAACTCAACTGTGCTTTATCTGGGGCATTTGAGCACGGTTTGGAATAATTTATTTCTTTTCTAACATCCCTCATTCAGCGAGTTTTGCATAAATGAATTTTGTTTTATTGATTTTCATTATTATTTATATTACCTGACTTCCCCTTTGGTAGTTGACAATACCTCTTAAGCATTACGTCACGCAGTTACGTAGATACAAGGTTCGATGACGAATATTCAAAATGGTGGATAACTAATGTGAATCAGCTGACGGTGTAAAATATAAATAAACAAAGTATTAATATAAAAACTTAAATCCTGTGTTCATGAAAGAATTGCAAAACGTATGAAATTTGAGTGCCGCGATGGACTTCTCGTAATAAGGACAGATATAAAACAGCAAATAAAATGTTAACCGGCTTACTTTCGTTTTCGAACGTCAACAAATACACGATGGAAACAAGAAGTTAAACGAATGTGTTTGAATGGTGTAACCTGTAGAGAAACTCATCTGGTAAAAAAAAGTCAAAGAACTGCAATATGCTCATAGATCATTTTCTGTCTTAATAAATAATATATTTTTTTATGTATATGAATGTTTCGGCCAATAAGCTAATCTAGCGTCCATAGTTACCAGGGGGCGAAACTTTCGCAAATATGATTGGTTTCCCGTCGATAGCACGCGACGAAATTCCTGTGCTCAAATACCTTAAAGCACGGCTAGAAATGTAAAGACAAATAAGGAACAACACGTGCAGGGGTGTTAGAAGAAAAATTTCAATACGGAAAATGCCTAAAATTTCGTACACCAAAGTGGCCAACAAAAACAACAAAAAAGTGATTTATCTGATGCTGAGTCTCATCAATGCAAACATGAGTCAGTCACTGCGCTACAATATGAAAGCAGCAATGACCAGCCTATGCATTGTCAATCTAACCAGGCTGTTGCTATTCATTAGAACATTTTTAATGGTTTTGCTGAACCCCAATAGCAAACTGCAAAGACAATACAGTAAAACCTGTGTAAGAGAGTCACCTTCCAGACTGACTTTAAACAGTTGTTGATGTGGAAAAAGTTGTCTGTCTTATAAAGGTACATGTCATGTAATTTTGCTAGCAAAATTACATGAAATGTACCTTTATAAGACAACCACCTTTCCACATCAACCACTTAAGTCAATTTCAAAGATGGCTGTCTTATACAGGTTTTACTGTAACCATATTTGTTGATGCAAAGGCTGATGTTAAGTGTCCCAGATTGTGTATGTGTAGACTATCCTGTTTGCATGTGTCCCATGTCCTGATAATTATGTCAAATAGGCCACTGTAAGTGCAAAGATGTCACTGAGACATATTTGCAGATGGTGACTGAGATTACCAGTGCATCTGATCACAAGAATAGGACCCTGATTGCATATGCAGACAGCAAAGGCCCAGATGAAACTGCATTTTCAGGTTCGATTATGGCCTTCACTATCCACTTAATGAATCATTAGATATTATAGACTCTTATTTTATATGCAGACAGCAAATGCACAGTCTGATCAGGGCCTTTACTGTTGTCTGCTAAAAGAATCATTGGATTATGTAGACTCTTTATCAATTGACAATAAAGGCTGTGTCACAGCTATGCATATTCTGCTAAATGATCAGAACTTGTGCGTTTCGTATTTGATTAAGAAACCTTTTTATTGATATGACACAGATAGGATCTTCAGGAATTATGTAAACAACAGATTGAGAGCGCACTGATCAAGACATTTTAGCCACATTGAGAGAAAACATACCTTCCGACAGGCTCCGTAGCTTTAGAGAGGGGCATCAGGTACATATTTTTCAATTTTCTCCACAAAAAACATGTTGTGGGTACTCATTCGAAGTGCCTCAGAGAGGCACTTCAGATGAATACCCACAACATATGTTTTCATGGAGAAATAAGAAAAATATTAACCCTTGTCCTGCTGAATAAATTAATGTGCCACACCCACCTAATTTTCAGCCAATCAGATTGCTTGATCTCGATTGTTGCTATAAATTCACATATTTAATGGCAAACAGTGCAGATCCAAATCATTTGGCTTCTTCAGAAGCCAACTGATCTGGATCTACACTGTTTGCAAAGGCAGACTATATCAGGGTTCAGCATGACAAGGGTTAATTAATAAAAGTCTTACTTGGCACTATGATGCACTCAGCAAAGATTCCGATCAGCCTGCACATTTTGCATATAGCATGATCAGGGCCTTCTCTATTTTCATCTGTATTCGGCAATATCAAATGATTCAGTAAATGAACAATGAAGGCCCAGATCAGGCTGGGCATTTGTGCAGTCTGGGCATTCATTGTTCGCACATATATGAGATTAAGGGCCCAAAGTAAATGGATATGACCATGATTAGACTTTGATGGTGTGTAAGCTAATCTTGGCATTCCCTATATAAACCCTTTTCTCATGGTGAACCCAAATATCCTTTCAAATTTGTTGCAGAAGACAGTCTGATTTTTTTTTTTTTTTTTTTTTGTCTAGGGAATTATCAGAGCAAATAAGACATTTTGTTCTTTTTCAGACATTCAGACATAACGATGATTCACATGAAATATAAAGCCATATTTTCTCTGAAAAATAGCACAAAAGTTCAGAATGTCATCTGCTGCTGTTGTTGCTGACATTTTAAAAGTTAATCATGTTTTTTCTTCTCTTTACAAGCTCCCACGATGCCACGGGTAAGTTTGGCACCACCAATTGTGTGAACTTTTGATCCAGGTTGTTGAAATGTTTGGTGCCTTACTGCTGCATGCTTTCATCTTACCAGATCACCAGTAACCAGTCATGTGACGTCACCCTTTTAGGAAATGATGTAAATCATCAGTCTCTAAACAACCAGTCATTTGTCCTCATTTTCATCATACAACAAATGTCTCATCTACTCCCAAGAAGAAAATCATGTGTTTAAATGTTCTCCAAAAGAGAAGTTGTGTGACAGAAGCCTTCTACCACGTAGCATGACTGCAGCAGCCTCCTAACCACATGTAGCTTCAACAGTCTCTGGACCACATCATGTGACTTCTGTAGACAACATCATGTGACCAACAAAACAGCCTCATCATATCATATGACTACAACAGTCTTCAGACCACATCTGGTGACTTCAACAAACAGCCTCATTGTCATGACTTCAACAGCCTTCAGACCAAATCTGGTGACTTCAACAAACAGCCATTTTGTCATATCATGTGGCTTTACAGCCATGTGACCATATCATGTGACATCAGCAGCCTCATAGTAACAACAGTCAGATGGTATATCAGTCTAGATCATGTGGTACATACTAGACCATATTAGATATAGGGTTTTTTTTTTGTCTACAGGGTCACAAAGATGTACAGATCAGGAAATGCAGATTCAAATTATTGATTTTTTTTAATTAATTTAATAAGGAATTTTTCATTATATATTGTACAAATACATGTACATTTGAACCTCTTTATAAGATAATTTCATATAAGACAGTATAAAGGTGAACCCCAAAAGTGTTGTATCAAAATCAAATATGTATAGATTATATAGAAAAATGGCCATTTATGGTCAAAAAAATGTACTGATTATATAGAAAAATGACCTTTTATGGTCATTTTTCTATATAATCTATACATTTTTTTTCGGATACAACACAGCTGCTTTGTTAACATGGTAATTGCTTTGGATCGCAGCAAAAGTGTTATAAAGAGAGTGTGGTGTACATAACCTATAGAAATATGTTTTATACATTTTATGAAATCATTGTTAGATCATTATAATTTATTTTGGTTGAACAAATTTATAGCTATAATAGCATACATGATAGAAAAATGTCAGCCTACATGAGTGATGTAGAAATTGTCTCCCTTGGCAAGTTGGAGCCCATCATTTTTTCACAAGAATTTATATTATTATTTTTCTTTTCTAAACCATTGGAGTAAATCAAGGCAAAGTAAATCAGCTATAGCCCCAGCTTTCATACATAGCATCAGAAATTATTAATATTTCTTACTTCTTCCTAACATGTTATGTACTCGGGGCTTTCTCTTACATTTTGGCAATTTTTACCCCCAAAACAATGTTCTGGACTCTCAAAAGACTGAAGCAAGAGTCCTGAGTGATGCATATAGGATCAGTCTAAAATTAATCACATTTATTCCTGGCTTTACATTTAATCTATTTGTGACCTAAAAGACAAGAATTATCAGTATTTGGGCATTAGTTAACCTCTTTAAAACAGCAAACCCTTATCTCATTAAAGGATCCCCTTAACTCCAGATCAGGGAAACCTTAAGGGAAAACCCAGGCACTTACATTTAGCAGCATAATTTGATGATTTGTGATCTTGAGTTAAAGAGTCAGTGTGAGTTCTGCCCGTCAGTGAGTTCTAGCATCATCTGTCACTATGACCAATGAAGCAAGTTAGTCATTATATAATGAATCATTTCTTTTATAGAGTTATGAACTAGGCTGTGTACTAAAGCTATTTTTGTTAATCCTTGTCCTGCTGAACCCGGATATACCCTGCCTTTGCAAACAGTGCAGATCCAGATCAGTTGGCTTCTTCAGAAGCCAACTGATCTGGATCTGCACTGTTTGCCATTAAGTATGTGAATTTATAGCAACAATCCGGATCAAGTAATCTGATTGGCTGAAAATTAGAAATGGGTGTGGCATCTTAATTTATTCAGCAGGACAAGGGTTAATTAAAAATAAATGGGTAAAAAAATGTCTCATGTCTTAAGCTTGTATACCAGCTTTACCCTAAATATTTAGACACCTCTCTTTTATTACATGTACTTTTACTCGTCTTAACCCTAGTCCTGCTGAACCTGGATATACCCTATCTTTGCAAACAGTGTAATTCCAGAGTTGGCTTCTATTGAAGCCAACTGATCCGGATTTGCACTGATTGTTATTAAGTATGTTGGTTTGTATAAAAAAACTGGATCAAGTAATCTGATTGGCTGATAATTAGAAGTGGGTGTGGCTTCTTAATTTATACAACATGACAAGGATTAAAATTCAGACAAGTCCATTTCACTACATGTTAATGTGTCTAAAACTGCTGGATGAGTGGCAAACTATAGACCCTGATCGGATGCCACAAAGTGGCATCCGATCAGGATCTACACAGTTTGCTCAGGCCTGTCTCTCTGAATACTTGGATAAATGTGGTAGGAAACAACTGTGTTTGTTGCGTAAATATTTTGAATCAATAAGAAATGATACAATCACTGTGACTCAAAACATGCATTTGATTGACACTGTCTGAAAAATTATTACAGAGAAATCCCAAGGAGCAACATCTTTGTAAGGGTGAACTGAATTTTCTTTGATGATTTGGCCTTGTGTGTGCGTGAGTTTAAAACAAAGTATTGATTTTTTTTCACGAAACAGTTGTTGTGAAAAAGCCCAATTTTGAAGCCGTGGCCTTATGGCTGAGTTGGATGCCCATCCAACTAGTAATCAGGAGGTTGCAGGTTCACTCAAGTGGACCCAATTGGGTTGCCTGGGTCATAAAACCTCAACACAAACAAACAAACCTGATAAAAAAAACAAACTGTTTTTGATTCAATTTGGGGAAACTGCGGCTCCATTGAATACCCTTTGTGAACTTTGAAAAAAGCATATCATTCCTAATTCTGGCAGTAAGCTTGCAAATCTGCTGCTTAATCATGGCTGAAGAAGCCCTTTTTTTCAGTCCAAGTAAGAATAATAATTTTAAAATTCTAACAGCTCCAATTTAAAGATATGCAGTACCGTACTTACCTTAAATATTAAGACAGACAAGCCTGTGTAACAGTGTAGATCCAGATCAGATTCTGCATTCTGCAGCATCTGATCAGGGTCTGCACAGTTTGCTCCGACCTATCTGTCCCAGTACTTAGGGTTATTACAGTACATGTACCTCATAGTCACTCACCCCTTGATTTCTCATTGGAGGATTATTTTAACCCTTGTCAAGATGCCTCGCCCACTTCTAATTTTCAGCCAATCAGATTACTTGATATTGTTGATATAAATTCACATACTTAATTGCAAATCAGATCCAGATCAGTTGGTGTTTGCAAAGGCATGGAATAACCAGGTTCAGCAGGATCAGGGTTAATAAACACTCAAACATTTATAAGAAATTCAATGGTATTTATCAGAATTTAATGGCCTTTATTAGAATTTTTATGGTATTTTTATTGGCTCACTGCCAAGGGAGATAACACCTAATGTTGAATATAATTCTGTTATACTGCTGAAATTCAGCTTTAAGTACCTCATTTTGAAATGGCAGAACTTAGAATTTTTTGTTAGCACATTTAAATTTCTATATCCCATAAAAAGTTGAAGGCAGGTATTTGTGTATACTGTAATTACCCTAAATATTCGGAAGCCTTAACACTTGTCATGCTGAATAAATTAAAATGCCACACCCATTTCTAACTGTCAGCCAATCAGATTACTTAATCCAGATTGTTGATATAAATTCACATACTGAAAGACATACAGTGCAGATCCAGAACAGTGGCTGATCTGGATATACACTTTTCAAAAACAGGACAAGGGTTAACACTTCAAAGTTTGAACCAGTCTCTTTGGCTGCCTGTTGAAATCTAATCAAAGCACTGACAGCACTGGTGGGTTGATTGTCTCTGAGTGTAGGCTAGGAAAATGGTCCTGAATGGGGACAAGACTGTTTCATTTAACTCTTAATCTTCTGTAAGTTAAGCAAACAGTGCAGGCCCTGATCAGATGCCATGTTCTGCAGTGTCTGATCTGGGTCTGCACTGTTTGCCAATGTCCAAGTCCATATTTTACAGATAATCTATGAATAAACGTTACCTGCTGGATTTCGTCTAACCTGCAGTTCAATTACATTGGTCAGTGATAATCACATGGACAACAACTTAAAGGAAATTTTTGTGTATGTATACAATGGCTCCTTTGTAAACAATCAACCCAAATACAGTGGAACCTCGTTATCTCGAACTCCTTATTTCGAATTACCGCTTATCTCGAAGTGAAAATTTGGTCCCTGTTTTAACATGAAACTATGACAACAGGTAACAAAATAATGTGGAAAAGAGGAGAAATTGCTCCTAAGGAGCAATTTCTCCTCTTTTCCACAATATTTTCAGTATATCTCTATTTTAAGGAGTCAAATTACATATTTATTTGTGAAATGTGGTTGTTTGATTTATCTTTTTTCCTCAGTTCTGCAAATCTGATATGTCGAGATACGGATATCTTGAAGTATTTCAGAGAGTCCCTTGGACTTCGAGATAACGAGTCAACTGTACTTAATTGCTTAATTGCAAACAGTGAGGGCCTTAATCAAACTGTTCCTTTTATGAGCAGTTTGATCTGGGTCTACATTGTTTGCACAGATAAGTCTTTCAGAATATTTAGGGTAAATGTAGTGGATTCTGTTAGACAACAATTACCTATGCTAGGTGTGTTAACTTGGACAGGATTTATTTTGAGACTGTTTGGATGTTTGAATATACCTAAACTGAATACCTGTTTGAAGGTACCTAAAATCTTAAGTTAATAAACCTATGTTCAGTTATATATTGTTAAAAAATGGGCAATGCCATAAAAAGGGGACCTTTATGACATATGCAAACAGTGAAGGCTCAGACCGGGCCCTGCACAATCTGACTGGGCCCTTTTATTTTTGCTTTTTAGATTTCATAAAGTTCCAAAGTACCATATTAATATTTGCACTAAGAACTCGGACAGAAAGGTATGAGCAAACAGTATAGATCCAGATCAAATGTTGCAGAATGTGGCATCTGACCTCAGTTTACACTTTTTGCTACTTATCCATCAAGTTTCAGACATAAGGATATTTAGTAAAATTGACTTGTTCAAAGACTAGGACAAGTATGTTAGAGCATTAAGGTGTCCAAATTGCTGGGGGTAATTAAGGTAGTATTTGTAAATATGGGAATGCATTGACCAGCTTCATTAGGATATCCAGTCTGATCAGGACCTTTGCTGTTTGTTTACCATATCATAGCTCTAAATTAGAGTGGTATCAAAATAATACATTTTTTTCTTATTTCTTCACAAAAAGATATGTTGTGGGTACTCATTAGAAGTGCCTCAATGAGGCACTTCTAATGAGTACCCACAACATGTTTTTAAGGAAAAATGAGGAAATTTGCAGCATTTTTTGTCCATTGAAGAAAAAAAAAAACATTTTCATTGAAAAATAAAAAGATTTTCAGCATTTTTTGTCTTCTGAAAGATAAAAAAAACAACAACAAAAAACAAAATAAAAAACACTTTTTCTAGAGGTATGTCTTATGTCATAAGGTACCTGTTTTGTGTGTGATTTAGCCCAACTGTAAATTTAAATAAAAACTTTATGTTTTGTCTTTCAAGTATATGTTTTTGTTTTCATGTATATAGAATCTGGAGTTGATATGAAGAAATGTTATCCATCAGATATGTGGTCAGTCAGCAATTAGCCGATGACAGTTTAGCTGTGCTGTAAGAAAATGAATCTTTAGAGAATATCTGTACAACAGAGGCCCAGATCAGACCATGCCATTATACTGCCATAGCAGTCTGTCCAGCTCTATTCTGACAAGATCTTTGTTGTTATTGATTTATTCTACAACACCCAGTAATAAATGTACAACAAAGGCTTTGGTGTGTAGGTTGATCTGGGCCTTCACTGTTGCCACACTTTGAAATATTTTTTCATATTTCTTGTAGAAAATTGGGCTTGACATTTCATGAAATGTCAAACCCTATTTTCCTTGAAAAATAAGAAAAAAAATTCAAAAGATGTCATCCATGAGATAGTAATTCAGCCTATAAAGAATTGAAGAGGAGATGAGGAGTGCTCAGAGAAAACCAGTATTCTAAAGTCAAGCAGTGAAGGCCCTTACAGGCTAAGAATGCACCTGACTTAGCTCTAAGATAAGGTTGTTTTTTGTTGTTTTTTTTATTCAACTGAAAAAAGAAGTTGTATTTTTCTTATTTCTCCATGAAAACATATACCCACAACATATATTTTTATGGAGAAATAAAAAAAAATACTGACCTGATACCCCCTTTTATCTAGAGCTCTGCTGCCAATCCCTAGTGTTAAGATGATTTGGTTTTTTTTTGAGGAGATACAAGGGAAGTATTCATCTGGATACTTCTCTTATCTACAGCCACTGACCAGTCTGGGTCTTCACTGTCCACATACAAGAGTATGTTAGTTCTCTGGCATATTCCTCTAATTGTTAAAGTTTATTTGGTAGGTGCGATAAAGGAAATGGTGTGAAAAGCACTGTTAAGTGTAGTGATATATCCTTGTAAATGTGGGTAAATATTCATCTCGTAATTTAAACAGCAATAAAAATTATTATTTTTTCTTCCGGTCCAAATCGTTACAAATTAAAGTTTGAATTATTGCAGTTGTTGTAAACTGTCAGTCTGGTTTGTTCCTCTTTCATTATCATTTTGAAACCTGGATGAATTTGACCAAGTGGTACTTCATACAGTTTAATCAAGCAAACATTTTAGCTGAATTATTACAAATATCATTTATGCCAGATGTGTTCAACTTGTTATGAATTGTCTGCCTTGGTGGCTCGGATGCCCCATCCGACTGGAGACCAGGTCACGGGTTCAACCCCCACCTAGGTTGGCAACATTCTGTCATGGAGATTGATCATGAAATATTTTCTACGGTCATTCTTTCCCTTCCACTGATTCAAGAAGGGCAGTTGTCAGTTTCTGGTGAAAGAATGTGCCCAATACTGGTTAACCGCTTAGAGGACTAAGCCTGCCCAGTAAACCTGTGGTTAGGTAAACTGACCACACTCGACATAACCCCATTGGGTTGACTGGGCCGTAAAACCTCAACACAAACAAACATCCAGCAAATTAGTCAAACACTCCCTTAAAGTGCTAAGCAAAATTATAGCAGATGACATTCTAAAGTTTTGTTATTATTTTTGTTATTTTTCAGAGAAAATAAAATCTGGCAGACATTTCACATGAAATGTCAAGCCTTAATTTTTCTGAAAAATACCAAAAAAAATAATCAAAATGTCATCTGCTGCAGTTGTGATTAGCACTTTACTTTAAGGGTTTAAAAAATGCAGTTACCTAGTGGATTAATTTTTTGGTGGGGGAGAGGGGGGGGGTTCTTAATTATTTTACCTGTCTGAATTTAATAGCTGTTTGAATTACTAGACTGTTTACCGTAGAAGTTTTTCTTGCACTAGGTTTATATATTGTCTTTCAGCAGAAGAGTAGTCAAAACAAGATTTATTGTTGTCATAGTTGTACATTTTGTTATTTCATTTCAAATTTTATCATGTATTCATCATCTACCTCAGAATGTAAACTCTGAATTACTGGTATTAGAATTACCAGTCAAGTAACCCTTTGGACGCTATATAAAAGTTTCAGCAATCAACATTTTAAAGTTTTTTTTTTGTTTTTTTTTTCTTTCCAGAAATCAGAGCTTAAAAAGTGATCCATATAAAATGTCAGACCTCATTAAATGAGAAAAATATGAAAAACTATCATCGTTTGTTGTCTACTGAATTCACCTCCTTTAAGAAGACAACCTCAATGACATTGAAGAATAAATTAGCAGACAACATCTGAGTGATAGATTTCTTTCACTTCCTGGAAATTAAGGTTTGACATTACAAAATTTGGGTGTTTCAAAATGTCATCTGCTAATGTTAAAATTCAGCATACAAAAGAATTAGAGTCCCTTTTTACGGCCTGTCTGTATTTGCCTTATGTTGGGCACATCAACCAGAGACAGAACCTCATTGTGAAAGGACACAGTAGGTCTTTAAAGATGTTACCACCCAATACTGTATTTACTACTATTTACAGTCGAACTTCAATGGCTCGAACATCATTGGGACCATGGAAATTTGTTTGAGACATGGGTAGTTCGAGCCACTGAGGGTTAATTACGGCGCAAGGAAAGGAAGCAAATGGTGATAAATTAGGGATTTCTTTTCGACCTTCTACACAATAATTGTATGTTGAGTGTACTCATTAGAATTGCCTCAATGATTAGATTAATATTTAGAGCCAGCGCACGACAAAACCTACAATGTGACATGCTACCAGCGAAGACTCAGATCAGCCTGCGCAACCGTGCAGTCCAGTCAGAGTCTTTGCTGATCGCATGTACCTTCTGCAGCTTCCAGGTTATCCAAAAAGGGATGAACGAGAACCCTTGCCATACTGAGTGGAGGTACAGGTTGATCTGCGTCTTTACTGGTCACATTGTAGGTTTTGTCGTGCCCTGGCTATATATGGTAAGGAGAAGGCTGTCCTAGTAAAAATACAGTTTATGTGCTATAGTTATCCTTTAGCATGCTGTAGGTTAAAATCAGCAGACTGCAGATGAGTGTTTTTCCCCCTGGCAAAAAGACTTGTCATTTCCTTCAAACAGTCACCAGAAGAAAGGAGTGTCTGAATGAAACATCAAGCTTACCATAATAACCATGTATTGGGACAAATAGGCCTCTGCAAACAGTGTAGACCTGCAGAATGCTGCATCTGATCAGTCTGCACTATTTGCCATATACACAGTAATATTTTAGACACATCGACAAGTGGTAGGACAAACTATTTCAAATTTTAGGATTTTAGGACAAGTATGGTATGTAGATAAGATGTTCCAATACTTAGAGTAACTACTGTAGTTTCTATAAACTACTTTACTTACCCTAAATATATTCAGATCCCTTAATTCCTTAGGGTATATGTCGTAACACTTACCAGGCTATGGCCAGATTCAGCAGACAACAAATTGGTGATATTTTTTCTTATTTTTCCTAGAATATAGGATCTGACTCTTCATTCAAATTGTCTCCTGAGGAGACAATTTGCATGAAGAGGCAGATCCTTTTTTCTTCGAAAAATAAAAATATTTCAAAATGTCTGCTGAAATTTTTACCCAGCATGCAAAGTGCTAAAAATTGAACCAGTCCATTTGACTTCCTGTTGATGTATCTACAAACAACTGGATGAGAATCAAACAATGCAGTCACTGATCAGAAGCCGAACTCTTCTACATCTGATCTGGGTCTGTACTGTTTGCTCGGGCTGAATACTGAGGTTAAATACAGTAATAAAAATAATTCAAAACATCCCTTATTGTTACTTTAACGGTAAGCTTACCACTCAGGGTAAAATTTTCAGCAGAGGACATTTTGAATTTTTCTTTTATTATTTTCCCCCAGAAAACAGGATTTGACATTTCATGCAAATTTTTCTCCATTGGAGACAATTTGTATGAAATGTCAAATCCTGTTTTCTGTAGAAAATGAAGAAGATATCACCAATTTGTCATCTGCTGAATTAGCTACTAGAGTAGTTAAGCACTCTCTAGACTGATTCAGCAGATGTCAAATTGATGATGGTGTTTTTATTTTTTATCACAAAGTAGGGTTTGATTTCTTGCAAAATATTTCTCAAGCAGACAATTCCCATAAAATGTCGGGGAAAAATAAAATATTTTAAAATGTCTGCTGAAATTTTTACCCAGCATGCCAAGTATTAAACCCTTAAAGCACGAAGCAAAATTTTAGTAGACAACATTCATTTTTTTTTTTTTTTTTTTTTTTTGTATTTTTCTGAGGAAATAAAACTTGGCATTTAATCTGCTAGGCAGACAATTGTCTTATTTTCTCTTAAAAAAAAAAAAAATATATCAAAAAGTCATCTACTGCAATCCTGGTGAGCACTTAACCGTTATCCTGCTGAATAATTTAATTAGCCACACCCATTTCTGACTATCAGCCTATCAGATTACATCATATAATGTTTTCATTCAAATTCACAAAGTGAATGACAAACAGTATAGATCCTGATCAGATGGCTTCGTCAGAAGCCATCTGATCTGGATCTACACTGTTTGCAAAAATAGGGGTTGTCATGAACAGCAGGATAAGGGTTAAGCATAAATGTGTGCTGACATTTTAATTCAGCATTCTCAAGGTAAAAAAACTGACTGTTCATTACTCATATCGTTTCATCATCTTTCTTCTTTTTTTTTTTTTTCTTTTTTTTTTTTTTTTTACATTTTGTGAAATATAAAAATCTACATTGTCCGTTTTATTTCTTAGAAACTTTAAAACAATATGTATTTATTAATCTTTGTGACCATTGATTAACACTTAAAGTGTTAAGCAAAATTGTTGCTGATGACATTCTAATTTTTTTTATCATTTTTCTTAGAAAATAAGACTTGGCATTTCATGTGAATTATCTGCTAGACAGACAACTCACATGAACCATCATGCCTTATTTTCTCTGAAAATTGCAAAAATAGAAAAGGAAAAAATCAAAATGTTGTCTGCTACAGTAGTGATTAGCACTTTTGGGGTTAACGTATTATACTGGGCCCAGTTGTTCAAAGCATGGTTAGCTTAACAAGCTCATTAATGACAAACTCATTAACTGTTGTAGCTAAGGTATTTCCAAATACATTTATATTTTTTTTTTTCTGCAAAAATGTGAGTAGCTTTTGCAATGCAAAAGCAACACACATTTTTCAGCAAAAAATATCAATGTATTTGCCATATTTCAAGATAGAAATTTAAGCTAAGAACTTTGTTAAGTTTTGAACAACTGGGCACAGGTTCCTTATTTTTCCAGCAGAGATTTGATCATTAGAGTAGTAAAAGTAATATAGAATGAGTGGAAATTCGAAGCAGTAAATGCACCAAAATATGGACAGCATTGAGTTAGTCGGCTTATCATGCCAATGCGGAAAAAGATGACAAAATTTGCCTCCTTTTGTCAAATTGGTTATTTCCCTTTTCTGCATTGGTATAGTAGGGTAAAGTGCCAGTCACAACAGCAGAGAAAACATTCTAATATATATTAGAATATTTTTTTTTAAAATTAGAAAATAAGACATAACTTCATATGAATCATTTACCTTCATCTCCATAGCTATTGGCATGAATATGAAGCCTTATTTACTCTGAACAATAAAATGAAAATATTTTGTAGAATCTTGTCTGCTACAGTTTAGAATGGCACTTTAATGATTAACTTGTATGTCCCATTATTTTTATCTGTGTGAAAGTTTAGGATATTTAGGGTAGACTGAGTGAGAATTCAAATCTTATACCAGCAAAAATACCTTACAAATTGAGAATCCATTTATGTATCTTTTAACCCTTGTCCTGCTGAATAAATTAAGATGCCACACCCATTTATAATTTTCAGCCATTCAGATTACTTGATCCAGCTGGTTGATATAAATTCACATACTTAATGGCAAACAGTGTAGATCCAGATCAGTTGGCTTCTTCAGAAGCCAACTGATCTGGATCTACACTGTTTGCAAAGGCAGGGTATATCCGGGTTCAGCAGGACAAGGGTTAATATGTATAGGTACCATACGACTTACTTGAAGAGTGAAGAATTAGACCAGCCCATTTGCCCAGTCTGGCCTTCCCTTCTTGTTAAACCAATACCATATTTGACCTAATTACTGCACTGTATGCTTAGGTTTTTTTTCAGTATAAAAAAACCTGTAGTAAAATATCCACTGAATAAGGCAACACTCTAAAAAAAGATTAGCAGAGGAGTTCATGAGGGGCATATTTAATGAAGCAAATATAATTTCCTTTATAAAAGCATATTTTGTAAGTACTCATTTGAATTGCCTGGACTTGTCATTGGAATAAGGCGATTGAAATGAGTACCAACAATATAGATAAAAGTACAAGGACTGTTATCTAAAGACGAAGGAATTGCTTGACTGTGCGCTTTTAGGGGTATGTGCGGTAATTAGGTTGAATACATTATTTGCACATGGAATATATGTAGCTCTATATAAGAGGGGTATCCAGATTGAATATTTTTCTTATTTCTACCCAACAACAAATGATGTGGGTACTCATTTGAAGCACCTTGAGCACTAGGGCTGGCTAATCAGAGCTGAAAAGAGATAATCAATTATCAGTCATGGCATTGTGATTGATAATCGATTAGTAATTATTGAAGATGTTGTCATAATTTTACCTGTCTCTGAGCTTGACTCTTACCATATGTAATACTTTATTGTATGTATTTGGCCAGACAGGCCTGAGCAAACAGTGTAAACCCAGATGAGACACCACAAAATGCAGCATCTCATCAGGGTCTACACTGTTTGCCACTCATTCAGCTATTTTAGACACAACATTTGGCAGTAAATTCTACTTGTTCAAATTTTAGATAAAGTATAGTAAGGAGTTGAGGTGTCTTAAAACCAAGGGTAAATATGGTAAAGTAACAGACACAAAAATTAAATGATCGGTTATTAGCAAATCTGTAACGATAATCATTTTTGTGGAATTTATCAATTAATTTCAATTAATTGTGCCAGCCTTAATGAGCACCCACGACATATATTTTCAGTGAGAAATAAGAAAATATCACTAGTTTGGGGTAAAAAAAGGGCCTTACCTAGAGCTATGGAAAATATGACTTTAGTGAAAAAAAAAGGTAATATTCTAACCAGACAATTCTTTGCTGTTGGTATATGTTACTGTGACATATACTTTTCATTGCCCTTAGCCCATTTATAAGTGCGACATCGGGTAGGCGTGGGGGAGGGGGTGCAAGTGGGAAAGTGTTTTAACCTTTATCTTTCTACAGACGACCGTTAGCAGAGTAATACTGTTGAATTTTTTTTCTCTCTTTCTTTTTTTATAATATCATGTTTGGGGTCTGTGGAATGGCTAAGTGCTTTAAGAGAAGAGCTTTATAATGAGATTAAAAATTTAATAGCTTTTCAGCCAAATATTACTGACATTTTTTTCTTATTTCTCCTTGAAAATGTACATTATGGGTACTCATTAGAAACACATTGAAGTGCTACTAATGAGTAGTCCCACAATGGATATTTTTGTTGAGAACTAACAAAAATATATATCCAGATATCCCTATTTTCTACATCTTTGAGTCTGGCTAGTGTTAGCCTACACTGTTCATACTTTTTATTGTGTTGGATTTTGCGTGGTAAGCTGCTCTTAAGGGGAATAATACATCTTCAAGGGAAATATCTCTGACAGTGTATTTGCCTCCCATTTCATTGGGGGGAATACTCTTAAAGGAAAGAATTTGCTCCCTCTGGGAGCAAATTCTTTCCTGTAAGAGTAGTCCCATGTTTAAATGGTTTCAAATACCAGGGAGGCGAATTCCTATCTGCAAAAAGTGTCTTCCTTTGCAAAATAGCAGCCAAAAAAAAATCGGCATATCATTTTACTTTAAGCCCCATTTCTTCCAAACTTGAATCTAATTAAAACATATTATGCATATTTTTTGCAGGCTTTTCTATTTTTGTCTGTTTTCAATTTTCAAACAAGCTTCAATTTATTCATAATTATAGTCAGGCAAGATAATTGATGGTGATTCTGCTGTACATCAAAGACACGTCATTATAACTTGGTATGGATTTTTGTTTCTGAATTTAAAATATTAATTCTGCCATTAAGGCTATTTGCATGACTGAAAAAAAAACTGAAGAGAAAACTCAAAAAAAACTTTTCAGTTAATTATACCAATTTAGCAGTGATCTAGTTACGCTGAATAATTTTATGAATCCAAAAAAATGCACATTGCATGCACTTAATGCAGTTGGCTCTGCAAGGCAATTCTAATGAGTACCTCCAATGTAATTTTTTTTTTAAATCATTAAAAACTGAGGAAAAGAAAAAAATTCTTGCCTCAATCTGTACCAGCAGCATGTGTTTTTGAAGAAATAAGAAAAAAAATATGTTATTTTTTTAGTTTTATTTATTTATTTTTTTTTTTTATTTTTTTTATTTTTTCAAAAAAAAAAAAAAAAAAAAAAAAGATTTCTCACCTAGACATGTTAGAAGTACCCCCCAACACACACACACACACACACACACATTCTTACTCCCTCCACCACCCACCCCACCCCACACTCCCCACCACACAGAAAAAAAGAAAATCTTTTCCAACATGTGAACATTAACCTTTAAAGCGCCAAGCAAAATTTGTAGCAAACGACGGTTCAACAGACAATTCACATGAAATGTCAAGCCAAGATTTATTTGAAAAAATATAAAATTAAAAAAAAATTGTTGTCTGCTGCAGTTATGATTAGCAGTTTAAGGGTTAAAGAGACAGCTAGGCTTCAGCATTTGGGCCGTTTAACCCATAAAGGGCCAAGTAAAATTCGTAACAGATGGTATTCTAAATGTTTGGGTTTTTTATTTATTTTCAGAGAAAATAAGTGTTGACATTTCATGTGAATTGTGATTCACATGAAATGTCAAGGCTTATTTTCTTCAAAATTTAAAATATGATTGGCACTTTAAGGGTTAAGGTAAATGGATAGACTGGAAAAACTTTCAAAGGAAGACAACATTAACAAACAGAATTCTGACTTTAAATGTGACTGGAGCTTTTCCCAGAGTGAGCAAACTCTGTCCTTTAACCCTTGTCCTGCTGAATAAATTAAGATGCCATGCCCATTTCTAATTTTCAACCAATCAGATTACTTGATTCAGATTGCTAAATATTCATATACTTGATGGCAAACAGTGCAGATCCAGATCAGTTGGCTTCTTCAGAAGCCAACTGATCTGGATCTACACTGTTTGCAAAGGCAAGGTATATCCGGGTTCAGCAGGACAAGGGTTAAAATGGGAAGTTAAGTAGACATTTCTACTTCAGTTATTTCTCTTGAAAAGTGTACCAATTCCCCTTAACCAATAGTGACCAGCACAGTGTAGGGATTTTATAGAATGTATAGTTGAACTTCAGTTGGGTGAACATCTTTGAGACCATGGAAATTTATTCATTGAGGCAATTATAATAAGTACACACAACATACATTTTCATGATAAAATAAGAAAATGTCTCTAAAATATCCCTAAATATTTGTTTTCTTGAGCTATCTGAAGAATTTTCTAGGGACTCAAAAACGGGTTGGAATCGGCCAGGGTAAACAAGCCATGGACGTTTTATTGTATTTGAGTAATACAATTCCACTGATGTTCAGTTCAGACTGGTCTGGACTGTTACTTGTTGGATAAGAGAAAATTAGACTGTGTGCCATGAATGATAGATGGATATATATTCAAAAGTAGCGGTATTATTGGGTGGTTAGGGCATGAAATAATTAGAGTAATTACTAAGGGAAGCAATTCAGTTACCTTCTTATACACCATGTTCTACTTTGTCTCCCTTACAATAGTGAATTTACCATACACTTTTGTATTTCTTTGGTTATAAGACTGTTTTTTTTTTATTCCAAAAACAATCTCAAAGCTCAAGATCCGTCTTTTAAGACTGATCTTGATCTTTGGAGTTGTTTTGGGAGAGAAAACCCAGTTTTATAGTTGAATTACACGAAACTGATTCATATATTTGCAATAATTTTGGAAGAATAAACCCCCATCTTTTATTAAAAAAATAAATGAATAATGAATAAATGCGGTAGTTAACCTTTAAAGCGCCAGGCACAACTATTGTCGTCTGCTTTGTCATCTGCTTGTGATTTTAAAAGTCATTTTTGCAAACAGTGTGGCCCCAGATCAGACTGCTCCCTTTAGGAGCAGTCTGATCAGGGTCCACAGTGTTTGCCTGTATGCAAAAATAGGTTTGAAAAGTCCGCAAGAATATTCAGCAGACGACACAAACAGACGACATTTTCAGGTGCAGTTTTTCTTGGCGCTTTAAGGGTTAAATGATAAATTCATTATCTTTATCTGTCCAGGGTCCAGTTTTTCAAAGCATCGTTAGCTGAATGAGCTTGTTAATGACAAACTGATTAATTGTTGTAGCTAAGGTATTTTCAGATACATTGATATTTTTGCTGCAAAATGCAATGCAAAAGCTACTCACATTTTTTCAGCAAAAATATCAATGTATTTGCCATATTTCAAAATATAAATGTCAATGTCATGTTAGCGAACGACTTTGTTAAGTTTTGAACAGCTGGGCCCAAATTGCTAGGGTATGAGCATTAACGCTTGTCATGCTGAATAAATTAAGATGTCATGCCCACTTCTAATTACAAAATATAGGTTTTCACTCTGTTAGGTTACTTTTGAGAGAAGAAATGGCTAGATGTTCACAAGGTCTCAGTTTCAAATACCATTACAGGCAGAATTTAGCTTATGCCTGTATGTTGCTTCATTGCACAGAGCCTTTCATTGGAACCCTTTATAGTTTAACCCTTATCCTGCTGAATAATTCAATTAGCCACACCCATTTCTGACTGTGAGCCAATCAGATTACAGATGCCATCTGATCTGGATCTACACTGTTTGCAAAGGTAGGGGTTGTCATGAACAGCAGGATAAGAGTTAAACAGTCTACATTGAAAAAAAAAAATGTTCAAACATACAGTCATCAAGAAAAGATCTTTTTTTTTTTTTTGCTACAATATAAGAAAACTGACACAAAAACTGGCCTGATTTATAACCGATCCTTGGCTAACAACTGGTATCACATGGTACCATTGCTGATCATGAAAACATGGGTTTGCACATGTTTTTGTAATGTCTTTTAATGATATGGAAAATAGAAACAAGAAATCTTACTTTCAAACTGAACATATGCAGTGAGATATGTACAATGTATTTGATTTACATGTTTATGTTATTTTTTTTTTTTTTTTGTTAGTGTCGGAATGGAATATGCTGGGAGTTGAATAGTGGGGTGCAGAGTGGGGAGAGGTAAAAAATGAAAACTACTGACTGCTTAGTCTTGTCTTCTACTAAGAAAAGGTTAAACACTTTCTACACAAATGAAAGTATGAGCCACATAGCTGGAAAAGGATTTTAACCCATTGTATACTGAATAGACTCTCTCAATTCAATTTCAATTTTAGGTACGTCCGGATATGAGATTTACATATTCCTAGAGACAAATGGCTAAAGTATATGCAAACAGTAGAGACGCTGATCAGATGCCGCATTCTGTGATGTCTGATCTGGGTCTGCATTGTTTGCCAATTACCTTTTTACGGGTCTCCCGACTACAATGGGTTAAACAAGTCAGTGACCAATGACAGTCCAGATCGACCTACACACCTTCAATGTGTATTTAGGATCTTGACTATTTGCTTGCAGAAAGCACAGCTTCAACAGTCTACTGTCAAAATGTGAAGTTACTGTTTAGACTGTGTAGATGCATAGGATGTTTAATACACCAGCAGATGACATTTTGAAATACTTTGGGGGTTTTTACTTCCAAGAATATAGGGTTTGACATTTCATGCAAATTGTCTCCTTTTGAGACAATTTGCATGGAATGTTTAACCCTTTAATCTGGGAAAAGCAAAAAAATTATGATAAATTTGTCATCTGCTGAAATTGCTTAGAGAGTACTGAAGATTATTTAAGTTAAGATGGCATGATTATCCGTTTTTGGTGGTGTGGCAGATATAAGGGGAATGGGGACACTTTTAGAGGAAATAACTGTTAAATTTGTTTTGCCTCCCTTCCGAAAAGGGGTCTACTCTAAAAGGAAAGAATTTGCTCCCTGAAAGGAAAGAATTTGCTCCCACAGGGAGCAAATTCTTTCCTTTTAGAGTAGACCCCTTTTCAGAAGGGATGGTTATGCAGGAAAGCCTTCACTGTCCAGATACAAGCAGAAGACCGATTATCTGATGATGCCATTTATTTATATGTTGTTTGAATTTATATGACATTGAAAAATATGTTTAACACTTACATCATAATGTCAACCATTTTTTTTTCAAGTTTAATATGACTGTTTATAGTAATTTTGATAGTGACATCTTTCAGGTTTTCATTTAGATTTTTGGAGTATCAAAATAAGGCCCCTCTCTGAAAACCACCCTTATCCCGTTGGTGGGCAGCAAGTATTCATCATCAATATCCATATAGATGACCGGGATCCTGACAGTTCAGTGGGCAATTTGACCCTTGTCCTGCTGAATAAATTAAGATGCCAAACCCACTTCTAATTTTCAGCCAATCAGATCACTTGATCTGGATTGTTGCTATAAATTTGCATTCTCAATGGCAAACAGTGCAGATCCAGATCAGTTGGCTTCTTCAGAAGCCAACTGCTCTGGATCTACACTGTTTGCATAGGCAGGGTATATCCGGGTTCAGCAGGACAAGGGTTAACTCTCAAATTGCCAATCACAACTGCAGCAGATGACATTTTATTTTATTTTTTCTTATTTTTCAGAGAAAATAAGGCTTGACATTTTATGTGATTTGTCTGCTAGGCAGACAATTCACATGAAATTTCAAATCTTATTTTCTATGGAAAAAAAAAAAATGTTTGAGATTGTCGTCTGCTACAATTTTGCTGGGCACTTTAAGGGTTGAAAGGTCCAAAATTTGTTGACATACAACAAATATACTGTGGCCAAACTGAATTGATGCTATATGGAATATTACCATGGGACATGGGTACATCATGGAAACACGCCTATATAATTTTGACCCCCTTAAGCCCCACTTTTATAAAGTAAAACTGGGGTTTACAGGGGTATACATTATTTTTCATATTTCTACTCAAAACATAGATTGTGGGTACTCATTAGAATAGCCTCACTGAGGCGGTTCTAACGAGTACCCACAATCTATGTTTTAAGCAGAATTTTTTTATCTGAAAAATTTCCTTTTTTGGTCGTAAAGTTTTCAATATATTTGAATAGGAGTGTTTTCGTGATGTTTTTCTCGGAAAGGGCCTCATTAATATAGCTTGAAATATTCAGGGTGTAAAAAAGGTTGTGAGATACCATTTGTGGCTTGTGCTGTTGGAAAACCAGCAAAATCCAATGTACCATAACTATCCCTAAGGTTTGGACACCTTAACTAACTCCTTATACACTCTGGTGCCAAAAATTAGTCAGCTTAATCTAAAATCCCATTGACTTACATGTATTTTTTAGTATGGAAAAAAAAAAAGAAAAAATTGCAATGAGGCTGCTAAACCAATATCACAAAAGAACACTGTTAGAGGCTGAATGAATGCAGCAATAAATAGATATTTATTGTAATTGTTTACTGAGTGACATTAGAATAGCAGCATTTTAAATGTGACTTGGGTTGTTTTACATCATTTTTTGACATTTTTTTGGAAAATTAATTTCTTGAAAATTGACTATGATTTTTTATGTGTTATTTTTGAAAAAATAAGAAAACTGCAGTATTGAATAATTTGTGTATATTGCATTATTCAGTTTCCATGTCTAGCTTATATAATTATTATACTTGTTCAGTAGTTTCAATCTTTGCTTGCCAAGGCTCGCAAAAAGATATAAATTATTGAAGTCATTAATAAAAAGCATATGAAATGAACATTCATATAAGATCCTCTATTTCTCTTATAGGATAATACTGTTTCCCACAGCACACCTCAAGTGGATAACCTCTTCAGGTAACAAAATTTACAGGAAAAATAAAATAAAAAAATAAGCAACTGGAAACCTCATTTAAATGTTTTGTAAAGCATCAAGGTAAAAGAGTACAGATTAAAAATCTCACTGCCCACTGCAGAAAACTAGAAAGCTTTCGATAGCCTGCAGTACACAGTGCAACAAAAATTGTCCTTATGTCAGACGCAAACACCAAGGGCACAAATCTGTCTGCATATCTGCACAGTCTGATCATCATTAACCCTTGTCCTGCTGAATAAATTAAGATGCCACACCCACTTCTATTTTTCAGCCAATCAGATTGCTTGATCAGGATTGTTGCTATAAATTCACAAACTTAATGGCAAACAGTGCAGATCCAGATCAGTTGGCTTCTTCAGAAGCCAACTGATCTGGATCTACACTGCAAAGGCAGTCTATATCCGGGTTCAGCAGGACAAGGGTTAATATACTCGACATTATTCATTGATTCTGCAAATGCGCAGTAAAGATCCTGATCTGATGTACAGATGGATTTGAGCCTTTATTGTCATCAAATGGCAGGTTTTCTTCATAGCTCCAGATAAGGTACTTATTTCAACCAAAAACTATTGAAATTTTTCTTATTTCTCCATGAAAACATATGTTGTTGGTACTCATTAGAAGTGCCTCAGCGAGGCACTTCTAATGAGTACCAACAACATATGTTTTCATGAAGGATTAAGAAAAAACATTTAACTAATAATCCACTTATCTGGAGCTATGTTTCTCCCTCATATTGACTATATCTTGTATAATAATACCATGTTATTATAATAGTAATAGTCTTTTATCTTGATGCTACTCTTTCTTTTTGTTCTCAGGTAAATTATTAAAAATAACTATTCTTACACATTGAAGTGCCAGGGCTTAGGAAAACAGACCTTTTAGGACCTTTGCTGGGTGTGTTTACCGTATAATGGGTAATTTTAAAATGCTGCTAATTTTTGTAATTATTAGCTCACCTGAGCAAAAGCTCAGGGTGAGCTATTGTCATCACCCTATGTCCGTCGTCGTTCGTCGTCAACAATTAGTTTGTTAACACTCTAGAGGTCACAGTTTTGACCCAATCTTGATGAAACTTGGTCAGAATGTTTTCCTCTATGAAATCTAGGTCAAGTTCGATACTGCGTTACTTGGGGTTAAAAACTAGGTCACCAGGTCAAATCAGAGGAAAAACTTGTTAACACTCTAGAGATCATAGTTTTGACCCAATCTTGATGAAACTTGCTCAAAATGTTTGCCTCTATTAAACCTAGGTCAAGTTTGAAACTGGGTCACTTGGGATCAAAAACTAGGTCACCAGGCCAGATCAGCAGAAAACCTTGTTAACACTCTAGCAGTCACATTTCTGAAGCAGTCATCATGAATCCTGCTCAATATGTTTGTCTTGATGATTTCTAGGTCAGGTTTGAAACTGGGTTACTTGGGGTCAAAAACTAGGTCACCAGGCCAAATCGGCAGAAAACCTTGTTAACACTAGCGGTCACATTTTTGAAGCAATCATCATGAATCTTGCTCAAAATGTTTGTCTTGATGAGTTCTAGGTCAAATTCAAAACTGGGTCACTTGGAGTCAAAAACTAGGTCACCGGGCCAGATCAGCAGAAAACCTTGTTAACACTCTAGCGGTCACATTTTTCAAGCAATCATCATGAATCTTGCTCAAAATGTTTGTCTTGATGATTTCTAGGTCAAGTTCGAAACTGGGTCACTTTGAATCAAAAACCAGGTCACTGGGCTAAATCAGCAGAAAACCTTGTTAACACTCTAGCGGTCACATTTTTCAAGCAATCATCATGAATCTTGCTCAACATGTTTGTCTTCATGATTTCTAGGTCAAGTTTGAAACTGGGTCACTTGGGGTCAAAAACTAGGTCACCTGGCCAAATCAGCAGAAAATTTTGTTAACACTCTAGTGGTCACATTTTTGAAGCAATCATCATGAATCTTGCTCAAAATGTTTGTCTCGAAGATTTCTAGGTCAAGTTTGAAACTGGGTCATATGGGGTCAAAAACTAGGTGACCTGGCCAAATCAGCAGAAAACTGTTAACACTCCAGAGGTCACATTTTTGAAATAATCATCATTAATATTGCTCAAAATGTTTGTCTTGATGATTTAAAGGTCTAGTTTAAAACTGGGTCACTTGATATCAAAACTTAGTTCACCTGGCCAAATCAAAGGAAAACCTTGTTGATGCTCTAGAGGTCATATTTTTGAAGTGATCGTCATGAATCTTGCTCAAAATGTTTGTCTTGATGATTTCAAGGTGATGTATAGTTTTCTGTCCAGTGACTCTCTTAAGTTTTTCCATTTAGGTCAGTTTCTCAGTAATTATTGGTCCTGCAGAGGGATATTTGGTACTTGTGAAGTGTTTGTGTTTAGGTCAGTTTCTCAGTAACTATTGCTCCTACAGCCAGTGATACTTAGTACATGCATATATCTTAGCATGGCCTCTTGAGTGCAGTCATCCATATTTGACCTTGACCTTTATTTCAAAGTCCATTAGATATGCTACATTGTCTTACTTGTTAATATAATCATTTTGAACTTTGATCAGAATGTTTTCCTTGATCAGTTCTAGATCAGGCTCTCAAAGTGCTATGTTGCTCAGGTGAGCGTTACAGGGCCATCATGGCCCTCTTGTTTTTACAGAACTTCCTACCTCATAGAAGTAAAACACATTCAACTTTGGTTTCTGTATAATTTCATAAATAAAACAAATTAAAATTTGGTTTCCATTTAATTTCATTACAGGCTGCTTGATTTTGTAAAGTTAAAACACGCATACATTTAAAATGACCCTTTGAGAAATACTTTGTGAACATTTTCAGCAGCAAAAATAACCTATTATATGGTAATAGTTTAAAATTGCAGTATCTTTATACTGAACAGCAAAACTCCTTACTTGGTTGTGCAGATGCACAAACAGGTCTGGGTCTACAATTCAGGTCTGCCCTTGCCCCTGTTCATATTGATTACAGTGACATTAGCTTCACTGTTTTATTTCTTTGAAGGTTGTATTTATTTTCATCTCAGCTGGGAGCCAGACCTTCTGGTCTCCACATTTTATGTATTAACCCTTGCCTTGCTGAACCAAGATATACCTTGCCTTTGCAAACAGTGTAGATCCAGATCAGCTGGCTTCTGAATCAGCACTGTTTGCCATTTAGTATCGAATTTATATCAACAGTCTGGATCAAGGAATCTGATTGGCTGAGAATTATAAGTGGGTGTGGCATCTTCATTTATTCAGCATGACAAGGGTTAAGGGGAATTGATACACTAACAGGGAAGGTAACTCCATCAAAACTGATTTACCCTCCTTCATGAAAATGGGTCTACTCTAAAAGGAAAGAATTTGCTCCCCATGGGAGCAAATTCTTTCCTTTCAGAGTAAACTTCTTCTCAGAAGGGGCTTGGTGTGCAGGAAAAGAAACAGAAATTCCTAAAAGTTGCCTCCCATGTAGAAATGGTAGAAAATCTACCAAGTGTATTCCGTCACAGAAGGAGCTTTTAACCCTTAAACGGCCAATCACAACAATTGTCGTCTGCTTTGTCATCTGCTTCTGATTTTAAAGTCATTTTTGCAAACAGTGTGGACCCAGATCAGACTGCTCCTCTAGGAACAGTCTGATCAGGGTCCACACTGTTTGCCCGTATACAAAAATAGGTTTGAAAAGTTTGCAAGAATATTCAGCAGACAACATAAACAGACGACATTTTCAGATCCAGGTTTTCTTGGCGTTTTAAGGGTTAAATGGCCTCCAGCTCTGATTTCACAACTGCAGACAAGATTCTTCATTTATTTCTACAAAATGCATTTGTATTGTTTTAATCCTTCACAAAAGCTTACATTGTGGGTTCCCGTTTGAATTCCCTCACTAAGGCAATTCTGATGAGTACCCACAACGTATGTTTTCGTGGAGAAGTAAGGGAAATCTTTATATATGGCCCACAATATGAGAAATATACCTTGTGTCATGTAATCTTACCCAGTGAAGACTAAGACCTTGTGTCATGTAATCCCGCCCAGTGAAGACTAAATTCAGGATTCTTGAGCATTCAGTGAAGTCTCTAATCAGACTGCTCAGATGTATGAGCTGTTCAGAGTCTTTGCTGGACTACCATGTCATAACCCATTGTGGTCTGGAGACCCTAAAAGGGTAATTGGCAAACAGTGCAGACCCAGATCAGATGCCGCAGAATGTGGCGTCTTATCAGGGTCTCCACTATTTGCAAATGGTTTAGCGATTTTTCTGTAGGAATATCTAAATCTCATAGCCAGATGTACCTAATATTGAATTGGACTCTTCCAATATATAGTATTGGAGAGCCTATTCAGTCTACAAGGGTTATGGTAGATGTTCTCAAGCTGTGGCTCATGTGGCTACCCCTCTCATCTGGAGTGCTGATTATTATAAGTTTCATCAGTCTCACGGTTTTTGTCAAGTACTTCTTATTGATATTGGTAGTTGAATAAAATGTTATGTGAAAATATTCTGTTTGTTGTTATTCGTGATCCCAGAATTTTAGGCCACCATCCATTCCACCAACAAATTCTTTCCTAGGATTTAAAGGAATGAGACCTGAGCCATGTAAGACCCATTCATTTTCAACATAATACAATAAAATATCCATTCCAATTGAAAAGTTTGTGTTGAGGTTTTACGGCCCAGTCAACCCAATTGGGTCATGTCGAGCGCGGTCAGTTTACCTAACCACACGTTTACTGGGCAGGCTTAGTCCTCTAAGCAGTTAACCAGTAGTGTGCACATTCTTTCGCCAGAAACTGACAACTGCCCTTCTTGAATCAGCGGAAGGGAGAGAATGACCGTAGAAAATATTTCATGATCAATCTCCACGAAAGAATGTTGCCGACCTCGGCGGGGGTTGAACCCGCGACCTCCTGGTCTCCAGTCGGACAGCGCATCCAACTGAGCCACCGAGGCCGGCTCCAATTGAAAAGTGTAGTATCTATTGACCATGCTGTGGTTTTTAGCTCACCTGAGCCAAAGGCTCAGAATGTGATCACTCCCCATCTGTCGTCCATTTGTCTGTCTGTCTATCCATTCACATCTTTGATCCGTTCACATCTTTGAACGAATCTCCTCTGAAACCCCTGGGCCAAATTTCTTCAAACTTCATGTGGAGCCTTGTGTTAAAGGGGGATTGAAAATATGTACAAATGGTCATAGTCAATAAATCAAGATGGCCACCATGCCCATATATAGCTCCCATATACTTATAATGGGGAAAACTTTAAAAAACTTCTTCTCAGAAACCATGAGGCCCACGGCTTATACATGTATATTTAGTATGTAGCAGTTTTTAGTGATCCTCTACATAAATCCTGCCAATCAAGCCCCTGGGGCCAAAACTGGCCACGCCCCGAGGTTTTAGCTCCCATAGACTTATAATGGGAAAAACTTAAAAAATCTTCTTCTCTGAAACCATGAGGCCCACAGCTTATATATTTAGTGTGTAGCAATGTTTAGTGGTCCCCTACATAAATCCTGCCAATCAAGTCCCTGAGGTACAAATTGGCCACACCCCAGGGGTTAATATGCTTATATAAAGCTATATAGGTAAAGAACCTTCAAAAATCTTCTTCTCAGAAACCATGAGGCCCAAGGCTTATATATTTAGTATGTAGCAATGTTTAGTAGTCCCCTACATAAATCCTGCCAATCAAGCCCCTGGGGCCCAAACTGGCCACGCCCCAGGGGTCATTAGATCCCATACACATATAATGGGAAAAACTTAAATAAATTTTCTTCTCTGAAACCATGTGGCCCAGAGCTTATATATTTAGTATGTAGCAATGTGTAGTGGTCCCCTACATAAATCCTGCCAATCAAACCCCTGGGGTGCAAACTGGCCTCTCCCTGGAGGGTGGGGAGGGGGGCATTAGCTCCCACAGACTTATAATGGGATAATAGGAATACAACTGCAAGCCATGCACCAAGCACCATGCCCTGCCACACAGGGACATATTCCCTATGCACTTCTGTAGTATAAGGGCTGATCATAATTCAAAAAAAAAAAAAAAAAAAAAAAAAAAAAGTCTAAGTTACAAATGCAATAAAAAGTGATAAAAAATAATTTCAGGATTCTGAAAAAAATAATATGCATATCTTCAGACAATCCTAAAAGCATGTGTAAAGTTTCAAAAGGATCAGCCTGAAAATGTAGGAGGAGTTGCGCGTACAAGGTACATACTCCCTATACATTTCTGTAGTATTAGGGCTCAAAAAAAGTCTAAGTTAAAAATGAAAAAAATGTAATAAAAAATTATTTCAGGATTCTGAAAAAACAATATGCATATCTTCAGACCATTTTAAAAGCGCCTGTAAAGTTTCAAAAGGATTAGCCTAAAACTGTAGGAGGAGTTGCGGGCAGAAGGTACATACTCCCTATACATTTCTGTAGTATTAGGGCTCGAAAAAAGTCTAAGTTAAAAATGAAAAAAAATGTAATAAAAAATAATTTTAGGATTTTGAAAAAACAGTATGCATATCTTCAGACCATCCTAAAAGCGCCTGTAAAGTTTGAAAAGGATTGGCCTAAAACTGTAGGAGGAGTTGCCGGCAGAAGGTACATACTCCCTATACATTTCTGTAGCATTAGGGCTCGAAAAAAGTCGAAGTTAAAAATGAAAAAAAAAAATGTAATAAAAAATCATTTCAGGATTCTGAAAAAACAATATGCATATCTTCAGACCATCTTAAAAGCGCCTGTAAAGTTGAAAAGGATTGGCCTAAAACTGTAGGAGGAGTTGCGGGCAGAAGGTACATACTCCCTATACATTACTGTAGTATTAGGGCTCGAAAAAAGTCTTAATTTCAAGATTCTGAAAAAACAATATGCATATCTTCAGACCATCCTAAAAGCACCTGTAAAGTTTGAAAAGGATTGGCCTAAAACTGTAGGAGGTTGCGGGCAGAAGGTACATACTCCCTATACATTTCTGTAGTATTAGGGCTCGAAAAAAGTCTAGGTCAATAAAAAATGAAAAAAATGTGATAAAAAATAATTTCAAGATTCTGAAAAAACAGTATGCATATCTTCAGACCATCCTAAAAGCGCCTGTAAAGTTTGAAAAGGATTGGCCTAAAGCTGTAGGAATAGTTGTGGGCAGACAAATGGTGGGGGCGCTGACAGACGGACACTCAAAATTTCAGAGGGTATAACATAATACCCCGCCACTTTTTTGGTGGCGGGGCATAAAAACTTAAAAAATCTTCTTCTCTGAAACCTTGAGGCCCACAGCTTGTATATTTAGTAAGTAGCAATGTTTAGTGGTCCCCTACATAAATCCTGCTAATCAAGCCCCTGGGCTCCAAACTGGCCACACCCCAGGGGGTCATGTTTATACAGAGCTATATAGCTAAAGAATTTCAAAAATCATCTCTGACACCATGAGGCCCAGAGCTAACAGATTAAGTATGTAGCAATGTTTGGTGGTCTCCTACATAAATCCTGCCAACCATGATCCTGGGGTTCAAATTGGCCCTGGGGGTATTTAGCTCCCATAAACTTAAAATGGGAAAAATTTAAAAAACCTTCTTTGAAGCCATGAGGCCCACAGCTTACATATTTTGTATGCAGCAATGTGTAGTGGTCCCCTACTTAAATCCTGACAATCAAGCAACTAGGGTCCTAACTGGCCACACCCCAGGGGGTCATATGTTTATATAGAACTGTATAGCTAAAGAACCTTCAAAAATCTTCTTCTCTGAAACCATAAGACCCAGAGTTTACAGATTTAGTATGTAGCAATGTTTGGTAGTCTCCTACATAAATCCTGCCAACCATGCCCCTGGGGTCCAAATTGGCCAGGCCTCAGGGGGTCATCAGCTCCCATTGACTTATAAGAGAAAAAAATCAAAAAAAAAAAAAATCTTCTTCTCTGAAACCATGAGTCCCACAGCTTATATATTTAGTATGTAGCAATGTTTAGTGGTCCCCTACATAAATCCTGCCAATGAAGCCCCAGGGGTCTAAATTGACCATGCCCCAGGGGTCTAAATTGACCATGCCCCAGGGGTCATTAGCTCCGATAGACATAATGAGAAATTCTTATAAAATCTTCTTCTCTGAAACCATGAGGTCCACAGCTCATATATTTAGTATGTAGCAATATTTAGTGGTCCCCTACATAAATCCTGCCAACTATGCCCCTGGGGTCCAAATTAGCCATGCCCCGGGGGTCATTTACTCCTACAGACTTATAATGGGGAAAACCTTATAAAAGTCTTCTTCTCTGAAACCATAGGCCTACAGCTCATATATTTAGTATGTAGCAATGTTTGGTGGTCTCCTACATATATCCTGCCAACCATGCCCCTGGGGTCCAAACTGGCCATGACCCAGGGGGTCATTAGCTCCCATGGACTTATAATGGAAAAAAAAATCTTCTCTGAAACCATGCGGCCCAGAGCTTATATATTTAGTATGTAGCAATGTATAGTGGTCCCCTACATAAATCCTGCCAACCATGCCCCTGGGGTCCAAACTGGCCATGCCCTGAGGGGTCATTAACTCCCATAGACGTATAATGGGAAAAACTTAAAAATTTCTTTTTCTCTAAAACCATGAGGCCTACAGCTTATGTATTTAATATGTAGCAATGTATAGTGGTCCATTTAATATGTAGCAATGTATAGTGGTCCCCTACATAAATCCTGCCAATCAAGCCCCTGGGGTCCAAACTGGCCATGTCTCAGGGGTCATTAACTCCCATGGACTTATAATGGAGAATTTTTTTTAAAAAAAATCTTCTCTGAAACCATGAGGCCCACAGCTTATCTATTATGTATGTAGCAATGTTTAGTAGTCCCCTATATAAATGCTGCCAATCAAGACCCTAGGGCCTAAACTGGCCATGACTCAGAGGTTTGTTTGTTTATATAGCACTATATAGCTAAAGAACCCTCAAAAACTTTCTTCTCTGAAGCCATGAGGCCCAGAGCTAAAATATTTAGTATGTAACAATGTTTAGTAAATAAATAAGTACAGTAAATAAATCTGCCAACCATGCCCCTCGGGTCCAAATTGGCCATGCCCTGGGGGTCATTAGCTCCCATAGACTTATAATGGGAAAAACTTAAAAAAAATCTTCTTCTCTGAAACCATGAGACCCACAGCTTATATATTATATTTAGTATGTAGCAATGTTTAGTGGTCTGCTACATAAATCCTACCAAAAATGTCCCTGAAGTCCAAACAGGCCATGCCCTGGTGGTCATTTATTAATATAGGTCTGAGCTAAAACTTAGAGAAAAAACTTCTCTGAAACCAAAGGGCCCTAAGCAGGTGTGATCATCATGAATCTTGCTCAAAATGTTTGTCTTGATGATTCTTGGTCAAGTTTGGACCTGGGTCACTTATGACCTAGATTTCCCGGTCCAGTGACTTTTTTAAGTTTTTTTTATTTAGGTCAGTTTCTCAGTAACTGTTGATCCTACAGCAGTGATACTTGGCACTTGCAGACATTATAGCATGGCCTCTTGAATGCAATCATCTATATTTGACTTGACCTATATTCTACAATCCACTGACTAGATTAAGTTATTGCCCCAGCAAGCAAAAAATATAGGACCCACATTGGCCCTAAATGGGTATTTATATGGGTCCTACATGGGCAACCCATAAGGGACTCATGAGGGATTTGCAACAGGGTTCCATGTTGGACCCACATGGGCAAAGCCATATGGGTCCAGTATTGGAAAAATCAACCCACATTTATCTTCCAGAAAAACAATTTTTACACATTTTTACACAAATGATTATAGGTCCCCAGTCCCAGCCCATTTGATGGACTGGTAAGGTCCCAACCGATAGAGACCTATGTACGATAGAGACCTATGTACGTGTGCAAGTTATTGCCTTAAAGATATAGGCGTTTTTTTTAATAGTTGGAAATGTTGGCATCATGCGTATTTATATATACCTCTCAATTTTAAAAACAATAGGGACATATGAGTTAAAATAAAAATATGACCATGAATTGACGTCCATGTCGGGAAAATAGTTAAGATAAATTTAATAGATACTTTTATTTTGTAATGAACAAACTATTATTTTTACTTTATTATTATCATTATTATTTGCATTTATATCAGGAAATTTACTATTTTTTGCTTATGTTTAAAAAGTGGTAGAGTTGTTCCCCTTAATGCCCATATTGAACCCATATGGGTCCAATGCAGTAATAGGAGGTCAACATTGGAACCATAGAGGTCCAATATCTGTATCACATGGGAGCCATTTGGGCCCCAATTATGTATCTAGAAAATATCACTTTTCCAGGATTATTTCAATTTTATCTCGGGGGTCCCATATATTAGAATGTATTTTTATAGTTATCAAATTTTACCAGTATGGGACCTATAAGGGTCTTATATGGGCAAAAAAGCCTATATGGGGCCCAAGTAGGACCCAAATGGGATAAATGCCCCGAATCTGCCCATATGGTTCCCATATATACGTGTTTGCTGGTCAAAGTTTACCAATATGGGACCTATATAGGTCTTATATGGGCAAAAAAGCCTATATGGGGCCCATAAAGGACCCGAATGGGATAAATGCCCAGATTCTGCCCATATGGGTCCCATATATACATGTTTGCTGGGGCATTTAGGTCAGTTTCTCAGTAATTATTGATCCTACAGCCAGTGGTACTTAGCACATGCATACATTTTAGCATGGCCTCTTGAGTGCAGTCATTCATATTTGACCTTGATCTATATTTCATGGTCCATTAGGCATGTAACATTGTCTTACATACTTGTTAATATAATCATCTTGAATCTTGGTCAGAATGTTTGCCTTGATCATTTATGGGTCAGGTTCTCTAAGTGCTACGCTACACAGGTGAGCATTACAGGGCCATCATGGCCCTCTTTTTTTTTTTTTACCATAAAATTAAGAAATGCTTGTATTTTTCCCATATTAAGTGAATCGCCATATTATTTCAGTATGGTTCCCAGCTTATTGATAAATACTCTGCAAAGGTGGTAGCCAGTATAAAGCTGTAACGTCACTCCCTCACATTCTATTATGGTCGTGTAAACAATGCTTTGTTGTTTGTGGTATTGTTTTCTTATTTTATCCAGTTTTGGCTTGTACTTATGGATCAGGATGTGAATCTTTCAATGCTCAGGATAGTCGTCAGAACTTCAGTATACATTTTCTTTGATCTGTCTTGTTCATTCTACACAATTTATCACTATTCCTTGAGTGTTATCTTCGAGTCCTCATATCTCATGATTCTTTCAGCAATTCCAACTCATAGGTGCTATATTCCGGCCCGCAAATATACCCGTTTTTTCATAAAGTAGCCTCATCAACATTTTGAGTCCTCTTCACAATCGCGACAATGGTCATATGTTAGAGCAAAATTTGATCAAATCTTGTGTAATAACAAGAAGTTAAATTGGTAAAATTGTGGTCGTTATGTATATGTTAGACATTAATTAAATAAGTAGAGCACTAAATAACCATTTCCAACTTCATTCCTTTAAATTTAATTCTTATCTATAGCATACATGTAGATATTAACCCATGCCATGCCGAATAGATTAAGATGCCACGCCTACTTCTACTTGTCAGCCAATCAAACTACTTGATCCAAGTTGTTGATACAAATTCACATACTGAATGACAAACAGTGCAGATTCAGATCAATTGGCTTCAGTGGATGCTGTATTAGCCTGTAAACCCATAACTCCATTCACCTAAGATTGAGCAATCCTGCTATCAATATTTTATTGCAAGAATGATTTTCTGTACATATATTTTATACTTTCGACTAAATACCTATGAGGATCTTAAGATCAAAGGAAATAAAAATCACGGCCCAGTTGTTCAAAGCGTCGTTAGCTTAACGAGCTCGTTAAGGGTCATTTCGTTAACTGTTTTAGCGGATTCAATACCCAATATTCTGATATTTTTTGCTGAAAAAATGTGAGTGCTACTCACATTTTTTCAGCAAAAAATTTCAGCATATTTGCGTATCACTCGATTAAAATTTTAACGTATCGTTAACTAACGACATCGTTAGTTTTGAACAACTGGGCCCACATATTTAAATTCTACAATCTTCAGAAAATCAAGCTAGGATGTGTTTAGGGCATGTTCTCATAACTCCATTCACACAAATTTCTTTCATTATCACAGGCAACCAGATTCATTCTATGCATATATATATATATAATGAGCATTTAATTTAGAATATAACTGTTCTAAATTGTTAATACTATTTGTATTCATTCACATGCTTGTAACTGGTTAGTGATATTTTTGGGGTAGGCTACCCTTTAAATATTTAGCATTTTGTGACAAATTTTGATTTTTATGCATAAAATTGTAAGCGAAAACTAATTTTCTTCAAAATCAGCAGTAATGTTAGTTATTTCTTACAGTTATTTGGCTAGTTCCAGGTTTTAGCTAGTTCCGAATAAGTGAAAAAATTGTCATCAAATACACGACAGCAGTCAAATTTAAAAAGGAAAAATTTGTATGGTTCTTTCAGTCATTTATTCTTCTTCATATATCAGAAGATAAATATTGTAAATATAACCTTATTGATCGATACTATCCGATTTCCCCTTGCAATCCTACGCATAACAAAAATTTTGTAAATGTGTATTGTGTAAATAACATTCACCTAAAGATATCCTGAAGTAGACAGTCAATTAAAACATTTTTTTTTTTTTTTGTTCAACTATTGGATGGAACATACTTTTCAAGATCTGCTTAAATGCTTCCTGCAAGGATTTTAAAGAAAGTGCCCATTTTCTACCATTAATTGGTAGCTAATTTGTGCATCCGATTTAGTCAGTTCTGGGTAAGGTGTTTACACATTGTGTTTAAAGGTGTGTGTATATTGATGTAGTGTATGTGAAAGAATCTAACTCATGACAGATGACTGAAGCGAACATACGAGCCTCGTTATGAGATAACCTGCTTTATAACATATGCGAAAAACAAACACACATAGTTTGTGCATCTGTGCAGTCTGATCAGCACCGTTGTTGTTTGCTATCTAGACAGTATACTACCTATCAAAACTTTCAAGACTATCTAATCCGGCGCTGTGGCGAGTTAGCTATTTTATGGCTGAGTAGGCTGGTCTGAGTCTTTCTTGGTTGAAAACCTCGAAGACAGGTTTTCTCGTGTCGTCGCTCTTATATTATCTGCACTTTGATGGAGTAAGGGGAGACATTTCAGGGGCATCACACGGCGCTAACGGCCAGCTACAATTGGATTAATTAACGCATAATTTTACTGCAAGCTTATTTTATTTTCGGGCTTCAGAAGCGGGTAAAATAGGACCTTATGCGCATACTCTTTTCAACTTCTTAAACCTCACTGAAATATTTTTACATTGGAAAGATTATTAGATCCAGAAAATAGGAGCTAAATCTTGCAGTAAGGAGGGTGTATATGCCGAAAAATCGTTATACCATGATTTATGCGATTTTGGCTTAAAAGGCCGATTTTAAGGCCTTTGTAAACCTATCTGTGACGAATGTATATAAAGTAATATATAGAGGCTGTTGCAACACCCGAGGGATTTTTACGGATCCCTCATTCATTATTCGGAACTAGCAAATCTATTTGGAACTAGCCAAATCAGTGGTGCATTTCACAGTCATCGCAAAGGCAGATAACCAAAGGCAAATGACAAATTCTTTGGTGTGGTATTTCAAGGACGGATAGTAGTCTGTATCAGCCCAAAAAAAAATCAAGTTTTGTTCAGCTAGTTAGTTGGAAATCGTTATGAAACATAATTAACCTTACCCGGAACTAGCCAAATGACTGAATTTAAGTTTAATGTGGCATAAATTTGAGAAAGATTTTTCATATTATTCTTAGAAGAGTGAACGGAGTTATGGGGGTGAACGGAATTATAAGAACTGGGGATATATGTTGAGGAACAGAAAATGCCCAGATTAGATTGCATAGATGCGCACGTTAAGCTGGACATACATCGTCCGAAAATGCAGAAGGGCCCTTTTCGTGTTTAGTACATCATATTCATTCGTAGCCCAAGTAGGAGACAAGTATTTCCATGTCTGAGTTATTTTCCTTAATTTACCATAAAAAAAGAAACTAAAAAAATGGGAAATACAGCCCTGAGCACACACGGCAGATCTGGGTCAGATGCAGCAGAACATGATGCCTACACTGTTTGCCATTCATCCAGCAGCTTTTTAGACTAATCAAACAATATAAAGGCCCAGCTCAAGTTTTAGGACAAGTTGGGTAAAGGTCTAGGTTTTCCCTGTTTTCAAGGCAAATGCAGTTGTTTTTACCATTAACTGATGCCGGCGTGGCCGTCCGATGGAGACCAGGACCCAGTTGTTCAAAGCGTCGTTAGCTTAACGAACTCGATAAGGGTCATTTCGTTAAGTGTTTTAGCAGATTCAATATCAATATTCTGATATTTTTTGCTGAAAAAATGTGAGTAGCTTTTGCAGTGCAAAAGCTACTCACATTTTTTCAGCAAAAAATTTTATAAATTTTAATGTATCATTAACTAACGATGTCGTTAGCTTTGAACAACTGGGCCCAGGAGGTCGCGGGTTCAACCTCCGCCGGGGTCGGCAACATTCTTTCGTGGAGATTGATCGTGAAATATTTTCTATGGTCATTCTCTCCCTTCCGCTGATTCAAGAAGGGCAGTTGTCAGTTTCTGGTGAAAGAATGTGCACAATTCTGGTTAATCGCTTAGAGGACTAAGCCTGCCCAATAAACCTGTGGTTAGGTAAACTTTCAAGAAGGGCAGTTGTCAGTTTCTGGCGAAAGAATGTGCACAATACTGGTTAATCGCTTAGAGGACGTAGCCTGCCCAGGAAACGTGTGGTTAGGTAAACTGACCGCGCTCCACATGATCCATTGGGTTGACTGGGCCGTAAAACCTCAACGCAAACAAACCATTATCTGGTCCGTTTTTTGCCAAAATAGATTGGGTAATATCTATCGCTATCGTCTTTCACGGGTTCGATTTGCTACCCTGGTGATCGCAGGGTTTTAAAAAGTATTCTAGATTAAGACTCTATGAATGTTTAGGGGCGACGTCTGTGACCATATATGGACCATTTATTAATATTTTACGGTTCTGTCTTATGAGCAAAATTGAACATAGTGTTTATTTTCGTTCTGTCCCATTTTCTTGAAAACACCGTTAAATTGTAAGTTTTAAATAGTTGCCTCGTAATTTATGCAGTAATACTCGCCATTTTTCTTTTTTTATTTAGTTAAAAAATCAGGATGTTTATCATTGTCAAATGAATATCTACAAAAACGAGTATTCAAAGTAAAAAAGGGAGATAATAAGAGTGAGCCTAGAAAAGCAAGGGAGGTAAAAAGAATTAGTATTAGCTTATCTAAATTTGGAAGGATTACTAGTAATATAAATGTAGGCTATAATCATGCATGTGGATAAGTTATTTTTTGTTGATGTTTTTATGACATATATTTTTATTTTTGAGATATGGCAGATGAGGGTCTATAAAGGTTTCGAAAACCGATATTTGTTTTGTAGGGATGGAGAAAAATAGTTCAAGACAATTAGGCATCATTAATAGGCACATTTAGTCATATGAGGACCCCCGTTTAAAGAGTTTCGATGAAAGTTCTGGATGACTGGAAATGATAGGCACAATTTTACTCCTGTTACGATCAGGTATTTACACACTGATGACTACTTGTACGAATAACTCTTATATATATCCGTACTTAATGTCACCGGGTATAGGTATAGAAAACACTTGTACTGCCTTGCGGTACAAGCCGGCTTTTGCGACGTGGTAGAGTGTAGGACGGGGTTCGATCCCTGGTCGGGGAAAAGTGTTTCTTCCATTTTTTCACCTGTTACATTTACCTGTTATTTCCAAGATATATGAAAGGTCAATAAATGAACAACTAACCAGTTGTTTCAATCAACATTTTAATATCTGTCTTTCAGCATTTCCACCAGGTTATGATTCCTTGGATCACTTCAGAGATATGAAGAAAGATTCGCAGATGGAATAAAATTCATGCTAAGGCTAAGAAGACATGTAGTGGTAAACGTCAGACTAAATTTGAATCTTTGAGAAGGGAAATCAAGAGTGACATTAAAAAGCAGCATGATTTGTATGTAAATAACTTGGTAGGTGAGGTAAAGGCAAATCCCTTGTGGGGGGGGAGGTAACAGGGGTAATTTTGGTACGGGTGTGCGAGCCAGTATTTCAAAACCTACCCTATTCATATACCTGGCCTTCGAAAAAACGTACCCATTCATATACTTGATCATCCAAAATGTTGACCTATTCATATACTGCCCTTTGATTTTTTGTACCCATTTTTGCTGGTTATTACACAAATATCAAAGTCAATTCATGTAATACCAAGAGAATAAGCAGCCTCGAAAAATCTCTGAGCGAATAATATGTGCATATACCAGGATGTCAGAAAAATGGGGCCTTTCACATAGGAATCCAGAAAAATGGAGCCATTTATATACTTTTTGTTGAGAAAAGGGGGCCAATCATATACCTGGCAGCGCTGAAAAAGGGGGCTATTCGGCACACACATCCGTACTATGCCATATATAGGAAGTTACCCCCCCCCGAGGCAAATCCCAGAGACTTCTGCAGATGCAGAAATAGTCAAAAAAAAAAAAAAGACAGGCAAGGGAGGAAAATGGAGTTGCAGAATTAGACTCTGAAAGAGCAGAGGAACTAATTGGCCAATCAGTGATGCGTTCAATAAAACAGTACAATGAGGTTCCGTTAACCAGAAGATCAGCCCCTTTCATGGATAGTATTGTGGTGTCTACAAAAGGAGTAATTCAGTTACTCAAAGTTACTCAAAGGCTTCACTCCCTTAAAAGCATTAGGACCTGATGAGCTTCATCCTTGAGTTCTAAAGGAGCTAGCAAATGAACTAGGTCCAGTATTTGCACATTTGTTCAAACAATATCTTGATACGGGTGAAATCCCCAAGGAATGGCTTCTTGCAAACATTTGTCTCCTCTTTAAGAAAGGGGATAGGGCTCTTTCTTGTAATTATTGCCCCGTGTCCATGACATGTGTGCCATGTAAGTTGCTTGAACATAAAGTATACTCAAATATCATGGTTCACTTGGATGAATATCAGCTCTTGTGCGACAGGCAACATGATTTTAGGAAAAGGCACAGTTGTGAAACTCAGTTGACCACTGTTATAAATGACTGGGTAAAAACCTTGGATAAAGGAGGACAGGGTGACACATTTATTCTGGACTTCGAGAAGGCTTTTGGCACCCCGCCTCATGAGCTTCTTAAAAGCTAATTATTTGGTTATGGCATGGGTGGAAACTGGAAAGACACTCAGATGGATAGATTCCTTTCTTTGCTATAGAACACAACGAGCTGTTGTAAACGGTGAAACTTCAGAGTGGGCTCCAATTTTGTCAGGTGTCCCACAAGGGACCGTTCTTGGTCCATTATTGTTCTCTCTGTACATAAATAATATTTCTACAGACATGGGCTCAGAAATAAGACTTTTCGTAGATGACTGTGTTTGCTATCGGAAATCAGAGACACAGACGACTCATTGAAACTTCAGAAGGATATATAGATAGACTAGGATGTTGCGCCAGCAAATGCGGTATGTTTGTTTGTTTGTGTTGAGGTTTTACGGCCCAGTCAACCCAATGGGGTCATGTCGAGCGCGGTCAGTTTACCTAACCACACGTTTACTGGGCAGGCTTAGTCCTCTAAGCGGTTAACCAGTATTGTGCACATTCTTTCGCCAGAAACTGACAACTGCCCTTCTTGAATCAGCGGAAGGGAGAGAATGACCGTAGAAAATATTTCATGATCAATCTCCACGAAAGAATGTTGCCGACCTCGGCGGGGGTTGAACCCGCGACCTCCTGGTCTCCAGTCGGACGGCGCATCCAACTGAGCCACCGAGGCCGGCGCAAATGCGGTATGAGATTTCAGCCAGTCAAATGCAATAAAATGCAGATAACTAGGAAAAGAACAAACAAAATTGAGGCTTCTTACACTTTAGAGGGTACGGTCTTCGAATATGTGGTTTCCATTAAATACCTAGGAGTAACAATCACACATGACTTGAGATGGACATATCAACAACATATGTACTAAGGCAAATAGAACTCTTGATTTCCTGAGACGAAATCTTTATTAATGTTTTCAGGATGTAAAAGAAGCAGCATACAGGGGACTTGTTCGCCCCATTTGGAATATGGCAGCTATGTTTGAGGTCCCCAAGGTGTGGTTCTTCAACAAGATATCGAAAAAGTTCAGAATAGGGCTGCTAGGTTTGTTACTAGCAATTACTGTTTTGAAATTGGTAGTATGACTGGCATACTGGAAAAACTAAATGTGAGTCTCTCAAGAAAAAGAGGAGAGACAGTAGACTGATTCTTTTGTACAACGGTCTAAAGGGTGCTGCCAGCATTCCAACAGATGATCTTATCCCCCCAATAAAGCGCAGTAGAAATCATCGCTCATTGACTTTTCAGATCCCCGCTGCAAGAACTGACATTTGCAAGGGCTCATTCTTCCCTCAAACAGTCAGAGATGGAATGCCCTTCCAGATCGGATCATTACCTCTATTGAAGGTGCAGAGGATGGTGGGGCTATGTTTACCTCTCTGGTGAATGCTAGGGACTAACATCCTATATCACAGGCCCTGGTGAATGAATGTCATTAGACGTGTCATGAGTAAAAAATCTGAATCTGATTCTGATTATGGATGCCGGAGCACACTATTGAGGATAATTGAGGATTGGATGCAGGTATTAGATAAAAACAGGTATGTGGCCATTCTCATGAACCTTTCTAAAGCTTTCGACTGTTTACCACACGACCTGCTTTTTCTAAAAGTAAAAAATTACGGTCTTTTAGACAATGCTGTAATACTTCTTAAAAAGATATTTAACAAAAAGAAAACAGTGAGTTAAACTTGGTACTTTCAAAAGTGACTTTGAGGCTATCCTCAAGGGTGTGCCCCAGGGATCCATACTTGGGCCTGTTCTCTTCAACATACTTATGAATGACATTTTCCAGTTTGCAAGAGATTTAAAGATCTACAATTATGCAGATGACAACACACTGTCATGTGCTGACCGTCTGCTGTCTAAGGTCATTGAAAAAATTAGTGCATGATAGTCTGTTGCTGATTCAGTGGTTTGCACATGAAGGCAACCCCTGAAAAGTTTCAGATTGTCGCTGTGGGTGAACGCACCTACAAAGAAAACATCTCCTTCAATTTGGACAATAATGTCATAAATTGTGAAGAAAGTGTAAAGTTGTTGGGAGTCACGGTCGATTTTAGACTAAATTTTGACATCTATATGTCAAATGTCTGTGAAAAAAGCTTCTATAAACAAATAAATGTGTTGAAACAATTGGTGGTCATCTTTGTAAATTGGGGAAGTTAAACGTGTATTACTCATTTATTATGTCAAACTTCAACTACGGTCCTCTCGTCTGGCATTTTTTGCGGGGAAGTAAATACAAAGAAAATTAAAAAAAAACAAAAACAAAAAAAAAAAAAAATCAGGAAAGGACACTACGTTTCATTTATATCGATTACACTTCAACCTACGAATCTCTCCTCATTAAATCTCAACTGCCATCACTCAGAGCCAGACGTTTGAGGGCAATAAGCTTTGGAGGCTTTTAAAATTTTACATGATCATAATTCAATTTATTTAAAGGATCTCTTAACTTATAAATCACAGTCTTATTCTTTTAGGTACACAACTACAGTCGAAGTACCACAGGTGAGAACAAGCAGTTATAGTGCCAGATCTTTCCGCTCCACATCTGCTAAATTATGGAACTCGCTGTCTCAGGAGTTCAGGGAGGCCACATCCATAAACCAGTTTAGGTCTCAGATCAGCGCGTGGAACGGGGGCATCTGCACATGTTCGTTCTGTTCTGGAAGTTAAATTCAACATTTTATTTTTCAGAGTTTAGATTTAAACTAGAACAGTGTTTTCGGAGGAAAACGTATGTCCCCCACCGGTTTGAATAAACCTATCATTGAAAATGATTGTACCAATAATTTATCGTTTTTTTTTTTGTTTTTTTGTTTTTTTTTTTGTTGTTTTTTTGTGTGTGTATGTGTGGTCAATGGGGGCCATTTTCCAAAATCTAAGCCCTAGTGTGACCTTGAAAATGGGGTCAAGGTCACCAAAACCTAATCAGTTATTTTCTCTGTCTCAACAATATAGCTGTACAAGTTTGGTCAAAATCCATCCATTCATTCTGGAGACAGGGTGCAGAAAAGCCATTGTTCAACAATCTGAGCCCTCCTGTGACCTTGAAAATAAGGTCAAGGTCACCATAATCTAAACAGTTCTTGTTCCTGTCTCAACAATATAGCTGTACAAGTTTGGTCAAAATCCATCCATTCATTCTAGAGATAAGGTGCAGAAAAGCCATTTTCCAACAGAGCCCTCCTGTGACCTTAAAAATGGGGTCAAGGTCACCAAAATCTAATAAGTTTTTTTTTCATGTCACAACAATATAGTTGTGCAAGTTTGGTCAAAATCCATCCATTCCTTCATGAGATAGGGTGCAGACAAGCCATTTTTCAAGAATCTAAGCCCTTGTGTGACCTCGAAAATGGGGTCATGGTCACCAAATTCTAATCAGCTATTTTCCTATTACAGCAATATAGCTGTACAAGTTTAGTCAAAATCCATCCATTCATTCTGGAGATAGGGTGCAGACAAGCCATTTTCCAACAATCTGAGCCCCCCTGTGACCTTGAAAATGGGGCCATCAAAATCTAACCAGTTTTTGTCCCTGTCTCATCAATATAGCTGTAGATGTTTGGT